>OY829329.1:6648707-7848707 GCA_963691655.1 Toxonevra muliebris | reverse complement strand
ACTCAATCGGGAAGGATTCGTTTCAAGAACTCAGCCATTGACCCTTAGAGCATGTTTCAAAACGCGAAACTACAATTCAGTGTAATTTAAAAATAAAAAGAAGAAACGTATATTTGTATTAATCAATATAATTATCTCAAAGCATATGATAAATGTCCATTTCGATGAAAACTATTTTTACAGGTGCTGTTTTCCTGCATACACTGAGGAGCAAAAGTGTAACAAAGATCAAAACTATGCTAATTTTGCCAATTAACGTATGCGCAGCTTTTTAATGGCAACTTTCAGGTAGTGCTCCTTATTAATCCATTGATTTTCGCCATAGGACTGACTCTATATGGTGTAATGCCTCTATGCTTGAACATTTCTTGGACTTGATAGGGTCGAAGTGGCCCGGAGGTATACTATGGCTGTGCAGTTTAAGACAAGAAGCGGTTTATTTTGGTATATTTGTCAGTTACCCATTTCCATCGCTGGAGGAGGGTTTTCCTGGTCAAGACGTTTATGGATGACAAACCGAGCTTATTTCTCTTTTTCTCCACCTAATATTTTGCATATTTCAGTGCACGACCCAAAATCCAAATACTATCTTTCTGCTATCAAAGTTGAAATTCTACTTTATAAGTCGTTTTGTCGAATATCTGAAGTTCAGGAATTTTTTCGGCATCATCGCTCCAGTATTGGCTGTTGGTTAATACACATTATTATTTTTCGACACCCCTGAAAGCAATTTTGTAGCTGATTTTGAGATTTCCCCAATTTTGTGGTTAAAGTGCCCGACGTTCAAGTGCTCTACTATTTTTTCTTTAATGTTTTGGTTTAAATTACGCTATCGTTATAGCTCTAATTGCAAGACTATCCCCAATATGTCACATTATCCAGTGATTCCAAAACTGTAACAATGGAGTTGCCAATCACTTTGAACTTTCACATTCGTTTTCGATCATGAAATTTTAGAGTTTTCTGTTTACCATAACAATATATGTATGCCAAAAACTAAATACCGGCAAAGTTCTTGTTGCTGATCATTGTTACATTTTTGCTTCTCACTGTACATAGGAAGCATTAAGTCAGGTGCATAATACCTGTATTATTAAACACTTCCTTCTTGGGCTTTATCTTAATGCATGTTTTGAAAATATCCAAAAAATTTACAACAGTGTTGTAACAAGTGAAAATTTCTATGTGTCGTGCGCTTGTTTTATTATTTTTTTTCTTCTAATTCTTTCTACCGTCTTTTCACCTGTTCCTTTGAGCATATGCTGCGGGCAGGTTAATGATCTACGGGATGAATTTTTCTTGTAAAACAAGCATTAATATTTGAATTCTTTTATTTTTCATTGAATTACTCCTTTCACCAACCTAAAGCATCTCCTTCTGTTGGCTATTCATTCATTTTGTTTTTTGTTCTTTTGTTCTAACTACTACAGAACAAGAATAACATCCTGTTGCGTGACATTTTCCTAATTACTTCCTTGTGTGTTCGGTTAGCCTTTTTGCTGATGTGTGACATATGGTTACTTACTATTAATACCCTATTGCATGTTATTGTTCGATATAAAATATGGTCAAAAAATAGGCAACAATACATAAAGTTAAATCGACTTGCATTCATGTCATTCATTTCGACACCTTTGTAAGTATTTTTTTTAATATAATTTTTCTTTGCATCGGCATTTTCAGTTTAGTTTTTTTTTCATAGTGTGTTGAAATTTTTTTTCTCAGGCGAATAACCGTCATTTTCACACTAATTGCGAATATGCCTTAGTTATTGGTTTTTTTTTTTTTTTTTTTGTGTTTGTTTCTATCATAGGTAAAATTCCAATCTAATAAAAATTCCATCCCTACATATTTCAAAGCATATTTCATTTAAAGTGTTCAAATATTTAACAAACCCATTATCTTCTATTTCATTATTTGATCTACTTTTTATTTCTTTTCAGTTGAGTTGGATTTTTACCTTTTGCTTATCTAACAAAACAACAAAAATTAGTTATCTGCCAAATCGACTTGGACATCAAGCCATCCAAATTATGGATTTCTATAAGAGGTAAGTAACTTTCAGCAATGTGTACTCACCAAGCAAACTACAAACTTTAAATGTATATTATTAATATTTGTATTGTTATTAAATGTATAGTAGTTTTAAATTCATAGTTATTAAAATAAATTTTGAATAAAATATTATGTATTATACAATTTGATTTTGTCTAAATTGTTTTTGCATCTTTTTTTTTTTTCAATAAATAATACAAAATAAAAAAAATAAGGTCAAACCAAAATTATGTGTAGAGAGAGAGACAGTCGACGTCAACGGCTCTGCTCATTTATATGCGCCCAATCATCCTACATGCAAATAAAAAAAAATTCAACCCGCAAAAAAAAAAAAAAAAAAAAAAAAAATAACCTCGACTCTCTCAGTGTCAGCTCATGTTTTATATAGCATACGAGTAAATAAAGCAAAAGAACCAACATAAATCTATATTTATGTTCGTTCGGTCCTTTTTGATTTACAAAATTTTGGAAATAGAGATAATTTTGATTGCTTATTTGAAGTATTAATGCAAATAGTGAAAAATATCTATGTGTGTATATTGATTCAATATAAATTTGATGTTCCTCAAAGCACTATGAATACATATATATACAAATGTATATAAATTTAATTGTAGTTAAATGTTCACTTATCATCATAATCTAATTCAGATTCGGCCATGAAATTACCAAATATTTTAACAAATAAGAGAAGTGTAGAAAGTGAAAGCACCATAGGGCGATTTTAAGGCCCATCACATATTTCAGCGAAGATGTGTGAAAATAATTTGTTGTTGTTGTAAAATATTCTGAACCATTTCTCCGTGGCTGTACATTTGAGCGAAAATATCAGAGAGGTTTTGTAATATTTTGCGTATAGATTCTGCAAATTGTAACTTTTCATTGTATGTATGTGTAATTAAGCATGTATGAGTGAACGAAGTAGTTAAACTCGTCGAAACTTGTAATTGTAACGTGTCAACGAGTAACTTGTAATTGTGTCAACGAGTTCGCTGAGCAAGCTCTCGTCGAAAAAAACTCATTTACATATTTCTCGCTGAAGTATGCGGTGTTCCATATGAATATGTTTGTTTACAACTCAGAGATGAAAAGCTCTTTTGCTCTCTTTACACATTTTCGCTGAAATGTGTAACGGGCCTAATGAGCCTACCCTAACACAGCACAGGTCAGTGCGAGATAGAACTTTGTCTCTTCTCTCTTCAAAAAGAAAAAAAGCGAGTGTACGGTTTATAATCTGACTTATGCCTAGTTTTTACTATATCATATTCCATGTCAAAGAGAGAGGATGAGAGAATTTCCTATATGGAATTTGCTAATGTTGGCAAATTTAATTGAATTTGACATAGGGAAACGAGACATTACATTTTAAATTGTTTTAGGTAACACCTGATTTTTACTATGGTATAAGTTGAAATTTAAAACTTAATGAAACTTGTTTAATTAATATAACATGATCAACATACTGAAGTAGTTATGTGTTTCAGAGATCAGCGATCCTGCTTAACTCTTCTATACGCAAATGTAATCATTCCAAAGCGAATAATTCATAATTGCATATCAGGTAAACAATATCTGGACAATGATGAACGAGGTGCATACAAATATTTAAAGACAAGACTTATTGTATCATGATCTTTTTGCTAAACTAGAAAATTCGTTAAAAATTTGCACAGAAATTGCACTCCTATAGGCGAGCTTATTTTGAAAGATGTGCATGAAATAGTGTCACGTAAATACCCCATTATTATAAAATGGACAACCACCAAAATGTCCTGCGCAATTATGTAATTATATTTTAGAAATAATAATGAAATGTGCATACATAAATGGGGAAGTGTACAAAATTAACTTCAATTAATAGTATGACTAGGCAAAAATAATCGTCATCTTTACCCACAATCATCATCACAACCACCACTAAATTGAAAAAATTAAGTCAATATAGTTAGTGAATATGTATGTAAATAACAAGAGTCAAAACCGCAAGGACCAATAAAAAAAATGTCAACGTTGCCAAACCAAACCTACTTGAAAAAACTGACAACATCATCAACAACATTGTAGTCGTCCACACGCTCTATTGAAATTTTGTTAACCATATTTCATGATTGTGCATTACCGGCATTGTGGTGTTGTGTTTTTCGGGTGACATGTGTGAGGCGTCCAGTACAATTATTTTTCAATCAATTGGTTTCGGAAAAATTCATTGTCACACTAAAAGAATTCATAGTTTAACGCATAAATTCATCTATTGGAATGCGTAAAATAAAACAAACGTTATGTCATACCGCGGAATTTCACCTTTTTAATACCTCAACAGCTGTTGTTCTTAATTTGTCCATATGACAATATGTCGTTGTTAGTTCGGAAAAAAAAGGAAAGTATAAGATTATCTGCATATTTTTGTTTTTAAATTCAAAGCGAACGGGAGGGGAAAAACAAAGAGGTATGGTTAGAGCTTGGGAAAAATAACTCATTTGGAACGCCAGAAGTAATTGCAACATATTAGATAATCATCATTAACGTTAAAAATGACGTCGTTCTCGTTTTGGTTGCGCAGAATACGAAGTAAAGTTTGAAGTGGTTGAGAAACACTGGCAAGTAAGGAAGTAAAAATGGAATATTATAATTACATTTTTTTTTTTTAAATAATTTTAAATTTCAAATAAAAATGAGCTTTAATAATAACAGGCCATAATTGTATGTATATTTCCTCAAAATTTGAGAAATGTAAAGTTCATTCAATTTGAAGAATTAAATAAAAATCTTGATCATCAGAGAATCTGTAATATTTTTGTTGTTTTGGAATCCCTTCTAATTTTCCCCGATGTATAGCACATAATAAAAGTTTGTGTTATACTATATTTATATGGTCTATATGGAATCTTAAATTAAACCTGAAGTAAAAGTAAGTTGCGGCGAATAAACTTTCCTAGACTTCAATGTCGTATGCAATTCCGCTTGCAACCCTGTGTTATTGTAATAATAGTCTGCTCTTAGTCCCTTTTTCCACACAGCAAGTTTCCTAGTTGGCAAGTCGAGTTTGTAGGCGAGAGAGAAAAGACGAGAGAGCAGACCAGTACAGAGTTGCTCACACCGGCCAGTTTTCTTTTGCACTGTTCTTTCTTTGATATTTCTTTTTATTCTTATTTGTCATTTTAAGTTGGATGCGCATTGATTTTAACTTATTAAAAAATTTTTGTTCTTTTAATGTATTCATTTTTATTCAGTAAACTGATTTCATGATTTCACTTTTCAATTATTTATTTTTATTAGAAGTGAATAGAAGTTGCTGCTATCTTTTCGTTATTAAACTGATTCGTTTTTCGTTACAAAAACTTTTTAGTTTTGAAGTTTTATATATTTTCTCTTTTGTACATTTCAATCCCATTGTTTCAGCAAAACTGTCTGATTTTGAAATCAAGAATTTTCCTGCGATCCGTACGAATTCAAGAATATCAAAATGTTCGTAAATTTTTTCTCGAATTGATTCTAGAATAGGGTCCAATAAATTTGCAGTCGTCTTTTTGGCATTTCATTCCCTTCGTTAGCTTATTATCGATTTACAGGAAATAAAATTTCTTCTATTACGATCTGTATTACGATATGACTGGAATATAGAAAGTGGCTGTTAATGTGAAAATAGTGAAGCCAAACAAAAATCAAGATCAACTGAGAAAAAGACCTTAAAATCAAAAATAATCAGCATCATCATTTCTCATATCACATTAAAGCAATTTTTCCTTTTTTCACTTCAATTCTCATTTATATTGTCTTAAAATTTACTACGTGATTTTTTCTTGTTCATTAACCCATTAACTAGCATCACGTAAAGAAAAAGAAAATACACACATAGATGTGACGTTAGTGTGTTTAAAAGGAATTTTTTTTTTTTTTGGGAAGGACCTTCCACATACAGTTGATCCTTTTTATTTTATTTTTCTTTTCTTTGAAGAAACAAATAGAAAGAAAAACACTTTGAAACCTTCATGAAGCCCTTTTTCGACAGCATTTTAATGAGTCTGCGATTTACTGTTGCAAAGAGATATCTTAAGGGTTAAATACATACATATATATGTACATTCTTGCCGGCTGTGCTTAAATACAAAAAGAGGATCAATATCAGTTGCTTACAGTGCGCAATAAATTGCAATATTCTTTTCTTTCGCGCTTCATTTGACACAATCGTAATTGCAATGCAACGATTCGAGTCGTGAATAGTCCATATATGAGAAGAAATGATGAGATTGTGCAAACAAATCATAAAATTCGTTATAAAAGATGCGAGGCAGCTGATGGATATACATATGTATATGCAAAGGAAATGCAAATTTTATGAATTCTCAATTGCTTAATTTTGTGCAATTCAATCTTACTACATCATTAACCGGATATTAAAATATTGATAGAGGAAGAGGCATGCAGATATTCAATTTGCCATTTCTTTAAATATTTATTTCCTCTCCTGCCTTTTTAATCTATGAATTTATGCAGCAACTGCGATTTTTTTTCTTCTAGCTTTTTTTTTTTTTTTTGGGAACCCTTATAAAATGTATCTTTTAATTTTAGGGAGACGCGTCTATTGTTATAATTATAAAACTGAATAGTATTGAATTTCTTTTCGTTTTTGCGATTTTTGTCTTGTTTTACTGTACTCTCTATAATTTCTATTTGTAATTGTATTTTGTTTTATTTGTTTCTTCCCCTAAAATAGCAACACTACCAGCAGTAATCACAGTAGCAACAGTCACAGCAATCGTAGTAGTGTCTCCTCTTCAAGTAGTAAAAGCAATGGTGGCACAACCTATAATCTGGAATATTGTACATCATCATCATCACTGTCACCCCCGATACTTCCATATGACAAAAATGCAACGTCAATGATAACGAAAACTCCAATGCCGAGTACATATCGCCGCCTGTTACCATCATCATCATCATCATCTGCCAAATCAATTGTAATCGTTCCAATTGATGATGAAGTGATCATCTCATCATCTGATGGATCACAATCTTCGGTGTCATCATCAACAATGGCATCGTTGTTATATTCTTCTAGTCAAAAAGTTGCAAAACGTAAACGCAAAGCATCCATTACTTTAGAAACTAAGGTAAGCAAAAAGTAATTTAAATGAAGTGATTATATCGCTCGTTTGTAGTAAGGCTGCCAGTCATACATAAGTCAAAAAAGAGAAATTATAGAGAAAATCAAAATAAAAGTTTTCAATGAATTACCATTCCGTAGAATGGAATAACAACACATACTTTTCATAAAAAACAGCTACGATTTTGATTTATGGCAGTCTTGCACCAAACGAGCGATATCATTATTTAAAGGAGCACGATCTTCAGTGCCAATAGTAATATCGTTGCTATATTTTTTTGGTCAATAAATTGGAGAATTGGTTAGTAAGATAAGGGAAAATGAATGGTGGACCATTTAAATTTGGTTTTAGAATCAACGATTATAAAACTTAAAAAAAATGGCAGCAGTAATTGGCATACATACTATGAAATTTCTAAATTTTGCAAAATGCTTTGAGTGTGTTTAAAGGAGTGGTAGAAATTGATGTATCAACCCCAAAAAAAATTTGAGGTTGAAACAAAGTTTTCTTATTTGTTTTTACGTTTAGGTCATCACAGTCTCATAAATATTTGCATGCCATGGCATCTTGCTGTCATAAAAATTAGAATGACAGGGCCTCCACGGAAACGGGTGTCGTTAATATGTATGACGTGGCGGACAATGTGTTTAGTTTTGGTGCCAGAACGAATCAAATTGATATCAACACCCAAAACGAATTAAGTTTGAGCGTATCCACCCTACAAGGGAATCAAACCGAAAATCCAAAATCTACTTGGAGCAAGTCAGTGCTTGCAGAAATAATCGAACGAGAAACCTAGAAAACAATCACAATAGCATATTCAATACAACTCAGAGAACTGGCATTGCACAGGACTCGTTGGAGAAATTTTATATAAAGCATGTGCCTATGTATAAAGAACAGCTTGGAATTATTAAACAAGAAGCAAGGTTTATTATTATTTGTATTATCATTATTGTAAATACATGTATTTCATCTTCTTTCTTTTTTGATTATTTCTTAAAACACCTGAAAAATGTGAGTCTTTTTATCTGTTTGAATATTTGAAGCAGTTAAGCCAAGAAAATTATGTAAATTCAGTTCAGAATATAATTTATAAATGAATGCAAAAACACAAAGTGCAAATAAGTTAAAATCGAATATTAATTACCGATTTCTTTATTCTTTAACCAAATTATTCTAGTAATTGCAACGTTGATTCTATTTACATCTGCTAATTTTCACAAAATTCGCCAAAAGCTAGGAATACCCGAACGATGATAGGCCGAATAATCTTCAAGAGTTAGAGGTTTAAAACAAAGTTAATGTGAAAATAAAAAACGTTGGCCTTTTCAACAGAAACAATTTTGTCTCAGGCGTGAAACCTCTAGCTCTTGAAATGTATTGTATATTTTTATTCAGTGATTAAGATTGTATGGTTACTCTCACCTTAAAATGTAAGTAGAAAAAAACCATGGCTTCTTCAACAGAAATGTTCGGTATAATATCCTCTTCCAGTATATATATAATATAATATTATTATATATATAATATTATTATATATATATAACATTTTTGGCATACTGAAATTGTCATGATAAAAATAAAACTGTAAAATTTCATGATCGAAAACAAATGAGAAAGTTCAAAGTGACTGGCAACTCCATTGTTACAGTTTTGGAATCACTGGATAATGTAAGAAATTGGGGATATGTCTTGAAATTAGTGCTATAACAATATATTTTATGGGTATTCACAGCTTGATATGCAACATGCCCTTGCGACATTGCGAAAGTGCGGATTACGGAAGTTTGACACCTTTTTACATTTAAATTCGTAAGAAGAATCCCAAATATTAAAAAGTTAAACTATTTCGCATTTCAAATATTTGCATTGAACTCTCACATCTTAGTGCTCTAAGTCTCACTTTCGCAATTTCACATTTTTGCATCAACGCTTGAATATCCATGTTATATATACACCACGGTTACACTGTTGCAAACAAAAATATTTTTCCCAGCCTCCTTATATGTACCTATTTTATAAATATGTATGATTTTTTTTTCGAAAACTACAAATATCAAATTCAAAATCTTAAATTTTCTTATAAAAAGTTTCATTTCAAAGTAAACCTCAAAAACGACAATTTATTTCTTCAGCAAATACTCAGTTTTTCTCTCATCCAATATAATTCATAGCAAAACATATGTATACCATATCCCAACTAAAAATGAGTAACAAACAAAACTATTACATTTGCATAACATAATAATAAAAAAAAAAATTTAACGGAAATCTAATTGAGGTGGAGAACGAAAACTACTTTTTTTTCTCAGTACATCAACTTATGCAAAAATGTCACATTTGCATAATTTCATAAGAAACATACACAATATGGTGTCTTTCTGTCTGCCTTCCCTGTTTTCTTACAGCTTTCCTATAATTTTTTGCTTCACATACCCCAAAAACAACTGCTATTTCACATACTTACGTACATAGGTTACTATGCGACCAAATGTCGTCTCGATGAATATTTAATTAGAACAACGATATGCTTCAAGTATTGAAAAGAGTATCATGTCCCGAAAAAGGACATACTGCTATTGTGCATCCTTTTATATTACTTATAACATAGTGTACTAGATCTCAACTTCATTCATTCTCAAGCTTCTTACTTATTCTTGCATGTATGTATTTTACAAAATATTAACTTTGCTCTGCATTTTTAACCATCATCTTAACACACATGTGGTGCTGGGCTGCTCATCATCATAGACCAAAGCCGAAGAAGACTTCGACCACGAACATAATTTACATAAAACCTTTATAAAAAACTAAAAAAAAGTAGTAAAAAATAGAAAAACAAAAAAAAAAAAAAAACCGTAATTGTTTATTAAAATGATACCCTTGTTTTGTGTTGTTGTTTATTATCCTGCAAAAACAAGTAGTCTCATGCCTCAATATAGCTTAAGTTATAAAAAAAACAACAGCAACAAAAACAACAACAAAACTGAACAAAAAATGCATTTAACGACTTTTTCTTGAGTTTTCTTCAACGCGTCGTCTAATACGCGTTTTTGAATTAACGTCTGACAAGCAATCGCAAAAGAAGAAGAAGAAGAAGAAATGGCAATAAAACCAACCCCTCTTTTTGTTGGTAATTATGTTTCTTCACAAGCTGTTTACGCATGCGCAACGACATCATTGCATTGCACACATACAAACGCACACAAATGCTCCTTTTACTTGGCACCCCTTCACAAAGATATTTTCCTGGCAAGGACAATTTTGTTTACTGTTTTTTTTTTCTCTTACTTAAAACAAAAACAAATTCCTTTGGTCATGAAAAACGAAAGCTGTTCGTCGTTGTCGTTTACTTCAATTGCTCCCTCGTTTATTTATTCCGTATGCCTTTATTCTATCAAGTCTTTTTCTCTATTTTTTCTTGCCTAATCTTCGTTTTTCCTTTCCTTTACCTTTATTTGTTCTTGACTTCTTGCATGCATTTGCTTGTGTGTGTATTGCCTGCCGTCGCGCGGTTGGTGTACTTCACACATCTGCTTGCATTTATTTATGACCATTTTTTTTCTTCTATTATTTTTTGTCCATCCCCTGAATTTAATATATGATCGTAGTTTCGCAATTACGCTTATCGTTAAAATCGCTGCATTCATATTTATATAGATTAAAAATTAACTATGGAAATGTTATCTTTTTTTTGTCAGTACATACCCATATACTATGTAGATATGAGAAATTTATTGATATTAAAAATAGCTGCGATTTTTCCATTGTTAGTCTGGCTTAACAAAAGTTTCAAGCCCCCATTTTCACTAGGCAAGTTTTCTTGCTCGATTCTTGTAGATTCTCTTTTGCAATACCATTAGGCAAGTTTTTTTGAGCGAAAATCCGTAGAAATACGTATCGACCATATTCGATATGTATATTAGTTTGAAAGTCCCTGAATCAAGCAAACTTTTTAAAAAGTTGCCAATAATGGATATTAGATAAAATGACTAATAATGCAATTTAGTTGCAATTTATTAAAAAAGATTCATTCCACTACTATACAATTCCAGAATTTATACGGGAAACACAACCCGCTAAAGATCAAGGCAAATTCAACAGGCTGGAGCTATCTGAGAGAACTCTCTTTTCTCTTATGTGATATGTATTGCCAAACGAATGCAAAATGTAAATAAACAACAGTTTGAAAAGCTATGAAAACCATAGCATTTTTGACACTATGTAATTTATTCTCTGAGATGACCCCATCTTGTTAAATTCGCCTTGGCTTGAAATGAATTTAATACATATTTTTATTCATTCTGTGCAATAAAGGTTTGTAATCAACAACAGTAACTTTTTCTTTCCTGATAATTATTTTGAAGTGCAAAGCAAAAACCATACCGACACTATTCCTTGAAATAGTTTAGTTGAAGCTAATTTGGCTAAATATACGTTCACAATTTGCCGAAAAGTGAGGAAGCAGCTAAAATTCCTCAATTTCGTCTCCGTGCGAATTCTCAACTTGAGAAAAGAATCGATTTTACAAGTGTGAAATACAACATTTTATATACGAATTTTTAAAGTATTTTTTGTAAAAATCCGTATAAAAATCATCCATATGTTTTTTCGAAACCGAAAATCCGTAATTCTACTAATAAATCCGTATATTTGGCAGCAATGGCTAGAATATTTGTTTCTGTAAAAGAGGAGGATAAAAACGGATTATTGAATCACACAAAACGAGGGTTATAGTCTCATCATCTTCCATGAATATAGACACTCATTAGACAAATCTAATTTACATATATAAAAATAAATTCTTAATCATATAATCTAACATAGAACAGCTTAATGCATTAGAAATATCACTAAAAACGCTCAGATGACCAGCATCACCTCTTAAAAAGGTGAACGAAATATGCAATCTCAAAGCAAAAATTGCAGCTGCTTTATTTTTATGAAGATGCGCCGAGGTACAAATTCAATCAACGGTTCAGTGGCAGGGGTTACATAGGGGAGCATACCTCTTCTTATCTTAGGAATAGGACCTCAAATCTTTCCAAAAGATCCAAAAAGACCTATTGGTTTAATTGAGTATTCCATGAAAGTTATAACTAAAACTTTTCTCGAATGCTATGCTGGCAAAAAAATAATCAACAATTCATTCTAATTGCATATAGTACATAAAAGATATGTGTTTACTTTTTGTCAAAGTCAAGAAATCGACAGATGATGCAACTACAACAACAATAACTTGAAAAAAGAAAATGTCAATTGTTCACTGCACAATCGGCAAAACGAACAAAGAACATTGCTATAAATTCGTGTGTCCTTAGTTCTTAGGGTAAGAATTATATAACGCTCTCATATAAACATTTTCAGTATTTTTCTTGAACACCTTTTGCGGTGGTTGAACCGTCATTAAAACAACGTAAGGAATTAAAAACTTCAACTCCAGGTGAAACTTAACGGCTGTAAAGTTTGGTGTTCTATATTCTCCATTTTAGCGTTGTTTAATTTGAACTTTTTCGAATACAACGGTAACTCCATTTATTTTTAAACAATATTAAATTGTAATGTAAATATTTTTTTAATTTTTAAACAATGTGAATGAAAGGGCTTGTTTTATTTTAACACATTATATTAATGAAAAATAGAAGCTTATACGTATTAAAATTGTCTTAAAATTAAATTTAACTATCGGTTTATCTAAGCACTAATTTTATTTGCATGTTTGATCAATATCCGTACGTATCAAAAATGTTCTTAAGATAATTTCATGTCTATTAACGTTTCGCCAGGCAATTGTTAAATTAAATGCTCTTAATATTTAATCAATTATGCAGGGAAACCCAATCAAATCCTATACCGAATGTGGTGGCGCGACCCTTGGTCATGAAGGGTTAATTCGTTGAATTTCATTTATGGTCACTTTTGATATTACTTCGCGTTTTTTGTTAATGAATTTTATGCTAAGCTATAAGGATGATGTCATTAATCATTAAATTGGCTACTACTTTCTTCGAAGCACATAGAGCGACAAAATGACTTTGCGTAATGAAGGGGAAGTGAAACATTTTTCTGACATTTTATGCGTTTACAGTTTATGTTAGCAGAGAAAATATTAAAATCGAAACCAATTACATTGTTATATGAGTAACGTGATTTAATTTTTCAAAGAAATACATAAATATTCACTTTACTCAAGTTGTTCGTTAAATAGACTAACGCGGTTTTTTCTAATTTACATTAGCTGACGTTAAATGCCTAGAAATAATTATATAATGTTCCTTTCGATGATTCCTTCCGTGAATTAGAGCTGTGCACTAAATTACTCTTCATTTTCCCATTTCATTCTATCAGGAATAAAAAAGTCGAATTTATCCTTGATTATAGGGCATAACTTTGGGACGAATCTATAACAGTTTAGAATCGTGAATAAAAGTTAGTTTCAGGTCAGTACTGGCTGCATATAACAGTAAATAACTTGTCGATGTGTAAAGATCACAGCTTCAGTTTTTAACTCTATTCTTTAAGAACGATGACCACCTATGCACACATACTACTGTAGTCCACGCTGCTCTAAGCTTACATCAATTGTATAGGTTAGGCTGCCACTACAACCTTACCTCTACCCCAATAACAACACAACTAAGAATGCAGTTACTTGGAGTACTTGTACTCATTCTCTCTTTTCGCTCTAAGCTCACATGATTTGTATACACCAACAACAACACGACAAATGCAGTTACTTGTTTGTAATTTCTTTCTCTCTCTTCTTTCTGTTTGAAATATTTGAGTTTGTTCGTTTCGAAATATGTTTCGTGATTATAAATCTCTCTGTCATATTACATTAAAATCATTTAACGCATTTCTTTTTATTAGCCAAGAAATCGCAAAATGGATTTCTGCTACTACATGTCCAGATAAAATGCAGCTGTGCACGACTATTCACAATTAAAAATTGTATTCGCTTCAGTTTCAATTTATGTCACAAATATCTTGGTGGCATTTTATAGCATATGTCCAAAAAAAAAAATCTCTGCCCTCGAAGATTCACACTGTGCTATCTTAAGAGTAAGAAGAGATGGGTCGTGTAAAGATTTTCTTAATGATTGTTATAAAAGAAGCTGAGAATAAACATTGAAATTTGTCATGCAGTCGCGTAGATACTTTTTTTTTCTTTTCCCTTATCTAATAATAAAGAACTGCATAATTTTTTATTACTTGATTTTCGCAAGACGAAACGGAAATAACTGTATGTTATAAAGGAAACTTGTAATCGTAACATATAATTGTCACATATATAAATATCGTAAAATTTTCATTGTAAATTTAGGTTTTACATTCTTACAAATTGAGGGAAATTACTACTGTCATTATTTATGCTTTTGTTTTTGAATTGACGCGCGGTGAAACTTTTCTGAGATTTATTTGGTTTTCTTTAACCTTTTTGTGATTTATTGCCGATCTTGCAGCAGCGCCTACTTTACCTTGGGTCTCGCTAAACGTGATCATGATGGTGGTGATGTTTTTCTTTCTTTTGATTCACGAGTACGTTAAGAAAGGGAGTTCATTCGCTGAGCAGGATAAGATCGCATGCAATACGGCTAACTGACATTGCATGATTAACACCTTGAACTCTCTTGATCTAAATTCAAAATGGCATTTATTTTCTTGGTAGACTCGAAAGTATAGACAAATTCATAGCTAACTTGAAAATATTTCTCCAAAAAAATGATAGAGTAAAAATTATAATAGTAAAAGTAAAATGGGTAAGCAGTAAATATTATAAAAACTGTATTAGTTTTTATTTTGTTTTTTTCTTTTCTTCTTTCAAACTGTTTTTTCTATTGGTAAAAAAAGATCTTAAAAATCTATATTTTTTTAATTTATGTTTTTTTTTCTTTTATTTGCTCCTTCATTCTTTTCTTTATATGCTTATAATTATTTATGTGTGAGTGTGAGTGAGATGCAGCATTATCGTGCATATCCTTTTTATATTGCATTCTGTTTGCTGCTGGTGTAGTTGGTGCTTAAACAACCCTTATTAATTTTCACAGGATATTACCTTATTCGTTTGTCGATCATCGGCAGCGATCTGGAACCATATACTCAGTTTTGCAGTGAATGTCAACGAGTGTGCATCACGAACGTATTTCAAAAGGACGTACATATAATACGAATGCTCTTGTTTACGCTTTCTCTCTATAGTACTCAGTATATTTAGGAAGTGCATTCGTGTTGAAATTTCTCGAATTGAAGACTATTGTTTAGGAAAAAATAAAAATGTGAAAAAAATTAGTTCATGTAATTAAAATATTAATTGCCAAAGAAAATATTATTTAAACCAAAGACTTAATGAATTTAGAGGAATAATCAATCTCTAGTGAATCGTTTTAATATTGATTTACTATCGATCGCATGTGGAATAAATTAATTGGATAATATTTATCACACTCCAGCACTAGTGCTTAAAGTTTGCATGCGACTATGAAGAGTGAGCGGAAAAGGAAATTTGTTGATATGGTGAATAATAATTTAAAAAATTAAATACAAGATTAGCTTTAAAAAAAAAAAATTAAATTCATAATGTATTTAAGAGTGTATTCGTTGGCATTTGTCAGATAAATATACCTATATAAAAAAATATTTTGTGTTTCTTGACGAAAGCTAAAAGCTACGAGAACTAGAGGTTTCACAAATAAAATTATAAAATTAATTAGTATTAGTTTTATTTATTGCAAATGAAGTGCAATAAAAGTTGGTACCTATCAAATAAGGAATATGATATGTCGTAAATAAAAAAATTTTAAATTATAGCGAAGGTTTAGTGATCAAAAACTAAGTTATTATAGTGAACTTTATTTTAGAGGAATTCTTATGGATCTGATAAACCTATTCACCTATGATCACCATACATTGGCGGATAATAGAAAAAACTAGTAAATATATAATTCAGTGGTCAAAAGCAATAATCGGTTAAATCTGAAATCCTCATTTTGAGTAAATACAGTATGAAGTTAATGTAATTGATTGCCAGTCGACGTAAGTGATTCAGGTAATAAATGTGCAGTGCAGTAAGAACATGATAGCATTTATAACTTAATTTTTTTAAAGTCGGCACAGAATTGCAATGTTTCTTAACCTATGCAACAAATATTTTTCGTTAATTTCTCTTGTTTGATTGTTTTGTTCATGTTTCGATTTTACCAACATGTTCGCCAACATGTTTGACAGCATGTGAGCAACTCCGACATTAAAAGTGAAGGAATTTGTTGTTCTTGAGAGAGTATTTGACTGGGAGAGTGTTTGGCTGGAAAAAGAGAGAGAGAGAGAGAGAGCTGCCGTTATAAATAATACACTGAAGAATGTTTAAATTCAACGTGTGTGAATCTGAATTGCTGTATTTATATATCGATTTTGGATCTAGGGGGGGGGGGGGGGGGGGTACACGAGGTTTATTTTATGTTTTTAAATCTTTTTGTAATTTGAAATATTAAAATAAGTTTTATATCAAAATATTAAAAACAAATTAATGTACCTACAATTTTCTAAGGTAAAAGCCTTAAGAATATTGTGTTGAAAATATCCATGGTTACAAATAACTGTGATCGTTTTATGCACTTGTGAACATTTTGTGCACTTTTTCAAATTAACCCACTAATCTCTTAATTTCACAACAGTTTTTAACTTGTTAATTGAAAAATTCTAGTCTCATTCTTGATGGTAACAAATATGCCTAGTAAAATTTTTAATCATTATTCTTTTTTGTTGTTATAGGAATCCGATTTAGGCTTCGAGCCGCCATCAGCCAAGCGTCAACAAAGAGTTCCCTCACTCTACCAAAGTGATCCTGGGTCAATAGTGTCGTCGGGTTATACATCGTCACCAGATGCTGAGCTCGAGCAAGTAATCGATACTCGCAGTTCTTCGGATTGCTTGTCCCCTGCGATAGAATTTGATGTGGCAGCCCACGAAGACATTCCCGACAGTCCAGATAGCCTACAGCATGAAAATGAATATGATCTAGACGATGAGGATGAGGAAGAAATTGTCTCTGGAACCTCTTCACCTTCTGTATATTCCATTACCAGCTCCAACTTAAACACAAACACTAATTCCCGCTTACACACAAATTCTCCACATCATCATGGCGAACGCACACCTGCAACTCACAGCGAAATGCATCATTCCGATTGCAATTCAACCTCTGGTGAGAATGAACAATCAAATGATGATTTTCTACATGCCGCCTATTACTGCATGACACCAGCCGCTGAAACAGATCCACCACGTCAATGTCCACTGCCAGCGTTATCCTGGGCCAATGCTCAAGATGTAT
The DNA here is from genome assembly GCA_963691655.1 of Toxonevra muliebris. Lineage (NCBI taxonomy): Eukaryota > Metazoa > Arthropoda > Insecta > Diptera > Pallopteridae > Toxonevra > Toxonevra muliebris. Next base: position 7,831,214 of record OY829329.1, on the reverse strand, counting down.
GGCAGTTGATGTGTAAGAAAGATGAGCTGGAATCAGGTTTGCGTGATACCACAATGCTGGAGCACCATCCAGGCTTGCAGCCACGCATGCGCGCCATACTGCTCGATTGGTTGATTGAGGTTTGCGAAGTGTATAAACTGCATAGGGAAACCTATTATCTGGCAGTGGATTATCTGGATCGTTACCTGAGCGCACAAAAACGAGTGCAGAAGACACATTTGCAATTGATTGGCATCACGTGCCTATTTGTGGCAGCGAAAGTTGAAGAAATATACCCACCCAAAATTGGAGAGTTCGCTTATGTGACAGATGGTGCCTGCCAGGAGACAGATATACTACAACATGAAATCTTACTGCTGCAGGCACTCGACTGGAACATTAATCCTGTAACGCCCATGAGTTGGCTGGGCATTTACATGCAATTAAATGTAAATAATCGTACTCCTGCGTCGTTCAGTAATACAAAAAACAGTAAAGAGAACATTGTCAAAAATGAAATGGCGTCGTCTTCCGCAGTATCTACCTCGGCCGTCACGCCCACGTCGACATTAGCTTTAATCGACGATGCTTTCATATATCCACAATTTTCTGGTATGGAATTTGTACAAACAGCACAATTGCTCGATCTATGCTCACTCGATGTAGGAATTGCTAATTTCCCTTATTCCGTGATAGCTGCAGCCGCAATCAGTCACACTTTCAATAGGTCAGTCAATCAAAAAACAATTTTTTTCATTTTCCTCTTTATTTATTTGATGATTGTAAACATTTAACCCTTGCAGAGAAACCGCCCTACGTTCTTCAGGTTTCGATTGGCACACACTAGAGTCCTGCTCTCGCTGGATGGAACCATTTTTTCATGTGGTACGTAAAGAATCTAAATACCTTCAATTATTGGAACAAAACGAGCAGTTAACAACAAAATTCGGCTTAGGACACATTTGCCCAAATATTATTACCGATGATTCACACATCATGCAAACGCATACCACCACAATGGCAATGTTTGTAAGTGTAATCACACGTATTTCTACCGACGACATAATTCATATTAATTTTTGTTTTTAAGGACCGCGCCTGCCTGCTGCAAGAACAATATCTTACAGTTGCAGCGAAAATAAAGCAAGAAGCATCACCTGGCACAGCGCTCATTTGTCCTGAAGGACTATTAACACCGCCAGCATCTAGTCGAAAACCATTAGACTCGCTAGACGAAGCGGCCGATGAAGGTAACGACGATAATGATACAGATAGTGAAACTGCGGTTGTAAGCGTTTCAGCTGAGACAACAGCAACCGCTGGTGAGGATGCTGCGAATATAATTGGAAAGACTTCATCATAGGAGAGAATTCTACTGCTGCTGCTACAGCTTAATAGTTCTGTTCCATAACCTAAACACCTGTTTATTGGTTGCTGTTGCGTTTTTCCTAAAAAAGGAAAAAAGCTTTCATATTTGTTATTATTATTAAACAGTAAGTAATTTATTTCTGAACAAAAACACCTACTATATTTTTGCTGCCTCTAATTTTTTTTTTTATTTTATGAAAATAGATCCATATTTATGATTAAGTTTAGTTTTCTCAATGTCCGGTTAAGCACTACCAGTAGGTTAAAGCTCGTATTAGTGCTTAACCGAACATTTAGAAAGCGGTCCTTAGAGTTGGTTTAAGTTAAATTAATTACCTATTATTATAAATGTAAAGTTATTATTAAAAATATTATTATTTGATGAAAATGCGCAAAAACAACATACGGTGTTTGACACTATATTATGCCCAATTATTATTATTATTTTTGGTAAATTTAGTAAAATTTTAAATTAAAGGAAATCATTACCGTTTTATTATACAAAACGCAAAATAGAAACAATGAACCCTCGAGCTCTATAAATACAGTGTTTGTTCAGAGAGTTCCAATTTCATTATACATAAATGTAAATATGCATTAATAATACTAGAATGAGGATGTAGAAATAAAAAAATGTTTAAAAAATAGAAACAAAATAAAAAAAAGTAAATCTAAAACAAAAATATGTATAATACAAAGAAAAAGCAAACAAACTAAATAATTAAAAAATATTAAAAAACAAATAATATTTTCAATAACTATTCTTGCTGTTAAGCACAGAAACACAAAATAGTTTTTGTAAAAAAAAGGTAGTCAACCTTGTTTTTTTCCTTGGCTGGTTGCTAGAACCACAAATGTGAACTTTTTACTAATTTTCAAATTAAATATCAAGTCACAGTTTTTCAGAATTTCCCATTGTTGGTGTTTCAATCGCAAAACTCAAATATTTTAAGTCCTACTTTTCTAACAACTCTCGTTGGAGCCTCTGATAGCCAATCGACTATTATAAATATTCTTTTTCAATAATCTTTTATTTTCTTTTTTTATTTTTGTGTTTCTAATTTTAATTTTTGTTTTATACTAATACACTAAAATGAATAACCCAACAAAAATGTATAACTAATGAGAAGAATTCTCTCAAATTGCTAATTTATAATTATGATTTTAAGTTATGTGTGTGGCATAGATAATACAGTGCCTCTTAAACTTTTAACCTCTTTCGAAATTGTCATATTAAGCAATCATAAACCTTTCCCCTACAATTCTACTCTTGGTGGTTCAATGTTTCTTAAACTGTTTACTGTCAAAGGCGATGTTTCTCTCCGAAAAACATTTTGAGAGTAAACTGCTTTGAAAAAGAAAGCGTAAGAGGGTAATCCAATGTTTCTTAAACTGTTTGCTGTCATAGGCGATGTTTCTCCCAGAAAGTTTTTTTGAGAGTAAATTGCTTTGAAAAAGAAAACGTAAGTTTCTTATTTTTTTATTTACGTCAGCAATTTACTCTCAAAAAGATTTTTTGAGACTAACTTGAAGATGTAAACTTCATCTAATGTAATTTCATCGATATTATAAAAATTCCATAGCTTTAGAATTTGATTGAATTCTCTAATGAATTAAGTTACACATTTTTCACTAATCACTTTTTATTTTCAATAGTTAACTAACACACTAACATTAGTTATGATGTAAGTTGAGGGAACTTTAAACTAAAACACTAACTACTACTACTTTAAATATACCTACTATTATTTTAATGTTAATTCACAGTATATAAAAATATATATTAAAAAACTGTGAAACTATTACTATTCTATTTTCATTTTATAATTTTTATTAGTAAACAATTTTACCTTGAAACCTTTAATTATTTTCATATTCAACTAAATTTTTTTTTTATTGCAAAAAATTACTTACTATTTTTTCAAGACACAGTTCTATTGTTTTTTGACTACCAAAAATTGTTAGTTTCTTTTGTTTTAACACCCAAATGGATTTTCTTTTTAAAGTTGCAGGCTTGTTTCAAAACTTCAAAACTATATTTATTATAACACATTGAACAATTTTTGTACTAAACACACAAAGAAGGAAATACAATGTATAAAGGTTAAATACTTCAATTTATTTATATTATTATTATAATTATTATTTAATTTTGACCGGCCATTGACAACAAGATCTTCATGGTCATTAGCAAAGCACCTCTGGCCAGTTAGTTATTAATAAAGTAATAAATCTTTTTCTAATATTGTATTTATTTTAAAATCCATAATAGCGTAAATGTGTTTAACTCTGTTTCGAACTGAAAGTGTTCAGTTTAACATTATATATTTTTTTAATAAATCAACTATTGAGCCATATCGATTTGTTAAGCAAATAATAAACTAAGATAAGTGTTAAAACAAAAATAATTTTGTAAAACATTAAAATGAACTCAATTAAAAGCAAATTTAAAATAAACAAATTTCATACATACATACATAGTAAAAGAGTAATGTATAATTGTATGTTAAGAAGGAAACAAGACGGCAATATTCTGAAACCAAGGAGCTACATGAAAGTAATACTAAATATTCTAAAATAAAATGCATGCCAATCTGTTTTGTGTTTCTAGCAGACAAGTTGAAAGATATACAAAGTCAAATAAAAAAAAAAAAAAATAATGTATAATAATAACAAATACTGAAGACAAAAGCAACACTTTAAATAAACAATAAATAACAGTAATAACAGCAACAGTCGTTGTCATTGTCATGCCAATCCAAGCCTGTTTTAAGGTTTATCAAATTGATTTTATGTAAAAACAAAAAAAGCAAAAAAAAAATTAAAACTGAAATTGCATGTCAAAAATATGTTTAAAAAAAACAACGCTTAAAATCAGGTAGAAAACTACAAAAGAAAAATAAAAATTCTGTAAATGAAAAAAAAAACAAATTGTATAAAAATTTATAGTTTATTAATAATTTTGCAAAAATAAAAAAAAAAAAAATAATATTTAATACACACATACCTACATATTTTAAGTACAAAAATAAAAAACAGAAAATCAATAAGTCGGGTCTACACACAAAGCATTTACATATCTTTATGTACATAAATAAATATATTTTTTTACGTATTTAATTTTAAGAATAAGACTTCAACTGCGTATATTTCAGTCTTATTTGTTTTCTTTTTTACTATGAATGAAAAATTTTGGTTTTTTATAAAATAAGTTAAAAAATAAAACATTTTTAGTTCAATTTTATTTTGTACAATTATCAATTTTTTTTTTTTTATTAAAAAATTAAAAACTAAACAAATACGCTTCTTTGCATTTAAAAATGTTAATAAAACATAATATAAAATATATTAATCAACTAAAACCATGATTTTTAATTTAGAATTCTAGAATAGGTTCTTGGAGAATTCTTTAAAATCTGATATGCCATTTCTGCAGATGTAATTAAGTTACAGTACAAGGCATTTAATGTGGTCACGTGACTAATTATTAAAAATTTGACCGACCGTGCTTTTTTCATGTTAAAAAAATAAGTACTCAAATGAAAGAGTACAACATACAAAGAAAATTTGATGTATAATGCTTAGTTTTTTTTTTTTCAATCTTATATATATTAACATTCTCGGTCAACGGGTGAATATTTCATATTTCATATATATTTTTTCGCTGAATATAAATTCAATATTATTTTTCACTGGAAATGTTACGTGTTGTCCCTAACCTCAAAAAAGGTCCAAAAATGCTGTTTTTCGGGTCTCACGCTTACCCAAATCATCATAAAACGAAGGGAAAATCCTGTTTTTGTGTAATTTATATTGATAAACATGAATCTTATATTATTTTCCACGGGAAATGTTGCGTGTCGTCCCTAACCTCAAAAAATTAAAAAAACTTTTTTCTTGTCTCACGTTCCCAAGTCATCAGAAAACTTCCCAAAAAACTTATTCTTCATTATTAATTTTTTTTCACTCTAATTAAGCACCGCAAAGGAAAAAGAGACTTACTAAGTTCATGTCGTTGTTTCTGGGTAACGCTAAAAGTATATTACAGCCAAGTTAAGAAATGAAATTATGTGGAAATGATGAATGTAACTTTCCTAACCAAAACCAGTTGAAATTTTTTGAGGATTGTAATTTTTATTCATTGGCTTTTTGAAAAATATTTCAAAGCACTGTGGATTTCTGAAAATTCTGTAAATGAGTGAAGTAGTTCTCATTAATTAACATTTACTCTGTCACACACACACACTACTACAGGCAAACGCTCTTACACTATTTATATATATGTGCAATATAATATATGAGAGAGTAGACTAATAGTTTTCGTAGAAATTATAACAAGGTTCTATAAAAGTGCGAAGGAATTCTGAATGTTCAGATGATGACTACTTGCTCTCCCAAAACTTATGCTCTCACATTTTTATATGTACATATGTTGATATGCATTCATATACGTGAACACTACTACCACTTTTACATATATTCAGATATGTGAATAGTATACGTGTGAAAGGTATGAGAGCGCTACCCAAAGTTCTGTAAATATAGAAAATCTACAGAGCTTTGAGGTGAAATTGAAATTTTGTAATTTTATCTGGAAATTTTCCCGTTTTACGGTCGGTAGAGTAAAAACCTCCACCAAAAGTTCATAATAATTCGTATCTGAAATTTTTCTTCAGTAATTGTTAGTGGGGGTATGATAGATGGAAAAACCACAAAATTCAGTTCTGGGGCTGCAGAGCAACCCCCCCAAAAACTCCCCCTTTTGATGAAAAAATACGTTTTTTACTAATAACTGGTTAACCGTAGGAGATATCAAAAAAATTCCTACTACAAAAACGAAGCTTGATTAATTTCCTAAAAATAGGTATCAAGTAATTTTTTCGTATATGTCATAGTTTTCGAGTTATTCAATATTTAAAACATTGCAAACTTTGTACTTTGGATGTACTGTGGATGCGAGTGCATCTTTGTTTATTTGAATTTTTGCGCGCGGAGCCTATACGAAAAATTAAATTACTTTTTTTTAATGCAATTACTCAACTTTTAAATTATTAGAAAATATTTTTAAAAAAATATGTGAACTGAAAAAAAATTTTTTTTAGAAAACAATAAAAAATTAGCCAAAATTTGGCTAATTTTAATATGCTGCTAAAATTGCAAAATGTGAATGTTTTCATTTCTAACTTTTCAGCATTTTTAGAAGTAATATTTTGAACTAAAAGGTAATAAATTATAACATATTGTGAAACCAGTTAATTTTATTAGGCCTGCAAATAGTTAAAGTAGCAAAAACCAACAGGCAACTATACTATATTGTTATGTTTATATACTAAAAATTATACGTAATGAATGATGAAAATGATAGAGAATATTTTGCTTTATATCTCCTTCAAAACCCATTTTGATTTTTTTTCCTAGCTTGTTTAGTTTTCGAGTAATTCATGCAATGTTTTAAATACTGAATATCTCGAAAACTGTGACATATACGAAAAAATTACTTAATACCTTTTTTTTAGGAAATTACTCAAGCTTTGTTTTTGTAGTAGGAATTTTTTTGATATCTCCTACGGTTAACCAGTTATTAGTAAAAAACGTATTTTTTCACCAAAAGGGGGGATTTTTGGGAGGGTTGCTCTGCAGCCCCAGAACTGAATTTTGTGGTTTTTCCATCTATCATACCTCCACTAACAATTACTGAAGAAAAATTTCAGATACGAATTATTATGAACTTTTGGTGGAGGTTTTTACTCTACCGACCGCAAAACGGGAAAATTTCCAGATAAAATTACAAAATTTCAATTTCACCTCAAAGCTCTGTAGATTTTCTAGATTTACAGAACTTTGGGTAGCGCTCTCATACTTTTCACACGTATACTATTCACATATATGTAAAAGTGGTAGTAGTATTCACGTATATGAATGCACATACAACATATGTGAGAACGTAAGAGTGAAGAGCGCATTTACAGAGCTTTCTTAAATTTACGGAAGATTTGTATAACTCTTACGATAACTATGAACTTACTCTCACATATGCATATACGAAAGTGAGAGCTTGAGTTTGAAAGAGCAAGTAGTCATCATCTGAACATCTGAGAGTTCTAAATATTAGCCTACTCTCGCAAATATTGTATTGCACATACATACAAATAGTGTGAGAGCGTATGCATGTGGAAGTCTACGTGTGAGAGAGAGAGAGCAATTGTTAATTAAAGGAAACTCGTTTGGTCAAAAGAGAATCATAACTTCTTCGAAATAGTTATTTTCTAGCTTTTATTAGCATAACAGAAGATCATTGAAATCAGATATTCTTCTATAAACAAAATGTAGAAAAATTTAAAATAATTATGAAAAATATTTCAAAAACATTGTTTTTCTTATTTATTATCTTTCATATGCATTTATTGTGTTTTGGTCGTCTATTCCCAAAATGGTAAGTATTTATGAGATGCCAGCGTATGACCAACGAGCAAGTTAGCCGTCATTAAATAAAGTTGCAGATGCGTTTACCTTTTCTAAAACGTATACAGGCAAAATACACCAACTTACGTTTTTAACCAATAGACATGATGTCTAGCTTTGTCGGTCGTTTCATCAATCAAAATGAAAATAGTATTTTTAAAAGAATTTCATCATAGCAGTCTTGAACATAATTTTTTCTTAATTACATATAAATTTCTCAAAACAGCTTTTGAATTTCGGACTGTAGAGTTTTTTCAACTGTATGCCCCACGTCAGCATTATTTTGGTAGGGCCGCCGTAAAATTCATTTGTTTTGGCCCCAAACAATGTATAGGAAACCACTGCTTTTCTTCAATCATCTCAATAAAAACTTATAAATATTATTTCAATTATTTTTATTTTTGTATATTTAAAATTTCTGGTAACACAAAAACATATTTCTTACAACTAAATAATATTTACAAATATTCTTTTTTTTTTACACTAATATATAATTTATTTTGACTAAATTTGAGTAATTATAAGCGTGAACTGAAAAATATTGTATGGATCGTTCCATATGAAACTTATGATATAATTTTAAACTGTCGTATTTTTGCTGGTAAATTATTGAATATTTTTGTTTTAAGGGCTATTCAAAAATTTCGAAATATGACTTTTAATAGTTTGTATGTATTCAAAATCTATATATATGTCTTTTCTTTTAGAAAACCCTAATTTTAAGGGAAAAGTTTCATCTCGAAATTTTATTTCATATGGAACGAGCTATGAGTATGTATGTTTTAGTAAAATTTAAAAACACCTGAAAAAGCTTATCTGTATCGACAATGATAAAAGCGAGTTTTTAATATTAATTTCATCTCATTTTGTGTATATTGTATCCATAAATTTTGTTTTATTTCGTTTTGCAAATGGAAGGAACGATGGACGACTCCAACAGTTTCATTAATTAACTGTACACTAGTAAAAGCAACAACTGATGTTTGTATGTTTATAACTTAATAACATAACAAAAAAAAAAAAAAAACTAGTTACTTTATAAATGCAAAAATATTTTCTTATGATTGTGATAGCTGCAACATAAACATACTTAATAATATTTAATTTAATTTATTTTGTTTTTGTTTTTTTTTTTTTCTTTCATTTTAACATCACTATTAACTAAGAAAAACTATTAAATTTATTTAAACAGTTCAACTAATTGCAAAACTTTAAACTTTAACAATATTTCGCTAAAAGAAACTCGCATTTAACTATGATACTAATATAATATAATAATTTCGATATTTAGCATTTTTAATTAATATTTTCTTATAACAAATTTCGTTTATTACTGTAAGTCACTTTAGTTGTTCTTATTCATAATTATGATGATTTTTTTTGTTTTTTTTTTGTTTTTTTTTTTTTGTATTTAAATAAATTTCCATCGAAGATTGCATATAAATATATGTATGAAGATTTGTGCTAAGTTTTAGAAAGTTTTTAAAATACATACTAAATTTTTATTAGATATACATAGATGCAACGAAGTAATATAAATATGTAATTGTACATGTATAGGTAAAGAGTTAATAACTTTTTAATAAGTTAATATAAAAGGGTGACATTATTCTCTTTATTCAAATTGAGTTTAAAATTGTATATACTGAGCTCTAAGTAACAATGATATACGAAAAAACTTTATTCAGAGTCTCATACATTTTAAGTAAACAATATTAATTCGAATGATCTTGAAATCTTTAAAAAATTCAAAAAAAAAATTAAATGGTATATATAAAATTTGAATAAATTGGCAACAATTGTTTCCTGATTTCTTCATAGTTCAAAAAAAAAAAAAAATAAATAAAAAATTATCACAATTATAGTGTTCTTATTCGCATTTCTCAACAAATATCTAAATCCTTTTTGATATTTTTAAAACCCAATAAACGGTAATTATCAGTTGATTACAAATTAAGTTTCACTGTGTCAAATTTCAAGGAATATAATAATAATCCGATGACTGTGTCTTGAAAACTTTATTTTTATTTCTATGGATGTGATTAAAATGCAAAGTTAATTACAAAAAAAAAAAAATTGATTTTTTAAAAAGATTAAAAAAAAAAAAAACCAGCTTCGTATTTCGTATTTAATAAGCACTTATTTCTTCCAATCTTGGAAAATGTTTAAAAACATCGGAGCTTATAATAGAATTCGTAACTGTAGATTCATACTATAACGAAAATATTCTAAAGAATTTATCTGCACATCTTTGACCTTTTTTAAAGTGAAACTGGTTTAACGGGGCTGTGAATTGAAGATTACGCATCGGAAATTGCGTTTTCGTTATGCCTGGTTTCCACTATACCATATTCCCTGTCAAAAAGAGACAGTCTCCTATATAAAATTTGCCATCAGGTTTGAAAATTTCATTGAATTTGACATAGTGAAAACCACGCATTACACTCATACGAATAAAACTAATAAGAAACGAAGATATACAGTTGTTAGTGTTTAACGAATGAGAACATATGGAGATCGGCTACATACAATCAAGCAGAGAGTCGACTTCTCGTAGTTGTATCGCATGTGCTTTAGTGAGAGAGCCGACAGACATCTTGGATTGATTGCATATAGCTGAACCTTTCACACATACGTTATATACGTATACTAACTACTACTAACAGAAAAAAAAGCAACACAAAATAGTAAGAAGAAGAGCGCAAAAACTTCAACAAAAGGTGTTAATGAATTTTATGCGCGCCAAAATGCATTGAGAAACTAATATGGAAAAAACTCTTTGTGTGGCATTACACATGGCGGAAATGAATTAAAATATTTAAAAACATTTCACTTCTATAGTGTGTAGAGGCTGCCCTTTTTGGTTTTTTTTTTACAATCATATTAACCTTCAAATTTAGAGGGACTTGATTTGAATCGATGAGGCCAAGAAGATTTCACCTTTAAGTTTTTTCTTCGATTTTTGGCTGACTTTTCAATGGGAAATGTTTTTTTTTTTTTTTGGCATATTATTTAATTCATATTTGGAAGCATATGGCACTTTGCTTAATTTTGCAGTGAAGTTTTAATGAGTTCTTGAAAATAAACAATTATCTACATGACACTAGCAGATCCAGGCATTTCCTAAGGTGGGGTGAGTTTAATTTTTCTACTTTTTAAATTTTTTTTTTTTATTCATGACCAACAATCTAAATGTATGAGATTTTGATCGGTAAGGAGAAAGGGATTTATCCCGAATAGAACGGGAAGGCCTCGAATTATGTCACAGCTGAGACCAGTGATCATGGACTCACTGGTATGAATATTTTACAAAAACTATGATCTCCAAATGAGATAAACCATCTTATCTTAGAGTTCAAGACATGGGCTACACGACGCAGAGCTGTGTGGACGTCGGTCTGTTTTGATATTCATCAAAAATACAGTTAGGACTTACTTTGGGGTAACTAAAGTTAAAATTTGCTCTTCGCAACCAATGATACTAACACTTCCAGAGAAAAAAAGTTCTGATAGAAAGTACCAATTGGCGACAGTTAAGCTTGAGGGTAGATCATCTAAAGTTTCTTTTCTGCTCATATTAAGTGAATTTTGCATCATATAAAGAGCATTGTCATTTCAATGCAGAAGAAGATATGCACATCGTAATCTGGATCAGTTATCAAAAAGATAATGATCTCGAATGTCATTCAGGAATAGTTTAACCACATTTAATTGTATGGATTGAATGCTAAATAATTTTATAAAAAAAAACAGTAAATTTTGTTGAAAGAATAGTTACTAACTTTGTTAAATGTGATACTTGATAACGATATTTAAATGCAGACATTAACCAGTATTACTTATATTTGTATTATCAATGCATACATACATAAGAATCTCATCCAGCAATCCCTCTGTAAATGTATTACTAAAATTTACTACGTATGGAACTAAATCTATTTGTGCTATTTTGTTTCAGTATTTTTGTTTTGTTTGAATGTGTGTGTGAAATATGTAGGTGTGTGTTTAATAAATATTTACAATAATTGTTTTGATAATTAGGTGAATTAAATTGCTTTTGTTACTTCATCTCGAACTTAATGATTTCCAGAGTTATGATGTTGTGCTGAATTAGATGTTGATGCCGATGACGATGTTGTTACTGGTCTTGTTATAATATCTTCAATTTGTATTAATTGCTCGATAGGTATTAGTGATAATTCACCGCCAGGTTGTTGTATTGGTGGCAATTTTGCTAAAGCCTGTAATTATAGTAATTTTAAGAATGCATTTAATTTATGAAAAAATTAACAGATTCAAAAAATTTTCCGTATTTATGATACACCGTAAGTTTTTTCAAACCTTAGCATGCTCAATAGCAATATTCGCTGCCTTTTCCGCTTCACGCTGGCGACGTTCTTTAAGCTTTAGCGAGAAGATACCAACTGATCTTGCACTTTTAACTAATTTCTGCTTTAATCTGGACTTTTTAGCTGCTATTTCTGCTGCTATAAAACAAAAAACAAAAAAAGTATTGGAAAAATGTTTTTTTTTTTCGAATTTAAATTAAGAAAACTTACCTTTAGCTTCATCGTCTGTACCGCCTTGAGTTGTTGTTGTTGCTGATGCCGTTGAATTTCCGGCAGCCGTTGCTCCTTTTGATGTGCTTGTTGTCGATGCTTGTGCTTGTTCTTTCTCGGTGCTATGTTCTTGCTGTTGTTGTTGGTGGGTTGAAGATGTTGATGTTGTCGAAATACCACCCACACTGGGTCTTGGTGTAGCTCCTGATAAATTTTCACTAATTCTACCGCCACTGGCACTACCAGCACTACCACCACCTGCCGATGAAGATGACGATGAAGCAGCCATTTGTCGTTGCTGTGATGGCTTAATGGCACCAAGATTGCTCCAGGATGGGGCCGGCTTTAAAATATCCGCTGTTTCTGTTGCGCTTGTTAACTCCTGTGTTTAGTTTTCAAAATGTTTGTGTAGTTCAATATTTATGTAGTTTTAAAATATATTATAAGTGTATTGTAAAATAATTTATAATATTTTAGTTATTATTTTTATATAGGTAGATATATTGGCGTTGTCCAGCAGAATTGGGAAAGCAGCAAAAATTTAATAAAAAAAAGTTGCAATTAAATTATAAGATAGACATAAATTTAAATTTAAAATATATATTTTTTTTTATGTATATTAATAGACACTCAAAGCTGAATTTCTAAGCGCAAATAAAATTTCATGCATTTCGATTTGATTTGTGTTTTTTTGTTTTTTTTTTAAATTAAATACACTTAATAACAATTAATGAAGTACTTTATGGTTGTTTTTGGTTGGCAAATGTGTTAAGGTTTTCCGCACTTGGGTTGATGCGAGGGTTTGATAGAATGTTCCAAGGAATTTTATGCAAAATACTAACATGGCTGACTTGATAGCTATTCGAATCTTAGTCTATAATATTAGACTTATACCGATCGATGTTGATTAATCAATCAGACTTGAACCATTTTTCACTCAGGCACTTGTTTAAAATGTCGTAGCCTTTGGCAGATTGAGAGATGTATTATGAATAAGTCATTGAAGATTGTGTAACAATAAGAGAGAGGAGCTTGCAAACAGTACTGAGTTTAAAACTAATCTCCCAATAAATCTCTGGTTAGTTGTGGAGTGGGTGAGCACTGTGACGTAATTGGTTTCTGCTCGATAGAGTGCTGCGCAGAATACCTGAGTTCGATACTCGGCACAATGGAAAACAGAAAATTTTCCACACGACACCCCGTTTTGATTGGCTTACCCCTTCAATGTGCTGTTGTGCGATAATAATAATAGTAGTCAGTAGCAGATTCAGAAGGTGTATGGAGGTCTTCCTAAAAATGAGGATGTCCTCAATCTTTAAATATATTTCTACAGTGCAATTACTTATGGTTTTTTGACTTGGGTTTTGACCAGTTTTTGGATTTAATTTTTGGGCTAAATCTCTGTTTGTTTGATTTGTAGTCTGAATTTCGGTCTAAATTTCGCTCTGATTTTTCGTCTAAGCTTTAATCTGAATTTGGTACGCCTTCCAATCTGTTATTGCACCGATGATTTTTGATCTGAATTTGGATCTTAGTTTTGATTTGGATTTCGTTCAAGTTTTGAATTTTTGGTCAAAATTTCTGTCTAATTTTTTTTACGATTATTTGTCTGGTTTTTAGTCTGGATTCTACATAAATTTGGTCTGAGTTTTTGTCGGAGTTTTCTGAAAATTCAGACTAAGAAATTTGGTGAGTTTAAGTACAAGTTTTAGAAGTATTTTTGGTCAGATTTTGGGTCCGCTGTTTGGTCTTAATTCAGCTTTAATTTTTGGTCTAAGTTTTAATCTGAATTTGGTTTGCATTTCGGCGTTTTTTATATATACTATATATATATACTTTGATCTGTAATGAGACCGATTTTTGTTTTAAGTTTTGGTCCGAGTTTTGATTCAGATTTTTGGTATGAATTTGGTATAAATTTGGTCTGAGCTGTGCTTTTTAATTTTTTGTCTGATATTTAGTTCGAGGTTTGGTCTGAATTTTAACATGATTTTTGGTCTGAGTTTTGATTTGATTTTTGGTCTAAATTTTAATCGGATTTTTTGTTTGAGTTTTATCTAGATTTTTATATGAATTTTGGTTTGAATTTGTTGTGAATTTTGATTAGATTTTTTGATCTGGTTTTTGGTCCGCTTTTTGGTTTGAATTCTGCTTTGTTTTTGGTATAAGTTTTAATCTGAATTTGGTTTGCATTTCGGCGTTTTTTGTATATATTTTGGCTTGTTATTAGACCATTTTTATTTTGAGCTTTGGTTAGAGTTTTAATTTGTTTCTGGTCTGAATTTTAGGTCTAAGTTTTGGTTTAAATTTGGTATAAATTTAATCTGAGCTGTGGTTTTAGTTTTTGCTTGTATTGTCTCAATTTTTTAAGAGCTTTAGTGTGAAATCTGTTAGGATTTTTGACCTAATTTTTGGTATGATTTTCCATCTGAGTTTTGGCTTGTTTTTGGTCTAAATTTCAGTCGGATTCTTGGTTTGAGTTTTGTCTAGATTTTTATTTGAATTTTGGTTTGTATTTGGATTATAATTTTTAACTGAATTTTGGTTAGATTTTGGATCCGTTTTTTGGTTTGAATTTCGCTTTTGTTTTTTGGTGTAAGTTTTAACCTGAATTTTGTTTACATATCGGTCTGTTTTTAAATGTATTGAATATTGGTCTGTTATTAGACCGATTTTTGGTTTGAATATTGGTCCGACTTTTGACTTGTTTCTGGTCTGAATTTTTGGTTTAAGTTTTGGTATGATTTTTAGTCTGAATTTGGTATAAATTAGGTCTGAGCTGTGGTTCTAGATTTTTGCTTATTCTTGGTCTGATTTTTAGTTCAAGGTTTGCTCAGAATTTTTGAGGGTGAATTTAGGTGTCTGTTTGAGTTTCAGCATGAAATTCGGTATGATTTTGCCTGAATTTTGGAATAGTATCCGATCTGAATTTAAGTTCGTTTTCGGCATGAATTTCAGTCGGATTTTTGGTTTGAATTTTTATCTGAATTTGGTCTGAATTTTGATAATATTTTTGGACTAGTTTTTTTTTTTTTTTGATACCCTATAAATAAGAAAACTCAACTCTCTTTAAACACAAATCATAGATCTGCTACTGATAGTAGTTTGTTCGAAAAATTCAAAATTTGCCAAAGCTTCACTACTATATTCAGCCCACACGAATAGGTTTCACAAATATGATATTGTATTATGTATAACACATACAAGAAATGAGAATAAAAATATGCAGAAATCTAAATATTTAATGTCCATTCTATCATCTATACATTTACTATGAAAAAATTTAAAATTTTATGATCACTATTCTAAATCATTCACTAAGTATATCAATTTATATTTTGCTCTATGCCATCTGAAGAGACTAAACTCTATTCGATTATAAACATACAAAAAAGTTAATTAAATCGTTTTAAACATACATACATATGTAACTTTTATATTCTCATACTAAAATATAATACTAAAACAGATTCTTTTTTTTAGACATAAATAAATATTATGAAAGCAAACAAAATGTTGCAAACATTTTTAGAAAAGTTAAATTTCAATAGTTATTGATGAATTTCTTAGATCAAAGGTTAGCCAATAGAATTGCAACATGTTGTATTAGCCAATTTTAATATAGCCAATGAAATTTAACATTAACAATATACATTCAAAAGATTTTTTCATTGCATTATCCTTGTTTTTGTTTTTGGATATTGTGGAGACTACCTTTGCTATGCAGTCTATACTCCTATGTAGATTTATATTATCGCTGACTTTTAAACGTGACATCCACTCGGGTGCATGTGGTTTTACAGATAATTTATCCTTTATTGAATAAAATAAGTAAAATATACATAGTTTTTATGAAAAGAAAGTAAATAGGATATGTAATGTGAGGAAAAGTCATTGAAGTATTGTATTTTGTGTATAAAATAAAGTTGTATATGTAAGTAAGTGTTTCAACAAATAAGAAATAAGAATGGGTAAGTATTGTTGTGGTATTTTCTTTTTTAGTAATCTGAAATAGGTTTTAAAAAATAAAATTTTTAAGTCTTCTGCATGAATCAAATTCTTAAAATTAAAACTTTATATGAAATTTTGAGGAGAAGAAGTTTATCGGTTAAGTGAAAAGCTAGAATCAAAGATGTAAAAATGTCCATAACTTAGTAAAGCTGAACGGGTAGCAATGACAGTTACTTCTTATGAGCCATGTGCCTATGAAAAACTTTAAGGTGCCAATGGCGTTTTGGGGTTCTCAGTTTCCGCTTTCATTTTCAACTTACCGGCATGTTTTTACGTTTAATTTGC
The DNA here is from genome assembly GCA_963691655.1 of Toxonevra muliebris. NCBI lineage: Eukaryota > Metazoa > Arthropoda > Insecta > Diptera > Pallopteridae > Toxonevra > Toxonevra muliebris. Next base: position 7,814,550 of record OY829329.1, on the reverse strand, counting down.
AAAACTAACTCGTTAGGGACTTAAAAAATATAAAAACCGAAATTTAAAAATAAACAAAAATCAGAAAACCACGAGATCCTTCTATAAAAGTTACATAAAATCCGAAATAACACAAAATTGAACAAAAAGTACTACAAAAATTCCTAATAAAAATTACATTTTCCAATTATAAAACTTAAATATTTGTTTACAAAAATACAGACTACAACGAAATCGGAGCCTTAGTAATTTCATATTTTCACTAGCTGATCCTACTTAGGTTAGGGATAAACCCCTCTCACTTTCTCTATAAATATCCCCACAATTGTAAATATACATTTATAGTACGAATACAGATAAGAAAAACTCTACTATTTCTTTATAAATAAACAAATAAATCTAGCATAATTCTTACACTCATATGTAAATGTGAAGCACTCTCAGCTGATATTTTCCGCGCTTTATTATAGGGTGGAATTTCGGGTAGTTTTGGAACTTGATGTTGGAGTAATGGTGGTGGCGTTGAAATGAGTAGTTGACGAGAACGTTGTGGACTACTGCTAGCGCTGCTACCAGTATGATCAGCGGAATCGCTTGATTTTTTCCGGAATGGTGGTATTTCTGGTATATTTATAGGTTGTGAACGGGAATTCAATGCCAGGGTGCTTGCACTGCTTGCAGAAGCTCTAAATTAAGGAGAATTAAAGAGAACGAGAAAAAAGGTGAAAGAAAAAAAAGGTGAACGAAAAAAAAGGTGAACGAAAAAAAGGTGAAAGAAAAAAAAGGTGAACGAAAAAAAGGTGAAAGAAAAAAGTTGAAACAAAAAAAGGGGAAAAGTGGGAAAGGAAGGTGCAATATAAAGCCATAAAAATGCGATTTAATCGGCATAAAAATAATATCAAACAAATTTTAAAAAGATAAAATTTAAATAAAAAAGAAGAGAGAGAAAAAAAATTACAATTAGTAATTTTTAATATAAATTTTAAAATTTTTATATCTTTTTATACATATATATATATGTGCATATATTGTATAAATGTATGAACTAGCGGATCCTAAGGGGGATTAAAATTTTTTCGTCCAAACAAATTTATTTTTTATTCAAGACCAACGATTAAAAGTATATGAGATTTTCAACGGTAAGGGGGAGGCGGGGGGTGTGGGTTAACAACAAAACCCCCTACCCTTCTAGGATCCACTAGTGAATGCATGTATTTTATGTATATAAAACCAAATTTGATATTCCATTAATAATATTTGATAATATAATATGAATTTTCAATTAATTAATGCCAATTGTTAAAAAACTTGTAATCATGCTTTAAAATCAAATTATAATTAAAAAAACGAAAGATATATCTACATCCATATATAACGTGTACATATCGTTGGCAGGCTTTCAGAACTACGAGTTTAAAATGGCTTTACAATAGTCCTGCTCACGCTTTACAGTAAAGTGCGGATTAACGGAATAACAAGTTAAAAGTGTAACACAAAATTACTCTACAATAACAAAATATACAACATTTTTGCTTTTATCCTCACTTTACACTTTTACTCTGGCTCAACCCTTGAGAAAAATATTTGTTAGTCAGCTCTTAGACAGTGAGATTTGTTTCATGCAATTTGAAATAATGTACGGAAAATGAGAGAAACGACAGGGCGATAGACAAAATCACTCGGGAAGTATATTGATGAAGCATTTTTGACGTTTCTCTTTGTAGATTTTCGTAATTCAATGTTTTACCATTGCTACGCGAATTATAATTGCGAAAGTATCATGCAACTAATCTCACTGTATAAGAGCTACATGAAACTTCAAAAGGGAATGTAAAAAATCGCATGAGATTAATCTCACCGTCCAAGACCTGACTTACTCTATTACTCTGAGTAAGGGAGAAAATTAGAGTTGCCAACTTTTTGATTTGTACGACAACAAAAAATAAAAAAAAAGTTTTGTTGCTAGCGCATTCAATTGGGAACATTGATCGCAGAGAAAATTAAAAAAAAGCTGTCAACGAAACAAATTATAAATAATTGAAAAATATAAATGAAAATATAAATGATTGACATTTACTCCAGAGTGCACTATCTCAGTTTTAAATGCGTTTACTCTAAAGAGGGGCTATATTAAATTTGCATCACGCATAATCGTTTAGTTATGTTAATGTTGATTCAGAAAATTTTAAATTTGTTCCAATTGAGTACAATGGCCGACACTGATATAAATCGTTTCTTTCACGCACGCACTAAAATATGAAAGAAAAAAGGAGAATCTAACAATTGAACAACTTCTTGCAAGCATATCAATCACAAAGGTATGTTTTAAAGAGGTTTTAGATGTCTGGCCGTCACTTATTTACATAAAATTTTTTATTCTCAAGACCGGATTTTTTGTTTGTTTTTAGTTCTGACTGCCAGCCAACCATTTTTATACTTTACATTTTTGAATTTTTTTTATTATACCAACACACTACACATTGACACTACACTTAAAACACAATTAAAATTCAAATTACCCCGGAAAAGCGTGCATTCTTTGATATTGAATTGAGCTTAAATTACGAACTGAATATCCATGAAATGAAGGAATTTCCGGTATTTTCTTTTTCTGCTTACAATTTTTACATGCGCTATATATGTTTAATGAAAATTATTAATTTTAAAAAATATGTATCTTTAATATTAGTATTAAAAAAATGTGATAAACATCAAATACCTATCCAAGTATGGATATTAAATAAAAAACCAAAAAATAGTATTTATTTAAACAAAGTATGTGTTCAAATATAGGGCATCTATGAATCGCGAGTAACCTAAAACTGAGTCAGAATATATAGATTGTGAAAACTATGTCGATTTAAAAAATTCAGAGGTACATTTTCGAGCAATATTTGATTGCATACAATTTGGAAAATTTTCGGAATTCAGACTAAAAAAAAATAGATACCTCGCTATTTCTGTATAAGAACAAATCGTATGAATTTGAATGAAGATTTTTTTAATTGGATGATTTGAAATAGAATGGACCCGATGCAATTATTTTTTTAATTTTTTTTTTTTTTTTTTTTTTTGGAAATTTCAAAAATTGTTCCTATCGAAAAAATTGTCTGCAAATTCATAAATCTTTGTTTTTTTTTACAATAGCTATATCTGCCTTAGGAGATTTTTGCATGCATGTTAAAGAACTGACTTTATTTTTAGCTCTTAAAAAACTTTCTTTTTTTTCGGGAAAATAAAATTCAATAATTTCACATCCTATTTTAATTCTTTCTTTGATTTTCTTCCAGATCTATAAAGCCGCGATTTTTTGTAATATCCAAAACTTTCGCACTGATAAATAAAAACAACTTAAATGAGGTATCAATGGAAACAAAATAGTTTTAAAAATGCTATGAAATAAGGCATTATTTAGAAAAAAATGAAGTTGTTTACGAGTATGTATAAAAAATGCTCAAACCAGTAAAATATAGTTACTTAATAGTTGTAAAATATTGAAACTATTTATATGTATGTATGTGTTGATGTTAAAGTAAGTATAGAAAGTGATAATTAATATAAAAGTTAAGTAAATAAGAGTGAAAAAAAAAACTGAATAAATCTTAAAAATTCAATGCAAGTAAAAAAGTAAAAACTAACCCGCCTGGACCATGGCTAATATCTTGGTTTAGACTTGCCAATGATGCGCCGCTATTAGGTGGAGTAGACTCATGTAGAGGACGTATTAAAATTGTGCTTGTCTGTAAAGTAAGCGTTAAGTAATTGGAGTTTTCCTATATCTCAACTATTATAGTACAAACCTGTGACGGTGGCGAATCCGGTGAGGAATCACGATTTTCATATATATTCACATCGGCCTCAACATTACGTTGCAAACCAAAGTTCGTAATATCATCGTTGTACGGCGATTGTTGTCTTAAATGTTCATGTTGATATACAATATCATCAGCAATTTGACTTTCTAAAGATTGATCATTTGTGGTAGCACCACCTTCCAAATGTACGCATTCTTGATCAGGTTGAGTTGAAGTGGTTGATGGTGGGGTTGGTGGTGTGGGACGCGGTGAAGTACCTTTACATTGCATTTCACGACGACAATGTTCAGCCCGTGCAATTTCTGCGGCCAACCATGAAGGTAATTCCGGTAGTAACCAAGTAAGTGCCGAACGTAAACCCAACATAATATGCTATTTTAAAGATTTAATTTTAAAAATTATTATCCATAAACTTCAATGGTTGCCATAAACATAAAAACAAAATCAACACACTAAAAAAAAAATAAAAATAACAAAAATACACATACCTCAAGTGTAACAATTAAAATAATTGTCTGTGCAGTCGTTAAACCTGGCCATAAACGTGACACCTGTCCGGACAATCCAATTAATGCACAATTTACAATGACAGCAGCTAGTGATAAAATGCTAAAAGCATTTTGCCATGTTCCTATATTGGCGACACGTTGTCCAAAAGGACGTTGATGTACATGCGCTAATTTAAAAGCATCCGAACGTATTTCCATTAGATTGTTGATGAGTGCACAAATGCCGGCCAAAGGAAAGGCAGCTGAGAAGAGGACAACATAACCCATTTGAACCAGCATTTCCAAATGATCCGAGAATGTACCGTCATACTAAATATGAGTTTTAAATACATAATTCCATACATATTCATTCATTCATATATTTGTACATTATATATGCATACATGCATACATTAGCCACCTCTGGTGACCCACCCCCAGCTCCACACACTCACCTTATACAATGAACTCTCTATTTCGGCTTGCCCAATATTACGTTTCGTTGATGCTTCTGGTTGTTTTTGTGTATCCTGTGTTGTCGGTGTTTGTTTGGATGGAGTAGTATCCTGCTTTAATTTGTCTGTCGTTGATGATGCTGTTGTTGTTCCGGTTGAACCAGAATCAATAATTGTACGATTGCTATCTTGCGTTGGGCTGAGTGCACCCCACATATTGAAACTTAATTTTGCCAATTTCCATTGTTCAATGAAGTAGGGAATTGCAGATTCTCGTAGGTTACCAATTATTTGCCGTGAAATTAGAAGACCAGCAAGTTGCTAATATAATGAAAAACAATAATTCAATTTTTAGGTTCAGTCTATTTTTATTGAACTCGAGATTATTTTAGATTTTAAGGAAAGTCAGAAACAGACTGCAATATTCATATTTATTTTATTTTTAATTAAAATAGAAATTTGTCGAAGATTTTTGAGCAATAATTTCATTTCGTTCAAAGCTGCAATTTATATTAGAGAGAGAAAAGATAATGCTTGATTTCTGAGCTCTCAATCATTCTCCTAAGTCAGCTCTTAGACGTTGAGATTAATCTCATGCGATTTTTTTGCATTCTCTTTTGAAGTTTCATGTAGCTTTTACAGAGAGTTTAGTTGCATGAAACATTGGCGATTATAGTTTTTGTCGCTAGGGAAAAATATTGAACTACGAAAATGTAAAAAAAGAAGACAATAAGTTACATCAAAATGCTGCCAGTGCGTTTTTGTCCATCTCCCCTGTCGTTTCTTTCCTCTTTCGTACATTTTTTCAAGTTGCATGAGACAAATCTCACCGTCTAAGAGCAGACTAAGTTGAATTGTAAGTTTTTCAAATTAAATTCTTTTTCAACCGGAATAAGTTGCAAGCTAGTCCCCGTAAGGCAACCCCCAAAAATAAGGTTACCAAATCATCAGAGCAGAGCATACCACAGTATTTTCTACTTCATTACCTCAATAAAGATTTTTTAATGTTAATGAGATTAATTATTTTTTCTTGACTTTTAAAAAATATAAAAATTTATACAATCTTTTTTATACTTTTTTCTTTTGTTCTTCTTAATATTTTTAGCGAGTGCTTTACATTTTAAAAGCATTTTAGAACATTACTCGTTAGTTTGACAATGCATTGCTACGAGAACGTTGCGATTCAGTGATTTGTAATACGTCACAAGAGAATACTACTGTTTAGAATAATGGTTATAATTTATAATAACACATAATGGCAAATTACAATTTAACTTTTTTTTAAATATAGCGAATGGCATTTAATACATATTCATCTTAGCAAATGTTTTTCCCTACAGCTCGAAGAGTGGAAACCCCTCAAATACTAATTAAATTGAAATAACTGAAACTACTTAGTTTTATATGATTTCTCATTAAAGTTGCATTTTTTTTTTTTTTTGTAATTATCACAACGAAAAGTTGTCATCACTTCACATCACACTTACCTCCTTCAACTTGTCTTCATCACGCAAATAAAAAGCTATGTAGAAAAGCGACAGAAACGAATTGACAAATTGGAAAAGTGCCACTTTAGCAATAAGATGGTTTTCATATTTCGATTGCAAGCGATAGTTTTCTGCAATGAATATAAAATATGAAGTAGAAAAAATTAAGATTACTTGAAATATAAGCTATAAAATATATATCTACTAACTTACCACGGTCATTAAGCCAAACGGCCAATTTATAATATGCCTCATCCATTAGTGTAATTGCCCCGGCTAGCAAAACTTTTGGAATCACACTCATACAACATAGAATACTCTCTTCGGGTAATTTTGAGTCCCACCAGTCCTGCGATTATAAAAGAAAAATAAGCGTATGAGATTTTACCAGGGAAGGGGGGGAAAAAGATTTGACAATTTAAAGGTTCCCGAAAAGAAATGGTCCTTAAGATATATTCTAAGCAGAGATCGAAAATAATGATTGTTTACAAAATTTAATGGAAAAAAATCGAATTTTTCCAAATGTCGGAGAACAAAGTTGAGTACACCAAAATGATACTGGTTGCATGTTTTACTGAAGTCAGTAAAGGTTGTTTGGATTGTTGAAAAAAACATTAAAAATAAGGACGCTCAGCCTCCGTCCGAACCTGCAATTGTTTCCACATATGTCGAATTTATTCATTTTATGATCAATCCTTAACCATTCCATTGCTCAAGACAATTCTTGATTCAGTACTTACAACTAAATGATTTGATCCCTTTTTAAACAAAATATTCTTCATTCTACACTGAGTCAACGTGTCGTTTGACCCGCATGACAGTTCCAACTTTATTTTGTAGGTATTCATAGAGTTTCTGAACTAATTCATACTTTAAGGTCCAGGTCCAGGTTGAGTCGAGTTTGTCATTTTCGTTGAGTTATTGTTGATATATGAGAACAAAAAAATCCGTTTCCTGCTTTAATTTATGTTTCTCTTAACCCTTTCGGAACCGTAGGAAATCAGAGAAGATAGCGAAAAACTAAATCCGGATTCGTATTACCTTCTTGTTATAATTTTTAATCAAAACAGATATTTTGAGCCTCTGAAGGCCTGAACATTCATGGATCATCGGTGAACCTGTGGCCAATGGGATTTTTTTGCTAACATTTTCTCTAGGCACATTGTTATTACTATAGTTTTATAATTCCTTAAAATTATATAATTTTTTATTTAACCCTTTCTTGACCATAAGGAAACTAGAACCGATAGAGCAATACTGAGCCCAGATTCGCAGTCTTTGACCCCCATTTCCTTGTAAAAAGGTTTTCAAAAACTTTCCATTGAAGATCTTAGGGTAACCGGTGACCCATGCCAAACTTATATTTCCAAAAAAATAAACAAAACTTTTGGAATATGGGAAATCATGTTTGAGTAAATAATTTTTCACACAGCATATTGAAAATTTGGCGTATATAGACGATTTTTATAAAAATTGTGAGCGATTATAAAAAAAAAAAATTGTTTTACTTTAATTCACTCTGATGGCATCAATTAGGTAACAATTCCAAACTTTTTTTTAATAATAACTAAAGCCTAATCAATTATCTTTTCACAGAATTTATTAAAATTGGTTCAATAGTTTTTGAATAAATGGTTCCGAAGGGATTAATACACACTTCAGACAAAATAATGCACGTTAATGAAACTACATTCTGATGAATTGTGATTCTTTTCCCAAACTTGTTTTATAAATAACAAACAAAATAAAATAAAATAAAAGGGGGAAAAATGAATTTCAACGATTCCAAACATGTGCATCAGAAGTACTTCTGGTGCACATCTTATAACCACTGGGTTCATATATATGTATGGTATGTATATACATATCTTCACCATAAACGAATATTCCAGCTTGTGTTCTTTTGAAAATTTTCAAATGTTTTACATACTTTCATTCTTTTCCCTTTAAGCGTTACACTAATTTATGTTTATATGTTCATATTTACGTATATGTATCATAATAACCATCATCATAGCGTTTACATCATCATCACCCTCACCATGAACATCAACATTGATACACTTTTATGATATGAAGTGCCTTTCATTCTAAGGTTGAAGGTCAAAGTTATTGTGACTCAACAAAATATAGGCTTTACGCTTTAATTTTTCTTATTCTCTTCACTTTTCCGCTATTCTATGGCCTAAATTTCTTATATTATATGCATATCCTTAGTAATGTGTTGAGAGAAGGTTTGAATGGGAGCGTATTTTTTTTTTTTTCAATAAAAAAGAATACGATTAACATTTCTATTCTTTCGTTTCTGTATTTGTCAATGCTTTCTTACATTATCAAACAGTCTGTCATGACTGTCAGAAATTTAACTAAAAAAAAATGTTAATTAGAATTTATGAACAATAAGTTTCAAAACTTCTTAAACATATAATGGGTAGCTATGTTGAAATTGTGAGTAAAATAAATGCCAAATGTGATTCGCTAGTGTTACATAGTATTAAAATGATTTTTCATACTCCAACGACGCAGAATAAATACTAAATACTAACCATAAATGCTATAAATAATTTCAAAAATGCTGTGTAGCATTCCATTGATACTAACATTAAAAACAATTATATTGAAATGAAAACTCTATTAATTTTACAGTATTTTCTCAGAGTTTATACAACTTTCTAATTTTGCAATTATATGTTTCTAAATTCAGCTACATTTTAAACAAAAACCAAAACCACTAATTAAATTATAACCAATTACATTTTGTTCAATGAAAAACTAAATGAAATTCAATTAAGCAAATTAATTTCGAATTATCGGACTTCCGCGCCATTATTGACTTTCACCGTTATTTGTTGTATTTTTGTGTGCACACAGTCACCGATAAAAAAAAAAAGAAAAAAAGTGAACGTCGATAAATTGGATTTTCAAATGTTCAAATTTTCAGGTGTTCTACAAAAAAAAAAATACAGGACAAATTAAAATAATAAGTTTAAACAAGAACAACAAGCAGAATTCGTGCGGCAGAAATACTTGTGCATGTATCTAAATATGGATGAAAGGGCATAAATATGTACCCAGCGGGAAAGTAATGTTTACGACAATATTAATTAGCAACTGACTTTAATTAAAGTTAATAAATTTTAAGATTGATTCTTAAAATATATGAAAATTAGTTGAAGAGTAAAGAATTCTAGGCTATTCTCTTCTATAAGGGAATGAAATTCATTCTTAACCCGTCGTTACTCGCACACCTTTTTATGAACCCCATGTAAATTTGAAAACGGTCGTTCACCTCAACGGCAGAAGCAAAACTAACGAGCGTACATCAGATGATGAAGTGGATCTATACTCTCAGCTATTAGAACAGGTGCGGTTAAGAGATGTTTAGATAAAAATATAGCAATAAGTAATTAAAAGTAGTGGGATGCAAAAAACAGCCGCGCGAGTGACGGCGGTTTACGAAAACGAACATAAAATCATTTTTCGTTCCTTTTTCCATAAGAAATAAGCTCTTTTTTAAATAAATATTTCATTATTTCCTAAATGAATGGATAATGCAGAGATTCCTCTTTATTCTTCGCTTTACTGCCGCTATGATACTGTCGTATAAAATTAATTTTATTTGTTTTTGATTTCTGTTTATTTTTTCGCTTACTTGACATTGCACTTTCCCTCTGGGTACTTATACATACATACATATTTATGTGTGCCGCATAGAGGTTAACAGGTTAACATTACTATGGTGTCCACTATGACGTAAAATTCGTTTTGTGTGTGGATAATGGATAGGAAAAGGGAGAAAATATGGTGCAATTAAAACCATATAAAATTTATATGATTTTAAATGCTGTTTACTTGAGGGATTTTTCTCTTAAAAGTAAAAGAACGTTAAAAGCTTTCATGAAATAAACTATGTTTCACAAAAATTATTAATTTTATAATTAAATTTCTATCTGCAATTAAGGAAATATTTTCCTTTTACATATGTACGTGAATATTTATATCGTCTTCCTTGTCTAAGTCCATAAATGGATAATTATTACTTGTCTGGGAATCGAATTTGAGGTATCTGGAACTTCCGACTACCACGCATTACTTCATTAGCACTAGAACAGCGATTTACACTTTCTATACCTATTTAGTTTTAATATAATCTTCTCTAAGTACAAATCATTTGCTCTATGAAAATTCTTAAGTTCTTAAAACAAGTGAAAGTCTAACGGCGTCAAATCAATCAAACAGAAAGTAAGGAAATATAAACCGTCTTTAATTTTTAGATTGCAATTGGTGGTTATCTATAGTGGCAGTGCCGTGGTAAATCAGAACTCCAGAATTCTGAAGGTCTTTGGATGATCAATGCTTTCAATGTAATAACAGACAAAAAGTGTAAAACAAAATTACTCTACAATAACAAAATATATGACATTTGCTTTCACCTTCACTTCACACTTTTACTCTGGTTCCTTGAGTAAAATATTTGTTAGTCAGCTCTTAAACGGTAAGATTTGTTTCATGCAACTTGAAAAAGTTGCAAAATGCTGCCTGACAAAATCGCTCGGGCAGCATTTCGAAGAAACTTTTTTGACGTTTCTCTTTGTAGATTATTTAATTCAAAGTTTTACCATTGCGACGAGAACTTTAATCGCGAAATTTTCATGCAACTAATCTCACTGTATTAGAGCTACATGAAACTTCAAAACGGAATGCAAAAAATCGCATGAGATTAATCTCACTGTCTAAAAGCTGACTTACTCTATTACTCTGAGTAAGAGAGAAAATTAGTGTTGCCTACTTTTTGATTTGTACGACAATAAAAAATTTCAAAAAAAGTTTTGTTGCTAGCACATTAAATTGGGAACATTGATCGCAGAGAAAATAAAAAAAGCTGTCAACGAGAGAAAATATAAATTTCTCACACACTCTCCCATGTACTAGACTTTCAAATAACGAACTGTTATGCAGACTAGCTACGATGGAAAAAAAACAACAACATAAGTGAATAGAACGGTAGTGGTAGTTTCTTTCAATATCTGTATTCAGTGAAGATATTTGGAATCAAATCCATAATTCTTGGTTATGATTTCAAATATTAGTAGCTTATATAGGATATTGAAAGATTAAGAACTACCACTAAGATCACTGATGAGGAATTGTGGCGGATTCCGAAACGGCCGTCTGATTTGCCCGTCTCTATATACATTGTTGTTGTGATGACTACATTTGTTCATTAACCTGTTTATATATTACTTCAAATAACGAAATTAACATGAACTTAAGTCATGACTTTGAAAATTAACCTCTAGATTTAATTTTCATAGTCTCCTAAAAAACTAACATGAAAATATAAATTATTGAAAAATATAAATGAAAAATAGCTGATGGACATTTATTCCATAGCGCACTATCTTAGTTTTAAGTGCGTTCACGCTATAAGGTAAAACATTTCTATACTCCATTCCTCAACACTTTACTCTAAAAACTGAATAGCACTGAGGTTTAGCACAAGGTAGTTGGTTAAAAAACCCATGCTATAGTAAAAATGTGAGTGGGATTGGAAAAAGGGACGTGGAACCACCCATATAAACTGATATTTCATTATGAAATATCTCAGGAACCATTTCTGTTATGAAAGTATTACTTGTCAATGATATTCAGTTAAAAATAAAGGCAGGTTTGGTTTACGAATTGGAAGCCTCCCATGCAATCCTGATTTTCGGTACGGTATATTTCGGAAACTATTTATGGTACTGTATAAAGAATCTTGGTTACCTGTGAAATACTACAAGAATGTGTTAGAGAAAATGGGCGCTCAGCCTCCTTTGCAATCCTAAATATTTATTTTATTTCATATCTCTTGAATCATTAGTAAATTATACGGCACGGAACTAAGATTTGGTCTAGCTGTTTTAATTATTCTGTATTTAAAATGTAAACAGCATTACGTGTATCAAGTAAAAGTAGTGAAATAGGGGCAAGGTATAGTTAAAACTAGAAACAAATTTGTCTGTCACATTCCATTTCAGAGCCACCTGTATTTTTTTAATCACGCTGGCATTTAAAAAAAAATCAATTTATGTACTTACAATAAATAGGAAATAAATTAACGTAGGTATACGAAATGAATACAGGATAAATGTGTAGGAATAACTAAACATACATAAATTAAAATTATAATAACCTTGTGCAAATTATACATGCATTGAGCAATTCCTCTATCAGGTATATTATTTCGATCCAGCCAATCCTGTAAAAATAAATTAACGTATGAATGATGTGAATTTTGAAAAAATGTGAAGCAATTGAAGCAAATTTTGTAATAAAACTAATACGTATACAATTAGAAAGAAAATAATGAAAATAAGCGATAAAATCAATTAGAATTGTGATAAATAAAACACCCACTTTAGTAAAAAAAAAAAAAAAACGACAGGTACGAAAGTGTCGCGCAATGGCGTTTGCACGCAAATATGTCATTATTATTATTATAGATTAACATTAGACTAGACAAATATTGAACACATATGTAACATGATAGCTTGAACATGGAATACTAATTGGAAGTTACAAAAAAAATAGAACAAGGAGAAAAAAAAAGAACGTGACCATGAGCAAAACTATTAATACACTTACCTGAAAACGTAGCATCAGGAACATAACCACAAACACGAAAAATAGACACACTCCTATAATTGGAAAACTAACCAAGTAACGAAAAGCACGACGTTTCCACGCAGGAGCTTCTTTTGGTTCCAATCGTCCGGTTACATTATTTTCGACTAAGGGACCCTGAAAGCAAATTATGAGATATGTTAAATTCGAAGTGAATTTATATAAGATAGCAACAAGTTGTTCAGCTATAAAATATTTACTATTATTGAAAATTAATTTCATACCTTATAGAGTGGTCTCGGTGGTTCCAGCAGCTCTGGTGGCGTTGATAAAGTACCCCATCGAAATGCCAATTCTATAGAATAACGTTTCCATGCTTCTAAATATAAAGAAGCCCATGCTACATTGAAAAGCGAGAAAAGAACATGCCCCATATCCTGCGCCATTTGTCCTTTACCCCATAAAATAGCATATAAAATGGTACCGAAAACAGCAGGTACACCCAAAGCACAGGTATAATGTCCCAACCAAGCAAAGTACAGTGCAACTTTAACTCCAAAATACTCAGCAATATCATCTAAAACCAACATTGACTATAAGTTAATTAATTGCGAAGTAAACTTTTCCAAAACTCTCTCACCCAAAGGTTGTGGTGCGAAAATCTGTTTAACCCAACTCGATTGTAATAAGGTCAAAGTACGCGTCTCATGTAATGGAAATACTTGTACAATTAAACCAATTTCCTGCCAAGCCGCAACAATACTTTGTCCCTCTTCCACAGCAGCACGGCCCTGCAAAGCTGCAATATCCGATTGACCGGCACGTAATCCTTGCAGCACTTGTAACACCAACCATTGACGTTCCTGCGAGGTAAAAAGTGTTGTTGTGCCATCATCACATTTCAACTGTTGAAAGCAATGACTTTCACGTGTGGTAAATTCACGTAAGGCACCTCCTAAATCGGGACGTAATCGCTTAGGTAGACGTACTTCTTCAGCAGCTTTGAAGAGTCTATAAATATTGTAGTGAGGAAGGAAATGTATGCAGCAAACATTTTCAAACGCTCAATTTTTGTTCAGTTACTTACACATTCGTGGGCGCACTTATGTAGAATGCATTCTTACGTGTGCTTTCGTGTGCCTTCACCTGTACCACCAAGCCCAAGCCAGATGGTGGCTGTGAACGTATGCGTGCAAGTAGCCAACGTAGTGCTTCGTCTGGTGCATCTTCTGGAAATTCAATAACAACATCACATAGTGTGGGTATTTTGTTGAGCCACAAGCGTCGCGGTGTCATTAAATGACCAGCGTATGGAACTTTTCGTCGTAATTGGCGGGAAGCTGTAAAAAGTATGAAAGTGAACAAATTTCATTGATACTTGACTTGACATATCTTAAATTGAGTTTTAAGAAACAAATATTGGTTAAAAGCTTTAAGCCACTGTAAGATCAGGCAGAGTGAATTGAAATAATATCCCGTTTACGGTTTACGTTTACCGTAAAAGCAGCAATGGTTTATACTCGATTAGTGACAACAACAAAAAAACGCAATTAATTCTAGTAACAATGATTGAAAGATAACAACTTCAACCATCAGTGGTCCCCACTGTATCACATACCGGCACACTCTCATTTCTAATTGTAAGTTTATACTTTAGTCTGACAACATTATTATTCCATTGAGCTTATTCATCATTTATTCAAACCAACCAATAACAAAATGCAACCGGTAAAATTGTGATAAGGGGGAAACAACCACAATATAGGAGCATATAAGTAAACAAATGAAAAATTGCTTTTAATATTTTACACACCAAGGACACGAGCATTTATCTTCGTTGTTGGATAAATGCAGCAGCAAAAACAGTTTACGAAGCAGAAGACACTGGAGTTCTACTAATTAGACATAATGGTAACGACAACATGAGAAAAATTACACTAAACTGAAAGATACTAAAAAGAGTAGAAGCACATTGAATAATGTCAGGATTAATGGCATCGGCAAGAGGAGATAATAAACAAAAAAACAAGACTATCGCAATGTATTGAAGTCGCCAAAATGCTAAATAGTAGGTAATACAGGGTTGCCACACATATTTGAATAATTTTTTATTTACAAGTTTGAAGTTCGTTGTAGCATTTGTGAAAGGTATGGAAGCTCAGATCCCTAATTTTAGGCAGTCAAAGCTACTATTTGGAAGCTCATAACGAACAGCTATATGTCTCACGATAAGTAAAAATAAAACCGAGGTTTGCTTTCAGAGCACTGTAAACTGGCGGAAAACATGGAAAACTCCAGAGCACATCCTCATTCAATACGAACAATTTAGGAGAAGTAAAATATATTTGGAACACTACTGGTTGGGATATGATATCTTTAAAGCCGCAGTCCTTTCTAAGATTCCTAAGTAAGATGGCGTTATTTATACTCCAATCCATTTCATGCATCTAGCAGTTTTGTACTCTATATACAAATAACACTCGAAGTCCCTCCAGACTTTATATCCAAAGATGATACACGTAACATGTCTAGCTCATTACCTGAATTGCTTAGCTGAGTATATATGTACGCTTTTTTAAATTAAATAAATTTATTTTCTCACTATTTCACTATCACATTATGTTGTTCATAGAAATGGTAGAAGAAAATTAAAATCGATTGATAATTTTGCGGCAACAACGTGCATTGAGAGATGTGTCAGATCATCTATTTCGGCTGCATCTTCAGTCTGCCCTTCCCTGAATCGTTTTTCTTGGCAAATGCTTCTCAACGTAATTCACCAACATTTTCATTTGTAAGGGTGTAGCTGATCAATGTATGTTTTGTTTTATTTGTATTAAATTTCAACACATAAAACTTTTAGCATTTACATTTTTCAATATTAATTTTAAATAGTGAAAACAAAAATAACATTTTTGACAAAACAAATTAAGTTGCCAGTAGCTCTTAAACTGTAAAATATAAACGATATAAGATACGATAAACGACACGATAGTGATGAGCTTACGTGAATCAAAACACAGACGATATCGTTTAAGTATCATTGTGATGACAATCGTCTAGAAGTTACGTGATGAAAGTGCCTAATAACGCCCAAGAAATGCAAGGTTTGCCACTGCTTAAGAGGATCAAGGCTGTAGACGGTATTCGGTGGTTCATCAGTGGTTTACGGGATAAGAGATATTCCCAATTATTTATCGCGCATATTTCCCAGTTTTTTGTGAATATTTTTATCTGCTCTGCTGTTCATTACTAAATTTATGGCAACCCTGTATTAGTATGGCAAGCATTTGCTCAGTTACCAATGAGTTGTACTTATATAATTACAATTTGTTTCGACGTTGTCAGTTATCTTTCATAAAAGTTGACATAAAAAAACGTTCGAAACAAATAACTAAAATTATTGTTAGCAATATTATTGCAATTATTCCTTTTGGGTATAAAAGAGATATTATTATTTTCCTCAAATGAGGTTGAAATAAATTAAATTTAGGAGACTATGAAAATTAAATCTAGAGGTTAATTTTCAAAGTCATGACTTAAGTTCATGTCCGTCTCTATATACATTGTTGTTGTGATGACTACATTTGTTCATTAACCTGTTTATATATAACTTTAAATTAAATTTAATCGTCGTGTAATTCAAACGAAAGTAACAAACGAATTACTGAATGAATACCACTAGAAATTTAACTACGTTTAAGAAGAAATAACAGAAATACCTATTAGAGTGTTAGAATGAACTTCTCAGGAGTTCCTGTCAGTTTTCCGGTTTAATTGTGTTAAATATTATACTAAAGTTTAAAAACGCAACTGTAAAATGAAAACTGCTGTGCCGTTACTTTTTCGGTAATTAACTTGGTCTTAAAAACCAATTTATTTTGATTGTCAAAGGTCATGATTGAATTGGAAATGCACGTGGGCATATGTAGATGTGAAATTGTGTTAAAGACAAATGAACTAAATACACTAATATTATAATTAATAGTTATTTAGGTACAATTAACACAAAAATGAAGACGGTGTTTTGTACACAGTGCCGTTACTAGGCCTATTGTCAATCGAGCGGATTCTAAAAGTATCATATAATTTTATAGGTCTTTGGCATTATTGCACTCGTAAGGATAACTCGAAAACTTTATTTTCAAAATCAGGTTTGAATTCAGCGTTCTTGCCTAAATGATAGGGATACTGAATAGCTATGGTATGCAGGGTGCAAGAGTTTGTCAATCAGAGTGGATTCTAATCGTATCACATGATTTTATGGGTCGTCGAATAAAACCAAAAACCAATTTTTTTTAGTTCGCTCGAAATCGTCATTTCCACTATCTGGTTTAAATTCAGCGTAATGGCATAAATTCTGTGTTTAAAAGCAATAAACGCTTAAGTCAACTTAAGACAGAATCGAGTTATAAATGCTATAGTGTTCTTCTTATTCCAATGCACATGTACGTAAAATCCGCGAAATTCTTACATAGAGTTGCAACCAATAACTTTAACTTCAAACCATGTTTACTCGAAATGAGATTTTCAGACTTAAGCGGTTACTGCTTTTGACCACAGAATTGTATGTGCTGGACTGCTACATAGGATACCAGGGTTCAATACCCGGCGCTGTCAAAAAGTCAAAAATAAATAGTGAAGATTTTTCTACACGCCACAACCATGTGGCTAGCAATTGTAGCAAACCTGCAAGAGTAAAAATGACATAAGAAAAATTTTTCACGTCGTCATTCGGATTCATCGTAAAACAATAGATCCCCCTTCCATTTGTGTACAAAAAAAAAACACGCACAATATGAATGCTGTTCGATTTTTCAGTGTTGAATTTTTGACAGTACTCTTGTGTGCGTAGAGCGTGTTGATGAAGACCTCGATTTGTCCATCCGTCGCGTTTCGCAGCTATTTGGATTGTGTAACTCGACTACGTGGAAGATTTTCGCAAGGATCATGCGTATTTTTATACTTGAGGAAAATCCATGTTTTTTTTTACCGAAAAATTGTGACCAAGCTCATCTCTGGTTGAATAGGTATGTTAATAAGCTAAATTATCGCATTTGGTTTAATAAGCAACTAAAGGCAATGCAAGAGACTTTGAAAGAGAATGCACTTTTTGGTGCGGTTTAAAAACCAAACGTTTAAAAAATCATCCTTTAGTATCCTCGTTTTCACCTCATAATAATATCTTTATTTCAAACTCAAATTAACTAAGAAACATTTTCATGGACATATTTTCCTGTAGTACTGTGTAACTTGTATAACTAATCATCAAAAAATTTCAAATGTAGAAATTAATTAATTTTTAATTAACATTTTTATCATATCTATTTATCATTTACCATTTAAGCGATTAGAAATTGAAAACTAAAATGTTTTCGAATGAATTCATATCCTAATTTCTACACAGAGCAAATGAAGTAAAATATACCATATGTATACTCAAACCCTGATTTACGTACTAAATTGGCTCCACAAAAATATGATGCAAGTCAAAAAGACCAAAATAGTTTATTACATATGTATGTAGTACAGTACTGTTCGCTTATAACGAACCCTAATAAAATGAACTTCAGGTTACAGCGAATCAATTGGAAAGAAGTGGTAACCTAATTCTCATATAACTCCATACAATTTTCTTTCCACTTAAATTGAAAGCGAGAACAGGTTAAAACTTTCTGTTATATAGATAGAAGCATTTTTGTCGGTCACTTGAGGTTTAAGGAGAATAACTGTATATCTATAGAATATATTTTAATGTATCTAAATAAATAACATGTGAAATAGGTATTGGTAAAAAAAAAACCAAAATGTGTAAATCCAGGTTGTAGTGTATTTGTACATTTTTTACATACATACAACATCACATACATATCTATAAACATGTTTAATACAACGTATCTTATAATCCATGACACCATCAACATCCGCGCCAAAACCACCCAAGCTACAGCACCATCACTATCACCTATACATAACTACCACATGAAATTGACACACAAGTTGTAGCGTCGAAGAGATTATCATTGCACGCAGTGGCATAGAAAAAAAAATTAAACGTAAAAAACTTTTTACATGAAGCGGAAAATCATGGTGAGGAAAAAATGGCATGAATAATTAATGAAATCAGTTGATTGCGGTGATGACAACGACTGTGATGATGGTGACGCTACCTGTAACAGTACATCTCTAAAAACGGCGTCAGCTCTGCTGGAGTTTCTTATGTAAGTGCAGATGTCTGCACACATGTAGAAGCACATACACACACACACACACACATGTTGATGTAACTAATCCATAAATTTACATACATAGAGAGTAAGTAAAAGAGCAAAATAAGATTAAATAACTAGTTGCTGTAATCGTATGTACTTAATTGCCAAGTATTCGACTAAGCTATGATTTAATTAATGCCAACGAAATTAATGCCAATGATACTGTGTAGTTGCTTTCATCGAATCACTGTTAATGCTTTAGTTAGATTGGTTGACATTCAATTGGTTTCTGAAAATACAATTAACGACTTTACCATATGTAGATATATTACATGCATTTCCATTCAAAGCAGAAATAACTATGGATACTTTAAAAATCTACTGTTTTTATGCAATACGAAATTTTAAATTTTCTATAGAATATAAGATATGATACTATTTCAGATCCTTTCAGCACCATTCTCTCATTTGGTATCTGCACACAAGCATTACGAAACGGCATAGACTTCAACCTTCTTTGCTAACTGAAATCCAAATGTCAGCCTTGACACAAACCAGATAATACGCGTATAGTAGTAGAAAATTGTTTGTGGTAGTTAAATCTTCTATCTAAATTTTTTTTTTCATATATATAACAGTTTGCTGATTTATTGAATATGCTCTTCCTGAGCTTAACAATACATAGGTGAGGAACTCTTAAATCAAAAATTATTTGAATTTAATAAAAGTAAATTATTATTATTATTTCGGTTGGGAGGTAAATCCAATCTCCTTAGATGACTAAACAGCCCTATCACTAATTCCGACGGAGCTCTTGTCGTAGCTACGAATGAATAATTCGTATACTTAATTCCATCGTGATCGCGAAATTCCCTCGAAATGTGGGAGATTGGCATTACTAATTCCTAATGAAACGGAACTTTGACAGTTTTCCGTCATGATTGTGTACGAATGCTGAAGTGTGTCGGGAGCAGAAGAAAAATAAAGAGCTTTTTTTACGTGCATGCTATAAAAGCACATTATGGCAACAGGAAATCGCGTTCTTCCATAGAAATCTATTTTGTCCTGCCTTGTTTCTTCATTAGTCATATCCAGCTTTATCAACTTTGCATAAAGCTTCGCTTCCAAAATGTTTAAGCTCCGTTTTATGGCTTTCGATATCATTGATTGTGCCATTCCAACTTTCTTTTTTTTCCAACCCCGTGCTGACAGCAGCCCTCCGACAGAAACCACAAAACACCCACAGCGTGCCCCAAAGTTGCAGCTGCCTGCTTTCGATCTGGCCCAAGTTCATTCTTCACTACATTTAGGACGTACTTGGATGCGTTTTTGTTTAGCCTAAAATTCTCTACAAATCTAAAGAGAAAGAATTAATTGCCTTGTACATATATAACTGCCTCACTTTCGGTTGTCCATATTGATTGGATTGCAAGCAATAACCTGAACATCTACAGCTGCTGCCATGCAATCAATTTTCTTTTTATATTGCTCAAAAAACACTTCCTTTTGATAAATTTTTATATTTTCTTAAAATTTTTAAAACTTTTCCTTTTCACTTCCTTTCCTTTGACACAAAACATCTGATTTTTTATTTCGAAATTTTTTTTCTGATAGTTGGCAACGCTATCTTCGAATTCATCAGAATTAGGAATGCCATTACTTTCATATTCATTTGCCGACGGGAGCTCTGTCGAAATTAGTGATAGGGCGGAAAATGTTGAACGGATATGAGATTTTTTTTTAAAGGTTTGGATGTTTTGCTGGAGCTTCTGGGAATATTTTTGTTGACAGTGAAGTATTTCATCTTTGACTGTATTGATTTCTAAATGTCGATAGATGGATGGTCAGTGATAGTTCTTTGCATTTTTGATTGATCTCTCAGTTGTGTTTTATACGTCTATCGGGGTATATTCAGTTTGTTAAATTAAATGGGCTGGCATGTTTTTGAATTTAATGTGAAAGTGGTATATATACTTTTGAGTTTATTAACCCTGACACGCCAGTCTTCTAATCAATTCTTAACGGATCTAAAGTGTTCAACATGATCTCGGGAAGCCGTGTTGGGATTTCGATGGCTGATAAGGATTGTAGTATCAACTGCAAAGGTGGAAGTTACAACCTGATTGCCTGTGGATAGGTCTGATGTATATAGTACGTATAACATAGCATTTATGTGGAAATTTTTCGGTGAAAAGTGAATATCACTGCCTTAATTTGCTAAGGCCCTAACATCAAATTTTTCAATATCGTGTCCACTTTCATCTGTATAGAAAATTTTAGAGACCTACACCGAAAACTTACAATATTTTTTCTTCTCTAAAATTTGAAAAATGTTTTCAAATTTTAGTTTTGATAATTTTGTCTTCATTAGTTTTGATAGGACGGGAAAGAGGCGGATAGGTTTATACGAAGACTCTTGAGTCAGGTCTTTTCAAGGCTTAAGATTAATAATCGTTATCTGGGAGGTTTTCCAGGCCTGAATTGCGTTGAATAGATGAGTGATGTGAGAAATAGCTATTGGATGCAGGTTTTTAATCATAAATCCAGTGATTAGGTCGATGACTGGAGATTTCTTTGGATTGAGATTATTAGAGATTGCATTCATTATTTCTTTCGTTTTCAACTGATTTGTTGTTAGCACGGGGTGAGTGGTACCGAATGGTAGTATATCTCAAAGTTTTTTGCGGTGCCTTTTGAACCTTAGACAAATTTTCATTTTTATGAAAGAATTTTTCATTTAAATAAAAATTTATAACCGTCAAGCAGTAGCTTGACTGGAAACATACAAAAAACACAAAAAAAAAAAAAAAAAAAAAAATACAAATCTATCTTTTCATAAGCTTTTATGCTCTGCTGAACTTAATGTCCTGCTCTTTTCAAAGTTAACAAAAAAAAAAAAAAAAAAAAAAAAAAAAAATGTAATAGAAAATCACATATTGTTTACCACATTAATCACTGCCTGTAAATCAGTCCATCAATGTATAGAGCTCGTAAAGTGTCACACAGTGAGTGAAAACCACTAACATCAATTTGGTTCAGTACTACATTTTTATGACTCCCATGTGAGAAATGGACTGATTAAAAGAGCAACAATAACACACAAAAAGAGATGAATTTTGGTAACAAAACACAATAACAAGTAAAATGAAAAATGTTATTTGGAAAAAAACAAAATCAATTCAAAAGCAGAAATAAATACAAATATTCAATTGAACTGAATTTAAAGCCAAGTTAACTGACATATTGGTAAATTTTATTTATTTTTTAGCGAATAGAAGAAGACTTTATTATATAAAATTTAGTCATAATAATGTGATATGTAAGCAAAATTAGAACTAATCTTTATAAAAGATATTTCGAGTGCAATCAAGTTTAATAAAATTTTCAAAACCTTCGAGAAATTTTTGAAATACGAACCTCGTGCATAGCAAACAAAGTAATATCATTAATGCTTGAAGAATTTGTTAATTTAATCATGCAATTAGGGAATTAACAAACATATTGTTCAAAAGGAGAGCCATTAACCCAAGAAATTGATGTGCTTACATACATATATATCTATATATTTATGGAGGAATGTATAAACACAACGTAGTTTATTTACAAAAAGCTATAAATGTGTCTCGGTGTACACATGTATACCTATCTATATTCAAGTCTGTAAATGTTTGTGTAGTTTTGTGTTCTTATTATACACTTGAGTTTACCCAAAGGGCGGGAAAAAGTGTAGCAGAAGAAACAATGCTAGACCGCTTTCTTGTCAGCATGAAGCTAATCCTATTTGTGAGTATATTAGTCCAGGAGCCCATCTAGAGTATGTTCAAGGAAAGGCCCGGTGCTGGTAAAAAAAAAATAATATTTTGTGTTTTGATAAACATGCGTGACTTCTAAAAAGAAACAAGCATGTCATAATCGTAGCTTTATTTATTACTACACTCAATAGGACACAACGTTGCACTATGGTTTAGAAACTACAAAAACCTTATCAAAATTCAAAAACACAGCTGTATTCCTTGAAATACACACTCTATAGTAGAAGAAATTTGAGATGCTGCTTTTAACTCTATCGGTACCAATGACCACAAGTGACCCAAAATTTGTTTCAGTTGATTTTTTTCACAAACTATTGCACTGATTTTAGTAAATTTAGATTCATTGAAAAGAGAATTGTTTGCGCTTTAGTTATTTCAAAAAATCTTGATATTTCAACCCAGTTGACGGCACAAGAGTGACCTAAACAAAAACAAAAGTCACCCGTGACCCTAAAAGTCATCAATGGAAACTTTTTGAAACCTTCGTTTCTAGTTTAGTCTATCTTTATAAAAATATTTATTAAAAATGTGTAAGTAAAATTCCCGTTAAGGACCACAGGGTCGCCAGTGACCCATGAAAGTACAGACCTTTCGGATGGTGGATCTTAAATGAAGGTTATGCAAAACTAGAGTTCAAATATGGTAAACCTGTATACTCAATTTTTTCCTAGAACGTCAGATTCTTTTTTTGACTTTGAAATCTCAAAAAATATTCAAATTTTATTCGTTCAAAAAAAAAATTATTTATTTTAGCTTACTCTCTCGCTATTGTTGATTTAGAGCACCATGGGCTAGAATATGGACGATTTACTAAGGTAAGGTTGAAGATACTGACTTGGACCTCACAGTTCCATCAATGCCATCCGAGACAATGCCAACAATTCCAGTTTTAAAAAAGCGCTATATAATACAAATTCCGAAGGCAAAAACTTGGTTTTTACCGGGACCTGAGCCGGAAGTTGATTGTAAGTGCATTTTCATTTACGGCTCCAAAACAGAATATGGTTCGGATTCTGAAGTCTTCATTGAAGCAGAGGGGCTTTAGACAGACAAAGATCATGTTACCTGTTATCTCGAAGCGTCTAACAGACTTTCTGTTATCACTTAACAGAAAGAGCTGTAGGCAGCTGGTGCAGGTCACTTCTCTTGGGCCAAACATTTCAAACATTTGAATATGATTGGCCTAGGAGCTAGTGCTTTCTGTGCTTCCTGTGGTTTGGAGTAAGAATGCGGAGAGACGGCAGACCACTTTCTTAGGCCCTTATTATGAACTGCGTTCGATCTTCCACTATAGTCGAATGCCCTGATCGAACGAATTTGAGTTTGGTATTATGACGTGCTTTCGACAGAGAATAGCATTATTGTGAATTACGCTCATTTTGGCTTGTTCACGATAGTATATTTTTATCAGCTGATCGTCATTTTGAAAAATAAATACGATTTGTTGTTTAAATTAAGTAGAAAAAATAAGGACAAAATAGAAATAATGGTTCAACGATTCATCGGAAGAGGATGAGAGCTTGATGGAACTGGCCAGAAGTATTTATGGCATTTACGAAATTCGTGTACAGATTTCTACAGAACTTAGGACTGACCAAGGAGGCGTTTGTGGACTTGATGAATACTATAGATGAACTGCTCAAGCAATGCACATGAGCAAGATCAATTCCAAACATATTAAAATTGGCAACAGTTCTGCGATTTTGTGCTCAGAGATCACTCCAACTAAGCATTGGGAATGAGAATACCTTTGGACTTGCTCAGCCCACGGTGTCTGTGGTGTTATCAAATTGCATTTGCCAAAGATGAATAAAATTTAATTATACAAGCAAAAGTATATTTTGCTAATAAAAGGGGAATGCCGAAATTATTGGTTGGTCCTAAAACATTTAGTTCTTTCTTCGTTGCACAGAACTTTTGAGGAAATATCCTTTGCAATCAGAGGGTTTGCTTTCCAACAATGATACAAGTTTCTATAACTTACAATGTGTTGCTCACCCCTTTAAACCTGCAAAAAATTTGCAAAAACTGTTTAAAATTAGTTTTTAGTTCTCAAAAAGCAAAAAGAAATAGTAAAATACTTAAATTTTTAACAATTATTACTCAGTATGCACCGTATCGAAAGCAAAATTGCGTTCGACAGAAAATTCGATGCGTTCGACAGAAAATTCGATGCGCAATGAAAATTTCGACAGGGTTGCACTGCTCATAATAAGAATATCACATTCGATATTTGACGTTCGATAACTAGCGAAGATCGAACGTCAAAAGCAGCTCATAATAAGGGCCTTAGTGTCTGTCTGCCTAGCTTTCTGTCGGATCGGAGTAAGCATATTTGAGAGACGAACACCTGAGCTCTTAAACACCGCAGGATCAGCTAAGATTTATTAATAAATCTGGTAGATTTAAAGAATATCAAATGGGAACACAGGATATAGGGATATAGCACAATGGACGTAAAACTTGTCTGAGTGCTGCTGTATACTTGAATGCTTCTTTTGCAATTCCAACACAAAAAAAAAAAAAAAGGTTCGAACCAAGGTTCATTCAATTCACAAAAAACAATTTTTTAAAAATATTGATGTCTGAAAATGAAGCAAATATTTGCGAGCAGAAAACTATTTAACTGGTTCAGCAATTTCTTCCCGCTGGGTTGAGTTCTTTTCTAGCATAATTTCAAAAATAAATATGTCATGTGGTTGTGGTTTTGAATAGCTTCATCTTCACATTTCTGGAAATTTAAAGTAAAGCAAGTTTTTTTTTTTTTTTTTCAACAAACTAATTTAAAATATTATATTCTTGAGGAAAGGAAAAACCCACACTTGTCAACATAAATTTAGACAATCAGAGCAGTTATTCATGGTGCTTGGGTAATTCACATACATACAAAAAAATTTCTACTCATTTTTCTGACAAATAAAGGAAAATGTAAGAAAATTGCTTAAGGTTTTATGGCTCTCAAGATACGAATTTTCGTAAAATATTTCAGACTTTTATTTCATGCTTTATGTTTACTTTCTATAAAAAAAACAGAGATAATTGTACAGTAATAGCCCGAGTTATGTAACACTCGACTCGTATGTAATTGAAAGCTTTCAAGAGCCATAACAAAAACATAAGACGACAACATTTTTCTGTTTATAGCTCACATTCAACAAAAGTGTAAGCCATACTAAAAATGTTGCGTGATTCACAAATTAAATGACAATGGTTTGAAAATTGTTTAATTTAAAGATTTATGTATCCCCAAATTACGTGGCTAAATATTTCATATGATTTATTAAACATTGCTTAGTGAAAAGCGTTATGGTGCTCGGGGCGTATGAGCGATATTAATTATTAGAGGTTGCTACAACTAATTAGAAATAAATAGCCGCAGTTTAAATTGTACACCCTAATTAGTAATGAAGTTGTCTGTGGTTGTTTAAGCACTAACAATAAAATGCAGAAACGCCATTTTGGAAACGAGATACATACCATATGGCCAATTCACACGCAGTTTATGTAGCTTCAAGTTTAAACTCAAAATTTCTAATCTCTTAAAAGCTCTTAAGCCAAAAGTAATTAAGCCAACGGCGATTCTATGAAATTTTCTGAGTGTGGCGGATCTAAAATTGGGTATTAGATGGAACTTTGTTTATTCGAAAGTAGAGATTAGAAATAGTAAAAGATATTTCCCAGTTTTCATCTACTTTACGAGTAATGAATTTTTGCAGTGGTCTTTAGAAAGAATGTGCTTGATAAGAGTGAAATCGTACAAAAAGTACTTAAATCTAAAAGATAATAAACAAAATAAAAGTTAATGGTTTTTAATAAAAAAGTTAAAGTTCGGACAGAATGTTTCTACACAATATCCGTGTCCCTAACTACATAATATGTACGTGCACAGGCCTGTATATACGCCGCTCTTAATACACAACTCTTATTGTCGATTTCCATTTCATTTACCCTCCCCCTCTTTTTTCCCCCTCCTTCTCTTTGACAAATATGTATAATCAAATGCCCAAATTTATTTTTAGTTCATGTTTTTCAGCGTTCTAACAATTTCAACAACGTCAACTGACTTTCTCATCAAACGTCGAATGCTCATCATTATTTCTTTCTTTGCTTGCGTGTGGGGGTGAGTGTTTTGTAACTTTATTTGTTCCTTTTTCTTGTCCTGAATAACAACGCAATTCACATTGTCAAGGATGATTGAGCGTCTATTTAAAGATAATATGAAAACGATAACAGAAGTGAAAATATCAATTGAAATTGTATGAACGCGGAGTGAGAAATGATGCTCAAAAAAAGCAAGTGACAACTTGAAAGGGTTTCCATCATTGAGAAAGAGTTTTTTTTTCGTGTTTTTTAGCTATGCTGTTGAATGATGGAGAGTTTTCTTATTGAATATATATTGAGCTAGAAAATTAATATTTATTATACAAAATAAAATAAAAAATAAGAAAACACTTTCAACGAAGTAATTCACATAACATAAATTCGTAGAGATTTATGAGAATTCATAGAGTGAGCTTTTCTGAAATTGCTACTTAACCCATTTTGGCTTGTTGCTCGATTAATCAACCGGAAACTTTGAAAATTCGTCCAAAATACAGCATGTCAAATTTTAAGTAAAAATTCTCTTAAAATTAGGTTTAGTCCGATCAGAAGCGTTATGTACGCAAAAAGGCTGCATTTAATATACTATACCAGCGTTTAGGGGATGGCGGACTCAATAACGAATAACATTTTCTTCGGTAGAAGTATATACGCTCTTGTTGGAATAAAGAAGGCAGTAGAAGGTATCGAAAATATAAACAGCTTCGGCTTGTCGACACCAATACAGTAATAATAAGGAAACACAATATTTAAAAAAAAAAAGTTATAATAATATTTTGTTTTATGGAATCTACCGAATCAGAAACATCGACAACATTATAGAGGTTGTTAAAATCACGGCAGGCACGGCGGAACGGCTCATTGTCTGAATAATTGGTCTTACAAAGAGATAACTTGATAGGAATATAGAATCGAGTAATAAGAGTCGGAACGTTCAAGTTAATGTTCCTCAGCAAAGATGGAGAATTAACAGTGCCAGATAACAATTTTGCAATAAAACACACGTTACTCATAATTCTTCGGCAAATTGCGCAACTTAATGAGAATTTCAGTAAATAAAACTTCAACAAATTAAAAATGACCATTCACAATAGTTGTACTTTCTTCTTCTTTTTGTTCGAAATCAGCTGTGCTTTTTCGAAATGAAATTATTATTCATGTGAGATTTCTGATCCCGGTTTTTTTTCATGTATGCACCAAAATCCGACGGAAACAGATTTTTTCACGTGGGATTCCCGCTAAGGCTGATTATGTTTATATTATTGCTCATGATGTGGCGTAGAAATATTTTTTTATGCCTACTACACTTTCTAAAATTCAGAAATAAATTTCTGCTCTTTTTTGAGTACTAAAATTTTTTATTTAAGACATATGGAAATTGTGTTTTGAAAACTTTGAAAATTGAATCATGGCATTTAGTACTGGGCCAAAATGAGTTAATGGGGAAGATCAGGAAATCAATTGTTTCACATCCTCCTCATACATTTTTTTTTTTTTTGCAAAAATGTAGGTTAGGTTAGGTTGGA
Source organism: Toxonevra muliebris (assembly GCA_963691655.1). Classification (NCBI taxonomy): domain Eukaryota; kingdom Metazoa; phylum Arthropoda; class Insecta; order Diptera; family Pallopteridae; genus Toxonevra; species Toxonevra muliebris. The sequence continues at coordinate 7,786,069 of OY829329.1, read as the reverse complement.
GTGGCTGTCGAGAGACACACTTAGGCCTGAACGGCCCATTGTGATACCACATAGTTGGACCTACAGTTTAACGCCGATTCCGAACGGCGGTGTGGCAATTTTTTATCGGCTTGGTGGTTTTGCCATTACCAACCAATGTGTGTACTTGTACACTATCTTATAATTCTCATACACTTCATATTGATAGTGAATATAAGAAAGTAATGAAAATTAACCACCAGACGAAGACGGGAATCGAACCCGAACCTCCCAGATGAAAGTCTAGTGCACTATCCACTAGGCTATCAAGGTCGTTTGTGGAAAAATGTAAATCCAGGTCGAATAAAAAACGTTTCAGAAAAACTGTTTAAACATACCATCCTAAATTTATCAGCTATTTTGAGCATATCAAAAACAATATCTGATCATATTTCATTAAGCTACAATGAATCGCCATCGACTCTTTAGTATGTCGGACTTGGAAGATTTTCGTAGAATTTCATGGATTATATGATTTATTCAAGGATTTTCAAATTTTCTTGTTTGGTTTGAAATTTTGATTGGATTCCATATTTTTTTTATTTTTATCTTTTCAAAAAAAACTAACTGAATTGAATTCGTTACTTAAAAAAATTTCCAGGACTTGGCAAAAATAGAAGAGCTTCGTAAATTGTAAAAACCTTAGTCCGACTAAGTACCAATATTTTACTCATTGATTACACTGTGCAACAATTTTAAAACAGTTACATGATTCAAATATACCATTGAATATTTTTTTAAATTTGACTCTTCTGGAATATCTAAAAAAAAAAGGGTCAAAAGTACCCACATAGGGGGTTCAAGGGTTAAAGTGTTCGACAAATATATTTAATGGAAAATTTTATTAGGGGCCACTAAAGACAAGAAACACCTACGGGTTAAAGGCATTTCATCGGACAATAAAACGAAGTTGAGTTGTACATCTTTCCTTTAGCCCATAAGTGCTTCTTGTCTTTGTGTGGCCCTTAGTGAAATTTGTTGTAAAACATTTTTATGGAAAACTCTAACCATTGATTATATGTGAAGAGGCTTGTCTGAAATTTCTAAAAAGAAAAGAGCCGAAAATACCCATATGGGTTGGAGTTAGTGGGTTAAAATATTCTAAGAAAAGATTCTCCGTATAATTTTATTATGGGTTTTCAAAGACCAGATTCATTCTAAATGTTTACAAGATTTACAAATGATTTTTCCCATCAAGGGTTTTGATCGCCAATGGTAGCACTTTCACTTAATTATCGCCTTATAATTGAATCATGACTTCTGTTGCACTGTGTTATCGATGAAAAATATAAAGCATGTACTTGTATCAAATATTCGTATATAACGGACAAATTAATAGCTTAAATTTATATGATATTCATGTTTTTTTTTATGCAACTTGGCGCAACAGATTTCAACTAGTTAAAGTGACATCGCTAATTTTTATTAGCGATGCCACTTTATATTTTTCATTTCATTCAGTTGAAATCGCTTTCATTTTCCAATTTATATCTGTTTAATGTCATTGCCATGACATTATCATTCGTTAGTTATACATAAATCCGCAATTGCTGGTTAATTTTATTTCTCTTTCATGCATTCTCGTTTACATTTCTCCCAACGCCCACTCATATTTTTTAAGCTTATTTCTTCTTATTTCTCTTGGCCGATCCTTTTGTCGACTGTCGTTTTGTCTATTTTATTTCATTGTGTATGTACCTACCAACTTTTAATTACAACATACCGGCAATTACGACCAGCCATCTCTTTTTCATTTACTGTTGACAATATTTGCATTTTGCTCATTGATTATCACAACGTCATTATACAAAAATTATACATTTTCAGGTTTTAATGCCATCTGTATCGGGTTTATGAACTAATTACAATGAGACTCTAGCTCTTATCGAAAGTGTTTGCCATCATCTTTGGGGCATCTGTAAACATTTTTTTTTTTTTGTATTGTGTCAGTCTGGAAATCAATGTGATGTGTAATTGTATTGTAGCTTGTTGGTATATTTTATTAAGAAAACGAAGTGTAAACATAAGTAACAATTTATGTATGTTTGTATTTGTGTATTGTATGTAGAGTACTTTTGTAGGCGTCTATTTTCCTCCTCCAAGTGTTTGTTCCTTTATAAGTGAAAACGTTACTGTGTCTACTTGTATTTTTCTTCCGTGCGGAAGCATGTAACCTATCATTTTACCACATTGCGGTATTTCTACAATTTATGGTAAAAGTTTATTTCCATTGTATATGTTTTTATGTGCTTTAGAGTTTTCTTTGTTGTTAAATACGTATGTAATCAAATCGATAATAATTACGATGTACAATGGAAACTAACAAAAAATAAGTTTTTAGGATTTTATCCCCAAAATTACCTCTTTATACCTCCCCGCTAGTGGATACATATACAGTAATCTCTGCTTAATTGCAACAATGAAAATATTCAATTTAAGTTTCAACCAAGAAATTTGAGTATATATAATAAAACTGTAAAGCTTCTGGTACCGTTGAACGGAAAATGCAATGAAGTGGGAGTAAATTAACCAAGGATTACTGTAAATGATCAGGAAGAACATCAGAGTAGATGTGCACTTGAGAAAATTTAATCAAACTTGGTTCAAATATTCCCCTGACATCCAAAAATAGGTTATCAGCCCTGTTCTGAAATCCGTTTCTGTTCGGAAACGAAATTTATTCCGATGTTCTGTGTTAGATTTTCGGAATTTCAATCGGATTAAATCCGATTGTAGATGTTCTGACATCCGATTTTATTGTCAAAGAAAAAACAATAGAATTAAATGTGAAGAAGCACTGTCAAAAATACTGTTGTTTTATTTTTGCAAAAATTTATTAATTTAAGTATTTTAAGTTGATAAAAATTAACTTTGCAGTTTTGGCAGCAATTTTAGTTGAGAAGCAGAAGAACGGAGAAGAAAAAATTGTTTTTTGAGCTGCATTTTTATGTTTTCCCCAAATTATAAATATTACAAAATTTACAAAAATTTTATAAAAATAAAATTTTATTTATTTACATTTTTAAAAGCAACTTTTTTTTTATTGGTTTTATTTTCTTGCGAAATTTTTTAACTAATTAAACTTCAAAACAATTGTAATGTCAAAAATCATTAAACATGAACATAAGTTCGAATCGGATTCAATTTCAGTTCGAAATTTTCAATCCCCTTCTGAATGCAGAGTACCCTTTTGAATCCGAATCGGATTTCAATTCCATTTCCGAAGCAATTCCGCTTCGGATGTTTTGGAACGAGCGAAACTTGCGGGCCTGGTACACGCACGCAAGTGAAGTTTACAAAAATTGATATGGAAATACTGCAGTAAATTGTAATAAATTCGGTTCAATTAAAAACAGCTGAGTCTCTAGAAAAAATGCTGTGAAAATTGTCAACAACAGCAATTACCATACAAGAGAAATATACTGTGACCAACAGGACTATTCACAAACAGATCCTGAATTTTCTTAGGGGAGGGATTTTAATTATGTCACCTGTTTAAAATTATGTTTTGATTCATGATCAACGATCAAAATGTATGAAATTCTACCGGTAAAGGGAGAAGGGTTCTATCTCCGAAGCTCCTCCCCCCTTCGCCTGGGATCCGCTAGTGGGTTTATTGTAACCCCGATAGAACATTGTTCGAAACCATACAGGAAAACCAGTCTCACTGAGGAATCTCCGAGAAAATCTCTGCTCTAAGGATATAATCCCAACTATATGGTTAGTAGTACCCTAGATATTTTTTGAAGTGAAACTTTTTTTCTCTTGTCCTAGAGTAAAACCAACCGGATGTGATGTCGCGCGTAAATTTGCAATGCGACATAATTTTGTCGAGCAATGTGCATGAGGGGCTAAATATCAATATTCCGTAACTGAGTTCACGAGCAAACTATATAATAAACAATTTATAATTACTTACTTACTTAATTGGCAAATAAGCGATTCATAAATAGTTTTAATTCAATATAACATATTGATTACACACACACGCCTATGGCAGAAAGAACAATGTGTAGCGTCGCCATCTTAAAGTTTATGACAGTTATACATTTCACATACAGATGGCGCAAATGTCCAAGGAATTACATGAAGATGTCGCACACAAAATAGTTCGTTTACAATTGTCATCGACATTACCGGTACAGAGTTGCAATTTTTGTTCTAGCATAATCCCAAAAAAAAAAAAAATTGGTTGTGTATTAACGAACACAAGGCAGAAGTGAAACTTCTTGTGAATTAAACGAAACACAAACAAATAACAAGCAAATGAAATTAAAAAACACAAGCCAATGAAGTAAAAAATTTTGCGATTGAAATATTTCATTTGGTTTTCATTTGCTTGTGTTTCGTTTAGTTCATAAGAAGTTTCACTTCTGCCTTGTGTCCGTAAATACACAATTTAGTTTTTTTGAAGTGAAACTTCTTAAGCGAGCGTAAATTGAAAATTTTGTTGTTGCACTCATACGAAACAAATAAGAAACGAAGTTATGCTGTTGTTAGTATTTAACCAACGAGGTCATATGGGGATCGGCTACATACAATCAAGCAGTGAGTCGACTTCGCGCAGTTTAATCTCATGTGCTTTAGTGAGAGGGCTTTATTAAATATAGCTGAGCTTTCCTATGATTCCTATTGAACTACGTCGTGTTTGTTCCGATAATTGTAGAGAGTATGTACACAAAAAAAGCTTTAGAAAATAGAAAGAGGAAGAGTGCAAAAACTTCAACAACAACAGTTACGTAAAAAAGTAGCATTTTCGTTGCACTCATACGAAACCAGTAATTAACGAAGTTATGCAGTTGTTATTCGGTACAGAGAGTCGACTTCGCGCAATTTTATCTCTTGTGGTTTAGTGAGAGAACATTCCTTTCTTGTATTATATACGTGTACTTCATCGTCTTTGTCTGCTTTTATGCACAACGATTTCGATTCGACCGATTATGTATTTGAATTGCTTCCTTGTTATTCGTTTTATATGAGTGAAACAGAGATTCAAAACTTATAAAGGAAAGCGTAAAAAAGCGTTCGTACAGCCGATTCTGATTTGTTCACTTTTGTCTCCTCTCCCTCGCCAACAAACAGAAAGTTGATGAGATAACTCGGGCAGAAATCGGTGTGTGTAAAAGCAGACTAAGTTTCACTTCTACTGTGAATGCCTACAGACACATAATTTGTTCTCCTCCTACGAATGAGTGCCTCGTCCTGTCCTTCTATTTTCGACAAAAGGAAAAGGTATTTTTTATTCTAGATTTTCATGAAACTACTAGGGGCTCCATTTTTAATACTACTTTTCAGGTTACATGTTTTTCATAAATGGGCACATATTACATTATCACTCTATGTATTAATTTCCGTCAGTTAACCTAGTATTCTCACCTTTCATTTCTTTTATTTTTAAATATATTTTTTTTTTTTCAACGTTTTGCATGAAAATCAATTTGATTTTGCGTATTGTAGTCCAAAGTTCACTAAAAATAGTAATTTAAAGTTTCAAAAGTATGCACAGAGGAGCATACAATATTACCAACGTTCGTTCTTTTAGCCAGCCATAAAACGACCTCGAAAAATTCATTTCCTTAAGCACGCGAAAAATAATATACTGCTATCATGATTTGTGAAAATGAAAGCATGTCTCAGATTTGGAGCAAGAAATAATACATTATTTGCAATACGTAAATGCTTCAAGCTATTTGTATTTTTTTTTTTTTTTGTTTTGCTTTTTTGGCTCACAAGACCGTTTAAAAAATAAAATTTAAGGAGGAGTATAGTATTTAAACGTAAATTTGATAATGCGAGAATTTCACTATTGTATGGGGGAGTATTCAAAAATTTTTTTTAATAGTTTTAAATTTAATATTAAAAACATAATATTCTTTAGTATTTTTAAAAATGTGTTTTATTTTCTAGTTTATGTGGAAGTTGGACGTGGCAGTTGGTGACGAATATGCCCTTGCTTTAAACAATTTTCCTTCTTTTTTTACTTCTTTAATATATTTGACCATCGGGCGCATTGTTATTCAGATACCTTAGTTTAACAATAAGAGAACAACAACAATTAGGCTAAACTGCTTTGAAAGCAAATATTTAACTTATGTATGGATGACTACTACTGTTGTGAAAAATGTTTTAACACATAACATTTTGAAAAGTTGAAAACTCACGCTAATGTTTACATTTTACATTTAATAGCTTTACGTAAGTCTAATCAATTTGCGTGTTTTGAACCACTTTTCTTCGTTTGTGTATTCGTGTATTTTCTCATATCACGGTAAGGTAGTAAATCTACTTTGAAGAGGTGGTAGAAAATTGTAGAATGTGAATATAATTCCACCTCCCAAAAAATCCAGCTTTTCTAATGTCCATACACACAAAAGCAACAGCAAACGATATACGACTATGATGTCCCAGGTGTAAAGCTTACTGCACTTCCATTAAGCGCATAATTTAGAAGTAGTTTAAATTCATCACACAAGCCCTAACCACTATTAAGACGTACAATTGAATTTTTTTCTTCTAGATTTCAACTTTGAATGCGATTTTAGGATTATAAAATTTGATTTCTTTTAAACATGCTATATTTTTTTTTGAAAGCTTATTGAATAATTAATTAAATATAAAAAGCAAAAATATTTAACTTAAACAGCAAATGAAATTTTTGTAATTTATTGAAGGATACTCATAAAAGTAAGAAATAACAATTGACCACTATTAATACGTACAGTGCATAACAAGCACAATTAATATTTTTCACATTTCCCCTTGTAGTTATTATGGCTTCAATTTGGTTTGACATACCATTTACCAAATTTTGGCGTTCACTGGATGTTTGGATTCCCAATTTTCTTTGATTTTGACTTTTAATACCCCAAAAGTTATTTGCGGATCATCATCATTTACCAGACGTTTTTTCACAACTGCCCGAACACCTTCGGAACAGAGTACACAGGGCTCTTAAGCCTATGTGCTCTCCGCTCGCTTTACGTGGACTCTATCAATACAATACAATACGATACCTACAATCACTTGAGACCAGGGCTTGATAATGACCAATCTTATACACTTTTTTGTTACAAATCAATTTTATGAGGCGGTACACCATTCTGCTGAAAGACAAACTCTCTATGTTCAATATATTTACGCATGAAGTTATCTTTGGGATATGGCTGCAGGGTCTGCGAATTTTGTCAAGACACTTCAATTGCCTTATTCCTTTTGCAGGCAAGCACCCTATATCGCTGACAGGAAACTTAACCATGCCTTTAAGACAATCAAGGTGATATGCGCTTTTTGTGAATCACTTTCTGGTATCAAATTTTAATTAATCACCGAATATAATTGAATTTCTTTGTTTTTATACCCAGGAACAGCTTCTTCGCCCAAGCAAGTCGTATTTTCTTTTGTTTATCGGTTAATAGTCGGCTTTTCTGTGGCCTAAAAAATTAAAAAAAAAAAAAAAATATGAAAGAAAAATACAAACATGATACTTTTATTGACTCTATCTTATAAAGCCCATAACCAATTTTTCGAAATTTTTCCTTGACCACTTATGTCTTACTAATTCTCCTATTGTTTTTGACCACTCTGATGCTGCGTTTAATCCGGTGCTTCATCTGTTTTGTTGCTTCAATCGCGTCCAACGCTGGCATATATTTCACAGAATGGCAATATTAATAATAGCTGTGTTTTATTCGTCAGCAGTTCACAATAGAATTTGATGTAGCTAAACTACTTGTTGAGTATACATAACAGCTATAATTATACGTGTTATCTCTGCCTCTTTGTTGTTGCTTTCCCATACAGTTATCGCTGCTAGTTATACATAACTAGAAGCAAGTGGTGAATAAAACGGAGCTATTATTTTTTTTATTTCCTTACTAACCGCAAAATGCTGTTTCGCTTGTTATTTTGTTTGCTTTGTTTCTTATTTCTGATTTTTTTCTAGTGTGCGTATTAATAGTGGTCAAATATTATTTTGGAATATATGGAGTAAAGTACAAAAATTTTGTTTTGTTTTTAATATGAATTCTTTTGCTTTTTAGATTTAATTAATTATTCGATAAGGTATCAAATAAATATAAAATCTTTAAAAGAAAAGAAGTTTCATAATTTTTATAAATTTGTATTCAAAGTTGAAGTTTTAAAACAAATTTATTTGTACGTATCGTATTAATAGTGGTTAGGGCTTGCATATGCACGAGTGAATGAAATCGTATTCAGAACACTCTTTCAGGAAGCACATACAATAATTCCCGTATTCCCGAATTCCCCCCGTATATGCTTTACAAACAACACAGGAGGAATATCCGCTTTGGTCTATAGAAACATGCTCTTCAACAATCCCAATAAGTACATCAATAGCACATTTGATAAGCATTCTCCACCGCTGGGGAGTGAGTGACTCACATATTTGTAGCTACATACAAATAGAAACCTTTTTCGTTCGCATTTAAAACGCAATTGGAGTAAAAATGACAGTTAAAATTAAAAGCTTAAGCGTTCAAAACAAAATTACAACTTTTCAAATCAAATAATAATTAGGGGTTTTGCCATTTCCAGCTCTTACCTAGTCAAGTGTAGATTTTTTCTTTTTATTTCGAATTATTAACTTCAGATTATATGAAGCACACTCTTAAATTAAATTAGTAGTTGTTACTCAATATATAAATTATGACCTTAGTATACCTACTTTTTAAACTAAACAAAAAGGATATACATACCAACAAATTTATTTCATTAATTTAAGCTTCCTTTTATCTTACACACAAACATATTTACTTACCATTTTCAATTGTCTCCTTTGCACAGGATATAATTTTGCCTTTACGCCTTCGTAAGTTTGATTCGAAATTGTTGTCATCGGTGAAATCATCGCCATCTAATGCGGCTTCCTCTGCTGTAGTCGATTCATGCACATCCTCGGATGATTGTCGTTCCGAGGACATATCGCTAGGAATAACTCCACTGCCACCAATACTACTATTATCACCTTGGATTAAATTTTCAAAACTTTTGTTCATAATAACGGTACGCGCGGAAGGGAACGCTTTGCTTTTTGGAAGTCGGCGTATAAATGAGATAATTTTAAAGGGAAATTTGATTTTTCTTATGGATTGTAGTTATGATTTTATCGTTGGCAAATTATTTTTAATTCATATTTGGAATAAAATAAGAGCTCATCGTTTGGTTAGACTTGAATGTAATTTGTTTTAATTTTTTTCCATATTTTTTTAATTTGTTACTTCATTTAGAGACCCGTTTCACTGAGGATTATCTAAAAATGTTAAAAAATAAAATAAAAATATATCTTTAAAAGGAAAAAAATAAGATTTGTCCTACTTGCTTTCATACCATAGCATTAAAATACTGTAGGTAGAACATGTTGGTCAGGACTTCTATCGGGACCTACATACTACTACTACTACTATTGGTATAACAACCCATAAAGGTCCTAGGTTCAGATTTTCATATCAACTCATGCTGTGCGTGTAATATTTGTTTTCAAATATTGATAATACTGGTGTGTCGAATAAACCAATAAAAGCTAGTACAATAATATGAGAATTTTTGCCAAGTCGGTCAAAACATCGATAAAAAAAACCACAAGAATTTTCTAAATATGAGAAAAACCAATAGAAGAAACGCCAATGAAATCTCCAGAGTGTGGCATAAACAAATTGGATATTGACACACCACTAACTTCCAATTGAACTGAGATAGAGAAAATTACCGATAATAGTTGGAGCCGTCTGGATACTAATATAATTATCCACATATGAGAGGCTGAGAGGAAAAATGGTATAACTTATACGTTCAGAAAAAAGTGAAATAGTTTAACTTGAGAGCAAAAGCGAAACGAAAATATGTTCACAGCAAAAGTGAAACGAAATATGTTCAGACAAAAACACGGAATAAATCACTATACTTTTTTTGCTCTGAAAGAATTGTTATACCATTTTTGCTCTTACTTTTAAGTCGTTTTAGCAGTCGTCCGGTATTGCATCTCGCTGCTGGTTTCTACGTTTTTATGTTTCAAAATTCCAAAGAGCGAATTGCGGCCACTTTACAACCTATACTCTTTGTTTATCACAAAACCATAAAAAAGAGGATGAAAAGAAAAATGGTAGTACTTCTCAGTTCAGAAAAAAGTGAAATAATTTTACTTAAGAGCTAAAGCGACACGAATATTGCCAGAGCTAAAGCGAAACGAAAAATGTTCAGAGTAAAACGAAATATGTTCAGAGCAAAAACGGAATAAATCACTATACTTTTTTTGCTCTGAAAGAATTGTTATACCATTTTTGCTCTTACTTTTAGTAAATCGTTTCGTTGTCACTCTAAACCGTATTACTTGTACCGCTCTTGTACTGAGATACTAAATTATTTCATTTTTGCTCTCATATACATTTTAGCTCGCTTTTCCTCTCGGCCTGTCATATATCAGTTGAACGACCTCAAACAAAACACTACGTATAACAACTGGATATTACCTAATATAGGAACGGCGGCGATTCAGGTGAAAAGGAGACCTTCGAATATAATTTTTGCACTTATAAGCATCGGAATCATAAAATGGAAATGGGGAGATTAAAATGGTAATTAAATTTGATTATTTCGATTGTAAATTTTGAGCTTGATGTTAGAGCTTAACGATTCCACGGTTGTGGCGGATCAAGAATACGAGTAATAATTTAAAATTTAACATTTATATGCAAGAGCAGAGCGATTTTGATTTCGATTACATATGGATTTTGATTACAAATCAACGCCAAGACAAAAAATTCAATAAAGATTTAAATTTACTATTCGTAAATATCGGTGATTCAGATTTCTCATAAAATTTAAATGATGGTATAAATTTAAAACGAGTATATTTTCTAATCTTCAAGATTTAATATCAACACGCAAACTATACAAAAAAATTCTTTACAAAAGTAAGAAAAAGAAGAATGTTATATCCTAAGGCCATGGTACCTACACATATGAGAATTCGGATTGTGATGATACGAAAAATGAAAACAAAGCACTTGAAAGCGAAATAAAATGAATGAAAAGGAAAATATGAGTATGAAAAATGCCAGCAATATATGTATAGAATATTTTAGAAATACATATTTATATAGTTAGGTACAGTAACGCGCAAAACATATCGTCGATTGAATGACGAAACCAATAATAAGAAAAATCTAGTTTTTGCCGGCCATATTGGGCATATAATACTTGATTCATGTACAAATATAACTGGTATAGGTCGAATGAATGCGAAAAGCTTAACATAGGCTCTTAACAGGCTGTTGTGTCATATTTATACTATGCATTTAGCTTACTACTTATCTATCTGTATACACAAAAATGAATTTCCGTTTGTGTGGGGCTCATAGACTCGAAAACTACCAAACTGATTTAAATTTTGTACAGGGATGCATTTTGTCTCTGGGCGTGGCACCTCCTATACAACTTTTTTTGATTTATTTTCAGAAATATTCACAGTTCAGTACTGAAATTTGGTATAAAGATGTCAGTTGACAATGCCATGCTACCGGAATGTGGGTGAGATTGAAAAAGTAAGCATGGAACTTCCCATATAATCCGAATATACATTTTGGGATATCTCAGGAACAATTTATATTACGGATTTGGTATGAAAGTGTTACTTGCCAATGGATTAGTTGGTGTTCTACTATTTTCTACTACTACTTTTTCTAAAATCGTTTACTACTTTTCTTATTATTTTTTCAATTACCATTTCTGCTACTGTTTCTACTTTTATATTCAAAAGTGGGTTTGGGACCTCCCATATAACCCGAATATTCTTTATGGGATATCTCAAGAATTATTTGTAGTACGGTACTAAGATTTGGTATGAAGTTATTATTAATCAATGGTATTCTTTGAAAAAATATGGGTAAGCTTGTAAAAGTGGGCACGGCACCTCCCATCAACTGATGGGAAGCACATCTTCTCCTTTGTATTTGCCATTTAAAATAGTTGATTCGATGATGTTTTTTAACGGCTTTTTCACTGTCAGTCTGGTTCCGTTGCAAAGGCGTGGTGGAACAATAAAATAACATCTATAATAATAAAATAAAAATTTAAATACTTTTATATACATATTCTTTACTACTATTTTCTACTACTTTTTCTCTTATTCTACTACCCTTTTTTTACTACTATTTCTGCTAATATTTTCAATTAATTTTCTACTATTTTTTCCATTATTTTTCATTACCTTTTCTACTATTTTTTCTTCAACTTTTTGCTACTCCTATTTTCCACTTCTTACTATTTTTTTTTTAAATTGTCAATAGATGGCGTTGAACCCATTTTTTGTCATACTTTCTTGGGCAACGTTGATCGTATATAGAATTTTTCTATCAGAGCACTTAAAAAAAAATCTATATTTTTAGTTAACAAAGTTGATAAAAATATATTGTACATAGAAAGGCTTTCCTACTTTTTAAGAAAAAATTGCATTTTTTTCACTAGAACAATCCTTACGGAAATTTTTTTAAGAATTTATGTTTCTTCTGGGAAAGAACAGAAGAGAAATAACACTCATTCACCAGGTCATCTCGGTACATCTAAAGTACTCCCTAGTGCCCCTAAAAAAGTAATTTTCCTTAGGGGTGAAACCCTTTATTGACTCTCTTCAGGATTCTGAGATATTCTGAAAAGTGAAATGAAAATAATAATAGTAAATACGAAATATAATCTACTGTAGCGCATATTTCGCACAATACTGTATTGCATATTTTTGTGTTTCCACAATGACCACACACATGATAAGCACAAAGGACAGTGAAAAGATGTAGAAGTTAAAACAGCGGTTACAAAATGTGGGTTGAATACGGTTTGAGGCAACCAAAAGGAATGAAAAGGATCAAAGCACGCATGCATACATAAATATATAAATATTTGCTTAAGCATTCAATATAATAACAAACAAAAAATGGCAAACCATTACTATATTTTGGCACTAAACGAAAACGGCACTCTACTATAATGGTCAATTCATGAGCGAGTAAATCGTGAGTCTTTAACTAAGTGAAGGCGAAAATATTTAAGGTGACGGTGTGAAGATGGTTTAATTAAAAATAGGTCGACGTTGACTGTTTAGTTAACGCGCTTGCTACTTACTTATACTAGCTTCTCGAAGAAACATTTGAAAGTAGTGGGAGCGAGTAGTGGTAGCTTTGAATATGAGTAAGCAGCGACAAAGTAGAAATAGACAACAGAAATGGGGTGCGACATTTAAAATATACCAACAATAGTTCAATGTATTCTAAAAAAGGAAGGGAATGTCCACGCACATATAAAAACCAAAAAGTAATAAAAACGTAAATGTATTTGAAAGAAAATCCAATCAAAAAAGTAAGTAGTTTATAACAAATAAAAATTGTGTTTACATTTCTTAAGTAGTTTTTACTTTGAACTTTATCATAACCTTTTCCAAAAAACAAAAAAAAAAAAAAGGGGGGGGGGGGCTTATTTCATAACACTTTTGATGGCAGCACACGAGACTAGAAACAATTTTGAAAATTTTCACGTTTTTCTATTTACTTTACAAACTTTAAAATATTTCTCTCTTTGAGAAATTCTTGAGTAATTTCGTTATCTTGCAATAATTCACTGATATATTTACAATGTATTAAAAGGCAATAAAATATAGTTTTATTTTGTTATGTGTGTGCGTTGTACGTTTTATCCTTTCAACAGGATATCCAACCGCCCTATTTAAAATACCGTCAAAGACTGAAAATTCTTTGCTGTTTATCGTCACACTGATGCATGGTGAATCAAGTTAAATAGTGGTGGATTTTTTCACAATATTGATTTTTTGTATGTTTTCCACAAAGCAAAGAGAGCAACGAGAGAAATTGTTGTCAACTTTTTAAGTTTTTGTTCTTTTTTTTTTTTTGTTGTAAATGACTGTCATTTGTCAACTGTGCTTGTCAAAAATTGCCGGCTTTCGCAATGTATACAACCAATAAGACAATAACCACTCACTTTAAATCATGCCCGTCTTTTTCCCTGGGGTGGAAAGTATGAAAATACGGAAATAGAAAAATCATAAAGATTTTTGCATATGTACAAGAAAAAATAGATTGGTGGAATGGAGTACAAAAAGTTTTGCATTACTAAAGTAAAAGGCGCCACTATGATGGCTACACACATACTTATATCCGATATATAACAAAAAAAAATCTCTCAAAATTGATTGAAGTGCAAAAAGTTCAAAAAACAAAACAAAATTACTCAAAGTATTGTATACCAAGTGTTGCCAAGAACCAGAAAATTTAATGTTTTCGAAAACTTCAAAGCAGATTGATAAAAATATTTCAATTAAATAGAAGTCTGGTAGAAAATTTGAAATCAATTTGAAGATCAATTGCACTTGAGAATAGTCAAATATACTCCAGAAACTCCAAATTAATTCAGAAAATATTTTTGATTTGGAAATTTTTTTTTGCAAAATTTTTCCAAATTTGGCAGTTCACATTTCTATTTAACTATTAAAATTAATAAGCTTTGAATGAACAGTGATGCCAGAAGAATGTCAAAAAGTTCATAGAACTAGCAGATCAGACGATCGTTTCGGAACCCGCTACGGTTCGTCATCAGTGATCTTTGTGATAGTTCCCTCATTTCAACAATCCATATAAGTGAAAATCCTGTAAAGTAAATGAGAATTACAAAGACAGTTAGGAACTACCACTACCGTTCTTTATCGTGCTTCAGAAAAATGTATTCAATTTGAATAGGAATTTTCTCATGTGTCTACAAATATAAAATCCCAAAATATTCTCAAGCACTCGGAATTTTCTGAAGTTTATATGATTATTCTAAAGTACAAATATTCTTAAATCAATTTCTGAATTTGAATTGAAATTCTTTGAAATTCATAATGGAATATTCTGAAATCGATGTGGAATATTTCTAATATAAATATCTCGTTGCTTTAAACACTAGTTGGGCGTTGTTATTTTTTAATTTTGATGATTTGTGAATGAAATATTTTATAAATCAGCTTAACTTACCGAACTTCGTTTTGTTTATGTTAATGGTTCCTTTGATATTACCCGATATTGACCTTTTGATATTAGTACTTTAACGATAATTCAGTATTTCTGCATATAGTGCTCTACAATTGTTGTGAATCACACTCGGTTTGGTGTTTCATGATATATATCACTCCAGATGTAATTTGCAGTGTTACATTAGATTCCAACGGTTCCACGGTAAGGTTTGCTTGAAGAGTTCCAGCGCAGAGCGTGCTATATACTACGGATGTTCTTACGGAGAGTATCGCCCATACATTGCCGCTTTATTTATGCCACTCTATTGGTTTTCATTGGAGATACGAAGAGACCACTCTAAATTCTCAAAATTAACCGCATACATTTGTTTATAAACGACTATAAACGAAACTTGATGTGATTAGTAAAACTTCTGCATCTCAGGATCAAGATATACAACAATGTTCTGATGGTGCAATTTCACTCGAATGTGAAAATCAGAACATGGCTGATAAAATAGATTTTACGTTTGAATCGAAGATGCGTAACTTTGTTCTTGGTGAAATGTGATTTGACTTCCAAATGTTGTTGGTTCAGTAGCCGATTAGCTTCAATTATAGAATAAGTGAAGCATTTGTTTGATACCACACTTCCCAGGTGCACACACCTACGGTTTTTTAACACAAAATCTTCGTTTCCGAGTTTGAGCTTAGGAGATGTGATGGTGTTAATACTCATTGTTCATAAGCTTGATTTTCTTAATGCTGATTTCTATACCGGCTCTCCGAGTAGTTGCATTCAGCTGCTCACAGTTTGAGACTTGCCAAGCATAAATCATCTGCGATGCCACGTTTTCCATTTGATCGCATCCTCATTCAAGATCAAGAACAACAGAGAAGATAAAATGATGTGTGCTAGGATTTCCTCAAAAGATTTCTTCCGCTCCCCGGAAGTTATGTGCTTTGACAAGAATATTTTTATCTTGTTTAAGCCCACAAGGCAGATCCACGTAGATTTGACGTTGAAGAAAAAATGTTTTGGAAACTGCAAGTGTGCCCACAAAAACGTGATTAGTCTCAATGTAGGTCAAAAAACACATTGGCAATATACAGAACGAAATGAACCTTTGCTAAACAAGCACTGAGTTATGCGGTTCTCAATTAACAATTGTGTTGAAAAAAAAATAGTCCAGAATCTAGAAAAATTGAGCGCCGATTCAGTTTTGAACAAAAAACTCGAAGCTGGCTTGCTTCACTGGTAATGAAATGTCAACTTTAGATATCAGCTGAACAAAATGAATCTTGTGAAGAGTAGCTGATGCACGAGGTGTGTCAAGATTCCATGTTAACAAGCCGACGGGCAACCATTTTGGATGGCTAATTCATTAGTTTAACCGAAATATGCAAACCTCCCTTTAAGGACTTACTTGAGACATTATGTAATTATGAAAAGACCGAGCACTCCCCGGTCAAGCCAAGTACTCCCTCAGGGACATCGTTCTATTTATACAAACATTTGATACCTATACAACTCTCAATATGATAGAAAGACAAACTATTAAATTAATTATACAAAATATCTTATTTTTGTGGCAAAAAGAAAAAGAGAAAAAAAAAACATTTTACAATGGTTATTGGTTTATAGTAAATTCATTTTGTTGTATGGTACTTGGTTTTAAATGGAACATTTTAATTAAATTCACTTCAGTGAATCACAGTTTAAGGAAATATAAAAGTTAATAAAACTAATTGATTATTATTATTATAGCGTCTTAGAAAAAATTAAGGAATAATATAACAATATTACATTAAATAGTTTGAAATTCACGGATATGAAAAAAAGAGAAACTAAAAAATTATGTCAATTCAAAAAGAAAATGATTCACGAAATTATAAAAATTATGTGTCATGAGCAAATAAATAATTTAACCCCAATCTTCCTCAACTTCAAGGGCACTAGGACCTGATGCAGTCAGGTAGTTATCATCATTCTGAAAATGAAATTATACATGTCATTATTTATTATTACGATTTATTAATCCTACAACAAAATTCAAAGACAAATACGAATATAGAAGAAATTCAGAGCAGGGACTAGTTCCAGATATTGTTTAAGGGGGTATATTCTACCCGAGATGGTCCGAAAAATCGATTTTTTTTATTTACAATTTTTCATGTAGACAACGAGTTTTATGAGAAAGAAGGGGGGAGGGGGGGGGGGCAATGTATGGGCCTGGAATCGCTGATTAACCGTAAGTTACATCATTTGTAAGTACCATGTTTGTAAATCTTTAAACTCGTTTTTCTCGAAACCATTTTTTTCGGGACGGTGGACACGATTCACAAAAAACCACTTGTCCAATTGACTTGAAATTTTACACGGCTACTAAGCAAATGTATAGGTATGGCCTTATCTAGGATTATGGCGAAAGCATTTGTTTAACTAATGTTTTTAATGCAAAATATAAACAAAACAGGGCAAAAAATCGTCATTTTTTTCAAACGTCTAATTTAAATTGAAGAAAATTTTTTTTTCTTATTCCCTAGATGAAGCGATGGCAGGAAGTCTCACGATTACAAAATGGGTTACATTTTGTCTTTCTGAATATTTAAACCGGAGATATCATGTCCACCATGGAGCAACTATTTTCGGCAGGCTCAAGTTCGAGGCGTCGACTGAACCATTATTAACAAAGATATTTTTAATATTAAAAACGAAAATTATTGTTCAAAATCTGTAGAAAATAAAAATATTGAAAAGCTTTTCATTTACAACGATTTGAAAACATCGATATTTCGCACCATCTCGGGTAGAATACCCCCCTAAAAATGCATTCACGACATACCTGCTGCATATCGCGCCTCACATCACGCCCACCAAACTTGCTTGCCGAATAGCTGCCACCAGCAGCGCTAAACGACCTCAGAAAATCAGGTACTTCTTGGTTAGCTCCTTCCAGAATCTTAACCAAATCACTGGCAATTGCAGTGTCATGCTCGGGATCGAAAAAGCTCGTAGCGCGTCCATTGTTACCCACTCGTCCTGTTCGTCCAATACGATGCACATACTCATCAATTGAAGATGGCATATCATAATTGACCACGTGCCTAACATTCTTAATATCTACAAATATGAAAAAATATACATTTTTCACTACTACCATAAATATTTTTTTGTTTCTTTTGCATACCCAAGCCTCTGGCAGCCACCGAGGTGGCAATAAGTACTTTCATTCTCCCTGACTTAAAATCGGCCAATGCCAATTCACGTTGACGCTGTAAACGATCACCATGTATTGAGGTCGTGGGGTAATCAGTTTCTGAAAGTAGAGACGCTAGGAAATCAGCACCGCGCTTTGTCTCAACAAAGACAATAGTGCCATCGGCATTCTCTGCAAGAATTTCCTAAAGAAGAAGTTAAAAATAATTAAGTAATAATAATGAAATTTGAAAATTATTTTCAATTCTTTTTTACCATCAACTTGGAACGCTTCTGCCTTTTTTCCACTTCGAAAATATTCTGAGTAACATCTGAGCAGGCTCCGCCCACTACACCGATCGTAATGAAGATGTAATCATTCAGATACTCTCCTGCCAAATGCTGAATGTCTTCAGGAAATGTAGCCGAGAACATCAAATTTTGTCTTTCTTCCATGGCTCGCATGGTGGGATGCGTCATAATCGTGTTTACGTTTTCTTTGAAGCCCATATCCATCATTCGATCAGCCTCGTCTAGTACAACAAAACGCGTCTCCTCGAATGTTATAAACGTTTTTTCGACAAAGTCCAACAAACGTCCCGGGGTGCAAATAAGAATGTGGCAACCTTTGGCAATAGTTTCACCCTGATACTTTGACGAAGTTCCGCCATAAACAATGCTAACTTTGAGGTAAGAGCCCAACGAAAACTTACGAGCTTCATTGAAAATTTGTATAGCCAATTCACGAGTTGGTGAGACAACAACAGCCTGCGGTTTTCCCACCGATAAATCACAACTCTCTGCGAGAAGACGATTAACTATCGGTAACAAAAATGCAGCCTAACCATAAATAAAAAACAAACTTCATCATTATCTCTACCAAATTATATACGAATAATATAAACTCAATCCGCACCGTTTTTCCAGAACCTGTCTGCGCGCAAGCCATTAAATCACGCCCCGACATTATTACTGGTATGGCTGTTTTTTGAATTGGTGTAGGAACCTTATAACCAGACTTGCGTACATTCTCCAGAACGAGATCACGTAAGCCGGCTTCATCGAAATTTGTAATGGGATGTGGAGCATTCTCTCCAGAAACCTTTTAAGTTCAGAACAGCCAATTAGGTTAAGTCCAAATACAAAGAATGAAACTAGCAAAGTCGAATCCTTACCTTCACCGGTATATTATCGTATTTGGTAAAATTAATACCACTCGTTATTCCCGAATTGAACATTTCATCTTCATTTTCCGTGGGCTCGGGTGGTATATAAAATTCACGAGGTTTTTCAGCACCTTCAGGACCATCATTATTGTTATCGTCACCATTACGATCATCGAAACCATTACGGTTTCCGCCACCGCCACCACGACGGCCTCCACCACCACGACCACGTCCGCCAAAGGTTCCACGATTATCTATAGAAAAAAAAAAAAAAAAACAATAATGAAAAACACAAGTTCTAGATTTGAGCAGGAAGTCAAATATGTCTGTTTTGCGTAGACTTCCTGCACTGACACAGCACCAACAAGTGAATAGTTGTTTGCAATGTGTTGACTTCATTCCTAATACAAGTTTTTCATAAAAAATTTTCAAGATGGCAGGTTTAGATATATATATATGTAGTTCATTGGAAAGGAATGTAATTTTCAGAATGAGACTTAAATCTTTTTAAACCATCCTACCAACTACAACAGGTTTAGTTGCTTTTAATCCATTTGAGCCGCGTACTTACAATCTTCACTCTACAATTATCACCGCAAATAGTGATCATCTTCAGTGAATACCAATGCTAGGAAATGCACGTAAAGGTGTCCCAATAAATTGCACCTAACAGAGAGCCTGCGAATAACCCATTCTCACCCACGAAAAATAATCATGAATGTTTTTGAAATGGACCCCCGGAAATTGTTTTGATTTGAAACTTACATCACACTTATATAAACTATTTTCATATTAATCCATTTAATTTTTAGTAAAAATATTAATTTATGATTTCAGAAATAAAAGTAAAAACATATTACATTTTAAGATTAAAAAACAAAAATCAAAAAATTAAAAAAAAAAAAAATTTTAAATTAAAAAAAAAAAAAATTTTAAATTAAAAAAAAATATTTAAAAACAAAAAGATTAAAAAAAAAAAAATTCAAATATACATATTTCATTTAAAGATTAAAAATATAATTATAAAATAAATATTTTTTTTTCTTGTTTCTAGAGAAAATATCAACCAAGCAATCAGTAAGTACCGATGTAAACTTAGAGGCTGGGAATGATTTCCACAGACCCAGAGATTAGAACTGATTCTCATGGGTCCAGTGGGTAGATTTGTTTCTCATAGACCCCAGATACTAGATTTGATTCCCTAGTTTAAATCTGGTTTCCAGAGACCAAAAGTACAAATAAAAAATAGAAGAAAAAAGGTTAGAAATTAAAAAACAAAAAATTAATTAATATCCATAAGTAACTTAAATAGCATAAAACTTTAAGGCCACTTGACCATCAGGGCTTAGATTAATAATATCAGCAGATTTCAGTTCTAAGAGAAAAGAAATAGCAATTGCAGCCTCTTGTCGTTTCTTGATTGTAGTAATTCTGTGAATGTTGAATGAAACATTACGTATGATTTCTTGCAAGACATACAATTTAACTTGTAAACGTTCACGTTCAGCCTGTAGCAACACCGATAAGTCATAAGAGTAAGTAGGTTGCAAAAGTGGTGTAGCTGATGATAACGAACGCTTATATTCAATGAGCATACGATGCCAATGGGAAAGTTTATCCACAACCGTTGAAATACTATCAACATTATCAAGAAGAAAGTGATCATATTCTTTTACTGCTTGTCCTTGTGCTTGTTGAGAGAGATTATCACCATTACTCGAAGTAGCAGCAGCAGTTGTTGGATGATGTGCTGAACGCAAATGTGGAGAAGAAAAGGTATTCATCGTAGAAGACGGCTCTGGTGATGGCGGTAGAATCCCAGCAAGCGGCAATGCTTCAATATTACTACCTCTTGTTGATATCATATTTCGTCGAGGACGGCGGCGACGACGACTATTATTTTCCATGCCATAATCAAAATATCTTAAATTCACCTGCCGGGAACGCAATATTTCATACCAATCTCGACGATAATCGTCCTCTACAGGCGGTTCCTGTGGAGCGGACACCGCAGATAGTTGCTGTGGGATATTCTGCGGTAATGCAGATGCGTCTTGTAATTCCTCGGGTATATTCTCTAATAATGCCGATACCGTAGTTGGTTCCCCTGGCATATTCGCTGTTGGAGCAGACAGTGGTGGCATTTGTTCCACTTCTGTAATTTCCATTCCATTACCCGATATTTTTTCTCTAGATTCAGCTATAACTTCCAGCGGAACTGCTGTTTCTAAGCGATGCTTTTGCTGGATTGCTAGTGTCGATACATCGCTGTTGATATTATGAATTATTTGCGATGCCAATAGTGGATTATTTAATATGCCACTGTTACCACTACCACTATCACTATCTTGTGATTGTGTACCATCGATAGCACCAATTTGTTTTGCTGCGGTTGTCAACATATCCATCGATCTCAATGGAGTCGAGGTCATAGTCATGGTAGTATCGCGCAATGTCAACCTCTCTCTGAAATGTTCCTCCTTTATCGAGGGTAGAGTCGCTGTCAAATTAGTTTTCTTCTTTGCGGCTTCAGAAGTGCCAGCTGTTGCTGCCACTGCTGCTGGGGTTATATTTTCAATTGATTCCAACGAAGGTCGAAGCTCAGTGGACTGTATTGTAGTGCTGCCTTGTTCACTGTTTTACGAATTAAACAAAATTATTGGTTCAGAATATTTTGATGGCCAAATATACACAGCAATTACGCAAAAAACGAGTTTAGCTTTGTTGTACATAGCACAAATCGTATCCGGCATTTCATTGAAAAAGTTTGCATGTTGCTCTACATTTGGAGCCTAAAAACATTGAAGGAATAAACAAGCAGAACACACGGACTAGTCGCATTTATCTTAAAATTTGAGTACATTTGAATTAATTCCACAATTACGGATAAAATGTGTGACCCAATGCATTTTTTCTAGTGCATTTAGGTGCTTCCGAGTAATTTAGAATCTTTTTCATTGATCAACAACTTTAATAATTTTACTTTTTCCCACAAAAAGTAAGGAATCTTTCCAAAACTATAAAATACACAGACAAAAATAAATCGAAAGTCTATTTGAAAAGTTTGTGTTTTGTTTTTGGTTACGCGCAAATATATTTTCGGGTTCAAAATTAAACTCGTTTAATGCATTCGACAACGGCGAACGCAGAAGAAAAGTGTGAAGTGTGAAAACAAAAGAAAATATACCCTAAATTTGGTAGCATAAAATCGGTTGCTTTAGCTGATCCAGTTGCTGCTGCAAATTGTGTTCCATACAAATCTCGCTCAGTTGCTTCAATTGTAAAATTTAAATTCTCATCGATATTTAGAAAATCATTTGAAAACTCATTAGCGGCCAACGAAATTGATTTTAATGATGGTGGCGGCGGTGGTAATGCTGGTGGTTGTGGTGGCACCGCTAAAGACGATAATGATACACCAGCGTTACGTGCAACATTTATACTCGATGAAAAATCAGTAATTGTAGTTGTGATGCCACCGGAAACACCGGTGTTTGTGGTAGTGGTCGCTTGTGCTGTGGTTGTGTGACTACTAATTGCAATTGTATCAGCATTTTCTAGCAATTCCATATCCAACGGAAAGTAACAATATGGAGAGGAATTATGGTTATGGTTTAGTGGTGGACGGCTCGAAATATTAGGAAAAACGTTGTGTGCAATACGTTTGCGTAATTGCAATTCACGTTCGGTGATATAACGTCTGGGTCGAAGTGATTGTATTGATGGTGCGTGTGATGTTTCTGTTGTAGTAGTGGCATTTCCTTTACTTAGTATTGATTGTTCATAGCGACTTCGTCGTTGTTTTTGGTGTCTACGTTTCGGTGTCAACCTTTGCTGTTCAATACCCATCATGGATTTTTCCAAATCATCCAAAGTGATAATATCAGCCTCGTCAGCGTTAGGTTCCCCCAGCAAGTCCGACAAACTATCCAATTCGAATGTGGGCATGGATGGTTGTACAAGTTCTTCTGTTACTGTTGCTATGTCTGTCGCAATATCAGGAGGCATAGGCACATCATCATCATTATCTTGTAAATCCAAACCTTCTCTATCTTTCTCCGCCAAAATTTCATCAATCTGATTGAAGTTTCTCAAGTATAAATCAGTGGCGTCCTCTTCACTATCAGCAACTTGGTTTCTCTTTATGGGTATAGCTCCTAAGTTTGTTGTTTGCTTTTTACCAGCAACACCGGAATGTTCGCGATCTCTTGCTTTTTTCATTTCCGCATTCACATAAATTTCATATGCTTGCATTACATAACGTTGCACGCTATACATCTCCAAAAGATTTGCAGTTCTAATGCACTCTGATATTTTCAGCAAAAAATTATCAATTGTAGCCTTTTCAAAATCTTTTGGTATAATTTGTAGAATGTGTGAATTTTGAAAATCTTGATTTACTGGAAAATACAGAAAATTGCATGTATTGTGAATGAGAAAATTGGATTTATTATAGAATTGAAGAAATTGTTCAGCGAATCTTCGCCCATCCAAGCTCTCTCCTCTCTCTCTCTCTCTCATTAAACGTTTAATTTATACTTTACAGCACAATTTCAATATGATTCCAATAGCTTCGTC
Organism: Toxonevra muliebris; assembly: GCA_963691655.1. Classification (NCBI taxonomy): domain Eukaryota; kingdom Metazoa; phylum Arthropoda; class Insecta; order Diptera; family Pallopteridae; genus Toxonevra; species Toxonevra muliebris. The sequence goes on along the minus strand of OY829329.1, from coordinate 7,762,095 downwards.
CATTTAAATATGAAAACAATAGAATCAATCCGCATCAATTTGCCTCTTGCCGCAGTTTGCGTGCCACCACTCTCAACTCAAACCATTTCAGAATGCATCAGCAGCAATGTGATTTAACCACTGTATGGAAATAATCCCTCAAGTGTCCAAATACAAAATAGTCTTATACTCGAATACGATTTCCAAGAATTTACCATCTTTAACCCAGATATGCCCAATGGCCTATTTCTAGTACACTTCAAAAAGTTTTTATTTTGATTGAATATATTCTTTTTTAATCAAAATCAAACATTTCTGAAGTGACCCCTACATATAGGTCAATGGGTATATCTGGATTAATAATTTTATATTTAATATCAATTCAATTTCAAAAATCGAAGCGCAGTACAGTCTGTTTTTATTGTTCGCTAGTTATTGAACAGTCGCGGTTGGGATTAGGGAATATCATTCACCTTCATTCAAATTTCAAGATGCATTTCTTTTTTCAATTTATTCCTATACACACAAAATTTGTATATATAAGTATATTTTTTTTTAATAACCATAAATCATTAAGAAATAGTTGTTAAAATAATTAGTATTAGAAAAGATAGTAATATAAATACTACTGTTTTGGAATTGGACAAAGATTCGCCTTCCAAATTCTATAAATGTTAGTGCATTACAACTAAGAAAAAAACAAATAAATTAAAATTGTTAGTTTGTTAGTATATAAATCTATATAAATAAAAATTAAATGTCTTGGTATAGGGATAGTTCCCAGGATCGTAAAAAATATATGTTGTTTTTGATTCTTAAAATTCGCCGCTAGAGGGCACCTATCATATGAACTAAATAAAAAAATAGCTACTGGTCGGTAAGGCCCCAGTAACTGGGGCTGTTTTTTTTTTTTTGTTTAAGAAATTTTTTTATGAAAAAAACAAATATCAAAAGAGAACTAAACTACTCGTTGGTGTTTGTTTTGTTATTTGTGTATGCAGATAATTCGTTAAATAATACTGAGAGATGCCGTTACTCATGTCTACTCTCTCTCTCTTATTTATTATTTACTCCTGCTCAAGCAATAATTTTTAACGATGCAATGCTTTATTCAATGAGCGAATTTTAATTTAATTGGCTTAATAGTTCAGTCATAAAGATTTACATCATAAAAATTTTGAACTGAGATTTTTCTTCAGTAATTGTTAGTGGGGGTATGATAGATTCAAAAACAATAAAAATCAGTCCTGGGATTGCAGAGCGGAGCCTATAGGAAAAATTGAATTACTCGAAAACCAAACAAGCTAGGAAGAAAAATCAAAAAGGGTTTTAGAAGAGGATATAAACTTCAACATCCTCTGCCATTTTCATTGACAACGGATAATTTTTTGTATACAAAAATAACAATATAGTATAGTTGCCGCCTGTTGGTTTTTCTACTGTTGGTTTTACTACTGGTTTCACTATATGTTATAAATGTATTGTCTTTTAGTTCAAGACATTACTTCTGAAAATCCTGTTAAAGTTAGAAATAAAAAAATTATCATTTTGCAATTTTATCTGCATATTAAAATCACGCTCTGCAACCCCAGAACTGATTTTTGTGGTTTTTCCATCTATCATACCCCCACTAACAATTACTGAAAAAAAATTCGATTTTAAATTTTCGGCTAACCTACTCGTCAAGCTCTTTAAAATGATATACAATATGATAGTGTAGCACTTTTGGATCTTCTGGAATAAGGATGTAGTTACACTAATAAATGTATAGATTACCGCTAGATGGCACCTCTCATGCCAAACTATGTACCATAACTTTAAGGGTATTTTAATGAAAATTGAGAGCAGAATTGCCTTAGAAATACTACAGAAGTTTACTTCTTCAGAACATTTGCGTTTAAGGCTTTCAGGTTAGATTCAGTATAATTATGCGAAGTTTACACTCTCGCGATCTCTCGGTGCTAGTTTTTGGCTTTTTTTTTCACAATGGCAGCCTGCTTAATGCCATTGTTGTCGTTTGTATAGACGCAGATTTTTATGCACACTCGAAGAGAAAAGACCTGCTTGTTTTTCCGCTACACACAGGCGTTTTTTTTTTTTAAGTAAAAAAAATTGGCAAGATTGGTTCCCAAATGAACGCCCATTTCAAAATTTTTTCTATCAGTTTCTCCAAATAATTACGCATGCATACAAAAATTTAAGTCAATGGGACAACTCTTTCTATTTTTTTCAATTTACTTTCATTTTCTCTGACGTAATTAGTTTTGTTTGAAAATATCTAAAATAGGTAGGTTTATCTACCGAATTTTTCTTGCAGTTTTTTGCTTTTTAATTTGTAAAATAATGTATAAATTGAAATATAGCAAATGAAACTTACCCCCACCACCTCCACCAAATCCATTTTCATCATTATCACGATCGCCAAAGCCACGACTACCACCACCGCGACCTGAAAATAGGAAATTCAGTTAGCAAAACTTTTAATATTACCTATTTAAGTTGATAAGCAAAACTCAACAGCTATTAATGTTTAAAATTGCTGTACCATTAATACAAATCAGAATACAAATTTTACACCAGATTTAATATGGGGCACATTGGAAACGCTTTCCCTCATCTGTTAATTTAACTATTTTAGTCCATCTAACTTTGTATTTCGGTATCAAAGCAAAACCTAATACGGTTCTCTCATCGGCATTGGCAATAACAAAGATCACAAAAAAATAACAAAAAATCATATTTGAAGTAGAGGTGTTGGTCTGCTATTGCAAACTGACTAGGTTTATTACACTGTACGCGTATCCTTAGACTGTTCAACTAGGAAAACTGCCGATAAGAAATAGACTAAGGAATTATTGAGTGATTTAAACTTTGAAATTGTTTCATCAAATTTAGGTTAAGTTGGAGTGGCTGTCTAGAGACACACTTAGGCCTGAACGGTATACAGTTTAACGCCGATCCCGAACCCGAAACTCCTGTGTGAAAGTCTAGTGCAACACCCAGTAGACTATCAAGGTCGTCTTTACCACAATCAAATCACTTTTCAATTACTATAAATTTACAATAATCGATGCAATAGTTTTTGAAAAACGAATTTTGGCCCCGAAAGAGTTAAAATTTTCTGTGTATGAATGCAAATCTCGGCAAATAAAAAAAAAACCTTATAATAGCTATTATTGATTCACAAAAAAAGGACGTAGCGCGTGTCTCAGTAATTAGTATCAAATTTCAATTGTTTCAGTTTCCATGAAAATTATATTAATACTCAAAATGCGTTTAGCTTGGGACTATAATTTATTTAATTTATTTTTTGCTAACTAAAAAGTTAGGGGGACCCCGTAAAAATTTAAAATTAACTTCACAACACGTGCTATAAAGAATCTTATTTTGTCCGAGTTTTGCTTATCAAATCTATACACAATATGCAAATATTTATAAACATTAACATACCTCCTCCCCTGCCACCACCACGTCCACGACCACGACCGCCTCCAAATTTGCGATCGCTACCAAAACCGCCACTTTCTCCATTTCCATCATTGTAACCGCCATCATTATTTTCTTTACCGTACCGATTTTCATCACCATTATCATCGCCGTCGTTGTTTTTATACTTATTGGAATTGGAGCCAAAACCGCGGCCAGTACTCTAAATATAATATAAAATACAAACATGTATTAAATTGAATCCGTGCACATTAAGATTATGATTGACTTACTTCTTCATCGTCCCATTCTGACATTTTCTTCTGTGTAACTGCAAGAGAAATAAAAGACGAGGACGGCTTTTCATTAATTTCATTGTTTTTCTGTTTTCTAATAAGTCTGTAGCGTTCCATTTTGTACTTTCTGTATCAAATATAGTTTTTGCTCGTTTAATTTCTGTTTAAAGCGCCAATTTTACAATTTTTTTTGCAGTTGCTTTCACTTCACATTTGTATACATGTGAGTGTGGAAAGAAAAAGATATGTCAAAAATATTCTTATTGGAAGTTGTTTTTATTTTGTAGAGAAATGTATGTAGGATGTAGGGAGAAAGAAAGAAGTAAAGGTATTAAAATTCATCAATTCGTTAAAATTTAAATGGTAATTGCTTTCTTAAATCCATACAATACTTTCAAATGTTAAATTATTATGCAGATTATGAATTTAAAAAGAAAAATGCAAAATATATAATAAATCCTAGAGTTTCTAACTTCAATTCTAAAACACCGAGTCAATGGATCCAACGTTTTGTTTGGTTTGAATAATATAGAAACTTTAAGTCAAGAATTATTTGATTTCTTTGTGGCGAAACGTTAAAGTAAATTAGGTTAGAGAGAAAATAACTGAGAAAATGTAATTTGAGCTAGTTTAACTTTGGCACAGTTTCAAAAGCAATATTTATTTTTACATCCCCCTTGGTAACTTAAAACACCCTTAAAATTTGATTTTTACAGTACAATAAAAGCAAGTCTCAAATGTCTTTATTCGGTCTTCCTAATGATATTGAAAATTACCATTAACAATATTTTATTTAATTATATTTCATGGCAACTACTAGACAGAACGAGGAATAAACACTAATATTAATTACAATAATATTTAAAACTAAATCAAAAACAATACAAACTTTGCACGCAAATCCGAATATCCTTATCTTTCTTGCTCTGCTTTACTTCCGTTGATTAATTTACATGCAAATGTTTGTGTATACACAAAGCAACTGATATATATTCAAAGCATTAAATGCTTACGAAGCAGATGTAAATTTATATTTGATGCACTTACGATTCGTATCTATATATTTAAAAAATTCTCTTATTAAATACTGGGTGATACGTTTCCATTTCAAACCGTACAAATCTACATGAGTTGATATTTTAGATTAAAGCTAAGCTTTCCGAAGAAACATATTGGTGCGCAACAAAGTTCTCGCTGTTTGTCGATAGATGGCTCTGGTCGATTTTATCATATCCAAAACGTCATAAACAGAGGTTAAACATATAGTAAACAAACCGCTTTGATCCATTAGAATTTCGTTTTTGGTTGTGTAAAAATGGTAGTGTAAAAATGTCAGATTTTGCTCCAAATAATCGTCATTTGCGGGTAGTGTTGATTTTCTTCTATCAACCGTCGCTTTAAAGACGACCGACCGCGTGAAGACAGGCCAAAAACCTTCAAAGACGATGAATTGGTGGCATTGCTCGATGAGGATTCGTCCCAAACGCAAGAAGAGCTCGCTCCAAACGATTGCATACGTTGGGAATGATTCAAAAGCAATGAACTTGGGGGTCCTTATGATTTGAAGCCAAGCGATGTTGAGCATCTTTTTTTGACCTGTGAACAACTGATCCAACGGCAAAAAAGAAAAGGTTTTCTTCATCGCATTGTTACGGGTGATGAAAAATGGATTCATTACAGCAATCCAAAGAAAAGAAAAACTTTGGGGACTGCCCGGTCATGGTTCTACGTCGTCTTCTCGGCCAAATATTCACGCTTCGAAGGTTATGTTGTGTATTTGGTGGGACCAGGTCGGTGTTATTTATTACGAACTGCTGAAATCGAACGAAAACATCAAACTCAACTGATGCGATTGAGCCGAAAATTGCGCGAAAAACGGCCACAATACGAGCAGAGGCACGATAAGGTTATTCTGCTGCATGACAACGCTCGGCCTCACGTTGCCGAACCCGTTAAAACCTACTTGGAAACACTCGAATGGCAAGTCCTATCCCACCCGCCGTATTGCCCAGATATTGCTCCGTCCGATTACTACTTGTTTCGTTCGATGGCACATGGTATGGCTGGTCAGCAGTTCCACTCGCATGAAAACATCACAAAATGGCTTGATTCATAGATAGCCTCAAAAGACGAACACTTCTTCCGTGAAGGTATTAGAGCTCTGCCAGAAAGATGGGGAAAAGTGATAGCTAGCGATGGACAATACTTCGAATGATTCATTTGTAACAATTTTTTGACAATAAAGTTGCATTTTTATATAAAAAACACCGAGAACTTAGTTGCGCACAGCTATTCTTTTCAAACTATTATTAATTTCAGTTATCATAGGAATTAGTTTCAAGACACCATTTGCTACATAATTTTTTTTTTTTTGAGGGATACTCCCTTCTCATGATCAATATCTTTTTAGAATCCTGTACATTTTCGGTACTTTCTTTCGACAAGAAAAAACTGCAACTTCTGTTCTACATTCGCATCATACTTCGTTTGACGCTCAATAAAAACTGAGGAAAAAGCTCTGAGTCGAATGCCTAAAAAATGTCCACTTCCTATATATGGTATGCACGCTCAGTAGTAAGCTTGGTACTTTGAGTTTTCGAAAATCGTTTAGTTTGTTATTTGCGTTCCTGTCTATTTAGCTACGGTTGAACTTGTATTCGCAAAAGCTAAGAAAATTTGGAAACAGAAGAGTTCTGCTCTTCAAGTGTCATCGCTGAGATTAATTTTGACTGTTAAAATCAATTTGGAGTAGTCGTGCATCGATTTCTATAAATTTCTCAGAATTCAATCTGGAAATACTGTAAAATTTCTATTGAGGAAAAGCACTTTAGGTTTTTTCATCGACCAGCCTGCCGAATAAGTCCGGGTGCAATGTCAATTAACGTCCTCTCTGTCTTAGATGAACAATAACAATTAAAATTGATTTTATTTTCATTTTTCACTCAGTTATTGTTATAAATTAAGGAATCAAATACGCCATAGATTTAAATATCCAAAGTTTAGTTAATCTCTTTGGCCTCTGCACGTATTTATTTATAAATATAAACATGAATAGATACGAAACGCTAGTCTTAAAGTTCCCTTATGCACACGCGTCGCAACGTAACATAGAAATTTATAGAAAATATAACTCTGCGTAGCGTTACGATTTTGGTAGTCGAACGCACTGCTTTTTCTTTGGGGAATCAGCAGGTCAGGGATCCAAATCAATCTTAGGAGCGAGGGAGTAATTGGCATCTTGTTAGAGGCCTCAGACAAGCCAAGGATCTTATCCCTCCTTTCGCTCTTACCCAATCCTGATTTTAAGCAAAGCGAATCTCAGACTGATAGTGGGCTTCCTATCCGGTCGGTCATTATGTGGTCAGATACCATCTAAACAAATTAAATTTGTCAAACGAGACAGAGTGTCGGCTTTGTATGGAAGATGTTAAGACAAAATCCCACATTCCGTCCAATAAATGTCCTGCCTTGACTCGGTAAAAAAGGGGTATTTTTAGCAAACCGCTTCTAACAGGTTACGAAATTAAAACCTCTTCCACAAAAATTGTTGGCTTCATCAAAACAGCAGATTGCCCTTTCTCTTAATTCGGGGCTTTTGTGCAAAAGATCATCTAGGTCGCAGTGCCTGACTTTCGGATATTCCCAATTCAATCAAATAATAAAATAATAATTGAAAAAAAAACACATTTTTTGGATTTAATCGACAATTTCGACCGAATTCTTTAAGTTATTAAAAAGTGAAATTAAGTGTTTGTAAAGCCTATAAAGTTTATTCTAAAGGTTCAAAAAGGTATAACATTAATGTCATAGTTCTACTCAAGTTTTTAATGATATTTTAAATGAAATGCAATTTATTTTAATGACAGCAGTGAAATTCATCAAAACTTTATTGTTTTAGCTACTAAAGTGTTTATTAAACAGAGCTATGTAGAATGGAAGCATATTGAAATCATACCTGATTTTTTACTATTTCTTTGTCTCTACTATTCGTCACTAAACAAACCTAAAAGAACTGTCAATTGTTGAAGATCTTCTTCTTGTTATATGTATACCATGCTTTTTTCAATGTTGGGCATGTGTTCTAACTTTTAGACTCTTGTGCAAAGAAGAACGCAGAAAATTAAGGTTAACGCAGAATTTTTTTCTATTCGAATTGGAAGGTAAAAAAAGCCAATAGAAAAATACAAAATAAATTGTAAAATAACAAAAAAAAAAGAACATAATGGACCACACTGGTAATAATCGTTATGAACTTTTGTTCATGGACGATGATATTAGCGATCCATTAGATAATATTGTTGCCAAGAACAAAAAGCAGGTTAAGACTGCTTCTGCTGCTGCTGGCGGTGGTGGTAATGGTGCACCCCCCAAATCATCGAATAAACAAAGTATCGATGGTACCACCAGGTCGCAATCAAACAAGAAGCCTAATCAAGCCGAAAAGGAAAATAAACCATCGGCGATGAATAAAAACGAAGCGAATAGAAAATCTGCTGCTGCTGCCGCTGGTGGCGCTGCTGCTGCTACTTCTACTGCTGGTGGTGGTGGTGATAAATTCAATAAACAAGGTGGGGCTACTGGTAATGTTGCTGGTGCCGCCAATGCCAATCGCAAACGTAATGGACCTGGCGGTAGCGGCGGTGGTGGCGGCGGCGGTGGTGGCGGCGGCGGTGGTGGTGGTGAAGGTGGTGCTCAAGGCGGTCAAGGTGGCCAACAAGGACAACGTAATGTGAATTTTAGACAACAAAATGGCGAGACTCGTGAACAACGCAATAATCGTCGCAACACTAGGGAGAATGGTTTCAATAATGCTACTGCTGGCGCTGGCACCACACAAGGTGGCGAAGGATCATCATCGCAACAACCGCGCCAATTTAGGGAACGTGACAATCGTGGACCACCACGCAATCGTAATTTTGAAGGCGGAAATCGTACGGGCAAACGTGAATTTGATCGTCAATCTGGTTCTGATAAAACTGGTAAGTGCAAAGTAGCGCGTAAATTTATTGTTCTTATATGAAGGGTGGAATGGGGTGGGGTGATGTGAATTGGAATATAATATCATTTCTTAAAAAAAAAAACCCAGATTGAAACATAGCCAAATCACTCATAGACTTTTTTCCTTATTGAAAATTAAAGTTTTTGACTTACTTCACTCTGGTTCTAATCCCCCAATATGTATTATTCTTTGTTAGAGGCAAGGAGAGGTGATAGCACAGATTGTGCAAATTCTTCATATAATCAAATGTATTGAGAGATCATAATTTCTAGATGAGGTTAAAAATAGTCTCGTTAGCTTCGGAAAAAATATATAAAGTAAATATATTGAGAAAAATAGAGAAGAATACTATCAGCTACTGCAAAACAGACAACAATACAAATAATATAAAACAATGCCTATCAAAGCTTTAAATTTTCAAAATTTGTTAAAAGAATTTCAAATCACAGGCATAAAAGATTTCTGGAGATTATTGAAATTATTTCAAAACCTTGCATAAATCCTTTTATAAGTAATATTAATATCAAATCAAATAAAATAAGAAAAAGCCAATTCCTAGCAACAAAACAAAGAGAGAACAAAAAAAAAAAAAGCGGTGCGAGTCACAATTGTGCTGGAAGAGAATAGTATTCACGTATGAGAAAATGTTGACCACAGAACAGGCTGTCTTCAAAATAATTGGAATATGGGTGGAATGCCATAGAGTATCAAAAACCCTTGACTTCCTTTCAACAAGGTTCTTACAACTAACTGGACAAAGCAGTTCAGCGATAGGGAACGAATATTCCAGCAGGACTCAGCTCCAACACACAGGGCGAAAGCAACACAACAGTGATCCCAAGCGTTTTTGCTTAACAGAATCATTAAATGGGCGCTGGACCAAAAACCAGACACTCGGAGCCCATAACGAGAACCTAGCAGTTCATCTATCAAGCAGAAATTATCGCTTTAAGGTTCTGTGATCAATTCAAGCTTGAGCAGGGATATAGTAATTTATTCAGATAATTAACCGCAATCGGAATTAAATTGGTCCCGAGCCTTTTCTAGGAATAGGAAGAAATACTATAAAAGAACAACTAAGAGGGGAGGGGAAAATCGGTGATCAACCTAAGCTTAGACAGGATTAGCTATTAATTTCTAGCACCTGAAGAGCAGCTTTCTATTTAATGCTTAACATAAACAACTCAGAATCTTCATGGTTTTCCTTTCTAAGCATTGCAAACTGAGGGCGCACATGAAAAATCTAAGCATAGAGCAGGACAGCATCTGTCACTTTTGTCAAACGAGAAATGAGACGACGGAGCACATTCTCCTACACTGTGAGGCACTCACTCGCCGAAGGAAAGAATATCTCAGCCATTATCGGTCGGAGACATCACAAATCTGTACCCTGAATTGCTACTAAGATTCTTCAGTAGGATTAGGCTATCTGAATTCTAACAGCATTCTAAACTGGGGATAGATAGACTCAAGTGGTCGCAGTACATGCTTTAAATTATTAAAGCTACTATTACTTTTGGTTTGCATGTAAGCGCTTTCGATTCGCTAATTACAAATCTGTAGTCAACATGAAGAGATTAAAAATGGCGGATTCAAAATGACCAAACCAAATTGATAAATTTGTGTAGAAGTGGAAAAATCAGTAGTACTGACCACCCTACTTTTAATAAGGATTAAGTTATGTTTGAGGTGTTAGCTATATAAAAAAAAAATAATAAAACGTTTTATGCACTTATTTCTGGTCATTCTGTAAATGCTACAAACAAAATATTCTTCTTGCTATTGAGGTATTTTATATGTCTGTAATTTCTAACAGCAATCCGGTATAATATTAGCATATATCTGTGAATTAAACTAGGTTACGTAGCATAAAAGATTTCAAAGATTTGTTCGTGAATACCTCGAAAAGTGCATGTCCCAATGAAGTTAGATTAGATAGGACTTTGAAAAGTTTTCAATTTTAATTTCAAAAGTTACAATTTTAAAATTATTCAACAATTCCTTCCGGTCTCTATAGAGCATAAAGCCTAAACAAAACATTTAGAACTTTTTCGTCTTTCGCATTGATTTAAATTTCGTTAAATGATTTTCGACGAAGCTTGAATTTCTTTTTCAATCAAATTGTAACCAAATTGCAATAAATACAAGCATTTTCAAAAGTAGATACTCCCCTTTTTTTCAAATTCAAATCTCACAATGTTTTTGTTTTAGGTGTTAAGGCAGTTGATAAACGTGATGGCGCTGGCGCACACAATTGGGGTTCAGTCAAGGAGACTATTGATGATGTGAATAAAAACGAAACGGAAAACGCTACTGCAAATACTGGTGAAAAGGCTGAAGAATCTGGAAATGAACAAGTTGAACAACCGCCAGTTGAGGAAGAGACCAAAGAATTAACATTGGACGAATGGAAAGCACAAAAACAACAACGCATTAAACCGACATTTAATATACGTAAAGCTGGTGAAGGTAAGTGTGTAAGGATAAAGTGTACAAGAGAATATAAAATATTCGATTGAAATTGATTTTCAATCGGGAAACAATGAGATTTCAGAGAACCTGGATATAAATACAAAAACTAACAATATTTCTGAAAAATATAGGTGAGGACACATCACAATGGAAGAAAATGCATGTCTTGAACAACAACAAGAAAAAGGAAAATGAAAGCGAAGAGGAACTTGAATTCGACCCTGCCATGTATCCACAACGAGTTGGACGCCAACAACGTGTACTCGATATACAATTCAATTTCAATGATGGACGTCGCGGTGGTGGTGGTTTCGGAGGACGTGGACGCGGTCGTGGTCCACGTCCTGGTGCATCTAATATTGGTGGTGGAGGTGGCGCTGCTGGTACTGGCACTGGCGGAACTGGAGTTAGCGGTGGAGGTGCAGCTAATGAACGAGAAAGACCAGCAGGTGGACGTGGCGGTTACGAGGGTGGGCGTAGTGGTTATGAGGGTGGTGGACGTGGAGGTTATGAAGGAGGACGCGGTGGAAATGAGGGTGGACGTGGTGGAAATGAGGGTGGTAGAGGTGGAAATGAAGGTGGACGTGGCGGAAATGAGGGTGGACGTGGCGGATATGAAGGCGGACGTGGTGGATATGAAGGTGGACGCGGTGGAAATGAGGGCGGACGTGGCGGTTATGAAGATAGACGTGGAAATGAGGGTGGACGTGGAAATACACGTGGAGGTGGAAACAAACGTAACTTTGGTGGAGAGCGGCAACAAAATGCAGCACCAAAGGTTAACGATGAACGTCAATTCCCAACATTGGCTTAAATATGAGAAAAGTGTTTAAAGAAAACTTAAAGAAATAATGAGTTAAAGGATAAGAGAAGAAGCCAAACACAACAAGTCATGCAAAAAATAACAATTAAATAATAAAAAAAGGTACTACAAAAACAAAATATCATCATAAACGAAGAAGCAAAGGTGAAATAACTGAACAAGCTAAATAAAAACTATAAAAACGTCAACAACAATAATTTGAAAGTCTAATCGGAGAGTTGAAATCATTTTGACATTTTTAAATAAGACCGCCCAACCACACATTAAGAAATCTATCAAACTAAACTAGACTTTCACACATACACACACACACATACAGCTTAATACTGCAACTACTATTTATTATTACGTATATGTAAATTTTAATGTTGTGCTGTAAAAAACAAAAAGTATGCAGGAAGAGAATAAGTGCAATTCGCCGACGCACCCATCCTCTTTCTCTTCACACACTCAAATTCAATTTTTATTTTAAAAATTGGATTCAAATTTTAATATAATTAAAAAACTTATTTTTGGAATTTTTTCCAACTTTTATTTTCAAATGAAGAACAATGAAACAAGTTTTCCAACTACACACATATGAAAGAAGAAAAATACCTTAATATATTATTAAAAAAAACCTTGTAATTTAAAAAAAAAAAAAAAAAAAAAATTGTTTCCTTTATTACTTTATATCATCACATCAAATTTAACTAAAACAAAAAAAAAAAATCATCACCTCATCATTCGAAAATATCATTTTAATTATTGTCTTAAAAAAAAAACAAACAAACTGTATTAACAACAATAAACAAATAATTAAAAATGGAAACAAGCGAAAAACAAATTATATTATATAAACAAATAAAAAAAAAATAATAATAATAATATCGTGTTGACATGTAACTGTGTTTCTTTAAAAATAACTATTACAATAAAAACAAAATATTTAATAAAAGCAAATAAAACTTTTTTAAGTAGCTGCAGCAGAGAACAAAATCAACTAAATTTTTATTTTTAATTTAAATGTGTGAACAAAATATATAAAATAAAAATATAAACTTATTAAAAAATTATAATATTAAATAATAGTATCGAAAATGAAAAATAACAACACAGTTTTTAATTGTATTTACTCTGTAATATTTAAAAACAAAACATAAAAAAATATTTGCTTACATTTAGAAATTGTAAAAAAAAAAAACAAGCAAAACTAAAATGAAATTTTTGAAATGTATTTTGACCCAAAGAAGTTTGAAAACTCGTTTAAATAAAAATTTATTTGATAAAACTAACTAAATGTTTATTTTATAAAACCTTTTTTGTTTACAGTATACGTGAGCAGAGATGTTGATTGTTTTTGTCGATTTTTTTGGCTTGAGTTCTGGTCTGAAGATGGTTTAAATTTTGATCTGACTTTAGTTTAATTTATGGTTTGAATTTTGAGATTTTTGAACTGCGTTTTACTACACACTTTGGTTTAATAACTACCCTATAAGTTTGTAAAATAAGACCTCCTCCCAAATATTAGATCCACGATATGATAATGTGATACGAGAACGATAGTACTAAAAAACCAATAACAAAAACCACTAAATTACAAAAACAAAAAACTGTATTTTCGAAACTATGTTTCACAATATCATAGAACTACGTTATTCAACCGTAAGATTCATCTTCCAATTTCAATACAAAAATATTTCAACTCTAAAAACTTAAGAAGCTAACATGATTGCAAACCCACCATGGTACATTAAAACCTCTCAACTTTATACCTTCAGTTTGCTCATAAGGAGCACCAGCTCAAGAATATCATCAAGATCAGTCATTCTTTAAGAACTTAAAAGTAAAAAATTGCTGTATTTTATATACAGATTAATTAAAATCCAATTGGTTTCTTGTGGCCATCAAACCATAAACTCAAGGAGACAGTCTTTTTCAGAGGACATTCCGTCTTGTATCTAGATGAAATTAGCTTAGTAAATTACGAAGAGCCCAATTATATTAAATACCTTTTTATGCAATTGAAAAATAAATTTGTAAATTTGCTTTGATACAACATGAACCAATTCAGATTTCTCTTTACACGGCACTATTTGAACTAAATGCAAGATAAAAAATGTTCCCCCCCCTCCTCCAACATCAAAAGAATCAATCAATTAAAATTAAAGGTAGAGTTCTAGTATGATTTTAGACGGAAAATCTCAAATGTGATGGATAGAGGAAGAGGGAAGTTTCCTCCTCTAAAAACAAACCTAGCGTTAACCCATTTCCACGAGCAATAATTGATTGCATGAAAATAAAAATTTGTTTGAAAAAACAACATTTTTGTATTTTATACGGGAACCAACAACAAATTTTTAATTTCATACTATGAATTATTTCTCTTGGAACCAGGGGGTAATAGAAAAGCCTCATAAAATTAAGTCTCGAAATACAAAAACAAAAAATGCACAGATTGTCGCTCGTTCGTGTCTTAGCGATAACGGTTTTTTCCACAACATAAAACCTTGAGACTCCAAACTAACGGGACTTTGATGAAATAGAAACAGCATCAAACGATAGAAATTTTAATTGATAGAGATTGCATTCAAAACTAATTAAATGAATACAATAAAAAAGAAAAAATTATTAGTTTAAATGAACTTACCAAATGTATATAAAATACAGTAAAAATAAACCTGTAGCAAACTTTGTTACGCTTGACTCAAATTAGTCCACTTAACTTTTACAATTTGTAAAAGTTTATTCAAGTTTTTAAAATATAATTATTAAAAAAAAAAAAAACTAAAACACCACATCCAATTCAAACCAGGGCACGCTAGAAAGTGAATTAAACAACGAATAACGAACGCAAAACTGACGAGTTCCGCGGAACAGAAGGAACTGAAAATGCAACTTATTATAGTAATAGATTGATTGCATTTGTGCGTTTCGGTTGTGCGTGTAGTTTCCGCAAAAAAATTAAAAATTAATTTTATATGTGTGAAATACGATAAAAATTACGGTTACATATGAACGTAAGTTTAAATAAAACTGTTTTACTTAATTTTATAGGAATTATGTATAGTTTGATAATTGAATATCTGCTTTAGATAAGTGAACTTCTTGCTAGCAGCTCTTAAATTGGTTTGTAAAGGGAAGTGCAACGAAAGGGGGAGTATTCCCCCTCTCTTTCAAATTTGAGAGTTTGCTAGCAACTAGTTTTCTCATCTAAAAGCAGACGAGGTTGAAATTGAATAATAGATTAATAACTATAGCAATGGATTTGTGCGCAAGAAGTATTCCAGAAAGTTTAGTGTATAATAAATGGAATTACGCGGTCGAGCAAGCAATAGATTTTTCAGAAATTTTGATATCAAGATCCCTTAAAGCTAATATAATCGAATTACTCTTTCAAGACTACTTTTACCAACACTTTGCATGAGAAAAGCGAGTTAGCAGCTATTGGTTATAGTAATCTTGTCAAAATTTTTGAAAAATCCTCATTACGTGGCATATGACGATTGATCAAAAAATATAAAAAACATTACGATGTTTATATTCAATTTTTGAACAAATAAATTAGCTAATATTTATTTATAGAAATTGAAGATTTAAAAAAACGAAGCTTTTACTTTTTGGTTCGAATAGCACATCATCTTCATTGTTTATTGTAAATGGGCACTAAAAAAATAATATGCAAATTGTAATAGATTGCTGATATTTTCCAGAGATTAATTTATTTCTACTGGACACTAGGTGGAGCTGTTGAATTTAAATTGAAGGAATGTTACGAAGATTTCCTACAATTAATGCGAAGATTGAATTCATAAATTTGAATTATTATTTATTGTTAAGAACCTTTAGCTAACGATAACAAGCTCATCGAGCATTAAGAAGAGGCGAAGGTAGACAAGTAATAATATTTAAATCAATATAGGTTTTTATTTTGAGCTCTCTCTCTTTACAGAAGCTCTCAAATTAAGGTTTTTTTTTTAAAGGAGCATGTAATGCTAACATATACTGTAAATTAATTTTAAAATACCACGAAATTTGCGTTAAGTTTCTTCAAGTGTTTCCAACCTTTTCCCCTGTAAAACAACCAAGTGGCAAAACTCGACTGTTATAGATTTTCTCATTCTCTTAAGTTCTCTTGTTTCAGTTAACGAACTACCTGACAGAAATCCAATGTACATATGTACCTACACTCAATTATTTCTTTTAATATAAAGTCTAATTTGTTTTATTGTTTTTGTTAGGTTGTAATGTGTATTTAAATTTTTGTTTAATTTTTAGATTGTTTTTTTGTAATACATATATTTATGCTTACTTAAAATTATAACTACTCCTTTAATTCATTTATTTTCCATGTATTTCTTGACAAGTACGTAAAAAATTTTATATTTTTTAAGTTTTAAGTTTCAGATTTCAAATTTCAACTTGTATTTTCTTAGAATTATTACTTAAATTTCGTTTATCAGTTCAGTGTTTAACGTTTGTTGTTGGTTTTTCTTTTTGTCGATTGGCTTAAATATTTATATGGTTAAAAGATAGTGTAATTTTATTATTTTTTGGTGAAGTTTTGTTTAATTACGGTTTACATTTTGTTTAATTCTAATTTAATTTTTAGCATTTTCTATTTATCAATAGATTTTTTATTATTATCAATAGATGAATGTATATAAATATAAAATGCGTATAAAATTTATTAATTATTTATAGCTTAGTTGTTTTATATTTAATTTTGCGTTATTGTATCAAAAGTTGTTTTTAGTTTGTGATAATATAACTTTTTTTTATAAAATAATTTTGAAGATTTTTTCTGATTTGCCCGAATAAATGTAGTAAAAATGTATCTTTGTTTCGGCCGGTAGTTTTAAATTTAATACTAACTTTAGGTTTTTTTGAGTTAACTATGATACTCTGCCTGAATTTTCCTAATTTAAATGTGGCTTAATTTGTTTTTCAGTTTGTAAAAGGTTTTTTTTAGTTTTAAATTTCTTACTTCGTTATTTATGTATGGTTCAAATAAATTTTTAGCAATATAATGTAAAACCAATATGGCTAGTTTTTTTTTTTTTTTTTTTTTTTTTGCTACGTAAAATTTGGAAACTTTATTCTCTCATAAAATAATTACATAAAAATACAAGTAAACGCTAACATTTTAACATAAAACTCATAAAACTCTTGGCTAATTTATTTAATAAATATAATATGTTGTGATATTTTATGAAGAATTTGAATAAGTATGTATGCATGTTGAAATTATGAGGTTATATATGTATGTATGGATGTTTCGTATGTGTGAATGTAAAATAGTAAATTAGTTGACTAAATAAATTATGGCTTTATTTGGTTTTAAACACTTTATGCAAAGTGAAATAATGTTCCCTAAAAAGTTACCAAAAAAAAGTTCTTTACATTCGTTACATACCTATAGAACTATTTTTTGAAATTGTTGCTCAATTTTATTTCACTATAATCAATACATACATTTCAGATAGGTAGGTGGTATGTATATTATCTTAAGAGTAATTAAAAACCATAGTGTAAATTGTATATTACCGGAAAAAGCATTTAAAAATAAATGTGTTCAACACTGAACTGTTCTTGAATACGAAGTACTCCTGATTACTTTTACAATGTCCTCTTTTCTTTCTTTTTTTTTTTTTTTTTGAATAAGTAGATCCTAATGAACTTAAAATTTTTATTAAAATCATTTTGCCAAATTCTCTCTAATTGTTTTTGATTTATAAACGAAACTTACAAATGATAAATATCAAATTAATTAATATATAATACTTTTGGCATAAACACTTCATATTTACTATATACTTTATGTACCTAAATCAAAATTTAATTGAACAAATTATTAAAAAAAAAAAAAATAACAAAAAATAGAATTATGGAGTTGAGCCCCAAAATCTCTTCACTCCACCATTTCGTAGAAAAGTTTTTTGTTTTTAGCAGTCTTTACAATGTTTTAAATGTTTGATGTATTCTTTTTGCTTAATCAATTGATTTCGCTTCATTATTTCTTATGATGCTTTAGCGAACTGAATAACCGAACTGAGACGTATCGCTTTACCGTTCATTTCACCAGTTGAGCTACCGCCATTATTTCCTCCTCCACTATTAGCAATAGTTGATCCACCATTACCAATATTTGATGATCCACCATCATCATTTGGTGAACCTTCATTCATATAGATTTTACGTTTTCTTAATGGTAATGTCATAACATCACGATCGGCCATCATCATTGAATCACTTTCGGGTGACGATGAACGTTCGGGTGATTCCGTTGAAGAACGTAACGGTGCTATGGCCGCTTCCACTTGACGAACTATAATCTCATTATTAAGAAGAGAAGATCTGAAAGAAATTAAATATAAATTAGTACACTTGTATGATTTTATCATTCAGCCCTATTCTAAATAATCCCGAAAAGAGTTTCCCGAGAAAATTTGTTTCTTTTCCACGCATTCCTATAGGAAAAATGATGGGTTTTTTTAAACCGAGTTAATTCGTCGATACGCGCAATTCTCTTCATAGCTTAACACATCGTATTATTCGTTGTGAGTATGAATACAAAGTAATACAACTGAGTAGTACTCTCTTATCTCACCATGAAAGTAAGGATGGTCACACATTTCAACGAAAATGTGAAAAGAGAGCGAACGAGTTTTTCATCTCTGAGTTTTAAACAACGCATTCGTATGGAACATTGCATACTTTAGAGAGAAATATGTAAATGAGTGTTTTCGACGAGAGCGAACTCGTTGATACATTACAAGTCTCGGCGATCCCAACTACTTCGTTCGCTCTTATATGCTTAATTGCACATACATACAATGAAAAATTGCAATGTGTGTGTGGAATTTTTTGACAATTATGCAGCTATGGCGAAATGCTTCGTAACATTTTTGCAACAACAAAAAATTATTCCACACATCTTCGCTGAAATGTGTGACGGCTCTGAGAGAGATAGCATTTTTTTCAACTTGTTTGGTGATCTTATCTACGGTGAAAGGAATTTATCTAAGGTTAGAGCGTCTAAGTGGAACAGAAACCATTGGAAATACAAAAATAACAAGAATTTTGTAATATGTTATCTAAAGGATTATATTTGCCGTGATTATATTATATACTTACTCGAATTGTGGTACTGGAGCATATCCTCTATGAATACCATGTCGTGCTAAATCACCGCGTCTATAGTGTTCGATTAATTCGTTGGCTTCACGTGTATCATCATAATGTGATAATTCGCTTGCAAGCACAGGATACTGATTCGATGGGGATGGTAATAATGATGATACTGTTGTTGTTGTTGTTAAGTTGTGCTCAACTGCTTGTGATTGTTCGTGAATTTGTTGCTCATCATGTTGGAGTTGGTGTTGAGGTTGCGATCGATGTAATTGCATTATTTGTAATGCAGCTTGTGTTACATCTTCTTCACGTGGCTCTAACATAGCACGACGACTAGCAATAGATGCAGCTTCAAGTAGGGCTGGGTTAATTGTTGGTAGGTCTATTGTTGTGTGATGTTGTTGGTGATGGTGCGGCGCAGGTGAGACTGAGGATTGACGTATGTACGTGGAGTATGATGGATGTTGCTGTTGATGTGTTTGATGATAGACTGGACTACTTTGTGGGTGCTGATAGAGTTGTGGTTGTTGTTGCTGTTGCTGTTGTTGCTGCTGTTGCTGTTGTGTTGTATGATGATGAAGTGTTTGTGTTTGCGATTGATGTTGTTGTTGCTGCTGCTGCTGCTGCTGCAAGTAATATTTTGTTGGGTCTTGTTGCTGAATACTAAGATCGGTTGGCATTTCATCAATAATGTAAACCGATTGATTGTTAGTCATATTCATTGTAGTTATTCCTGACGATGACGACGGCAGCTGATGACGATTGTTGTTAGTGCTAACAATACCACTATCACGGCTTTGATGATCAGTCTCAAGTATTAATAATGATGATATTGATGGTGAAGCTATAGATGCTGAGGCTGGCGATCCAGCCGATAAACACGATGCTGATGTCAAAGTGGAGCTTGGTGATAGCGTAGATCTGGATGAACTTGGTGATAATGGATTAACTGCGTTGGTAAGCGCTGATGAAACAGGACGTTTACGATCCTGCCGGAGTTTTCTTGTTTTAGTAGCAACAATATTGATTGCATTGGAAGTCGAAGAAAGCGGTGACCCGGGTTCGGATGTCGCCTCACCGCTGGAGCCACTCACATGAACATTGTCACTGCCAGCACCACTTGGATTTGTCTCCTCGTCATCGTCGGGCATCTCATTTGCATGACCCTTAATATGAGCTTCCATTTCTTTTTTACTCTTGAAAGTCTCCTCGCATATGGTGCATTTGTAACACTTTGCCCCATAATGCTGTACACGATGCAATTTTAAGACGTGATTATAACCGAAATCACGAAAACAAATATCGCAGTGATACGGTTTCTCACCAGTATGTGTGCGTGAATGCACCTTCAACTGTTTGGAACATGTGAAACCTTTCCCACAACCCGGTTCGGGGCATCTATACGGTTTCTCACCGGTATGTGTACGCATATGGATTACCAATTGTCCCGATTGTATAAAGGTCTTGGCGCATACGTTGCATTTGTGCGGTCTTTCGCCTGTATGTATACGCATATGGCGATGCAATTTGCCTGAATGCTCGAAGGCACGTCCACAAACATCACATTTGTATGGACGCTCTTTGGTGTGAATTCGTCGATGTACTTGTAAATTTTCCTTAACACTGAAGAGTTTATGACAAAATTCACACTCGAAAGGTCGCTCACCAGTGTGGGTTCGGTAGTGACGAATCTATGAAAGATAATAGATCATTAGTATTTATTGTGATTCAGAAGCAAAAGGGTTTTTAAATTGAGAGGGAACAAATTTTTAGCTTTTTCCAGAAAAAAAAAAAAACATTTCAAACAAGGTGAATTTATATAAGGTGGAGTTACCAGCAACTCATTCTTCTTCTTTTTTATCGCGCCATTTTTTTCTTTTGTAATGAGAAACGGTGGTTGTCAAAATATTGTTAACATTTGATTGTTTGTTTTATGACAGAATAATAGAGATAGCCGCATCCAACATGTCGCTCTCATTTTCATTCTGTCAAATCAAAAATTATATTGTGTGCATATATGTGTGTGTTTCGTGAAACGTGTGTGTGTGTGTTTCACGATTTCAATTCATATAATATAATGGCCGCAACCATAAACCTCTATTGTTGTTGCCATGGTAAATTTGTTGTATTGGTGCTATCACCTTATATATAAATTGACCTTGATTTTAAATCTTCTTACGGCTCTTTTAGTTTCCTCTCTCGAATTACTCACTCTCACTTTTTCAGAGATCACAATTTCAATACTTTTGTCATATTCCATGTCAAAGAGAGAGAATTTCCTATATGAAATTTGCCAACATGCTGGCAAATTTGATTGAATTTGACATAGTGTAAACCAGGCATTAGAACCAGAAAATATTACGCCTTAATTTGGCAATTTTACTTAAAATATGTCGTGAAATCTAAAGTAATTCTAAATTTACTTCACACAAAAGTATAGATTTAAGAGGATGTGTTCAAAAGTTCACACATTAAAATAGAGTTTGGAATTGATTCACATTCGAGATATCTTCACGATATATTCTAGGTATACTCTTTACTACTCACCAGTCTTGCAGGTACAGCGAATGTCTTTTGACAGACATTACACTGATACGGATCACTGCCATTGGCAGCACCATTTATATTTGGCCTAATTTGTGGAGTCTTCGGAATGCCTATTGAGCCACCGATAGTAACTTCACTCAATTCCATGAGACGTCTGGCTTGAGCGCTCGTACTAGGCCCATCATACAGATCCTCTTGCAGACCCTGACCATTTTTAGAATGTGATTTGGTATGTGATGTGTGTGCCGATTTGCTACCGAAATTCATGCCACATAGTTCACATTTAAATTGTGGTTTATTGATGTTAGTTGTTTTGCGTCCCACTAGTGTTGCTGGTGGGGGTTGTGATATTGCAGTTGTTGTACCTGTTGTGGTAGTAGTGGGTGCAACCACTGCTGTAGGTAAAGAGCTGTTGCTGCTGCTAGCATTATTGCTTGATGCATTGTATAAGGATATTGAGGACGTTGTTCTTGGAGCTGACAATGATGATAATGATGATGATGTATTTGCTAACGCTGGGGAGGTAGTAGCATATATACTTATGCTTGGTAGTAAAGGATCCAATTTACTATTTGTTAAATTTTTTTTATTTTGTTCAATAATAAAACTAGATTGCTGCAAGTGTTGTTGTTGCTGCTGCTGTTGTTGTTGTTGTATTTGTGTATTATCAATACTTATTTGTGTTATTTGAGGTTGCTCATGTTGCTGCTGTTGTTGTTGTTGCATGACAGTAACGATTGTTCCATTATTCGTGTTATATGTTGTTGCAACATTATTTTGCTGTTGCGCTGATGTTGTATTCGTTGCTGTAGGATTTGTGGTTGTTGTTGTTGTAGATCTTAATGGTGTACAAAATTGCGCTTGACTAGGTTGCTCTGGCTTTATCATAAGTGGTGTTGATTGGTAATAAACCATTTTGCGTCGGGTTTCTAGAAAATACAAACAAAATTTTAAAACGTTAATGATTTTTTTCGAGCGAAACAGAAAGTTAGTAGTGGACCCTATGCCCTCTTTATTACAAGTTATAAGTAAAAGTATGAGGTAGAGTTACATTCATAGGTGGCACAACTTCGTTCGTTAACGGGCATGTAATATTCAGGATATAATGAATCATAAACAAAAATGTCACACACTTAAAACTAAAAAAAAAAAGAAACTTAACTTTAGTTCGTCTAAGTTTTTGGGTAGATAATCCCACCTACCGTGAAATATTGAAAAAGTCTTAAGATTCACATTCTAAACGTAAAAGATAATTTCATGCTAGAATAAATTTTAAATGAAAATATTCTTCATTTGAAGCCAGTTACGAAAGGAACATAATTTTTTCAAGAAATGACTCGAGATTGAAGTCAAATGATATTTTATACTTTCTAGTGAAGAGCATAACCTCTGTTTTTGGTAGAAATGGCAATAAGACCGAATTCACGGCACCATTGACACAGAATTGTAAGTGAAAGAGTAGAAACGTATTTGCCGGACACTGCAATAGCAATGTCATTCGCATGAACTATTATTTTGCAGCCAGTTTGAACTTATCTGTTTAGCAGTGCGTTCACACCCAGATCCCAAATAAAAGGGGATATAACACTCCTCCTTGTGGTTACGTTATTAAACGTTATTATTTCCTGAGCTGATGGTTCGTGTGTTAAGTAGCTGTTCTATAAATCCAGCCAGATTAACAAGATTAAGATTTCTTAAAGCATTAGCAACAACCGCGTGGGTAGATGTTTTTGAAAACTCCCTCAATGTCTCGACTTTCCTTATAGGCATGATGTGATTTGGATATAAGAGAGGAATTGATAGAGATGCAGATATGAAAATTAAGAATCCTTTCTAATGTTTTTAAAAGAAAGAAGGGCAGACTAATCGGTTTGAAATCCTTTGATTTGGTATGAAACGCCTTCCCTGCTATGTATGTATGAAGATTACACGAGTACAATAACTCAGCCACACAAAAAAAAAAGAAGCTTTTTTTCGGGTCTGGAGGTCAGACCACGTTTACTACATGTTTTTGGTATCTCTGAATCCGAATTCGAGGTCCAAAAAACCTCAGTGCGTCAGGGTTCTGACATAACATCAAAAAACCTTAGAGAATTTTTTTTTCGAGTCCGGCGGTCAGACCGAATCCGAGATCGAAAAAACCTCAACATGTCAGGGTTCTGACATAAACTCAAAAAACCTCATGCAATTTTTTTTTTACCTAGGGCCAGACCATGTTTTTGGGGTGACGACGAAACGTATGTACGGCAGATTTTACGCAGCTTCCAGGTCCAAATTTTTATGTTGCTGATGCTCGAGGATATGTCGAAGAACAATTTAAAATCCAAAAGTAGACAAAATTTCCTAAAAAATTCCTGGTATGGCAAACTATATGCAGTTGCGGCAAAAGAAGCAAGTCATTTGTTACAGTGAGCTCTATATATACCGAAATATACGTCAAAGAATGTTTGAAAAAAAGACTTCTTAATTTCATAAGAGAGCACAATGTGTCTACATATTTTTGGACCGATTTGGCATCATGTCACGACGGCAAGAAAGCTCTGGAATGGTACCAAAGTAATAACATAGTTTTTGTATCAAGAGAGGCCAATCTTCCAAATTGTCCGGAGCTAAGACCTGTTGAAAGATATTGGGCTCTTGTGAAAAGAAGCTTAAAGAGCACAAAAAAGGTGTCCCAAAATATCGAAGATTTTAAAAGGAGATGGGCAAACTGTTCCAAAAAGGTGTCTGAAACAACTATCAAATCTCTAATGGAAGGTTTACTAAAAAAGGTCCACGAGTTCATAAATAGTGGTTAGAACTATAAAAGTTATATTTTTCTGTAATTTGTAAAATATTATCAATTAAATAAAAAAAAAATCAAAACTCTAAGATAAACCGTTTAAAAATTATTGAATTTTATATATCGCTCATTTACTAAAAGACTGCCATAAGTCAAAAAACACGAATTTTGAGTTAATGATGCAGAACTATTCATTATATCACGCTTCATATTGTGTAAAAATTTCGTATGGGGCTGTTCTAGTGTAGAAATTAAAAAAAATCGATTTTTTTTTTTCATATTTTCAAAGTTTAACTATTTAAGAATATGAAGTTATATATAAACAGGTTAATGAACAAATGTAGTCATCACAACAATTTAAGAATATGTCAACAAGAGGATTTCAAAATTCAAATTTTTTTCGGAGATATAGGTATTTTGCTGATGCGGCATCCAAACCGCGAAATACTTGAAGCCAAACTTTAAACGCGATTTCTCAAGTTCTACTGAACCGATTTACTTGAAATCTTTATGCACTTGTCTATGTCGGGAACTATCCGCACCCCCAAATTTCAGTTTTTACTATTTTTAAAAAATTCGAAAAAGTCAAAAAAAGTGGTACAAAAATTGTTTATTTTTTCAGGCAACCGCCATTTTGTGAAAAAATTTTTTTTCAACTTTTCCGTAGTTCCCGACATTGCGACATTACTCTAGATTAATAATCTTTTTCATTTTTTTTCAGATTGCTAGGAGGGTTAGAATCGTGGGTATGGTCGGTCACGTGCCAATTTTTTGAGACCACCCCCCCCCCCCCCTTCATCAGCTGCAAATTTTCGGAATTTTCAACTTTTTTTATTTTTGAATTTTTTTTTGTATTTTTGTATTGTTTATAAATAACTCATGAAAAAATGAATAGTAAAAATATTGATTGCCTTTTTTTTACGGCACTTCAAAAATCTCCTGAAATTCACTCCTCTACAGTAGAATACACCCTTAATATCTTGTATACTCTGCACGTGAGAATTATAAGATTTCTTCTTTTTTCTGCAAAGTGGGAGTCAATTGAAAACTATAAACACGTTTTTTGAGTTATGACAGTCTTTTAGTAAATGAGCGATATGTTAAGATTTTTTCGATCTCACTCCTAATACAGTTTTTTTTTTTTTTCAAATCGATTTACTGCTTTTAAAAAAATTTTGGTTGAAATATACAGTTTTTGGTTCGAAAAAAGATCCGAGCGTTAGTCAGGGGTGATTTTACCTTACGCGTAGTTCATGAAATATGAAATTTATCTAGTAATGAACACGCATAGTAACTTGAGATATAGTCCTGACAATAACAACAACAAAAACCTAAATAATCATAAAACATTGAGTTAATGTAAAAACTAATGTATAATCAAGCCGCCCGAAAATGATTGACCCTCTCCATTCAACTTGTGTATCACGCTGCAAGTGATATGAATTGAACATTTACATATACATACATACATGTACACATACATACATACGCCAATACATAACTCGAATTTGTGGTATATTTTTTTTTTGTATGCTGTCATAACAATTTCTACTTGAGATTTGTCTACTTCCCCAATTCAAAAGTTTTTCTCAAAACAAATTCACAAATTCAAGCACATTTCATTGTGGTTTGTGTGTGTGTATTGTTGTATTTAACACATTCGAAGCATTTTTACACAATTTTCATAAAGTTTGTTTTCGATTTTGGGGTGGAATTTTCATTTGAGGGTGGTATGGTGGTGAGCTTGAGTTGTTTGTGTAAATGAAAGTTCTTGTGGTGGGATTTTCCTTTTTTCGCCTGGAATTTCTAACACAATAGGAAAGTGCGTAAGTACGTATAAATTTCTCAATCACATTGAATTTTTTACGTTCGAGTGTAGTCAGCTTTTCATGTTGGAGTTATGGAAAGTTCTTTGGTTTTTTTTTTGGGGGGGGGGTGGGGGGTAGTAGGCCATATTATGAATTTTCAACACCTCAATCTAAAAAGCTTATGTATGTATTGCAAGGTTTTTATTTTTTCGTTTTTAGTTTTTGAATATACGCATATTCTAAACGACCGGCATTTTGTTTATTTTCAATGGTATACAAAATGGCGTTCGTTTTGAGGAGTTGGAGGGATGGATGGATACAGTAAGCGAGTGAGAGAGATAAGTGAAAAATATTTGGGGTAGAAATTGAAGAAAAAAAAAAAAACAAAAGTAAGGAGTGCAGGTACGTTAATGTAAATATGTATGTATAAAAAGTGAAAAATTTTCGGAGAAAAAAATTTTTACACACCTTTAACATTTTTCTTTGACACTTTTTTTGGAACACTTGCGGTGTCTGTGGCATTTCCATTTTTTGTATTACCATTTTTGCTAACATTTGTTGTAGTAATTTTCATTAATTCGGTGCCCGATTTTGAGAGCACATCTTTGATCCAGTTTTGTTTTGAACTCCAATTTTTATTCGCATCATCGTTATTCTTGGACATTGTATATTTTGTTTGGGATTTTGTTTTTTTTTTTTTGTTTTATTTTTTTTTTTTTTTTTTATTTATTTTTTTATTTTTATTTTTTTGTTTGTTTGTTTCTAATAATTGAAATTTTCGTTTGTAAAAAGTTGTAGTGCGCAACACTTTTGCAGTCTTTTCAATCAGTCCTAAATTTTCTATTTCTATTTAATCAGTCCGATTTCTTCGTTTTTGCATTATCAGTCTCAGTAGTTGAAGTGTAAATGTTTTATTTTCCGTATGTTTTAAAAATAATTTTTTTTCGGTTTTTTTTATTTCATTTTTAAAAAAAATTAACACTTTTTTTATCCCATCTTTTTTTTTCTTCTTCTTTTTTTAAATGCTTCCGCCTTTTCATTCATCGATTATTGCTTACTGTTTTTCTTGCTCAAAAATTGTTTTAATATTTTCTCGAAATGTTTCTTTTATTTGAATCATTGACTTTCGGAACATTTTTTTAATATATCTTATTCTTTTTGAGCATATTCTGAATTTTCTTTTTCAATAAATGGATTTTACCATGTTTTTTTACATACAAAGTTACTTCGATATCGGTCAATTCCACTTCATATTTATTGAAGAGGACAACCTTAAAAGGGATTTTTTCAAATTTCAAATACATTGCGTAATAAAATGTTTTGAATATGAATTGCAATTCACTTAAAAAAAAAAAAATCTTAATAATCAATTTTATAATTTACACCAACATTATTTTTCTTTGCTTTATTTTTTTTGGCAAAATTATACATTTCTTAAAAATTTTCAATATTTTCTTCATATCTGTGGTATTTTGAGAGATTTTTATAAAATGTTTTTATCTAACATGTAAATCTTGAGTTTTGTTCTCGAGATCGTTCTGTTTAATTTTCGATTTCAGTTTGAGCTTCTTCAAATATATGTTTTATTACATTATTCTTTTTCTTAACTCATAACTATTTGTATATTTCTTTATAAGGTCTTTCCATTTGATTACAAACGTTGTTTCTTCCGTAAACTCCAAGTTAAATGTTTGATTGTGTGCAGAAGACTGAAGACTGGTGGGTGAGTACCCAAAAAATATGCTTCTAACCACCACCACTACCTCTACCACCACCATCACCATCACGAAACAAAAGCACTATTAGAAAATAACATTATATAGAAAATAGGAAAAAAAAATAAAAATCTCCTATAAACAAAAATTTCCCAAATAAACCAAAAAGCTGCATGGTATTTATGTATTTCTAGAATTATTTTTTTCAAAGCATAGAAATGAAGTTCTTCCAGCCTAAACAATTGAATGAGGGGAGTGTGTGATAAAACGAAGAAAGTGAGTGAAATGGTTTGAGTGAAACATCGAAACATTAGGAGACATTAATTTTGGAAAAAAAGAAAACACTCAAACTTGAGGTGTTTCTATATAGCAAACATTGATTCCTAAATAATCTGAAGCAAATTTTCCAAAAAAAAAAACTATTAAGATAATGCATGTGACTCAATACACTCGAACATACACTACAAAAAAAGAAGGGGAGGGAAATTTTGTGTCAGAACTGGTCTTCTAACACACATGAGGAGTATAAAATTTCATATTACAATTACACATACGAGTATCTACTATATATGTTTAAAGTCTTTATGCTTTTGAAGGGAAAATACTATCAAAAATTTTCTAATGCAGGAAATTTTAAAGGGGAAGAGAAAAGGTAAAACTAATGCAAGCTAGAACCGGTATTTACATAAAATAAAGTGTGAGCAGTAAAGAATTGAGTGAGAAATAAGGGGAATCATAAATTTACTATTTATGCACAAACTGACTATTTATAAAAAGCTAGAAAGGTTTGTTTTTTTAAATTAAATTATTAAATTAATTAAATTCACCCCTTGGAAATTTGCTAACAAGCGTTAGATTTCCAAACTTCCAAACCATAAAAATAATCAAAATAGAACATGGTATGAATGAGTCATTATCACTTTCAATCATTTAGCTTTCCATAAAAAATGTTTACCACTTCAAATACCACATTGAGTTCCCCCCAATTCAACATTACATATAACAAAATTTTTCTGGACTCAGTATTCTCTTTTTAACCTCTTAACAGTGCAGTGAAAGTAAAGTTGCTGGCCAAAGTAGAATTATAATGTAACAAGAAAAAAAATTAGTATAACATAAATTTTGTGGTAGTAATTTTTTAGTTTTGACTAAAAATTCGGATTTAGAGACCCCAAAAATTCCCGAGCAAGCATTTTCGGCTAGATTCGTTTACTCAAAAATTTTGCGGTCGCTATTTTGAAGCCACCATTTTGAATTTTTAAATGTTGATCAAAGAATCGGATTCAGCAACTCCAAAAACGCCCGAGTAAGCATTTTCGGCCAGATTCGTTTGCATACAAATTTTGTTGATTCGCCATTGTGAAACCGCCATTTTGCATTTTCTGATTTCGGCTACAAATTGGGATTCAGCAAGCCTAAAAATCTTATAATACTTTTTGATTAGATTAGATTATTGAGGAGGTGGGCAAGACAATCATGGATCACTGCGGCCAGCTTAGGCCTATTGGCATAACCCTCTAGGAATTAATGTATTTTATAGTTCTCCTATGAGTTTATTCCCCTTGAGGAAATTTATTATCTTTAGAAGAACTAACGGCTATGTCTTGTGATTGTAAGATGGAGTTTCCTAAATAACGAAGTCGGGTCCTTATACTTTTTGATACTTATATTATATTGGCTAAAGTTATTTGTCTTCTTTGGATGCAACAATAGCGGTCTCAGCTTTATAGAGGTCAGTCACAGTGAAGGCGTTAAAACTAATTTTTTTATTTATTCATCATACAGTAAAAAATGCATTTTACTAATTCGTTTAATTAATGATCATTGTTTTTTTTAATTATAATATATTAGAAAACGATGTATGCAGCAGCTGTAATTATTTTGAAACGAAAGAAACTTTTGAACATATTCTTTGTCAACATAAAAAACTAGCTAGAACAAGAATAAAGATGTTAAGAGGTACATTCTCCTTTTCTCAATGACCTAAATAATATTAATTTAGATTTCCTGGAAAAAATCTGTCAGTAAAGGAAAACTTACAAGAAACACTATCCTGTAAATTAGTACAGTCTTATTTTTTTTTTCAGTGTATGGATCAAGCCAGTTTATGTGAAGCATTCACCATTACTTTAAACCAGCCATTTTAAAAACTATATATACAAACGCATTTCGATTTATTGATAATGTATGCGTGAGTTCGTGAGAGCGCTACACTGAGAGCATAGACATTAATACATAGTATAAAATAAAATGCCTTTCTTGTTTGAAAAAAGTACAACCAAAATTCATTTATTCTGCGTGTACCACAAAAAGAGAGCAACTCTTGCAGTTACATTTCAGTTTACGCTGAGACTTTGTATGAAGCACACTGGTACGTGCTAGCCTAACGTATGTGGGTTTTCAGCGCACCATCTTGCACAGATCTTCCTTGCTAGAATTCTCAGCGCCAACTAAAGAGATCTCTCAATTTACTTGTATTAAATATATGTGAGCTTACGCTCAGCATTTGCCCGCGGGCAGTAATTTGAAAATGACTTGTTTGCGACTTAACGTCATAACTCAACTTTTTGAATTATTAATCCAGAATGGACCGTTCAACTGACAAAATCTTGATAGTTTTATCTTAAAAGCCACAACTGGAGAGCAGATATCGCTTTTACGTTAAAAAAAATATATATAAAATTTAAAACTTTAAAAGCTTTTTTCGAAACTAAAATAAGTTCTTCTACAAACTTCTTTATTTAAATACAACAGAATATAATTTATGTTAGAACTTAAATATAATTCATGCACGTTAGTATATAAATATGTCATACATAATTATGACGTAATTATTAATATTTATTTTAAAAAATTCATTATCTCATACAGATAAAAATTTATTTATTTAAAACTTAAATTATTTTCAGCTCTTTATGGATACGTACCTATAAGCCAAACACATTTTTCCGTGTCTCTATTTACATGCATACCTATTAATATTTTGTTTTTATTTTTCTTGATTTTCTTTCTGTTTGTTTTGTTGTATTTTTTTTTTTTTAAACTAGCACAAAAGTTCATTAACATTTCGGCATAAAATAAAAAAAAAAATTAATGCTGCGAAGGTAAATTTAGACGCACTGTTATATTGAAGGTAACCAAATAACAATAAACTTATGAGTTTGCGGTACCTATAGTAATTTAAAAAAAAATTAATTGCTGTCAAAATACCGTTAATTTGTTGGGATAGCTCGGAAATCGTGGTGCAAGACAGAGAAAAGAAAGAGAGAAAATTTCGTGTTTTTTTTTTTTAAATCAAAAAATTTGTTGGTAGATGAGAGGCACAGAAATACATGAGTGGTAAGTGTGTTGGACAATACATGCATGGAGATAATGGTCGTAAATGCACTGAACAATGATGAAACCTAATAATCAAACCGACAAATTTTGTTGCTTTTGACACGAGAATATTTTTGATATGACAGCTGATTAATTATGGTGCTCTCTTTTCAGCGAAGATGTGTGAGAGTAATTAGTTGTTGTTGCAAAATGTCACGAAGCATTTTGCCATAGCTGCACATTTGAACGAAAATGTTAAGAAATGTCAGAGAGGTATCGTTGTTATTGTTCTTTTGAGAATAGATTTTGCGAACCCTCCAAAATAACACACACATTGTAATGGCTTATTGTTATATGTGAAATTAAGCAAGTAGATGTGAGAGAAATAGTTAAACTCGTTGAGACTTGTAATGTGCTCGTTGTTGTTTTGAACTCGGAGATGAAAAACTCGTTGGATCTCTTCCCATAACTTCGGTTTCGCTGAATTGCGCGATGGGCTTTAGATCTTAAGTTTTCATCGGTTGTGGGTATATTTTAACTTTTGATTAGATTTTATATCCTGAAAATTATTAAAACAAACTGCTACAATGATGCACTACACATGTGTGACTTCGTACACTGCACCAAAAAAAAAAAAACGTACTCCATACCAATTTACACACAATGGTCCAAAAACAGAAAACAAAAAAAAAACTTTTAAAAAGCTTCAACTTTTGCTGCTGCTGCCGCTGTTGTTATTTTGCTGTTCTACATTGCGGCACGAAAAAAAAATGTTGAAATTTTTTTTATATGGAACTGACGTTGGTGATAGTAGTTGACTGTAAAGCTATGAAAGCAGCAGCAACAACAGCAACAGCAGCAGCTGTAGGACGGTGGGGCTATATAGATCTGCGGCTATGAGGTCAATGAACATTTAAATAGTTTGAGTTATTTTCGTTGCTGTTGTTGTTACTATTGTGGTTGTACATATTTTTAGTTTAGTTTATTAAATTACAGTGAAAAAGTGTATACATGTGATATTATTGCTGAGTCAGTTAAATCGTTGTCGACGCTGTTTGCTTTTATCGGAAGTTTAAGCTTTTTGAATATGTTTAATTTTCGTGTAAAGCTTTTTTCTTTTTCATTGTCATGAATAAATTTTTATTATACGATTTATTTAAAAAAAAAAAAAACAAACAAAAAATATTCCGCTTGCATAGTCCCCAATTCCATTAGGCAAGTTTTCTTGCTAGTAAATCGACTTAGTAGGTAAGAGCGGAAAGGCGAAAGGCGGGTGGAGACTTGCCATACCGGCAAATGTGTTTCGTTCTTTTGATATTTCTTTTTATTGTTAGCAGTATTGCTCAAGAAAATTTTGGTAAAAGTGAATCCGAAAGAATCGAGCAAGAGAGCGTATGTATAAATGAGATATAAACTTTTAAAACGCCAAAAGACAAATCATTTTTTTTGGGCTTACTATCAGAATCTATTTTCGGGGCCCCAATATTTGTATTTAAGTTCAACATATTGAGAATTATTTAGTTTTTTAGTTATAAATAAGAAGGTACTAAAAATTAATAATTCCAGAAATTTAAGCTAAAGTTCTTCTTTATTTCTGCAATTTTCCAATTTTTATTTTTATATGTGGGCAAACTAATAGTTAAGTTATTACTTTTTTGGTTATTTTTATAGCCACTCATCTATTCAAATGTGTATGTATGTATGCAAATCTCATTTGAAAAATCATTTACAACATATTTTGAACACGAGATTTATTTCGAAAAATACAATATGTACGTACTTACGAATGCATGTGCGTATTTATCTAATATATACACGAGTATTTCACTTATTTTCTTTATCAAATCATACCTACGTAGTTAGAAATTCATGTTTATTGTTGTTTTAAAAAGAAGCTTTCCGAGTGCGTTGTACTAATGTTAAGAATGTATTAGTGGTGGAAGTGTGAAGAGCAAGCACAAAAACAATGAGAAAAAAAAACTAAAGTAAACAATACCGGGGAAAGAAAAAGCTACAACAACGCTACGCAGTAAATGTATATATGTATGTATCTGTGAATTTTGTATATCTACAAACTTGTGTATTTAACTAGTAGTAAACATGTTGCGTGTGTTTTTTTGTATATGCGCGCGTGTGTATCTACGCGTGCATGCGTGTGCCTATGAGAGAGATACATATATCTATTAGTGTGCATATATGTGTTTGTGAGAGTGTAGATATCTAATGCCGAGCGTGTGTAAATAATAAAATTATATATTGGCGTAGGTCGCAATATTTCTTTGTATAAGCACAAATATGTAAGTTTTTTTTTTTCTTTTTTTTTTGTTCCACCAATTTTTGCTTTTAATATTGAAAC
Source organism: Toxonevra muliebris (assembly GCA_963691655.1). Classification (NCBI taxonomy): domain Eukaryota; kingdom Metazoa; phylum Arthropoda; class Insecta; order Diptera; family Pallopteridae; genus Toxonevra; species Toxonevra muliebris. The sequence goes on along the minus strand of OY829329.1, from coordinate 7,728,461 downwards.
GAAAAAAATAATGTCTGCAGAAAACAAAAAATAACTAAAATAAATTCTTCTAATTTGTAAAAATAAGTAAACAGTAATACCCAGTTGATTGACTCCTGCTTAATTGCGTTGTCCGTTTCATTGCTTTAGAAATTTTGTGTTTTTAGTTCCAAATTTACTTCAATTTGTCGGTTAATTGCATTCTCTGGTTAATTGAACCCGAAATTGTACATTTTTATCAACGCAATTAAGTGGGGATTACTGTGATTTAACTTTTATTCAATGAAATCCTAATGTGAACTCATATTTTATCACTTGAGAGTGTTATGAGGTCAGAAAACATTAAAAGATATAATACCGCAGTTATAACTTTAACATTTTCCACAGGATTAATAACCTAAGTACCCAATTAAGCGAAATAAAGGGAAGTGACTGACTTAAAATTATAATATTTGTATGTTTGCATAGTTTACTCTGATTTAAAGTTAGGTAAATCTTTGATTATTTTGGTACAATAAAACTTACATCTAAGATGACAACTTATAGTAAAATTATTTCTGAACCAAATTAACCCATTACATGCTTCCCTTATGAGATTTTTCGGGGTCTTCAAAATAAATTGAAAATTTTCTAGTGTGCGCTGGCATATAGTGAAACGTTTCGAAGTAACAATTTCGGAATATATTTATTATTCCTCTTTGAACTATATTAATAGATTAAAAACACAATTTCTTAAGAAAAAACCAAAAAATATCAATAAGTGAGAGAGATAAAGGGTTAATATGTTTAAAAAAAAGTATTTCACTGTTCAATAGACCATTGAACACTTTAAATTGCCAGTGTAAACGACAGTGATTTTAGATAACTGACATGTACACCTATGAATTTGTCTGTCCAGAAGGTTTCATTGAGAATGGAAATTATAGTTGAATATGAGGAACAATATAAGGTTTTGTTCCTATTTCTTTTGTTTGATATAATTTCATAAAATATTTGGTCCCACCCATTACTTTGTCCAATAGTGTACAGACGACATATTCATAGATTCGTAAAACTCAGCTCACCACACTCAGTCGAACCGCAAGAAATTCACTTTCAAACCTTTTAAACAGATGCAGACACACGCAAATATGAACAAAATATAATCCTTCCCTTTCGCTTAAATCAATGCACCAAACTTCTATAAACATACACATCCTTTCAATGCACGCACACATACATTTACATACAAAAACAACAGAACACAAAGTATAGAAACATCATCGCCATCATGAAGCAACCCACACTTCCCATTTGTCACATACTTACACTCATACTACCAGAGTGCATATGTACTGCATTTACAACACTTTTGTACTGTTGTTGTTTCAACGTGCTTGTGTGTCGCTCTGCCTGCTAGCCAACCAGCCATCTTCTCCTATCATTCGTTTATTATCCACACGAATGTATCTTGTCGTTTTATATTGCACTTCGTTGTCGAAAACTCATGCACAGCCTTTAAATGCATAAGTGCATAGTGCTTGCACAGAAGCCATTTGTATGCGTCGAAAACCATTGCATTGCCTACACGTGTAGTTCAAGTTCAAAGCTGTTTACTTGCTTTTATTATATGTATGTAGTTATTGTTTGTTCTTTTTCTCTTTCTCTCTACTCTACTCTTCTTTTTTTGCTTTTTGTTTTTTTGCAGTTGATTGTTATTTTTTTATTTCTTGCTGCAATATCGCTGCGACGTTCTCTAGCAACAGCGCAGTTTGAATCAGAATTGCTGTAGTCGTCATCTCAACCCGAATATTTTTTGCTTGCACACACACATGCATACACATATTGCATTGTATATTTTTGCAAGGACCCAGTGGGAGAGTGGTCAATGCTTTTACATATTTGGTAATCAGAGAATAATTGCAAGTGTATGGGTAATGTAAGGTTTGGGGTATTTCTATTTGCTATTATTTTTTCTCAAATTCAATATGGCATGTGGGCGTGTTTACTACTATTTGATTTAGTTAATTTCTGAATTAAAACTTGATTGAGCAACCTAACTAAGCTAAAGGAATCTTGTTGGTAGTGATAGAAGAAACATTTGCCCGATTTTCCGATTAATCACCAAGTATGCTTAATTTGAATTTTTTTTTTTAAGTAAGCTCAAAAAAGCTAAACTTAACAGCCTGCAAATGTTATAAACAAGTAGACTGCACAACTAACCAAAAAACGAAAAACTCAGCAAAAGTACCAGAAACTAAAAAAAGAACGTCGAAGCTCTGCGTCCGTCTATCCATCCGTCACTTGCTCACAATCTCATTCAACGAAAAAAAAGGTCAATGAACAGTGAAATTTCCGAAAAATAATAAAAAGAAAAATCAAAAGAGAAGCTTGATGTAAAATGAAATGAAAAAAGCCCACAGCAACCAACAATGTAAGCAATGTAGTAAGTAAGTAAGAAAACAACGTAATATTGGCAGCGTTCGAATCGCCAGTTAACAGGTTCCTAGTTTTTGAGATATGTATTCGGTGTATTTTAAATTTTTTGGTGATTTCTAAAAGCGAAAAACGAGAGGAAGCTTTTGTTTCTCGACTAAAGATTAAAAATTTGTTAAGGTTAATTTTAAATGAAATAATTTCTGGTAAGCTTTAAATTGCTTAGAGTCTCTAGCAATATGACAGCCCCATTAGAGGTAAAGTTTTGGGAATTTCTTGCCAAGTGCCAAAAAAAAAATTACTCCCATGTATTTAAAAATTTCCTTTTACGATAATTTTTGAATACCACAAAAGATACAAATTGCACTGTTTCAATCCAAAAGCGCCCTAAAATTTTAAAATCCACAGTTGTATAGAGAGTGTAAAATCCATTTATTTATTATTAAGAAAGAAAATAATGTATTACATTAACTCAAGAAGGAAGATTCCATAAAAAAAAAATTAATTAAAATTGGAATTCAAATTCAAATAAGTTTGTGTAAATACATAAGAATCCCGAAAATCCCGTAATTTTCTCTTTTTAATTCCGGAATTTCTAGACCATTCTTAGACCGAATCTCGGGATCCCCAAGTTTCGGTTTTCTTGGAGCTAGTACCCGACATAATAATGTCCGGGTAATACCCGGGTATAACTCGAGTGAGTGTGTATCAAGAGCGCTAATAGGTTTAAAACGTCAAATTAATTGAGCTAGCATTGTATTTGCAAGCGTTAGAGACACGAAAAGGAAAATTAATATTTTATACATTTTTCATTAATGAGAAAAAATGTTGGATAAAGAGAAAATGAAAAATGGGAGGAAATATAGAATAAACTTTTTGGCAACTCAAATTCTGCAAATATAAAAAATATAAGAACACACACACACACACGCATATGCGCATAGGTAAAACAAGTCTGCGAAAAAATATACTAAAACATACGCATGCATCCATGTGTGTATGTGTATATATGTATGTATGTATGTATGCCGGTTTACGTTTTCGTTAGGTTGCTGTCAATGATTCTCTTCTGTCTATGTAGTGGTGGTAGAAATGTCGTTTAACCGTTTAGTATCTTTCAAATACAACAATTATTGCGTGTAATATAAAATATAATGGGGTAGGCAAAGAGAGTGAATTTTCAGGCATGCATGCATTCCTTTCTTTGTATTTGTATCTTTGTATTTGAATGCGTGTTAGCAAATTCAATGGCTATCAACGAATTTTTAGGAATTTTTGATTGAGTTTTGCGTAAGGTTAAGTAAATAATAATGACACTGCAAAATGATTTCAAATATATATAATTTTTTTATTAAGTTTTATGCGTGATCTATATGATAGTATACATAGTAGATGTTAATTTCAAGAACTTTGGGTTTACAAGTAAATACAAACATATGTCTAGTACATACAAACAAAAATCGTGTGCAAGTTCTATCTAATCTTAAAAAATTCTTAGTTAGTTCACCCTGACTAGCACGTTTTTGGATGTTTTCATTATCTTTGTGTACTATGTATGTAACGTCATGGGGTATACCGAACTTTCTGTATTTCATGAATACTTTTGAGTGCTTTTTATGTGTTTCCAAAAAAATATTTTATTTACATTGATCACATATTTTGACTTTTATTACTTTTCCCTTTTTTTTTTAATACAATTTTTTTTCTATTCTTAAAGCTTATTTAAATCATGTGCCATACGCAAGCTTCCCGATAAATGTGTAGAATAAAAAAAAAAAACACTTTGAAGGTCAAAATTATCGTCGAAATATTTTTGCTAAAAAATAAACATTACCTTGCAAAATATGTGATTTTTTTATATATATATATATTCTGTTTTGTTGTCGAAATATTATTGGTATAAAAGAACAAAATTTTTCAGGCAGGAAATAGCTTAGTAGTGAATATAAATTTGTATTTTATAACATGTTAGAAAATAATGTGTGATTGTTATATATATTCACTTGTTTTTGTTATCAAGTGAGTATTACAATTTAAAACTCTTAGAATTGATTAAAAATTCTTACGGATTGTTAATTTATATACATTATCCAACTACCCCAACAATAAAAAATTTTGTTCGATTCAAGAAATTCTGCAGTCATAACTTATCATCATCTGATGAAATGGCAAGTGCATCGGCACCTTAAAGTGCTTCTTTTCTTTAGTGGCCCCTAGTGAAATTTATCGTAAAATATTTTTGTGTGGCATTTGAATCCTTGAACACCTTTTTAAAGCGGACTTTTATGGAATGTCTTAAAAACAGTGTGAAAACTACCCATGTAGGGTATTTAAGGATTAAAGTATTGTACAAAAATGTTTTACGAAAAATTTCACTAGGGGTCACTAAAGATAAGAAGCACCTACGGATTAAGGTTTAGACATGAAACTTAAGTTTGTTTTGTTGTGTGGTGAAACGCTTTACCTTTAACCCTTAGGTGCTTCTTGTTTTCAGTGACCCCTAGTGAAATTTATCGTAAAATATTTTTGTAGAACACTTTAACCCTTGAACACCATTTTAAAGGAGGCTTTTATGAAATTCCTCAAAAAAAAAAAAAAACCAAAAAGTCTCATATTAGTAGGAATTAATGGGTTAAAATGTTCAACAAAAATATTTAAAAAAATTTTCACTTGGGGTCACCAAAAATAAGAAGCTCCTCCGGGTTAAAGTTTAGACGTAAAACTATACTCTGTTTTGTTGTGTGCTAAAACGCATTATCTTTAACCCGTAGCTGCTTCTTGTTTTCAGTGAGCCCTATTAAAATTTATCGCAAAATGTTTTTGTGGAGCACTTTAACCCTTGAAACCCTTTTTAAAGGGAAGTTCTTTTATGGAAGTTCAAAAAAAAAAAGGCCAAAAAGACTCATATAAGTAGGAGTTAACGCGTTAAAATATTCAGAGGAAAGATTTCGCGTAAAATTTTAGTATGGATTTCTGAAGACAAGATTCAGATTCACACATGATTTTTCATATCATTTAAAATTTGGAAATTTCAACTCATTGTAAAAAAAAAATTATGTTGACCCAAAACCCAGCTAGGGTCTTACTACTGCTAACTAATATTTTCTTACGAGATAGGTTCCGTTGAGGCCTGTAATAATTGCCTGAAAAATGTTGCACAGTGTTATCGAAAATCAAAACTAACAAAATGTCTTAGGCGAATATAGCTGCTAAATAATTTTGACAAAAAAAAATGTTTTTTGAAAGAATTGTAATTTTTAAATTGTATTTTTTAACAGATTTCAACAACGGTAAAAAAAATCCTTCATTTATATGACAGTTTATTTTTATTCTAAAATATCAATTTATTCTTGACTGCCACTTAAACTTTAAGATTCAATCAGCCTTATTCTAAATATTCCCATAATGAAACTCCCGGGAGAATTTGTTTCTTCCACCCATTTCCCTAAAGGAAAAGAAAAAAAGGAACAAATTTCCCCGGGAGTTTCATCATGGGATTATTTAAAATAGGGCTGAATATCTTATTGTACTAGGATGACAAATAAGTAAATAAAAATATATGGGGTTCTACACATGGCTTGTAGGGTCAATAAACTCTTATCGAACTTGGGTCTAGCACAAGACGATACGTGCCGAATATGTCACTGTGAAGGTCTAATAAGGACCCGACTTCGTTACTTAGGAAACTCTATCCTACAACCGCAAGATATAGCGGATAGTTCGCCTAAAGAGATAGTAAATTTCCTCAAAGGAAATGAACTCATAGGAGAACTATAAATACAATAAATTCTATGAGAGATATCGCATTATGCCCGAGATGGCCGCAGTGATCTGGGAACTTAATGCGCACCTCCATATAAATCTAATCTAATCTAAACAAAAAAAAATATATAAAATATAAGAGGTTCTGGAGAAATCGCGGTTACCGATTTTGAATCAGTTGTTTTCAGAAAAAATACTTTTAAAGTTTCAAGTGCAATGAATTTTCTCACAAATTTGCTCAAATCTTATCGGAAAAGCTACAAATTGCAGGCGACATTTTTAAAATTGTATTCTTTGAGAATAATTGTAATAAGTGGACGTCTCTGTTTAATTACAAGTAATCGAATGCATCCTAAATTTTTCATATCCTCATATAGATTGCTAACATTTCAAATATTTTTGATTAAAAACTATTTAAATATATTTTAAAACTTACCATGGGCAAAAAAAAATATTGTTGATATTGATCCAAAATGTATTTATATCCAAGAAATCAAAAGAATTATTTATTATCCAAGAATAACACAAATGTCAAATGATTTTTTTTTTCTTGTTTTTATTTCAATTGAAGGTTTCCCGGTTCCGATTACTATTTTCCCGTTTGTGAATTGGCGAAAACTACGAGATTAATGCACTCGCGTATATCGATATACCGTGTACAGTGTACCGTGTGCGGTGTCCGGTGGTGTACTTCACATTGACCAATTGTAGAATAATGCAGTAACATAAAACGATCATCAGCAATTCAACTTATAGGCCCGGCCAAACAGCATGAGGAAATTTTCCAATACATACATGTACAGCACGAATTGTAGATTTATGGCTAAGAGCACAAGATACAATATATTTATTATTGTTCTTAATCAGAAACAACAAAAACACGAGAGCAAACAATTTCAAGTGAGAGTATATATGTATGAAAGAGAGTGAGAGAAGGAGAGAGAATTTTGCGAATGAAAATAAAATCACGAAATGAAACTAAAACAGCGGTAAGTAAGTATTAGAACCTACGAATTTAGAGGTTTCGCGACAAATCGGCAATCAAAGTCAAAGCTTGGAAGTATTTTTTTTGTATATGTGTGTGTGTGAGTGTTGAGAGTATTGTGTTTATAGCGGTGTATTGGTGTATAAAGAACACTTAGGCAAGCGCAGTAAAATTTCTATTCTATTTAGATTAGAATGAAAGAATTGTAGGAGAGCGGTTGCCTTTTTTTCTTGTGGTACCGGGGGGCGAGGGAGAGTGTCCGTGTGTCGTATAGGTGCACCGTTTGAGCTTTTTCTACAACTTTTTTGTTGTTGGTTGTTATTGTTCTTTGAAATTTTGTTTTTGCAAAAACGTTGTATAATGATTGCTTTTATTGTTGTAGGCGTGAATATGTATATAGATACATGAGTATGTATGTATATGTATTCGTTTGTTTTTATTATTTCTTAGATGCTTTTAGTTTATTTCAAGCATGACGTTATTTTTGCTCTTTGCTTTTAGTAAAGCTTTTGTTTTTTTTTTCCTTTGATTTTATTATTAGTGTATTTGTATAGTTGTCGCTTTATTTTATTTTTCTATATACCGCGGCTCACATGTCACTATAAACAATATTGACCTAGGTTTTTTTTGCTATACTTATTTTCTTTTACTTTGTTTCTTTTGTTTTGCAGAGATATGGGTGCCAATAAATCTTTGGTATTTGTAATTTGTCTAATTTTTTAATAATTTTTAGAAAATTTTTTAATTTTATTTTCAAAGAATTTGTTAAGCTTTCTTTTGAAGTTCTTTATTTTATAATTTTTTTTTTTATTAATTAATTGGAAATTTATATTTTATTTTATAGTCTCCAAATTATTCGCTTTGGGTTTGGTCTGTTAATTTGCAATTATCTTTTGCGCACTGCTCTTTTCAGTCTTCAATATTTTTTTAGTTTTTGTTGCATATGAAAAATGTGTAATAAATAGTAAGACTTTTTCTCACAAACTTCTCATTTGAATTACAGAATAGTTTTTTAGGTTCTTTATTTGTTTTGTTGATGAAATTTACAAACAAACAACATATTTTCTAAGAAAGTAGTTTCATTTTTTAATATTTTCTCAATTAAACTAATTAGATTTTATTTACAAATTGCACTTATTACTCAATTATGAACTTACAAAAGATACGCGTAAATCTGCAACTACAAAGCAAGTATCTTTTAGTAATCGATTTTATAAGATTTAATTTAATTTAAGGCAGAATCTTATGAACTTCAGACACAATTATTGCATTTTTTGCTTTCAAAGATTTTTACAATTTAATTATATTTGGTTTTTCCTTTTTTTTTAACAATTTTTTAGCAAAAAATAAACCCCGTCTTTTTTTTTTTTTTTTTTTTTTCGATCGGCTTTTACGACTGTAGAGCCTGCCGCTGTTCTTTGCCACTACGTAAAAACGTTGTTACCGCTTTGCGAGTTAATTCAGTAGTATAGTGCTAAACAAATGAGGCTACGTACAAGTACGAGAGACATACACGAATGTGGCGTCGGCGGCGGCGTCGTCCAATCCGAAGTCGGCGTCAACATTGCCTGCCAATGTTCTGCTCTGTTCTGCTGCTATACAATAACACTCATACCCTAAAGTTTGTATTCTGTAAGCTGCAGTAAATGTGGTTGTTGTTGTCGTCGTTGTCGTTTGTCTCGGGTCTCTGACACCGTCCAGCAACAACAAAGTTGGCGCGCCGAGCCGCAGTTGACGTTATGAAATAAACAAAAAACAACAACAAAAATTAAGAATGAAATGCTTTTTCTTTCTTTTCTTCTACTTCATTAAAAATAAAAAAACAAAAAAAAAAAGCTCCCAAATACAAAACCCAAAATTTATACACATGCATACATATTGTACATACATAGTATGCGTGTATGGTTGTATGCGTGCGAGTATTCATATTTGTGTGAGTACGTAATCGTAAATAAATTCAATTTGCAATGAAATAATCTTTTTTAAAATCACTCTCGCACACGTACACACACACATACACACACATCTTGAGCATTTACTTGCATACATATATACATATATATAGATACATTAATATTTAACCGAAAAATACCAAAAACAACAACAAGTTTTAACAATTCTTTTTTTTCGCATTTACTGTTTCTGTTGTTGATATTTTTGATGATGGTAATGGTCTTGTTTTGTTGTTGTTGTTGTTGTAGCCATATGCGGCGTGATTCTTCTTTTACTTACTCAATAAAATATTTATTATGTTATCTCAAATTTGTATTTTTTAACTTTTTTTTTTTTTGCTAAGATTTCACCATCACGCATAAAAATTTGCTTGATGTAGGTATGTATCTTGACTCTTCCCGCTACTGTACTGAAAGTATATTGGTTCAGTGGATTGAGAGGTATGGGGGATCTATGGGTTTCTTACTCACCCCCAAATCTAAATCCATCTACATACTGTGGAACTCTAGGTATATGATGTCCCCACTACCTGACAAGTAGTGTTCCAGATGAGTTTTCCAACTACGAGTACGCTCCCCGCAGGTCAAGAGGATGTGCTCAGGAGTCTCATTTTCTTTCCGACAAAAGCAGTAGTCTCTGAGTTTGCATTGTTCTGAAAGGTAAACTTAAGACAAAGAGCAAACTTTTTTAGGTTTTAATTCCAAATAAGTGGCTTTGCTTGTCTAAATTTACGGATTTGATCCCAGTGGGATAACCTTCTTAGTTAAGTTTTTATGGTGTGATTTTCTTTTTTATTCTTTTGTGGTCGTATTCTGACTAAGTTTTTTTTTGGTTGTCGTACAGGAAGTTAGAGACAAGGAAGTTAGATGATATATCTCAGGTGAAATACTTCTGATTGGGTCTTAGCAATAATTAGAGATGATCCTAGCCAAATTTATTATCATCTAGACCCCGAATCAAGCCCATACCAAGCCTTTTAACATTTATTAATAGATTTAATAGTCAATTGATTGTATGTAAATTTATCTCTTTTAGCATCATGAGCGTAAGCATGTCTGCCTCTTCCTCCCCCTGGTTGAAATCTTGCGTATAGCCTATTTTGGAGTTTGGTTAATGATTGTAAATTTCTCGAATTTACAGGAGTTCAGCCTGCGAAACACTGATTTCATTTCGGAAGTTGAAATATTTCGATGATACTGAGGTGTTCTGAGAACATCCGTCATGGTTACGATGGGCTTAGTAAGCAGTTAAATAAGTAACAGATGAACTATCACGTTTACAGCGTCTATTGAGCATAAACGGGTAGCTCCTGTAATGTCAATGCATTCTAACCTTTGAACCCATGCGGGCCTTTGATTTTCAAACTGAGCTTAATATCGAGTATAACCCCAAATGCTCAAATTCAATTAATTTTGCCAGCATATTGACAATTTCATATAAGTAATTTTCACTTTCTCTCTCTCTCTCTTTGAAAACCGAGGCGTATTTGACATGGTGGTCTCAGCATTATAACAAGTACATCAAGACAATAACAACACACTGCGTTGTTGTTTCAAAAAATGGTTGTTGCAGGTTTGAGTCTCTTCTTGAGAGAAAAGAGTGAGAGTTGACACTGCTATCACCGGTTTTAATTCTGCCATGGTTTTTCGGTGGAGAGAGAACATGACTATTCCATTTTTGGGAGAGTAAAGAGAGTTTTGCTATAGTGGCCTTTGTAGTGAACAGCATCATCTCTTTTTTATTTCTTGTATATGGATTTTCTCCCAGATCGCACTAGAGACAAATTACTGTGTAGATTGAAGGCCCCCTCCATAATCTCGCTTACAATGGTTGGGAACAGATCTGCAGATCTAGAACCACCAAAATGACAAAATTTGATATTTTATTCGGTACCAGCAATACATACATACATACAAATGTGTGTATAACGAATGAAAATCGTTGTAGCTACCACAAGCCATTTCCGCTGTAGCAGTCACTAGCTGCTGCCATGCAATTCATACGCTTCTGCTACTGCTGCTTCTGCCATTGCAATAAATTCATTGTTGTGCTGTTGTTGTTTTTAACTGTGGCTACTGCAGCCAATATCTTCGATACTGCCACTGCTTATGTATATACATATGTGTGTACATGCAAGCATATGTACATCTATCTTGTTATACCACCAACCCCTACTCTTTCAAGGCGAAACAATTTTTTGCAATATTCGCAACACGGGAACCAACTGCACGACCGACAGCAACAGCAGCAAAAAACTAACACAAGCACAAACACTCATCTACTCATTCGCTCAGCTACAACATTTGCTCAGCAGCAGCAATTGTCGCAAAAACAATGCTTCAGGCAGCTCGTACCGCTGATATATTTGCTGCTTTTACTCTGTGACTGCAGCAGCATTTAGAACTTGGAATCACCCCGTCATTCTGCACACAACGCACACATACACATATACAAACAAAATAAAGCACCACCATCAACATCATCGTCATGCCGGTACAATCGTCGTACCTCACTTCATCTATAACATAAGCAAACCGACAAGACAACTCGGCCACGTGAAGGCTATGCATAGTTTTCGACACATTCGTTAGGCAATGTGAGAGTTTTCAACACGAACAAACTTGTCGTATACATATTCTAAAAATATCTACGTACCATAACCAAACTCACACTCATATATACATACAACCATCTATACATCTGGTTGTACTTATGTATCTAGATACATTTTATGTTAATGTTGCTTGGGAATGTATACAAACATATGAGGCTAGGTAGCTATAATTGTATACTCCATTCTTGATGCACGTCGCTGTATCTCAACTTTTAAAAATTGTGCATCCTAAGATGATTGTTATCATTGTTTTTATTTATTTATTTACAAAATTAATTTTATAAATAAACTTAAGGGGTTATCTTAATTGTTTTGAAAGCACATATTCTCCGGTTCTGATTTTCACAGAATTGTCCTTTTTCGCTTATTTATGATATGTTTTTGAAAAGAAACTATCCTATTATGCGGTAACTTCTACTTCTGAGAGTTATTTCAAATGTTTTTTTTTTCATATTTATATTTTGCGTATTATTTCACTTGAGGGATGTTTCCATAAGCCGTAAACGTGCATGCAACTCGTCAAGTAAAAATGAATATTTTATATGTATTGTATGTACTCAGTTTTGTGTGAATTACGTGACGAGTAGTACATTCACAAAAGAGATGATTCTATCCCAGTTTTCGTTTTCGAATGTGTCAATGAGTCAAGAGAGAATTGCTTGAGATTCATAAAGTCTATAGCTCATAATGAAAAGATTTTTTGCGACTTAATTTTAAATTGTTTTGTGATGGCAATTAAGTGAATCTTTGGAAAATACAAATATGCGATATATAAGATACAAATACTGGTTAGGCCGCAATTTTGTAATACGTAATTAAATAGGCTTAATATAATCAACCAGAATCAAAACAAGTAAAATTATCTAATATTTACAAAACTGCACGAGTATTAATATTTACAATTTACAACAACAATCTGCAGAATCAACATATTAGAGAAAACTTTACAGATAATAGAGCAAAACAAAAAAAAAACCTAAGTACAATTATGAAAAAGCAGCAACAACAAATTTAAACAAATTGTGTAACAATGTAAATTATTTTCAATGTCAATCGTGTATGCTTATATACAAGTAAATATACAGGGTCTTACCATTTCAATGACAAATACGAAAAGAGATTTCCACGAGACAAGTAAAAATCAATCCCTTGCCAGCTATAAAGGGTTAAAGATTTCTCTAGCATCACAAATTTACACAACACTTGAAAACAATATATTACTAGTTTCTTATAAGGAAAGTACGCCAACACACCGAGACCAATGTTGAAACATAACGCTAAACTCTTTAACCCTCTATAGCCCATAAGATGTGTACTTTTATCGATCTCTGTCCTTATCCTTTCCTTTCGTATCGATTATCGGAATGGAATCACCCTGTAAAACTTTATATGAATTAGTTCGTGTATTGTATACATATGTGCATATTAGGGTGCATCAAAATTTTTTTTTTTTTTTTTGGAAATTCAAAATTTCATTTCGATAAAAGTATACCATACACGTACCACTTTCATTATAAAAAAAATATGGAAAATTTCAATGTTATTGAGAAAGTTATTAACTTTGGGGCCCTTGCGGGACTCCAAAAGGTTTTTCAATTAGACCAAATTTTTTTTTTTGGTATATATAGGTCTGTGGAGACAACTTTTCATCAACTTGAAATTTTTGAATTTCCAAAAAAAAAAAGGGTTATTTTGATACACCCTAATACATATGTAACTAATTATACAATTGCATTTTGCACACTCTCCAATACCAATCGTGAAGATAACAACGTTGACCACAATGACGTTCTCATTCTTATGCAAGTGTAAAACTTACGCCAATCTTATTTCTCGTAATTGTAATTTTTTTGTTATTGATATCTTTACAATATTGGCTGTAAGTTAAAAACGGTTCTGGGAAATGTAATTTTACGATTTGTCAATGCAGTAAAAATTAAATATACTTACTTATATATTTCAATATACACTAGTCCCCAGCAACCTTCAACGCTCTTTGTCTGTGTGGCTGTGTGTTGTAGTTCGTTAAAATATTTGCTAATTTTAGTGTAGATTGCCCGTCTTTAGGTAGTTTTTATGATTTCTGTTTCGATGAAAAAGTTTTTGAGATATCTCTTGCATTGCTGTTTTCCAAAAAAATATACTGTTCAACAGTTAATTGCTTTAAAAAAATGTAATTTAGGTGGTTCGATGATGTATTTTTTTTTTTTTTTTTTTGGTGAAGGTTTTAATCTTATGTATTTTTTGATGAGGTATATGTAAATTTTCTCCAAAAATGGTTGTTTTCCCTTTGGTTTTAACCCTTTATCATTTCTTGTTACAGATCTGTAATATACTCAATTTTCCCACAGATATGTTATTTTATTTTTTTATGTCTTTTATTAAGGGGGCCCTGCACTTTTTCACTCCAAAATTTTTTATAGGGCTGATAGATTAATAAAAACTTGGTGGAAAGCCCAGCAATTGAAATTCGATCACTCTCTAGGAATACAAAAATTGATAGCACATTTTGAGCGCGAACATTTGCATTTACAACAAGAAAATATTCTATTGCGAGTGTTGTGCTGTTCATATGACCATTTGGGAGAGAGCTCACATTTACATTCACAACATTCTTCTCTTCCCATGTTCGATTGCCCACGATTCTGTACTCTTTGAATGTTAAATGAAAAATTATACTGTCTCTGCTGTTAAACGATTCTGTACTGTTAAATGATTTCCAATGTTAACATGAAAAAGACTACTATACTGTTAAACGATTCTGTACTGTTAAATGATTTCCAATGTTAACATGGAGAAAATACTACTCTACTGTTAAACGATTCTGTACTGTTAAATGATTTTGAATGTTAACATAAAAATACTACCCTACTGTTAAATGATTCTGTAGTGTTTGAATGTTAAATGGAAAAACTACTTTACTGGTATTGCTGCTGTGCTGTACACACGTAACTTCTTGCCAATTTTTCCCTAAGTTTCATGTGAATACGTTGACGTTAATATTGGTAAAAAGGGAGCTCAAGTTTTTTCTTAGCTTATTAATATATAGATGTACTTTCTGACTCCGAAATATTTTCGGCATATCGTCGCCTTAGAATTAATTTGTCGCATGTAGAACATTTGAAAAAATTTGGGTTCCTCTAATGGCCACAGATAAAGTAATCACTTAATATAGCACCTCAAGTGGGAGGTAGGGGGAAGGTGTTGCCGTCCTAGTAATTTTCATTTGCGTTTATATATCGGAAATCTCAGACGTGATAGAAAAAATCGGAGTACTCGATCGGAGTCATCAATTTATTTTAATAAATTATTTATATTCCATTTTGACTTTTATTTTATATCAACTTATTGTATTGTTTTATTAACATCTTAGTAGACAAATATAGAGATTACAAATTATGATTAAGAAGAATTTCGTTTTCATATTAAACCTGTCAGCTATCATTTATTTGTCATTGGATGAGTCAATTATATTACAAAGTAGGTGTGTATGCAAATGTATTGTGCATACCCTAAGGTAATATCTAATGCGCTTCCATTTTGAGGAGCATCTCAAAGTACTCTTCTTTTGAAAAGAGATTGAAAGCAGGAGTGAGTTCGTCACATTTGACGAAATGCAATTTAATTGTGTGCACACGAGCACGAAAGCCTAATAGCAAATTTTGCATTATAGTAAACTCTATTTTAGTAAAATTTTTATATTTTTCAGAAGGGTTTTGACATCTAAACCCTCTCCCCTCCCTCCTGTATTTGTGCCTCAAAAGCTTGTCATATAAAAAGAAAAGAATTGTAACCACTTCAGTGTATGCTTTAAATATAACTTAAAATTTTTCATTCTTGTAAAGTTAAAAAAGCTACACTAAGTAAGACACAATTAAAGATAAAATATTTTCTAAAAAAAACAATTACTATTTGTAATAAATATTACATAAATAAATTTATAAATTTATTGCACTAATCTGTCAAAATAGTATAATAATATTCATAATTTAAAATATAAATGCGCATTAGAATTCATATCTGATGCTCAACATGGCGTATTTAATGAGATGAAGTCCTCTCAGAGAGTATCAGTCATCTCAGAGTGAATTCATCTCAGAGAGTTCCGTAATGAATATTTAACATTTAAATTTTAACACTACAACATTTGACTCTTCACATAAAATAAGAGAGTTCTCAGAGATGATTTCATCTTATTAAATACGCCTTGATGCTCATCACACTGCCGTTAGTTACATGAATGTGTGCATGAGAGCATGAGTTCTCCAATTCAATTGTGAATATGTCACTAAATGACTGAGACAATATTATCTGTATTTGCCTCAGAATAACGTTGTTGACAAAAGACAATACAGTAACAACAACAATTACAGAGATTCGTTTATTTTCACTTCGATATTTGAGTTAAACATGTGTCACTCTATCTCCCCCTCACTCGCACACATACATACATACAAATGCACGAGTATATACCCATACTCTTACATACACCATAAACTCTTTTGTTGATGGCATTGTATGCATTCTTATCGGTTGCATTTTGGTTGCTATTGCTGCTGTTGTGGCTGCTGCTGCTGCCGCTCGTTCTGGTTGTTGCTGCTAGTGCTGCTTTTCATTACTTCTTTTTTTTTTTTCAAGTGCGCACTGGCACTGTGTGCATCAGCAATAAAAAGTTCATTGACCGTTGTCGCATTCAACCAATCAACTGACACACACATACACACTCGATGCACGTGCCGTTTGGGATTTTGTCGAAAACTGTTGCATTTCCTCTTGCATTTTGTGTTTTGTCTACTGAATTGATCATTTCATTTTTGTTGAAAACTGTTGCATTGCCTCCGTATTAAAATGTTGCGTTATCGTCAGCACATGCAACAATAAAATTCTTCGGCCTCTTTTTTTTTTTTGTTTTTTTGTTCTCTCTACTGCTGTTTGGTTTTTGTAGCTTGTTTGCATGCATAATGTACATATGCATATATTGTTATAATTGGTGTTGCTGTTTTGTTGCTGCACTTTGTTCGCTTTATTTTTGGTGGGTCGGTTTTGAGGGGATGACTGAGGAGTGGAGGGGTTAAACGAGTTTTTTTTTTCTTTAATTAGTTTTGTTGGTTATAAAAGCGAAATAAATGTTGTATGCATATTTTTAAATTATTTACTCATTTTTATTAATGGAGCAGAGCAGCAACAATATGCTGTAGTTGTATTTTTTATTTTTATAATAATCTTTACACTTGCTGCCTCTTAAGGATATTTTAAAATTATCGACATTCGTGAGGCGGAGACTGTATCTTCTATTTACATTTGTAATTAATATATTTTTGTGCAAATTTATAAATAAATTTTGATTCATATTTAATTTAAGTTAATTTGTAATTGTTGTAAAACAAAAATACTATACCCAGATGTATTACGAAATTTAACACCTGGACAAAGTAACGAACACGCACGAGAATGATTCAAAAGCGGCAGGTTTATGTCGAGCCCATTTTGGGTTAGATCATATATGCATGCAATTGAAGGATGAAAAGTCCAAAGCCTCTAAGTCCACAAAGATGTGATTTTTTGCTTACAGGAAAATATACTTGTTAGTTTTCTATATCTTTCCAAAACTATCAAATAAACTGAGATTTAAATTTCTTTGACTAACAACAATCATGTAAAATCACGAGGCAGTTACGAGACATCAAATCTAGGCGCACTTAAACTATTTCCCATGACAGAAGAATTAAGAAGGTAGCTGCATTTTGACAAGTAAGAGGAACTTTGACAATTGGGAAAACATTTGTTTTGATACTATTCTTCTTTTTGCAACAGAGTTGTATTTTTATAGTTCAATTTTTAAGTGAGAATTTATAAGAAAATAAATTGCACTATATTGCATGTACATAGGGAGAATTAGTTGCCGCTTTTTATATTATTTTTTAACTCTTAACATGTTCAAGGTATTTACTAATAAAGAAAACAAATTTAAATAACATTATTTATACTTTTTTTATTATAAATAAAATTTATAATTTACTTACCAATTTTGACATTTTATTTTCTAGGCTCGTAAAATTAAAAGGCTTACACGCTTTACCAGACTCCCCCTTCCCATTACATGTTTCAAATCCGGATTTTGAATTTCAGTGCTTTTGTACGATACAAAATTCTAAACCCAACCACAAAAAAAAAAAAAAAAAAAAAAATTTATAGTTTGCTTGCTAGGCCTCGAGTTAATTATTTGTTATTTTTATTCATAAGTTCATTCATTGTACATTTAATAATAACTACTCAAAAATATAAAATTTATTTTATGTTTTCTTAGTTATACGTGTGCCTTTAATCACCATTAAGTTGCTTTGATAAAAATGTATAATTTATGGTTCAATTTCTAATGCAATTAAACGAGAAACGCTAAAGTGAGAAAAAATGTATTTTTAATAAAGTTACAATTACTGAGTGAATTGTGTAAGAGAATCTAAGATGGTTTGGGGTTAAACCAGCTCCGTTCTTCCAAATGAACATCTCATACATTATGATCGTTGGTCATGATTCAAAAAAAAAAGTTTTACAAGTTCTTAAATTTCTGGATCCGCTAGTGATAGTGATGATTGAATTAAATCCTATTTCCTAAATATTGATGAAGTAATTAATGCTATCGTTGTGCCTTTTGCTTCCTACGTTTTCGGGGATACATTTAATTTCAGGTTTCACTTTTATGAGTAATTCAGGGTCGCTGATTTCTGATGGGGGCCAAAACCCAATTTTGGTATACGTGGGACCATTATAATTTTTTATTTTTACCTTGTAAGAAGAGAAAATTGTTTATCATAGAAGGGAGGTTAAAATTACTTAGACAACAACACTCCACCAACCTTCGTTACCCATCCTCTTAGGTGTTATATGAAGCCATTATTCAGTATAGTCCACCGGGTAAACGATCACGAAACCTATCATAGGGTTTTGCTCAAAAATGTTCGCCATTGAAAAGTAATTGGGGTCATGCGAAGGTCATGGTGTAACTTTTTTTTTTAAAGAAATTGACCAATGAAAACTAATTTTTTTTTTGAAGTGAAACTTCTTTGGCGAGGGTAAATCGAAAATTTTGCAACGGAAATCGCGTTGTTGTTGCACTCAAAGGAAACTAATAAAAAACGAAGTGATGCTGTTGTTAGTGTTTAGCGAACGAAGTGATATACATACAATCAAGCAGAGTGTCGACTTCTCATGTGCTTTACCCAGCGTCTACACCTGCCAGTGCTGGCATGCCAATGCTAACACACTCACATTTTTTCACTAATACACTCACACTTTTCTCATTGGCAGAGTCATTGGCAAGCAAATTTCGATGCCAATGAATTCTGCTAATGATTTGACGTAAGCCGACAATATTTGACGTTTCTCCCATTTGTGAGAGAAAACAAGAACAAAGTAGAGCGAAAGTAGAGCGGAGTGAGCAAATTATTAGAAATGGAGTGTCTAACATTTTGTTAGAAATGAGTTGGCAAGACGCCTACGTCACAAAGACAATTTTTTTTTTTTGACAGATAATAAATATTCTGAATTGGCATGTCAGCACTGGCAGGTGTAGACGCAGTGTTAGTAAGAGAGCTTGATTGCATATTGCAACTTTCCTCTCATGTGTTATAAACGTGTACTACGTCGTGTTTGTGCCGATAAGTGTTGAGAGTATCAACAGAAAAAAACCTTCAGTAAATAGAAAGAGGATGAGTGCAAAGGCTTCAACAATAACGGTCACGTGAAAAATTGCGTTTATGTTGCACTCCAGTAAGAAACGAAGTCATGTCGACTTCTCGTAGTTTTTTCTCATGTGCTTTAGTGAGAGAGCAGATCTAGATGCTTCTGCTTGATTGTAAGTATATACCTGAACTTTCCTCTCATGTGTTATATACGTGCACTACAACGTGTTTGTGCCGATAAGTGTAGAGAATACCACCAACAGAAAAAAAGTAAGTACAATATGGAGAGAAAAATACTGGCAAAAACTTCAACAGAGCTTGTTAAAAATGTTTTCTAATAATTTTCAAATAAACAACAAAGTTTCACTTCTACTGTATCTGCAGATACAAAATTTTTTTGTTTTTATAAAAATCTCCTTATACTAGATTAATTGTGGGAAAAAATAATAAACATTTTTCGGAGAAAATATTCCTCATTAAAAAATAGTTGAAGTCGTTGCAGACCAAAACCTGCTAAGACTAACTTTTTCCCAGGAATAAACTTTGAAAGCCTAAAGGCCTTTATACTGGATTTATTGTTGAAAAAAAAAAACAAATAGCCTTTGAGGAAAATATTTCCAATCAAAAAGTAGTTGGAGTCACCGAAGGTCTAAGAATTAATCACCAGACCAAAGACGAGAATCGAACTCACAACCTCTCGGATGAAAGTCTAGTGCCACTATCCATTAGACTATCGAGGCCATATGTATAAAAAATATAATAGATGAAAGTTTTTCTGTAATTTTATGTATATATGTATACACACTTTTCTAATTATAAAGCTTACACCTCAGATTCTTAAACTTTTCAAATTTTATTGAGGAGGTGGTCAATAAACTTTTTGATTAGAATACTTATACATATTGTAGGTTAAGAAGTAAAACTCATTAACTATTTTCCAAAACATTTTCAAATTGTTTTTTTTATCAAAAATCAAATTAAAATAGCTTGCTTGAGGAATTTTTTACGGAATCTGTATCAAAATTTGATGAATCTATGATTCGGTAAGTGAATAGCTTGGTCTAGGCGCTCCATGGGCTGTTGTGCCATAAAGGAAGAAAAAGATTCAAAATTCGGTTTTTTTCTAATACCTTGACCTATAAATCTTGTCGTAGAAACCGAATTTATGCCAAATCTGCATCTCGGATCTGAGGATATAAATACGAACAGACTCTCGAAATCATTCGTTTAAAATTTGAAATTAATTGATTTTGCTAAAATGTTTATTAACTACCAGGAATATAAATATAGGCCCATTTTATGGTATAATTGCCATCTCTGCTGGCAAATCACAACAGATTGAGAATCACTGCAAAATGCACGCGCCCGTATGTAAATATGAATATTAAATTTAACAAATGCACTAGTGCACTCTTGGAATATTGACTAAATGAACAAATTTGCAACAATGTTATTAAATATAAAAATTTATATGAATCTTAATTAATACTTATACTTTGTTTGATTGTTGAATAAAAACTTAAGTTTTTAATTTCACAATCTACTTGTACTAGTAGGAATAATTTTTTTTTATAGTTATTTGTAATAAAAATAGTGCTATATAACTCATATGTATATGTAGGCATATGGATACATAAGGTGACCAGTTTTTCTTCTTTTTTTTTTTTGTAAAAAATTCCGGTACATATTTTGAGAAAAAATACTTGAAAGCTAAAATTATTAACATTAACCCTAAATTAAAGTAATTATTGATTTTTACATTTGTATTTTTTTTTCATGTGTTTTTTCAAAACGATCCAGCTTATGAAAATGAGTGCGACATGTCTTTAGTATTCTGTCATGAGCAGAGTAAACTTCAAATCTCTGCCACTGAGGGGAAATCATTTACTCTCTCACTGTCTCTCTCATTTACCAGGTTTTTTTTTCATGTGGCAACGCTTTTCAAGTAAAGAATGGTAAAAACTTCAAAAATGGACTAAAACTTTATAGTACAGGGACAGACCTACCACTTTGATCAAAAAGTTCCCGGAATAACCACTGTGTGGCGCTCTCATTGTTCCGATTTGAGTTCTTTTTTTAAGTTGGTACATCTGTTGTTGATATTCTCTCTAAATCTTAGCAGCATAGCTTGACATTTGCAAAAGTTACGTAGCCAAGAGTACATCTATCTCTGTGTTGATTTTTTTCAATTTTATTAAATTTTATTGTATTAAATTTTGCGTAAAAAACGGATTTAAGGGTGCACGAACATTGGAAATGTGGGCAAAGTGTTTCGGCAACGATTCTCTTAAGAAAACTGTAGTTTACCAGTGGCACGAGCGATTCAAAAGTGGTCGTGAGTCAATCGTAGATGATGAACGCTGTGGCAGACCATCGACATCGAAAACCGACGAAAACATTGATAAAGTAAAAGAAATTTTGATCAATAACCGCAAATTAACCATCAGAGAGTATTATTTGGGCGTTATGAGACGTTTGCGTGAAGCAATTCGCCGAAAGAGACCAGAATTGTGGACAGAAAACTCGTGGATTTTGCATCATGATAACGCACCGTCGCACAGTGCTATCATTTTTTGACCTCCCTGTGACTTCTTTCTGTTCAATCGAGTTAAAGAACCATTACGAGGAACTCGTTTCAGCAGCAGAGAGGAAGTAATGGAAAAATCACAGAAAACACTGATGGACATACCGAAAACCGAATATAAAAAATGTTTCGAGTATTGGATCAAGCGCTGGCATAAGTATGTTGCAGTCGATGGGGATTACTTTGAAAGGGACAATATAGATTTAAATAAATAAACTTGTAGTTTTAATTTTCTGAATAAATTCCGGGAACTTTTTGATCAAGGTGGTATTATATATTCCGTACCTTAGAGTAAACGCGTTTTAAATCCAAAATTTTAATTTTCCAGTTTGTTTTGGATCACTTGCGTCAGAAAAAATTGCCGTTTAGTAAATTCGAAATATTTTGTAAAGTAGTGACTCGATTTTTCTAAAGCTTGGAATTCAATTATGACGTTTTATTTAAATTCATTTATTAATACTAAAAATTTTGTATTCTTAATTTTTTCCGGCACCCCTCCCATTAACGTTTTTATGGTAGTTTCAGACACTTTCAGGGCCGCTAAAAACTATCTTCTTAAAATCATTATTGTCTTTAGTCACTTTTTTTGTTGTTTTAATTTATCTTTTTACTAATGCCCAATACCTTTCGATTGCCCTTAGTTCAGGGCAGTTTGGTGGATTCACCTCCCGCATCAATATATGAACATTATTGTTTGTGTACCACTCAAAGGCTGTTTTACTTTAATGAGAGGAAGCGAGATGGAGTCCAAACAAATTTGGATTCCTCATACTGTTTTAAGAATGGCAGTAATCTCTTATTCGTAGCCGAGGTCGAAAAAAAACTTTTTCTTTTTTCCACAGCTGCTTTCTTTTACCACAGCTGCATATAGCTTGCCAAACAAGAAATTTACGGAATAACTTCGATTGTCTTTTGGTCCGAAACTTTTCATCCACATTGCATCGCGAATCTGCAGTCCAGGAAGTTGCGAAAAGTCAGCCAAAACGTATGTTTCGTCGTCCATTAGACAGCAATTGTATTTTTCAAAAAACTGACGTTTTAGTTTTTTGGCACGTTTTTTATACTCGTTCTGCTTCACGGCAATCCTGTCGGGTACTTTTTGTACTTTAAAAGTACAAACGGCTCCGAATAATTTAATTTTTGAGCCACTTTTCTACCTGAAACATTAGGATTCTTCGTCAACATGGCGATGACTTTGCTTGCTATTTCCGGACTGCATAAAACTTTTTTCTTCCAGAACCCGCTTTCCGAATAACGCATAAGTCCTGTCGGTATCTTTCTATCACTGTTGAGACACTTCCCGGGTCAACTTTTAGTTCCACTGAGGATGGTCTTGAAAATATCGCACTATGGATTTTCGTATTTCTAGTTCGCTTGCTATTTTTTTAACTAATATACTGAACAACTGCAAAAAAGTGGAGCATAATATTTTCTGTAATCAAATTCAAGGCTTACCTAAAAAAAATTTTTGAATTCTGTTGAAATTTTAAAAAGTTAGAAACAAATAATTAACGGGCAATTTTTTCTGACGCAGTCCTTAAATATCGCGCTCTATTCATTGATCTACGATATAAGACTATTAGACTTAAAATGACGGAAATAGAATGTTATAAAATATTAAGTCCACTTCACTTTTATTTTACGCTCTCCCGTAAAATTTACATTTTGTGACTTAATACGCTTTTGCTCTGAGGTATGAATATGTAGAATAGTTTTGAAGTAAAAGATTTGAAATATGCCAAATTATATTTAAAAATCGATTTATTAAAAAAAAGGATGTCAATAAATATAAAAATTGTATCTGGAATAAGTACTTACTTAATTCCAATTCCCAATAATAGAGAAAAATACTCTTCCCGGATAAAATTGAGTAAGAAAAAGTCAAAATTCAGCAATTTAATTAGTGAGAAAAAAACCATGAAAGCTTATTTAAGTTTCGACGCATAAATTTGTACTTAAATTTAAGTACATTTTCATGTTTTACAACTTTTGGATTGTTACGCGTTACTCGTACACATCATTCCTATTTCGGTACTGTACCGTAAAACTCGGTACAGATGGTCACCTTAGACAAACACACATCTATATAGAATATACTCATTGTGGTGTCCTTGGCCTTAACTAATTTTTTCTATTGCACTATTTACAGCTGCGATGAGGTTGTTGCACCCGTGTACAATGCGCTCGTACGTGATTGAGTGTTTGTAAATCATTTGCACATGCCAAGCGATCGAGCAAGCGAATGAGTTGCCAAGAAATTAGCAATTTTCTATTAATATACATACAACTATGTAATATATATTACTTTGTAAATGTAATACATTTAAGATTGAATTTCTTTTTTTCTTTTTTGCTAAAACACGTTCGTAAGTGAACATAGAAACGGAAGAAGTGGAGTAAGAGTAAAAGCTCGTGTGCTTAATTATAAAATGTTGAATTTTATTTGCTTATGCATTGAAATAGAATGCTACATTGTATTTAAATAATTTATAATGCCTACCTTAATCTTTTATTTCATGTTACTTACTTAGTTGTCACTACAACTGATGACCGGTCTTGTCCGCCTCAATAAAGCTTCGCGAATCGCAACGTTTAGGCGCACGCTGGCATCAGTTGGTAAGGCCAAGTGCAGTCTGGTGGTTTCCCTGTACTTGATCTTTCTGACGGAGATTAAATCGTCCTATTCTGCGCATTCCACTTAGTGTTGCCAGATGAAATTGATTGAAAATCGTTATCCAAATAAGATAAACACATTTTTTTGCTTTGAGGATGTAGTCTGGTGTTCGAAAGTACAATATATTGAGAGTACACTGTTATTTTATTATTAACGAAGTTATAGCACATACTTAGTCGAGAGCGTTTTTCTCGAAACAACGTTTTCTCGATCGGCTCAGGAGTCTGAAAGAAGCCAATTGGACTGAAATTTAATTCTACACACCAATGGTTCTCGCAGGTAGCAGAGTTGTTTATTTTTAATCATTATTTCTTATTTTTTACCCCGATTTTCAACAAAAAACGACGCGATTTTTGAAAATTTTGTTTTAGAAGTCCGCCATTTTGTTATTTTTTAATAAAAATGTTTAAATCTACCACCTGCCAGAATGACAAGCCTACAAAATAATAATCTATTTAAATTTTTTGTTTCAGATGACTTCAAGTACCGTAATCACCCGGGCCAGCCCCACACATTTTTTTTAGGTGTCCACTTTGGACGTAAAAAACACTAAAAAAATATCGTAAAATAAAGTCCAACCATTTTTTTTTTGTACAGTTAAAGATGTCAATAATAACATACAAAAAAATTAAAACGATTGTATTCCATTTTGTTGTAATAAAAAACTCCTGAAATAACTTTGAAAATTAGGCCGGAACACCGGACTACATCCTTAATTTTGTCACTATGGTGCCTGCAATTGTATACAAATTTTAGGAATAATTTAATAATAACTTAAGCGCAATCAATCAACCTTTTCCTTGAAAATAAATTTATTAAAATTGGTGCAATAGTTTTTGAAAAAACTGAAAAAACGGATTTTGGGTCACCGATGACCAATGGTCACAAAAGGATTAAAAAAATGCTTCCATTGATCAGTGAGGTTAAAAATTTTTGGTATACCTAGGTAATTAAATCATACGAAAGACATGAAAAAAACTAACTAAAAATTAACAATAATACTTCAGATCAGTGTCGACCATTCTACACTATTGACAAAACGCATATGTATTCGTATATTAAAAAAGCTTTTGAAGTGAAATATGTACGAAAAAAAGACACTCAGTGAACTGAAAAGCTTTTTTCAAAAACTTTTGCACTTCAGTACACTTTTGGCCGTCACTGTTCTAGTTATTAAATTAATAAATTTAATTGCTGAATTTTTATACATTTTTATACATTTTTATACTTTCGATATCTTAAGCTTCGCACAAGTAGATGATAACAGCAAAAGGGTATAAACTGTCGTCCAATGCACCAGACGATGATAAAGAAAAGTAAACACAAATAATAACTGCAACATTCTGAAATTATCGGAAATTTGTAAAACAAAATTTTATTCAATTGCTGGGCAGAAAAAAATTTAATATGCCTGTAATAAAATTACGATGAATGCATGTATGACACACGAGCGTGTGATACTCAAAATTACTGATATATTTAGGTATAATTAATGAAATAGTTTACTAAAGATTTACCGATAGCATACATTGTATTTAGGCACATAATATTAAAATACTACGGATGTAATAAAAGGATTCCAGTTCCAAAGGTATTTTTTGATAACACGAAAAACTTGATCTATCTGACAAGCCAATTACAGTGGAGTACAAACGTTTAGGAGTCATGCTAGCGTAATCAATGGATAAATATGTAAACTGCAAGTGTCGGAGGTTTAATGTCTGAAACAATTACACCTCCTCGCCTTGGTATGTTTTCTTAAACAATTTTTAATAAATATTATAAAATTAAATTTACAAATTTTAAAGGGTTACAAGAGTTGCAAGGGTTATTTTTTTAAATAAAACTCACAAATTTGGCGAAAAAATAAAAAAAAATAATTTTTTGGATTTCGCACTGTAACGCCCTTTTCTCAAAATTTTCAACGACTTTTTGGTATTAAACCGGCTGTACTTTAGCTAAGTTGGTATTTATGTTGACTTTTAGGTCTCGAATCGTTACTTTTAACAAAACCCCAAAGAAAAAAGTCCAACGATGTCAAATCGTATGATCTTGGTGGCCAATTGGTGTCGCTAAAATGTGAAATTACACGGCATGAAAATTTGGGACGCAACAAGTCGACAGTTTCCTGTGAAGTATGGCTCGTAATTTCATCCTGTTGAAAGTAGACGTCTTCCGTGTCACTATTAATCAATTGCGGGGGCAAAAAAATCATTAATCATGGCACGATATTGCGGTCCGTTGACAGTAACCATCTCACTTTCTTCGTTTTCAAAGAAGAATGACTCGATGATACCGCCCGACCAAAATGCGCACCAAATGAGTTTGAGTGGGGCGTTGAAAGTTCTTGAATCTCGCGCTGGTTTTCCGAGCTTCAAATGTGACAAATTTGCCTAGATGAAAATGCGCCTCATCCGAAAAAATGATTTTTTTTTTTGGCGAAAATTGCGACTTACTGCCATGTTTTCCAGCACCCAATCACTAAACACCGGACGATTTCCGTGGCTTCAATGCGTCAATTGAATCTTATAAGCGTGCAAATGAAGTTCTTTGGTCAAAATGCGATGCTGTAGAAAGAAACATTTGCTGTCCACGGTGCCGAATTGTCTCCGCGACACTTCCACCACAGACCGTGCTGGACGCGCACAGGTTGATGACTTCACATCTTGGTAATGACCCGGTCGACTCGAATTTCTGCAATATATACCGTACATTGCTTTCACTTGACGTGTCCGTAAAAATATGTAAATGTTTGTAATAAATTTGAATCATTTGGATTCGAGTTTTAACCGTGTAGTGAAAGTGCTGCACGTTAAATTTCCCACATTTTAGAGCACGTTTGTCAAATCTGACGTTTATACGATGGCAGTTGTCAAAGTCACTAAAGTTTCCAACCTCGCAACTCTTATTGAAACACTCTTTATGACCCGAAATATATGTGATTTTTTTTCTAGGCGTATATGATTGTTAAGAAAAATGTGTGGAAAATACAGATTCCATAGTTTTTAGGGGGTTAGATTCCATAGGAGTGTGCCCTGGTGACTCAGCGGATTAGACCTCAGGCAGTAAGTGCATTTTTAGTTTGTCGGACCCAATTCGGAACGTTAAAATGCCCTTTTCCTGTAAACAAATTACCATTTAGCATACTTTTAAAAACCATTTTCATTAGATATTACAATTTCCACCAAAAATTTATATATATTTTCATGACTAACTTCACTCCAGTTGAGAAAATCAATTTCATTTATGTGTGTAATTCAAATGATAAATTCTTACTTTTCCTTACACTCATGCAAAATTCCCTCGTTTAAATGTTAGAAAATTACAACATTTATTAATTTCGTGAGGGGGAACGAAAATTCACAACGCAATAAAATTTTATGCTTACAATAGAAATTTAAGTAAAAATTTATGTGTGTTCGGTAGGAAGTTTCCACAAATTCCGCTTTTGCTTTTAACTATCTGCTTTATGTGTCAATTTTGTATTTTATTCGGTTTTTCATACTCCAAATTAACCCCAAAGATATGCAGGGTGGGTTATGTATGCATTCGTTTCTATATGTTTGACGATTATATATATATGTTGAACTATATTTTTTCTTTTGCGTAGGCTTTTCCCCCCCAAAACATGTTTGAGTTCTTGTTGGTTGGTTTGGGTGGTTTATGTAGCTACATTTTGTTTTTTTTTTTTCGCAAGCTATTGTGAACGCTTTTGTTATCCACAAAAGTTTACAAATTTCTGCCTGGTGTAGCTTTCCTTTTCCATTCAACTTTTATTTGGGGAGAAGTTTTTAGTATTTTCCGTTCAGTGGCTTTTCCGCTGTTATTTGTAGGAAGTTCATTGACCTCGGAGTTTTCTTGAAAGTGAAATTTTCGTTATATTGGCATAGATGTTAATGCGTTTTCTCTTTTTGAGGGTGGGCATAATTGAGAGTGGGTTGACATGCGCATTTGTGTTTGGGTGTGGGTTCTGTGTAATCCTCATTTTTTCTTTTTTTTTTTGCTTCACCAAATGTGGAAAATCATATGAAAATTAAAATTTGGATATTATTAGTAAATATTTAAGTTATAAGTTTATAATTTCTTTGTTTGCCGATTCCATTGCTCTGCTTGTTGGTTTTTCGGCAGGTATTTCTTTATTTTTAAGCATAACAGGTAATATGGCAGCCATATAATTTTTATAAATCCATTTGTAGATAAACATTTTTATACTTTGAAAATGCAATATCTCCTGGCCGAAAAATAAGCCTTCGGAAAAAAGCTGAATGGAGGCTGCTCAATCTTTGGACTTCAATTCAATCGAAATCTTATAACAAAAAAAAACAGTTCTTTAAAATATATTTGTATAGGTGCATTTTATAGCCCATTCACATGGGGCCAAAATTGTGTAATTTAATTCTCATCTTTATCATTGCCCCAACATTGTTTAACACGAGCAGGACATCGTCCAGATCTAGGTGCCATAGCATAAAAATCCACACTTTCTTTTGAAACTCCATATTTTGGTGTACTATAGACTTTTCTTCAGAAAGCCTAGAATTATATACATATAAAGGATGGTTTTATTACATGTGTCAAATTCTAACATGAGTTGTTGTTGCTTCATTATAAAATGAAAGATTGAGAGAGAGAGCGGGAGAGTAAGGCCCGTCACACATTTCAGCGAAAATGTAAAAAGAGAGCAAACAAGTTTTTGATCTCTGAACTGTAAACATCGTATTTATATGTAAGACTGCACTGTAAATGAGTTATTTCGACGAGAGCGCGCGCTCAGTGAACTCGTTGACAAATTCCAATTCTCGACGAGTCCAACTACTTCACTCACTCATACATGCGTAATTGCACATACATACAATGAAAAATTGCAATGTATATGTGGAATATTTTTTGACAATTCACAGAATCTATACTACAAATATCAGAAAACTTCTCTAACATTTTCGGTAAAATGTGTGGCGAAATGCTTCGTAACATTTTGCAACAACAAAATAGTATTTTCACACATGCTTGCTGAAAGGTGTGACGGGCCTAAAGTATGACCAGCTCGGTCACCAAATGTTTTGCGTTTCAATGTCGAATCATGAGATCAAACCAGTGTTACTTTGCGAAATTATTTATAACATGCTTTGGTCAAAGAGTTGAAAAATCAAAAAGAGAACGTAAAAAGTGACGTGATCGACGATTATTTGACCATTTTATTATCAAAATTCGTGCTCTGTGAGAAATGTTTTTCGCGCACTTCGACCATTTTATAGTCATCATATTCGACCTACTGAGCAGGCAATTCAATTCGTAGTAACAAAATTTCACACCAATTTTACGATATTAGGTATAAATCCACCTATCCGTGCGCGTAGAGTGCGTACATAGGAAAATATTGCTGCCGTATCCGCCAGTGTTGATGAAGACCGTGATTTGTCCATTCGTCTGCGTTCGCAGCAATTCGAATTGTGTGGCTCAACTACGTGGAAGATTTTACCCAAAGATCTTGGTATAAAAGGTTATAAAATACAGCTTATTCAAAAATTGAAGCCAGGCGACCTGCCACGTACGATTGGACGTCTCTAGACTATTTTTTGTGAGGTTACGTGAAGTCTCTCGTCTATGCCCATAAACCAGCGTCAATTGCAGCATTGGAAAATGACAACCGCTATGCTCGAAAAAGTAATTCAAAATTGGATTTCTCGTGTGGCTCACTTACAAAGTCGTCGTGGTCAACATTTACATGAAATAGTTTTTAAAAAGTAAATGACAAGCATTAATTTATCAACTCAAATAAACATATCATACACTTTTGTGTTTTTTTTTTTGTGAATTAAAAACCAAACGCCTAAAAAATCTCCCCTTATATTAAAAAAAAAAACATACATCAAAAACCAAATTCCATTTTAAGTTTTCCCTTTGAATTCTTGTATACATAAATCAATTTCTAAACTTAACAATTTGTTTTTTGTATCCAGTGGATATGAAACGAAACTTATCTAATACTCTGGGTACCGTTACATGAGACGAGGTCACTGGCCCATATATACATATACCTATGCACAAATGGATAGCTTTACACATATTTCTACACATTAGAACAAATTGAATGTGTATAATAGCAAAACTTGCGTGCTGTGTGTTAGACGCACTTGTAAATGATTTTATTACAAAACACACTCATACACTAATATATTTTTTATTTTTTTTTGTTTTGTATGTAGTTTTACGAAGATTAGGGGAAATTTTATAAGGGGAAATTTACTCCTAGAAAAGTTCTTTAATTCAATCATTTGAGAAACCTTCAATAAATTGTTTTGTTTTTCTGTAAAGCATAATAAGAAATCAGTGATTTCTGTGCAATCAACATTTCCAATTGAGTTTGAAAAGTTTCTTTTTACATATCTATACTTATTTATTTCTACTTATCTTCATTTCCACTCAAAATATTTCCATGGAGAGAGAAAGCATTTAAAGGAAATTTTCCCCCTCATCAGCTGTTTTGCTGCGCAAATGTCACTTGTTTATGCGCCGCAATGGAGTTGAGGCCTTTCGTCTTAAGACTGCGCACTATTTATTATTTGCTGTGGGGAAATTATCGTTTGTGTGTGTGTAAAAGAGTGAGCGTGAGTTGTTTTTCCGTCGTCACTGCTTTTTGTGTGAGTTTCGTGACCTATTTTCTGTTTTTCCTACCATTATTGAAATTTTGGAGTTCAAAGACCTTTTCGATGAGCGCAGTTGATTGAGTGCTTGCCGTTATTTTCTCTTTCTCTCTCTCTCGGATTATTTTTCTTCTCTCGATTTGTAAGTTTTAGGCTTTTTTCGTTTTGTATGCATAAATTGTGGTGGACATTGTGCGTTTTATATTTGTATTCTCTGCAGATTTGGGCACTTACAAATTTCTATGTATTTCATGGGCGTAACATATGTTTTTGTATTATCGGCTTTTTTAGAACCACGAATGAATGTGTTTTTTTAGGATTGTTCTTGATAGATATGACAAGATATCTTTAAGAGGTCTATGCACAATTCATTGTAATCTGATGTCCCATTCATTAGTGGCTTTGTAAACTTAAATTTATTTTACCTAAGTGTGTTGATTTATTTGAAGTTTTAAAAAAATGCAAAAATTAAAATGCAGTCTTACTTTAGAATAAAACACCTTGAATTTGAGTTTCCATCTTAATTCTGTTAAATTGTTTATTTTAATGGTTCAGAATTATGTTAAACACTTTTGCATAAGTTTTTTGTTCAGTTGCATTTCAGAGTCATTGTCAAGTGTAAATCTCCACAAATTGGCGAATTATCACAAATTGTGTTAACAGTGTGCCAGAAAAAGTCTCCGTTGGCGTCGATATATCCAGCAATTTTGATGACTAATCTTCTTGGATTATGTTGCAAGCTCTTAATATACAACGAATAGCATATTTCTTCTAAACCGATTCTAAAAATCTTTTACTCACCATTTCAAAGAAGATTTCTCTAAAAAATTTTTTTATTATTCAGATAAGGACATTTTTTGAAATTCAAATTTATTTTCAACACGCAATAGATTTACTAAATACAAAGCCCTTTGATTTCTCAGCCATACCGTATTTCATTTAATTTTTATGACGTTAAGAAATGTGAATAAGATGTGCGCTAAACCCGTAGCCTCTACTGTATGTTCTTTGGTAAAATAAAAAATTACTCTCAGGAATCCATTTTCTCTTAATAGCTCCCCCATATGTGATATATACAGTGGAGGGTCTAGAAGGGGAGTAGGCTGTGGGAGCTGCAAACCCCTTTTACAGCGTAACTGTTTGTCATATACACTTCAACTAATTACAGTAAATCAGAAATTTCTGGGTCAATTTTGAATATGTTTTTAGGTCTATTTATATAATCTGGGTTTTAGCATAGTTTTCTAACTTTAGGTATATTTTTGGTTTGAACATCGGTCTTGGTTTTGGTTTGAGTCTCATCTGAGTTTTGATTTAAGTTTTGGTTCGAATTTAATCTGTATGGATTTTTGGATTGATTTTTGATTGGAAATTTGTCTGGTTTTAGGTCTGAACTTTGGTCTAAATTTTTTTTTAAGTTTAGTCTGATGATTGTTGGTTTTAATTTCGTCTGATCTTAAGTCTTAATTATGTCTAAAACCCGGCCTGATTTTTATTCTGAATTTGGTCTGCTTTTTGGTTTGAATTTGATTTAAATATTAGTCTGAGTTTTTGTCTAAGTTCAGACTAAATTTTGATTTGAGTTTCGTCTGAGTTTTGGTCTGAATTTGTTCTGCATATCAATTGAGTTTTGGTCTAAATTTTTGTTTGATTTTTGATGAGAATTTGATCCGAATATCAATCTAAGTTATGGGCTGATTTTTGATCAGAATTTGATCTGATTTTAGGTACAAGCTTTGTGAAGTTTGAATTGAATTTCGTTGATAGTTCAATCTGACTGCTGGTTCTAATTTGATTTGAATTTTGTCCAGAATGCAGTCCGATTTTTAGTCTGAATTTTGTTTTTTAAGAAAAAAAAAGAACATTGATCTTAATTTTGGTCCGATTTTTTGTCAGAATCAGATCCGTTTTTGGTACGAGTTTTTGTTAGAGTTTGGCCTGAGTTTATGTTTACTTTGGTCTAATTTTGGTTTGACTTTTGGGCTGAGTTTTAATCTAAGTTTTGGTTTGAGATTTAGTCAAAATTTTGATCTGATTTCGGATAAGAATTTGATTTGAATATTAGTCTAAAATTTGTGCTTATTTTTTATCAGAATTTTTTAGAGTTAAGTCTGATTATAAACAGGCCCTAATTTGGGCTGAACTTTTGGTCTGAGTTTTGTCCGGATGCGGTCCGATTTTTAGTCTGAATTTTGGTCAGTTTTTTTTTTTGGTTTGGTCTGATCAAAGTTTTTGATCAAACTCAGTCTGAATTTTCTTCTTTAGTTTAGTCTAAATTTTGATTTGAGTTTCTTCCGAATATTAATCTGATTTTTTGTTAGAATATGGTCTGAGTTTTTCTTAGAGCTTGGTTTGAGTTTTTGTTAGAGTCTAGTCTGATTTTTGGTCCTAATTTACTTAGAGTTTTGGTCTCAGTTTTGAAAAGAATTTGGTCCAATTTCTGATCAGGATTTGGTCCGATTTCAGGTCTGAAATCGGTTTGAATTTTAATTTGAGCTGGTTTGCCTGGTTTTTTCCTGTCAATCCCCCCTAAACCTAAATTCTAAATACGCCATAGGTTAGATACATACATACATTTCATACATGCAAGTATACGTTTTTAAGTTCATTCTAGGCTTTTTAAGTTATTCTTGTCTTATTGTAATGTCTTTGTTTTTATCATAAAACATATCTATGTACATACATTATACAAAGTACATATGTAAGTATGTGTATCCACAACTACTATAATACAACTAGGCTTGGCGCCTATTTATCAAATCCTATTACTTATGTTTTCACCAAACAGGCGGGGATGGTGTGTTTAAATGCAACTGTTTAATAGTGGAAGCGACGTTGCTAGCTTTTTTAACAGACACAATTTACTTTTCTTTTTTTTTTTCTTTTTTTTTTTTTGTTAATGGGTTGAAAATTTATTAGATTTGGGGGTTGAATGATGAATGATAGCAAATATTTTGACCTATTTTAAGAAGCGCAGGTTCTTTTGATAAATAAATTTAATTAGTTTTGTGCGGTTGATTTTATGTATTGTTTACATTAAAAGAAAGAAATGGAAAGTTATTTATATATAGTAAAAAAAAAATATAAAAATTATATACAGCGACATTTCTATACAACGAATTGCTCTTGAAACCCCCATATACATTTCACTCGATGGAAGTAACAGGCAGGTACACATTTTGCACTAATCAAATTAAGGTTTCTGGTGCAGGGATTGTGTCTTAAAAACTCATAGACTGCCAGATCACTTTCCCTTGACACTCCATCAAATGCCTTTTCCAGATCAATAAAAAATCCGGTAGAGATTAGGGCACCTGTCGTAGACATCTCACTCGCGTAGACAAACTGGAACGTACCTATAATTACCTATATGCCGAAAGCCAAATAAAAATTCAAACTTAATATATTGCTATAGCTTAATTTGGTATTTGAAAATAACAAAAATCTTATAGATTTGTCTTTTATTCCTAACTTTTTTTTCATTCTTCATTTCTGATTCGCTTTGCCTTTCGCAAAGAAAACACGAAAAACAAATAAAATTGAAAGTGAGATTCCATCGCACAAATACAAATTGGAGTTCACTGAACTTTATTGTGGGTAGGTAGGTGGACTATGAATGTATGTGCATATATATACTGTATGAAGGAATATGTATGTATGCACAATACTTTTTGATATCTTACACAAAGAAATTTTCCAAAAAAGATTTCATTGCGCAGCACCCGAATCCACCCAATTTTTTAGGCATGTTTTTGTTGTTATATAGATGGTAGGTAGTGGTAGTTGATGGTATGATAGCATGCGAATGGAAAGAGTGTAGCTGAAATTTAGTTGTCATAGTTATGGAAGGAAGCTTTACATCCCAGTTGTTGTGTTGTAGACAATCAAATATAAGTTTAGCTAGTGATTAATCTCTATTGCTTGGTAGCAAGGATTAATCATTTTAAGCATATTTATTTTACAAACTTTTCATTTTCTCCTAGGGTTAATAAAGAAAGAGTCCTTTACTCTTCCGCTACGGTCAATCAAGTTTAGCCTTTGAGAGCTAAGAGTGCTTGCCAGGTAAACTATTTCTTGCTTAAATTTTTCTACTTCGTCCACCATGATTACATATTCTTTCTCAGATCCACAAAGAGAACGAGTTCATTAAAGTCTCCTTTGCTCTCTGAGAAGTATTAGTCCAAACTTCATCAACTGGGTTAAAGAATCAATATTAATGCTTACTTATATTCTTATATATTTATATAAATACGAATATATCTTTGTAATACTAGAAGTATTAATTCATTTAATTCACAAGCATATATTTGATATAGAATACATGAAGTGTTCCGGTTAAAACTTGGTAATAATAATTCTAGGCTAGACTTATAAAGTGACCAGACGATCCGGAGTAGACGGGAGAGTCCCGAATTTAAGTTACTTCTATAAATTGTATAATTATATCACTTTTGGTGTCTGTCGTTGACAAGAGGAAAGCGCATGCAGTCTCTGGAATAAATTTCTATGATTTTAAATTAAAAAAATTACACGGCCAGGAGTGAGCTTCAGCATAACTGAAAAGCTATTTTTAATGCTTGGTTTTAACTATGTCATATTCCCTGTCAAAGAGAGAGAAAGAGATATAGGAAATCTATCTGAAATTTGCCAACATACTGACATCATATCTGAGCTATGATGTGGCCACACATTAGCATGAGTTCCGAATTTTAAACCCAGTTTTATTATATCACATTTTTTAAAGATTTTACCCATTTTTTGTAATATTATTGAAACATTGGTACCATTTCTAATGCTTGGTTTTCACTATGTCATATTCCCTGTCAAAAAGAGAGAAAGAGAGAATTTCCTATATAAAATTTGCCAACATGTTGGCATAGTGGTGAGTTTATGATCAGTTCGAATGATGCTATTTGGACGCCATTTTTTCCATCATATTATTTCTCCGCTATTTCAATTTACAAACATTGTGAGAGTTTTGTGTCCTAAGGTGGGTTCACGAGTGTCGTTTTCTCTTACCGTTTTTTTTTATATGAAGTTCTTCGCTCTTAAATTGAGAGCGTAAAAACCGAATGCTGAACTCTCTTTTCGTTTTTTTTATATGAAGTTTTTCGTTCTCTTAAATTGAGAGCGTAGATTCATCGAACTAGTCGCTTTATTTTGATTTCAATAGACCAAAAAATATAAAATTAAACAAAAAAAAAACTAAATGAACGATGTTTTAAAAATATTTATTTGTTTTTCTAAAATTGTGAATTCTCAATACAAAATAAAAATAAAAAAATACGGTAAAACCCTGAGTAATATCTACATCTTTTGATCAATATTACGATAATTTGATATTGATTCTTAAGACCGATACTTCAAGTCTTACATAAAAAACCTATTTTAATTTAATAACCTTTTTCTGTTCATGAATTCAAAATATCTAAAAAAAAGAAAAAATCTAAAATTACCTTCGTGTTTTAATCTCAATTTTTAAATTAGCATTCATAGCTTTTCTTAAAAGTGTTCAATATTTGGCATCCTCTACATTTTAACCATCACAGTTCATTGACCTCTTAGTTAATGGTGGCTCACTTTCTCTTTCTTCGTATTAATTCGATATTCCTTTAGTTACTTTTACTTTTATTCTGTCATTACACTTTGCCTACAAAGTATGGTCTTGCGCGGTAAAGTAAAGTATTTTCAACTGTTCGAAAAAGATTTTCCAAAATGAGTTGTCCTCCCTGCCAATTCTGCATCAGGGGCATTGACACTGACATAGTTCCGTATTCTGAGAAAATGCTCATTGTACAATGTTTTTATATGTGTACCTAAATTGTATAGTTATGTATGTATGTATGTATTTAGCTTTTACTTCCTTACCACACACTTGCGCCACTATGAAATAATTTTTTGTACAATATTTTCTTTATTTTCCACTTTTACTTTCTTTGTGTTGATGGTTTGTTTTAGGGGTGCTCTTTATTTTCCACCCCAAAGAACTTCCTGCTAATCTTATGTATTTCTTAATGTATTCTTAAAGCTTTGAAATTGTGCGTGTCAATATTCCATGAATTTGATTGTTTTCTATTCTCTATTGAAATATTTGTGGGTAGGCTCAGTACATTGTTCAAATGTCTTTCCTACACTATTCACTGGCTTTCGATTTATTTGTGTTTTTTATGGTTTTTAAGGTAAATTTCGTTATAAGTTAAAAGCTGAATTGTTCAGAAAAGTAAAGAGCAGGCTATACATAAAAGATAGTGTATTATCCTATCTACGTATGTCCAAATACAATGCCATGATTGATTGGTGATTCTAAAAACTATTACCCCACCAATTAGGCATAGATTGTCCCATCTTCCTTAAAATTTGAAATACTTTGAGGTGAAAGAAAGGCCACCTCTCTCTGTAACGAATAAGTTCTAACTTTTTAACTTCTACTTTGCATCAGCTAAGGTCTTACCGGATCTAGTACGACGGTCGCTCTATTGATTCCTTGTTAACATGCTCATTAATATGGCACGCAATAAGAAATTACTTGGACACGTAAGGAGAAATTACAACGAACTTGTTTTTTTGCATGAAATTACCCATTAGATGGTATGAATTTTTTGTAGCTATAAAAAATGACTCAATGACTTTTTAGGTTATGTTTAAAATCTCTAATTCCTTGTACCAAGAGCTGCCGGCTAAGAACTTAAAAGCCTTCCGTGTCCTCTTGCTAAATTAGTTCAGCTTAACGATCTCATTCCATATTCAAATTCTTTCTCATCTACTATCTCAAATTAAGTTATCACATATCCTCAAATATTTTTTGCTCCCAGCGTCACTGAATATACCCCAAATATGAAAACAAAAAAATGTGGGCAAACATTTGAGAAACAAAAGTAGTTGCAGCATAATAACGCTCAGAAATTAAACGAAAAGGAAGAGGGTATACTGTACTGAGAAACTTCTTTGCAAATTATGATTAGGGCGCATTGCCATTTCTCAAAAACAATAACTTTAAATATCAACCGTTGGCTTGAAAGTTCAAATTAGCTCAATGCAATATAAACCCTTTTGAGATCGTTAACTTAAATTCTTAATTAACGTCTTTGTATAAACATATTATTAGTCGTCTCTTGCAATTGGAAACTGTTAGCATGCTATCATCCCACAGCGAACTTATCTTTACTTATTTTGTCCACGAAGTGAATAAGGTTGCTGTAATTTTTTTTAGCAGTTCAGGTAGTTGCTTCGCATAAGAAATTAAATTGATTCCATTTGGGCGAATGGGAAGCTTTTCTACCTTTTCTTTTCCACCTACTTACGCTCCTTGCTTCACTTTTCTAGGCTTTGAAAACATATCTAAGTTGTATGTAGGAAAATTTGCAGCTCAGATAAGAGTTTGACAATGAGGAGTCGAGAAGATCTATGAGCGTTGCACGGCACACTGTAGAAAAATCTAGCGAACCTAAAAAGGTGCGATTATAGCGCCTTTTTTTCGTCAAGTCTTCATCTCATAATAAGTGCCTCTGTTTCATGATCTATCTTACCGAGCCAGGATACCATTTGTATGGTTTACGCAGCTTGATCCTACAAAATGTGCCAATAAAAAATAAAATGTCTTTTACGGTTGCGACTGAAGACCGGAATAGGATTTAAGGTGTCCTTATCTATTCTTGGCAGTTATTTCATCTGATAGAGTTGCGTGCTTGATCTCGACCAGAGAATACAAAGAAAATGGAGTCAAAATAAAATGTCAGAAGTGTCAAAAAAAAAAAATTGTTGCTTTCGTTGCCCAGCAAATTGTTCTTGTAGAATTTATTCCTATCATGCAGAGTTGCTATCCTTCACCTCAAATCAGAGTTCGTAAAAACTCATTATTGAAAAAAAATATTGCACTCCTCCTCTTCAATATTATTCACTATTTTTAGTGAATTGAAGTCATTCTTCCTCTTTAATACTTATCGCTTACAGAATCCGTTCCTTAAAACTCTGAGTTAAATAGCGTTCATAGCTTTACACTCGATTAATATTTCTCATGAGAAAGTTTCTGCAATTATAAACTCATTTCGATAACGACACTACATATTTTTTACTCGCAATGTAACTATTGAATAGCTCTTTGTGATTCACTCATTTATTTCATCTCTATTTTTTTTATATTTCATTTTTATGGGCTTTGACTTGTAACAGCTAATATTATTTGCTTCAAGTTTGAAAAGAAGTTTTTAACTTTTATTTGTACCTATATTTGTTTTTATTCAATATTATTAATATTTCATGAGATTAACTGAAACCACTTTTAATAATATTACTTTCGCTTGATTTTAATTTTTTTAAATAAATTAAATGAAGATCTTTGAATTACTTTTTTTAATGAAATATTATTTTATTTACTTACTTTCAAAAAAAATATGTATGAAGTTCATATGTACTTAAAAAAAATGTTTGTTTTAGTGCTAAAAAAAAAGTGTGCTGCACTGCTAGTAATTCTATTCAGTAAGGAAAATAAACGCTTCTCTCTTGGCAAATTTTAAGTGTTTCTCTTTATTGTTAAAACCAGTCACCTTATGAATTTTTTTTCGAAAAGTCATAATCATGAACATCAAAATTGAAATTTGAAGATATGATATCGTTTCGAAAGCGACGATTCAATTATAAAATAAAACTATTCTCATTTACACTGTTCCCACGGCATATTTATATAGTCAATAATTTATTGAATTTCTTAATTGTTCAAAAAACCATCGCAGTTACTTTCTAAATGAAAGTAATTACAATATCAGTATCAGCAGTAAAAATAATAAATATATGTATGTCTTTAAGAAAAAAACAAAAATACAATACAATTTTGCCTTTTAATACAATTATTACAAAAAAGAAATCATTAAACTACATAGTAATAAAGTTAATAATACAAATATTAAGCAAAACTATAATCAAATGTATTTCGTAAATGATATGCTGCAATAGTGGAGCATATATTTGACTTCATATAGATTGCAAATAAAAATTTCATTATTTTTAGTTAGATAGTATAGAATAGGGATGATGTTGAAGAAGCAGAAACACACAAAAGAACAACCAGTTGTATATAGTAAAATTAAAAATAAAGAATTATTCTCATATAAATAAAAAAAAATAATTCATATGATTTATTGCGTTGGTGTAGCTGGTTGTGGCTGTGGAGCCAAACGATTGACGAAGCCGATGACTTTGTGTATTATTTTGTGCACTATTGGTGGTGAACGTCCAGCCAAAGATTCAGCTACCATACGCAATTCTGCAAAAGCGTTTCTTGTGTATGGATTGCGACGTGAGCTGTAACGCATAACCAGGAAATGATAGTAAACAATTGGTGTCATAAGACCAGCTTTGCCCCTGTAAAATTGAAATGCACCAGTGTTATTAGAGTTTCTTATTTGTATGGTTTCTAGTAGGTAGATTTTTTTTTACATGAATGTCATGATCACCGCCATTGGCATGATGAAAATTTCCGAAAATGCAGCTGCTTTTAGAATATTAGCTGCTTGGAATTCCACCAATGATATGAGGAAACGTGCGCCCCACCAAGAATTTTGTCCGATTATCTGAAAAGAACAATTTTTTGTTTACAATTTACTAATTGCTTTATCATAAGATTAGGTGATTTTTATAGTGATTAGGGTTTTAATAATAATTATTAACTTCCTACAGTC
This sequence comes from Toxonevra muliebris, assembly GCA_963691655.1. NCBI lineage: Eukaryota > Metazoa > Arthropoda > Insecta > Diptera > Pallopteridae > Toxonevra > Toxonevra muliebris. The sequence goes on along the minus strand of OY829329.1, from coordinate 7,687,495 downwards.
AATTGTTAGAACGTTTTTTAACAATTATTTTTATTATTTTTTTTTTTTTTAAGACAGCAGCTAATTTGGAAAATTTTAAGGACGTCTAAGTATGAATATTTGAAAATATATATTTAATTTAGGAAATACGAACACGCACAAAACGAGGAACTAATTTCTGTTGCAAAAGCCAGTTATAAGACCGCAATAAGTCATATCATTTGCCGCGCACTATGCGACAGACGTAGCTTTATAGAGACGACCATGAATGTTGTTGTGGTAGCTAAATGTACTAGTGAGTAGTTTTGGTTTGCTTATTGGAAACACTGAATAAATTTTTGACAAATCAAAAAATGTCAGATGATTTGGCATAGTATTGCGATATTTCGTTTTAAGTTTCACTGCAAACAGTTAACATGGAGACAAGAAAACGAAAAGTCACTGAGAAAGAGTCGGTAGAAATTCCACTGCCATTAGAGCAAGAGATTTGGTTTGCTAAATAGCATATGGAGAGAATGTGCCATCGCTTGGGTCCGTCTCGAAATAGTTTCGAAGATTCCAGACCAGAGACTTTTTTGTGGAGAACAAATCACGTAAAGGTCTCTTAAAATCTTCGACTGATGACGTAAGTGTGGCTCTGGTGAAGTCCAAAACTTACGAAGATCCAAGATCGAGCCAGGAAATAAAGGCTGAGGAACTGCAGCTGGGCTTGAATGCCATGGTTGTATCGCAAATACTTAAGGATCATCTTGGATAAACGAAGAAATGAGCACGATAGATCCCTTGAATTCTAGCTGATGCTCAAAAAGAGACGCGTGTGCGTTTTGCTCAATATTTTTGTCAAATATTTAAAAATGGAGAAGCTTGGTTCTTCAATTAGGACCCAGGAACCAAGCAACAGCCGATGGTATGAGGCCCAGAAGACGCTAATCCACCCATTACAGCCAAGCAGCAGAAGTCAGCTGCAAAAATAGTGATGTCCATTTATTTCACCAGAGAAAAAATTTTAGCTATTTGTTATTCCTCTGACAACTGTCAGACGGTAGCTGCTTACAAGTTTTCGATAACTTGTTGGGATACGATAACGCCTTAGCTCGTACTGCTAAAAAAAAAAGAACTTCCAAAAACCTAGCACCGTGATGCCTAATTGTTTCCAAAAATAAAAATAAAAAAAATGTGAGAGGAAAGGTCTGCGGCAATAATGAAGAGATAATTAACACAGTAATGCCTAGCCGTTCCTGAGCCAGGTTCAAAAACAATTTTTTTCTCAAGTTACTTTCTTGATCTATCTACTCTAGTCGTCTTTAATGGGTTAATGCAGTTAATGTTAAATTTGCTAACCTAAAAAAAAGTGGATTTACAAATATATAGAAATTAATGGCAATTATGTCGAAATTTTTAAAAACGATAGAGATTAAAGTTGGCTTTAAATACAAAATAATTTCAAATATTTAACTTAACAATGACACTTGTCAAGAATAATGATAACTTTAAAAAACACTTCTAGCTAATACAACCCATTGCTGAATCTACTCTTTAAAAGTTATACTTAAAAATATTTAAAAAATTAGTGCAACTTACGTCCAACAATTTCAATGAATAGCTTGAAGCATGTAATACTGCAAACAAAACAATTGGAATGAGAATCAATAACGTCGGTTGAACATTAAAGAAAATTAATGAAAACATCAAGTAATGGCACGAGTCCTCAGCGAAAAGACGCGCCAAAAATTCACGGGAAAATGTAAACGAGGGTAAACGTTGATGCAGGCGCAATGCAGAGGTGGCGGCATTGGATAGCAACACTTTATTAAAAGCGCTCTGCTGATTCCTGCAAACAGAAAATAACATTTACATATTAAATATATTCGTACATTATTGTATATGTATAATAAGTAACCTGGTACCAGGTACCAAATATTTAAAATACATACCCAAATATTGGCAATATATAGCCTACAGTAAAGATGACGGTTAATAAACGTGTAGCCCACATGGCCACATCAACTTTATTCGCTTTAAAGTGTTCAATCATTTTAGCGGGAATATTTTCAGATTGTTGTGGATGTTGTGGTTGTTGTGGTGGTGGCGGTGGTGTCGATGATGAGGGTGTTGATGTTGTTGTTGTATCTCCAGCATCGTCACTCATTTTGTTTGATTTTAATCTAGAGGATAAGGTGGGAAAAATATTGTTTAGTTTCGATGACGAAATCTGGGCAGGGCAACAACTAACTGCCATAAATATTTTCACAATCTTATCTATCTTGTAGTATACTTAAATTAATTATGTAAAAGTTGATAAGATTAAGTATTCCAGTTATATTTTGAAAGAAACTTGAAGTTAATAAATTTAACCTGGTATATTCTTATATGTATGAATGTGCATTAGAGCGATAGTTATTTATTGACAACATTTATTCCTAATTTAGAAAAAGAATCATTTCTAAAGAGAAGAAATTAAGTGTTTTATTCTTCTCTTCTCGTCCTAATAAATAGTGATGAGAGCGAAGAAGTGGAAAGAAAGGCTGACTTCAAAAATGTATTAAAGCAAAGCATCAGTGTGTTTTACTGCTAAATTCATTGCATTGCGCAACTGTGTTGTAAAATTGCACTACAGCACAGTAGCGCAGTACGATAAATAAATTTTTTTCCATCCAGTAGTAAAACACACCGATGGCTTTGCATTAATACATTTTCGAAGTCAGCTAAAGTGTAAACAACATATTCATATGGAATGCGGCATACTGCAGCGAGAAACATGTAAATCTGTTTTTCTTCCTATAACAACATGCAGAGCGAACTCGTTCGAAGTACTTCATTCACACATACATCCTTTATTTTGCATACATAAAACAAGAAATTACAATGTTGTGTTTGTTTTTTGACAGTTTGCAAAATGTGATATTTAGCAACAACAAATTACTCTCGACCATATTCGGTTAAATGTGTGACGGCACCAAGAATGACCAATCACAGGTTATTCAGAACAATTGAGAGAAAGATTCTCTCTTGTACTGAATCTCTTTTGAGCCCCGAAAAAACTAAAAAAAAATAAAAAAAATTGACAAGAAAGTCATTGTATTTAGCATGATGAAATACATACGGTTAGGCTACACTATTTTATTTATGCAAACTATGTACCAAATCATTATCTTTAAGGAAAATTAAAAACCTCAACATCTATATACATCTTTTCAATACTCTTATTGTTCTTTGTTTTCTTGTTAATCAGCGCTTATTTTCTACTGGCAACTAATCCTCTTCATAGTTATTACATATGTATGTAGACAAATCTATAAATTAATTGAGCGTAAAAAATATATGTGTTAATGTATGCATATAAAAACAATATACGAAAATGATACACGTTGCTAAAATTTGAAAACTTTCGACTTTAGACAATTGTTGCAAGCATTTTGGTTAATACATTAACTAAGTTATTACACACGTAAAAATTATGAAAACGAAATTTTTAACATGTATGTATTATATAAAAGCACGTTGCTATACAGTCAAACTTTCTTGCCTGCATGTTTGTTTTGGCGGTCTATATACATATGTGCGTGATTATCAACAACCTGTTATCCGAAGCTTAAGATATAATTAATAAAAATGCGATACGAAGCAGTCATCATCATGTTGACCAATATTTTTTAGTAGATACATTTGCTCGCGAAAATCGACATGATTTTATACAGTGAGAGACATTCATTTAGTTACATTCATTTAATTATGACTAGCAAATATTATACTGTTTATATCTGGAAACTTTGCCAGTGTTTTTTTACCCCAAGATCTGGAATATCTTATACAACTCAACGTCTATTGTTTAACCGTTCATTTATCTCATATTTTTCATGTTTTCAAATTTGTTTTACATGATGATTTTTCATGACTTTCAGGAGGATTTAACCCCAAAGATCCCGTTAGTGGTTATGTCGATAGAATAAGGACAAAATGCCGCTTATTCGAAGTTTCACTTTTCTTCCCTTTCATTCGATTGCAATCACCATAGAGAACCAGAAAGATTAAAACCCAAATATTTCAAATGCATATTTCACACACATGTGAAACTTGATTGCGTTTAAGCAAAAAACACATGAAGGTTTCATTGTTAAGTTGTTTTAACTAGGTGTTAATTTACACAGTCCGGAATTTTGTTTACAGGCGGAAAGAGAAATAACTGTCTTTACCCGCCCAATTCCAGACTCAGAAATATTTCCTGATCAGCATTTATTAGTTTGCCGTACACACCGACGAAACTAAGGAAGAAACGATAGTACATCACGTTGAAAAAAAAAAAACTATTCGGTCATATGCAGATTATTGTGCCAAAATATTAAAAATGATAATCTTTGATACTTGGCTAGCTGATGAACTAATGGAATTGTGCTTGTTTGAAACCAACTAGAAACATTATATTGTATATTGCAAGACTTTTCCATGCTGCTGCAATAAAAGAGCTTCTGCCCCAAAACTCCTTATAAAATGACTTGTAGAAGCGCCATTCTCACAAGGAGAACAAACAAAATACGCCAGTGGAAGGGATTCATTGTTTTAAAGTGAACTTGAATGGCGAAATACTATTTAACAGTCGACCCTATTTCAGAGGGTCGCCATTGCAAGGCGAGGTGGTACTGTCTGTAAGACAACAAACCGTTGTAGTAGCGGCCATTTACAAACGGTATATTTAATGGAGACTTTTAGTCCACACATCCTTCCACTAAGTATAAAAAATATTAATATCTTAAATATTATATCAATAAATATTACTATATATTTGAAGTATGGTGTAAGAATTTCAATTATGTCCCAATGATGATTGCATTCAAGAGATAATCAAATGATTAACTTTCTCTGCGTGTACTTTGCTAAAGTACACGTCATGGTGACACTGTTAGTAACTTTATGCACTAATGCGTACCTTTCAATTGACATCCGAATTATTGCATGTCCCAGAAATGAACGTAATAGGTAATGTAAAGAAGGGTATTTTTACTTAGTATAACACTGATTTATTAAGTTCAACAGCGGACGAACAAATGAATTTGACGGAAGTTTCACTTTCCCATTTAAAAAGAATAAATAAATTAATTAATTTATAAAATGATGACAGCTAATAGAAAATTTATTCACTCCACGCTGCAGCTGCCCCTTCAACACATATACGCACAGTCAGTCTAATACATTTATTTGCAAAGCCACTTGTTCGCTTTCATTTTAAATTCAACAAATATTATACTTACATTTGTATTTATTGTTCAATAAAATTTCTTTTTAATTTTATATATTTCTTGTTGCTAATTTTAATTCAGCGTTTAAAGTTCAAATGAAACAAAAAAACTTCCGCTTACCGATAGCTCTAGTGTGAAAAAATGTGAATTGTGAATGAGCATTTTGGGATTCGCTTTTGATTTTCTTATTACTCTTCATTCTAACTATTCTTACTCGTTACTCGTTATCCACCACCACACAGGGATGATATTCTTAAGTCTATTGTGATATGATTCGCCTCCTCATGTCCAAATACCACTGGAACATTTTGGTCATTAACTGCTTTACTGCTATGATGCGTTACTGTAATTTTGGTTGTAAAAGCTAATAAAATTGTTTTTCACTTTGTGCAACTTATATTAATAATTTTGGTTTTATTTCGCTTTTATTTATCAAAATATTACTATTTTTTTGTGGGTTTAACGTTGCTCCGTAAGCTCTCTTCTATTAATTACTATTTATTTCTTTAAATATTTTTATTGAAATAAATAAGTGTTAGCTTTTTAAGTAGAATTTTAAAACGAAAATATTTTTTTTAAATAGATAGACAAATGGATGCAAAAGCTTAGTCAAGTTCTCAACGCATTTTCGTGTTGGAGTATATATATTACATATTAATAATGTAGTAGAATTTTTTTACTCTAATTTTTTTGAAACTGGTTTATATATAATTTTTTTTTAAGTGTGAATGGCAAGTCTAATATATGATATCTTTTTAATCTTTTGGTTTTATTGGTACTGTCTAGAAGACAAATGGCTAATGGATTAGTATGATTGCTTAGCCTTCGCAGGTATCTTTCGCTAAATAGGGCGATTTATTTGTCAAACAAATTTATACAAATATTGACAACCACCATGTCTTGAACTATTGTGAACGGGTCTTGTGTATTTCCCAAAGGAGCAAAAAAATTCTGACAGCTCTGAAGGAAAACAAATATACCGGCAGTAATTTCACAAAAAGTTGTGAAATCGGCATTATTCAAAAGTGATTTTAATTGCGATACGTATAAAAAGTATATAATTAACAAAATGGTTGTACGTCCATATAATGAGGAGTTGAAATACCTGGAGAAGATCAGTGACTGCTGCTGGCGTATCAAAAAGGGCTTCCAACCAAACATGAATGTGGAGGGGTGCTTTTATGTTAATAGTCGGCTGGAACGCCTTATGTTGGAAGAATTAAAAAACTCTTGCAGACCTGGAGCAGTAGGTGGATTCTTGCCAGGGGTTAAGCAAATAGCAAATGTGGCCGCACTACCAGGAATTGTAGGAAGATCAATTGGTTTGCCCGATATACATTCAGGCTATGGATTTGCAATTGGAAATATGGCTGCATTCGATATGGATGATCCAAAATCAATTGTATGTGCTATTGTATTGTTGAGAATAAACATGAATTAATTTATGGTATTCACCCTTTTAACTTCAGGTGAGTCCAGGCGGTGTTGGATTTGATATCAATTGCGGAGTACGTTTGCTGCGGACTAATCTCTACGAAAAAGACTTGCAACCCGTTAAAGAGCAATTGACACAATCGCTGTTTGATCATATACCTGTGGGTGTTGGTTCCCAGGGAATTATACCAATGAATGCGCACGATTTGGAAGAAGCTCTTGAAATGGGCATGGATTGGTCATTGCGTGAAGGTTACGTTTGGGCTGAAGATAAAGAACATTGCGAGGAATATGGACGTATGTTGAATGCTGATCCATCAAAGGTTAGCTTGCGAGCCAAGAAACGTGGTCTACCTCAGCTGGGTACACTTGGTGCTGGCAACCATTATACTGAAATTCAGGTAGTGGATGAAATATTTGATAAATGGAGTGCTTCAAAAATGGGCATCGAGGAAAAGGGTCAAATCTGCGTTATGATTCATTCGGGCAGTCGTGGCTTCGGTCATCAAGTTGCCACTGATGCGCTGGTCCAAATGGAGAAAGCAATGAAACGTGATCAAATAGAAACAAATGATCGTCAGCTGGCATGTGCGCGTATTAATTCACAAGAAGGTCAAGATTACCTAAAGGCAATGGCAGCTGCTGCTAATTTTGCATGGGTCAACCGTAGTTCAATGACATTCCTAACACGTCAAGCATTTGCGAAAATGTTTCAAACCACACCTGATGATCTCGATATGCATGTCATCTATGATGTTTCACACAATATAGCCAAAGTGGAAAACCACATGGTCGATGGCAAAGAGAAAAAATTACTAGTGCATAGAAAAGTAAGATTGTAATTTTTAATCTATCCCTCAAAAATAAGGATTTGTAATATAATTTTTTTTTTTGTTTGCCGTTGTTTTAAAAGGGTTCCACTCGCGCTTTCCCTCCACATCATCCTTTAATACCTGTAGACTATCAACTAACGGGACAACCTGTGCTAGTCGGTGGCACAATGGGTACTTGCAGTTATGTTCTAACTGGCACAGAGCACGGCATGCATGAGACATTTGGTTCTACTTGCCATGGTGCAGTACGTATCACGGTTGTCTTTGTAATATTATTATCCATTAAATTTTCATTTTTCTATAGGGGCGTGCGTTATCTCGTGCCAAATCACGTCGCAACCTCGACTATAAAGATGTACTCGAGAAGCTCGATCAAATGGGTATTTCCATACGGGTAGCATCACCAAAATTGGTTATGGAAGAGGCACCTGAGTCTTATAAAGATGTAACTGATGTAGTTGATACATGTCATGCGGCTGGAATAAGTAAAAAATGTATTAAGCTGCGTCCCATTGCTGTTATTAAAGGTTAATTAATAACACTTCTGCCCACTGTAGACGAACTGAATATTAATTTGTAATTTCCCATTTCTAAAATACTAAAATTTAATAAATAGCCATTCATTTGATTATGTATCAATATTATTTATTACTCTTTAAATAAATTCTTTTTTGTAATCAGCTTTGTTATTACACAATAATATATGTTTGTATAAGTACAGCCTATTAAAATTCTTGATGAAATTGATTTTTTTTATATTCTAATTGCCACATTTTTAGTCATGCAATTAATATTTCAGGTAACATTTGCTGTGGAAACGATATTCCACTTAATAGAAACGGTGGTATACATTTGTTAATTCCTAAGAAGATAAAATATCAAATCGGTATAGTAAACCAGTTTCAAGTTGGTAATAATTTAACTCATTGATCATACTGTTTGTATAGAAAGGAATTACCCATGAAATCTAAATGGACGGTTTTATGCACTAATGTGTCAATCCGTACGAAACTAGTTTTGAGATATGAACACTTTTATGTTCCATGTTGCGAAATACCATGTAGTTAATACATAATCTTAATTCAAATTATAATAATATTAGATTAGGATGACAGCACCATTTTTCTTTGGTACTTTTGTTCAAAACGTTATTGTCTTGAATCGATAATGATCTCCAACAAATCCCCGAGGTCTGGCAAATAGTTTTGTATGTAAATCCTCTTTTATATTAGACAATAATTGCTCCTAATTTTTTGTTGTGTTTCTTGGAGGGGCGGAGAAAAAAGTGCTAAGAATTTTTCCTAACAAAGTCTTCATTACTCAAATGCTCAACTACGTTTTGACGTTCTCTACTTTCTCCTCTCAATTTTAAAATGGTGGAATGTTCTGAAATGAATAATACTAAAATATAGAAACAGAAATTAAAAAAAAAAATATTACAAACTAACAAATTAATTAAGTCGTAACAACAGACGATGTAAAAATCGTGCTGTGTATAAAAGTTTGCTTTTGGGTACGAAATCCCCCTGTATTCCTAGTATCCGTCACTAACTATTTTCGAAAAAGTATTTTGTGTTTTTGGGCTGTGCCTTAATGGATACAAGAGATGAAAAGGAATACTTGCGGAAGCTCTCGATTTTTTAAATTTAAAGAGATAATAATTACTTTTTATGACGATTTAAAATATTCTATGATTTACGAAAATAAGAATTAGTAGTTATAAAAAACTATTTCAATACAATGCTTTTCAAAAAATTAACAATTAATAAATATTTAAACGCATTTGTGATCTGTACTGTTGACCTATAAAGCTAGGTACTTAAATTGCACTGACTACAGCAACGTCAATATAAATGAGTTTCCTTAAAAATAAATTATAAACAAATTTAGAAGTACACTGAATTATGAATATTAAATATAAATTGAGATTAACCATACACATATATGCCGTATTTTAATGTGGCTGTTGTTGAACTTGTGAAAATTGTTTCAACGCATAGTTGGCTCTGGCACTGCCGAAGAAGACTGTGAGATTGGAACTGTATTTGTAACTGTCTGGGATTGTTCCTGTTGGGCAGTCAATGTTGGGGTGTTCATTGCAATTGACTGTATTGGCAGATATCCAATTTGTGATTGTAATGTAGAAGGATTGGCTACAAATGATGATGGTGAACCATAATTGACGAATTCATGATGATATTGTTGGTGGGTAGGAGCAACATTTGAGGTTAGTTGTTGATTAAATGAGTTGTTGGAAAATGTAGTGGATACGTCACAGTAAAGTTGTTCAGGTTGGATTTGGTTTAGACGTTGATTTGGAATCTGCTGTTGTTGTAGTTGATGCTGTTGCTGTCGATACAACTGTTTCTGTTGATGGAGATGCAGTTGCTGCTGTGATGTAAATTGTGGTTGTATTTGTTGTAAGGAGCGCTCCAATTGAGGTATGGGAGAAATGCTTAAAACCTGTTGCTGATGTGGTTGTTGTTGTGATAGAGTCTGGCCTACAGCGTTGTTCAAATGTTGAGGTATGGAAATAATGCCGCAATTATGTTGTTGTTGTGGCGATACCTGGCCTACAAAGCTCTTCGAAGGTTGGGATATGGAAAGAATGCTTGAATATTGTTGTTGCTGTGATGGCATCTGACCGGCAGGGCTATTCAAAGGATGAGGTATAGAAAGAGTGCCCGAATTTTGTTGCTGCTGATTCGGTTGTTGTGATGGCATCTGGCCTACAAAGTTGTTCAAAGGTTGAGGTATGGAAATAATGTTTGAATTTTGTTGTTGCTGTGATGGCATTTGGCCTGCAGGACTATTCAAAGGATGAGGTATGGAAAAAGTGCCCGAATTCTGTTGCTGCTGATTCATTTGTTGTTGTTGTGATGGCATCTGGCCTACAAAGTTGTTCAAAGGATGAGTTATGGAAATAATGCTTGAATTCTGTTGTTGTTGCTGTGATGACATCTGGCCTGCAGGATTAGTCAAAGGATGGGGTATAGAAATAATATCTGAATTCTGATTTTGCTGATTCGGTCGTTGTTGTGATGGCACCTGGAGTGCCAAGCCCCAAGGTTGATGTATAGAAAGAAATCCTGAATTCTGTTGTTGCTGATTCTGTTGCTGATTAAGTAGTGGTTGATTCTGTTGCTGGTTAAGTTGTTGTTGATTCTGTTGCTGATTAAGTTGTTGTTGATTCTGTTGTTGTGATGGCATCTGGCCTACAAGGCTGTTCAATGTGTGAGCCATGGAATGAATGCCTGAATTCGGTTGTTGTTGATGTGATGGCATTTGACCTACAAAGGTGTTCAAAGGATGAGGTATGGAAAGAATGCCTGAATTCTGTTGTTGTGATGGCGTCTGGCCTTCAAAGGTCGTCAAACCAGTATCTAAAAAATTGAGCACAATAACAAGCTAATTTTACCACTAATTTTCATAGAAAAAAAGGATCAAGATTTAAAAACAAGTTGAAAAATAAAAACATAAATAAAGATAAATGAAGTGTTAGCTAATTCAATACAGTGACGAGCAAAAGTGAGTAAATTCAGTTTGGTATTTTTCGCATTATTCAGAAGATGAAAGAATGATTTAAGAAGTTAATCTCAATTAAGTTCTGGTATTGGCCCTTAAGGCAAATAGGGTTAGGACAGCATATTTTCAATGATTTTCATGAATTTTTTTCTGGTATAAAAAATGAATATAACTTATTGAAACTTTGAGAATATTTTATACATATATTTAAGTATATACTATAAAATTTTTTGAACATTTCCTTGAAAAACACCGAAGATATTAGCGACCCCATATTGCAGGCCACAATCAGACTCAGCATTTTGCGTACATTCTGGAAACTGCAATTTTCATCTGAAATCAAACGAGGTTGGAATTTACTTTTATTATATTGTCACCTGAGTATTGATTTGGCGAATATGTATAAGTGTTCGTATGCCTATACGCCAAATCAATTCTCAGGCGACGATATGTCTCTCTTCTATATGAACCTAAATGCTATCAAAAAAATTTATTGAGAAAATTGAATTTTTTACAGGAGTCAAAACAAAAAAGCATGATTTTTTGCCATTTTTTACAAATTTTTTTGCAAAAAAAAATATTTTAAATAATGATAATATTCCGATTTTAGGATTCATATAGACCGCAATACTATGAAGAAAGTAACTGTCAAATTTCAAAACGATTGGTTGAAAACTTTTCAAACTAACGTGTACGCAATTTCAAAAAAAAGTCGTTTTGAGAAAAACGCGTTTGAAAAACGTGGCGCGCTCGGTGCCTGAAGGAGAGCTACTCACTTTCATGGCTTATGACAATAGAACGAGTCGGAATTTTCATTTAAAATTTTGGGAACATATTTTTCAATAGTTTTACTAACAATTTATGAAATAAAAAAAGTCGATTTTTTGAACCCTATTTCCCCCCTTAAACAAATTAATTAAAAACCTGGGGCAAATGCAGAGGAGGAGTGTTTTTACCGGAAAATAACTGTTTTTCTTTTGCTCGTCATTGCATTAAGTATAAAAAATGCAGACAGCACAGTGGAACAGCGAGCAAAGAAATAAGCAATTCTTGGAAATTTACATAGCGAAGATATTGGTAATTTTCTTTGTTCGCTGATTCACTATGTTTTCAGCCTTTGGTTTATAATTATTCTTGATGTAATAAAAATGAATAGGATTAAATAAAAATTAAACGTACTTGAAGCAAAAACAGACGTTTGTGTCCTTGGTATTACTGGGCTCAATATGCGAACGTTTTTGCTTTGCATTGTCGCTGTCTCCGATACAAAAAGTGCATTTGATGGCGGTATAGTGAGAGATGTTGTGGTAACTGGTGGCGTGCTCTTCTTCATCGACAATAGATTTCGAATATTTGCGCATTTTAATTGCGCTTCTGGTGTTTTTTTCTTGGTCCCGCAGGATTTCAATTCTTCAGCAATTACTATATCATCTTCATCAATAATTTCACAATCATCGGAATCATCGTCAATGTCCTCCTGCTTTATATTATCGCCAATTGAGTTAGTTTTTTGCACTTTATTAGGAGGTTCCTCAGCATTATCTTCACATTCTGTAGAGTTTGAATACCGTCTCTTATGCAATTGAGACGTTGTTTGGGCTAGCAGCCCCTTCAATTGTACACGTAGTGGCATAACAGTATCAATCGTCAATTGATTGCTTGATGCAAGCTCACAGCGAATTTTAATCACTTCCAACGGATGTTTACTCGTAAAATGCTCTTCAATCTGTTGCAGTTTTGGTAAATGCGTATGACAAACTTCACAAAAGTAACGCAATGTGAATTTGTGTTCCTTTTTCAAATGCGTGCCCAGCGTTCCCGGATCTAAATTACTTGCCGGACAACAAAAACAATTATTCATTGTCGAAAATGTGCATCTTGTAGTGGAATATACAACACCAATCCCCATTTTGGTTTCTTCACTGGAACGCAATAGATTTAAAACAGCCACATCACGAGAGTCGTGGGTTGCTCTGATGTGTTGGGATATGTTATTCTGATCAAAGTGATAGTAAGAGCAGACACAACAAATGTAAAGATTTGAATTATGCATTTGCATATGTTCCAAAATGGGTTCCCAAATGGGGCTATCACTTCTGAAAGTGCATCGGGGACATTGGTAATAATGCATAGCAGGGACGACATGATTAGCACGGATATGTGCAAGCATTTCTCCTATATTAAATGCTGAAAAACTGCATCCTGCGTTCATACATCGATTTCCTCGCTGTTGTGAGTCGGGGAGGTAACATGGAAATTCATCCAAAAATGAAGCCGTGGAAGGTACTACCCACTGCGATATGATTCGCTCCGATTCCATTGTTTCCAAGTACTTTAGACGATTTATTAAGACTTGACGCAATTTCAACAGAAATTTCAATTTGTTCATTTCTAAGCTACTATCAATCAGAACATGATATGAATGACTTATACCACACGGCACTTTCTCCATTCGCAAGTCATTTATTTCTGCATGAACGCCTGCAGCATGTTCCCGCAAACGCTTCTCATTGGTATATGTTTCACCACAGTGAAAACACAAAAACGAATGGCGCCGATGTTGTTCAAAGTGCTGCTCAAAATCGGTCAATGGCAATTCCGCCGTCACGTCATCATCAGCATCACTCTCTTCTGCCACACAATGTGGACAGGCTGTAATTATGCTGTGATGACGTTCGACCATATGCCGTGACCAATGTTTGAAAATGGAAAAGTATCCATTGCAGCCCGTTTTCGGGCAACGATAGAGCACATCTGAGGATACACCTGTATTTGCTGTTAGCTTAATCAGCAATGGCTTTAAAACTTCAATATTAATATCAATCAGTTGCTTTAAATTAGGCTTAACTTCCTGACCATTATGCTGTAATTTTTCCAAAATAGCTGCGTAAAAGTTCAGGTCTAATGATATTGTTTCAGTATTTACTGACTCGTTATGGTAACTAGAAGTAATTACCTCATTCTGGCTTTCTTCTGAATTTAGCATCCTATTGAAAGGACTGCTAATACATGATTGAAAATCGTTTAGAGATTCAATGCTCTTCGGCGACATCGGCAAGGAAACATTTCTCATTCCGAAATATTTTTCCTCTTTCTGATTCACTGCAGGAAAATCGTTTACTGATAAAATACTTTCTGGCGTCAAGGCCAAACCAATATTTCTAGTTTCCAAATTGTTAACTTCATTCTGGTTTTCTGAATTTAAAAAACTATTTAAGGGGATATCCATGTGTGATAGCAATTCGTTTACTGATACAATGCTTTCCGGCCACACGGGCAAAGCACTATTTCTCCTTTCTAAATTGTTTATCTCATTCTGATTTTCGGAATTTGAAATCGTATTAAGGAAGCTGTCGATACTTGGTTGCAAATCGTTTACTGATACAATGCTCTCTGGTGTCACGGATGAAGCAATATTTCTCGTGTCCAAATTGCTTAACTCATACTGACTTTCTGAATTTAGAGTCGTATTGAGAGAACTGCCCATACATGGTTGAAAATCGTTTGCTGATGCAATGCTCGTCGGCAATATGGTCGAAGTAACATTCTGACTCTCTGAACTTGGAATTGTATAAAGGGAACTGCCGATACTTGGTTGCAGATCGTTTACTGATACTATGCTCTCTGGTGTCACGGATAAAGCATCATTTCTCGTGTCAAAATTGTTTAGCAATATAGGCGAAGTAATATTCTGACTTTCTGAACTTGGAATCGTATAAAGGGGACTGGTCATACGTGGCTGCATGTCATTTACCGATACAGTGGTCTTCGGCGATACAGATAAAGCAATACTTCTATTTTCTAAACTGTTCACCTCATGCTGACTTTCTGAATTTCGATTTGTATTAAAGGGATTGCCGATACTTTGCTGCAAATCGTTTACTGATACAATACTTCGTGACGTCACGGATAAAGCGGCATTTCTCGTGTCAGAATTGTTTTCCCCGGTCTGACCTTTTGAATTGGCAATCGTATAAAGGGGACTGCCAATTCGTGGTTGAGAATCGTTGACTGACATTAAGCCCTTCGGCGAAACGGACCAAGCAACATTTCTCTTTTCAAAACTGTTTACCTCTTGATGACTTTCTGAATTTAGTATAGTATTAAAAGGGCTGTCTGTTCGTAGTTGGAAATCGTTGACTGATACAATGCTCCTCGGCAACACGGACAAAGTAACATTTCTTATTTCCAAATTGTTTACAGAGTCAATCTAGAAATTATAATATTTAATATTCATTGCAACAATTTTAATTATATTTGGATGCATTGATAAACAACATACCTCAAGTCCTGGCTTTAAAACCCGTTCACATACATAAGGAACTTTGTCAGGATGTTTTAAAGCGAGATGTTTCTGCATGTATGCATCATCATTTGAACTTTCTGTGCAATGAATGCAAGCATATCGGTTGAATGCATTAATATCGATTATAACTCCATTATAAACTTTTTTTAAATGCTCTGTCATAGACTCAATGGCATAGAAACACTTGGAACAGTCTTTAAACCGGAAAAAAAAGTAAATTCAAAATTTTATAATGAAGGGAAAAAATAAAATTCTAATAGTTTAGGCTTACGTGGGCAAGGAAGCTTTTGAACATTCTCCGACATGTGCGTTTCAATTTCTTGTGCGGATTGTTGGTTTAAAATGGTCGCTTGTCCCTCACATTCATACACAAAATTGGGAGCGTTTTCCTCGTTGTGATGAACATGCTGACAATGGATTACTACATTACCAGGCATGCAACTGCGATAACTGCATCTGGGGCATTGAAACCGATTGTGGCGATGTTTCTCACGCGTATGATTGATTAACATTTCAGGTGAATTGAAACTCTCAGCATCCAATTGGCAATAGGAACAATCTAGAAAGCCATCTTTCGCGCTGCAACTGCTATTTTTCAGATGTTGCAACATTTCCTCATCAATATTTGAAGAGAAAAAACAATCGGCCACCATACATTTGTGCAAGCCAAAGAAGGCTTTTCCTTTGGGATACGTTTTATAGCTCTGTATTGCTATGCAATTGCGTAGTAACGGTGCTGGTTGATGTGTGTTTGTACTGTTAGTGCTCGTTTCATTTAGGCTGCGGAGTTGGGCTTCAAGTTTTTCAATGTCTGGCTTGATGTCTTCCTCTTCGAGTGGCAAAAATTTGGGAACATGTATTGGCCGATTATTGTCTGTAATGTTGGTAATTGAAGTAATTGGTAAAATAGCTGAATTATTAGTGACGGGGGGAGATGAGAGGGATTGAAATACATTGGCATCTGCTACAGATTGTTGCGCCGCTGCCACCGGTAACGAAACTTCAGATGCTTCAGGTATAACATCTGCATGCATGTTCATCAATAGAGTTTCAATATCTGGTTCTATCTCTTCTGCCACATTAACCTCTTTTTCACAAATGATTGCATTGCTTACTGTAACTTTTTTATTAGCGTTTAGCTCAAAACTGGGGTCTGCTTCAATATAATTAGAATCTAATGCTCTATCACTCTGTTTGCCATTACATGATTTTACTAAAATGTATTGCTGTACATTTGTGGGTTTATAGTGTTTTTTATGGTGATGATTCCGTAAATGTTTGAATACATTAGCTTCATTCAATTGCACAAAGTTACAAATCCTACAGCAATACAAATAAATAGCGTCAAAATTTTCTTGGTATAAACACAGATTTTTTATTGGTGTGTTCCGACACGGTTTCGAATGATGTTGATGCGATTGTATATCGACAAGAAATGGTTTTAGTAAAGCGCAGGAGCTACATTGGAATGCATATTCGCCAGTGTGAGTCGAATAATGATTATACAAGTTGATGAACGAATCCACTAAGTAGTCATCACAAAAAAAACATTTCACTTTATACTGTGATGCGGCAGCGATAGCAATTGGAACATTTAAGTGTAAGGAGTCGAGTTGTGAACGTGTCAGCCGTGATGTGTATGGCTCAGTTTTATGGTTTCGTATATAGTGATGTGTTAAATTGGCCGACTTCGACCTGCAAAGAACACAGAACACCGTATTTCGTTCCGTCATTTCACTATCGGTATTTTTTCGCTTGCATTTTGGTTTTGCCTTTGATTCTACAACTCTTACAATTTTCGATTTCCCACTAATGGTTTTACTGTCATCTTGTACTGGTGGAACTTCCAGTGTATGTTTGGCTACTTCGCCCCCCTGCAATGGTTGTAAATTTGTTCTATGCTTTGGTATATTAGATTTTCTTAGACGTTGTATCAATACTTTTGGCGATTTTTTAAAGTCTGACAACTTATCTTTTTCTAGTTGAAGGGATTCCAAATCAAATGTGTCCGTATCAGATAATGATTTTGTCGACGATTCGCATCTTTCTATTGCAAAGTTAATATCTATAGTCTTTCTCCGATTCACAATACGTTTTGCTTTATTTTCACAAACTGATTTTCTACGAGTTCTTTTTGTGGTCGAGGATGGTATTGTAGATGTCGAAGAATCACTGGTTTCATAAGTCTCGCAAAAAGATTTTCGACATGGTATTGAAACGATAATCTTTTCTTTTTGTTCGATATTTGTTCTGTTCGAATTATTTGAATTGTTATCTTCAAAAAATTCTGTATTCGGATATTGTTTATCCTCACAATTGGAAATTTCTGTTGGTGATTTAGTAGAACTTCGCTTTTTCTTGGTCCGTTTATTGCCCTCAATTTTGTCTCTGTGTGGTGGCAAAGCATTCAAAAGCTTTTCTTTGAAATTACTTGTTTGCTTTAGTTTTTTTAGCTCATTGGTCTTTGGTTTGGATTTCTTCTTCTTTTGAATGCCTTCAGCTTCTATGATGCGATTTTCCTTCACTTTCCGGCGTTTTATTTCCTCTTCAGCTTCTTTTTGACATTTTAATTCTTCCTGAGCTTCTTTTTGGCATTTTAATTTTTCCTGAACTTCTTTTTGGCGTTGTAATTCTTCCTGAGCTTCTTTTTGGCTTTTTAATTCATCCTGAACTTCTTCTTGATGATTTAAATCTTCCTGAACTTGTTTTTGGCCTTGCAATTCTTCCTGAGCTTCCTTTTGTGTAGTTGGAATGCGATTGCTCAAATCAGCAGCCGTTTGTCGAGCTTTTACTGAGTGCTGTACTGATTCAACTATCTCTTTCAGTCTTTTTATAATACGAGGATCATTAAGATTAAATTTTCGCACCGAGGGCAATTGTTGATTAAAATATGGATGAATCATAGTCTGATGTGTCTGATATTGGTATGCTGAATACAAATGTGATTGGTTTAGTGTAAAACTATTATAAGATACACAGGGTGTGCATGTGCGTTGTGCTGCATTGTTATTGTCTCCGGTATGATTCAAATCACTTGAGGAGGAATAATTAGTTTCATTGGGAGTTGCATGCTTATCACTAATCATAGAGTTAGATGATTGTTTATCTAAGTTTTTTACCAAATATTGTAGATAATTTTCCAGATCGATACCAGATTTTTCTTTTAAATAGTCATAAGCTTGACATAGCTGATCAATTTTCAAGTTTTCATACCGACTGGAATTTAATATATTTTTTGATGGAATACTTTCATTTGGTGTAGCGGTTTTAATAATTTCCGAATCTGTAACTATGGGCGCAGGAATATTTGTACAAGCACTTTTAGTTTCAACATCAAGTATTGAACTAAGGACAGCAGAGACTGGAGAAGTAGTCGAAAAACCGGGCACGTTTACTTCTTTGAGATCCATACTTTTACTTTCAATTGATTCAGTATCCACGATGGCTGGCGTGACCATGGGGGTAGATTTAAAGGAAAGCGCTGCTTTTTTATCTTTATTTTCCATGTCACCATCATCATCAGAATCAAGGGTAATTACTTCTGTGCATGTTGGATTCGTTTTACCGTTTTCAACACTATCATTTTTTATGTGAATCTTTTCAATCTCACTATTTTTTTCTATGTTAACGAAATCTTCTCGACTTTTGAAAGGTTTCTCGGAATCTTCAGTGGTATAATTTCTATTATCCAAATTACTTCTTAGATATTTTTCATCATCTTCTAGTTTATTATCAAGCTCACTTTCAATTGAATCTAGTTGGTTTTGCTGTTCTATATTCTTACACCTTTCTTCGATTGTCTCAATTATTTTCATTGTTTCACTATCTTCACTTTTAATGGAAATATTTATATTTCCTGGAACCTCAAATGAAAATTTTGTTTTCAATGGATTTTGGCATGCATCACTGGATTTAGGTGGGTATGATTCGGTTATTATTTCAATGTCATCATCGGTGTCTTTAGCGTCATTTTTTTCTGTAAGTTCACAAGTTTGTTGGATTATTTCAATGTCATCATCGGTCTCTTTAGCGTCATTTTTTTCTGTAAGTTCACAAGTTTGTTGGATGCACGCAATTATTTTCGATGTTTCTAATGAAACGTTTTTTTTCGATGGATTTTGGCGTGCATCACTGGATTTAAATGGGCATGATTCTGTTATTATTTCAATGTCATCATCGGTGTCTTTAGCATCATTTTTTTCTGTAAGCTCACTTTCAATTGAATGTAATTGGTTTTGCTCTTCAATATTCTTACAAGTTTGTTGGATGCTCGCAATTATTTTCGATGTTTCTGATGAAACTTTTGTTTTAGATGGATTTTGGCATGCTTCACTGGATTTAAGTGGGCATGATTCTGCTATTATTTCAATGTCATCATCGGAGTCTTCAACGCCATCTTTCTCTTCATCAGAGCATAAATCAACCCATTTAAAAGAAATGCTGTTAATCAAATCAATTAAATCCTTGGGAGGTTTCTATAAGTGAATTTCATATTAATAATTATCATATTTAATCGATTGACTTAATTTATAACTTACCCTGTCCTCCACAAGCAAGTTGTTATACTGCGTTAGAATTGATTGCTCTACTCTTTCTAAAATATCTAGCGGGTACCTTAATAATAAAATGTACCAATTAGTGTTTGTGCACGGACTGTCGATAATATTCATTACCTTTTTTTTGATTTTATCCAATGTTTTATTTCACCAAATTTTATATATTTGTCATAATTTAGGCAAAGCAAATAATCTATAAATGGCATATATCTAGCAAGATGCTCCAACTTCTTTAAAATGGCATCTTCCATTTTAATCTAAAAAGAAATAAAAAAAAAACCTTTCATTACAATATTATTCTTTTTCCAATTGCAGATAATACTATGCAACAGGCACTTAAAAAAAATACCAAAATTGTAAGGCTAATGATATACAGTGAAACACAAAATTCTGCACACATCAGCGGATTTTCAGTTTCTCTAAACCTAAGAATCTAAAGGAAGAATTAAGTTTGATAAATAAAAAGAAAATAAAAATTTACTTCAATAGCATAATAGCTCTTGAAGAGACCGCAAACTTGGTTGCCTCAATGCCACGACGAATACAAGCAGCTATTAAAATATTGAATGTGTCATAAAATGTTATTGTTTATGTTAAATTGTTAGTCCTTATAGTGCGACATAACCACAGCCTTAGCAACTCTTTAACACATAGTTCTTAAAGAAAAACCGGAAATATAAGATCTGTTAATTTTTTTGTGACATTTTGCGTTTTGTTTTCAATCCAATTAAAAGACAACATGTTTATTTAGTTCTATTTTCACATACAAACAGTAAAAAACGAAATTCCTTTTTTTGTCATGTGTCTATCTAAATTTGAAATTCAGAATTTCAACGAAATTCACTTTGTGTGTCCGCACTAGTTATTAGATAGTTTCGTACTGTATGAAGATTTTTGTTCTGTTAATTTCTTGTTATGCTTGTGAATTTACCGTTTTTTTATGATAATAATATAGTCATCGTGTATAATTATAAATCGGCCTTGGCCCTCCATAAATAGTCATTGTTTATAAAACTCTCTACCTAATTTTTCCTTACACTCTTGAGTTTCACAGAAACTGAACATCCGGTGCGGTATATGTGCACTTTTCTCCTTTACTGTAGATATGGATGAAAAATGCTTAAAACTAAATGAAAACGAGTTGAACGTTTGTAGACGATTATATGAAATTGAACAAATTGCAGTTCCTTATTCCACAAATAAAACATCAGGATTTTTTAACAATAGGCGTTTTTCTTTTTTAACTCAGAGCACGGAGTAGAGCACGAGCACACCGAGCACGCTCTGACAACTATGATTTCATTTTACAACGCATAGGACACGAACTGTCAGATAACAGCTATTTATAATTAAGTTTAGTTTTCAACAAAATTTTTTTCTATCGTTTTAATTTTTTTTGTCCAAAATGGATAAAATAATTGGTCTGAGCCCTTGTCCGCCATTTCAAATTTTTGTTAATTCTACCAAAATATATTTTTTCTTTAATCGTGTTCTGTCTGCTCAGTCAATTTCTTCTGAGCACGTAGAGCACGCTCTGAGCGCGCTCTGATCACAAAAATAAACGCAATTACGTTTGCTCTGAGTGCTCAGAGCTAAAAAGAAACACGATTACGTTTTTTGACAATGCCTAATAAAAGAAACAAAATTATTTATTTAAACTGGTATCGAATGCATTTCGAGGAATTCTACGTCTCATCATCTGCTATGCAATTAAAAGACTAAAGAACAACAAACAAAAGGACTATGCACAAATTTAAGAAAGTGAAAATAAAGAAAGACACTTATTTCCTTCGTTACATCAAGGCCATTGTAAAGACGGAATTAAAGAAACAAACAAAATCGAGAGAGTATCGATATTTAATGAATCTACCATATAACATGTGTGACTAGATATTTCCTTATCTTTTATGTAGTAGTTTAAAGTTCTATTCGAAAGAGCCTGTGTGATGCAGTTGCGGGTTGAATTCGACATCGTAGACTTTGGCTACCAACGATAGCATTTTTTTTTCAACGAAATACTTATGATCTTTGAATTTAGCGCCCTATGCTGTCTTGTTTGTCATACATTTTTTTTTCACAGGAGCCAAAATTGATTTCATAAATACCGCTTTTTTTTTTTTTTTTTTTTTTTTTTGATGAGACATCAGTGGACATCAGTCTTTAGTGGAGCCAAGTAAATTAGATAACTTGTTGTTATTGGTGTATATTATTTTTCATATTTTCTTTCCCAAAGGTATGAATAAGTTGGTTGCTTATCGTGGGTACATAATTAAATGCAACAACCAATAATCAGGTTTTTACTTGGTTTTTCCAAATTCTCAAGCTTTCTCACACAAATTTTATATTTCCTAAATGCTAACGCTTGTGATTCGATGACTGGTAAGCCGTAATACAATATATCTTCTAATTCGCTTGATTTTGTCATTTATAGCAAAGTGGATTCAACTATTCGCAAGTCGTAATAAATAATAGCTTCAAAATTTATGTGCATGTATACAAATTATGGATATTTGGGGTCTATACCTAGAATCCCAGATGCGATAAAGGAAACAGCGACCCCAGCTTATTTTTAACAAGTTATTCAGTCGCCATTTGAATATTAAATTCGAATCATAGTTTGTAAAAGATCAATGCGGCGTAATTGCACCAAGCACAGTAATTATCTTCCTTTCTTCATTTAGCAATATAAAATTCTAGTCAGAAAATGTTCTCGTTGTTGTTATGTTGTTATTCAACCAGTGTAAACAGTTGCATTGGCAGGCAAACGAAGAAGTTCGATCGGATAGAGTTCGAACGTATTAGGCAAATAACGTGATATGCACAGTAAGAACACATGACCATCAGCAATACATTTTTTTTTATTGGTATCATTTTTAAAAATTCCCACAGAACGAGTTTTTAATTAAATCGACTTCGACAATTATAGCTGTGGATAAATATGTTTACAAATCATGCCTCAAATACAATCATAGTTTTTTGTACCTTCGTATTATTCAAATCTTAAAAGTATTGTAACTAACTTTTGTTTCACCTTTGATAAAGATTTCAGGATCAGTTTGAGTGTTGTCTTTTTTTTTTCTTTTTATTACATTTTTACTTGTTTCTGCAAATATCATAGTATAGCAAGCACAATCTGAAATGATACGAATATTTAAACTCTAAATGAAAACAAAAAAAAAAAAAAGTCATAATATACAAATAATAATTCCAAACACGAGTATTAATTCGAATCTTAAATCTTTGCTATTATTGAATAAAATTAAAAGCACTTTTAAACTCAAACTTAAATCAAAACATTGTCAAATCTACAGTATTTACAAAAGCTCAGCTGTAATTGATGAAAAACTTGTTACAGAACATTCACCAGAAATACTTGTATTTATTCATTAATACAAATTTGAGTATGTTAAACACAAATTCTTATTGTTTAAAGAGCCTTACAAAAACCTACGACTTACTCTTTGAGTTGGTACTATAGCCGATGATTAGTCTGAAATTCACTGAAATCTCAAACTTATAAAAAACCAAAAAAGAAGCGCAAAATATTTTTGTTTATTATTATATTATTTATTTTGAAAAAAAATAAACGAAAGTCTTTTCTATTTTTACCCATTTACTTTTTAATAGAATTGGGGATGGATTTTGCGCAAGGACATGGTATAAAATCTATGCAAATGATATAAAATCCAAACCAGCGAAAAAAATCAGATTAAATTAATTAAAGCAACAAAAAAAAAAAAAAAAAAAAAAAACACAGGTCAAAATGCCTGTTCTAAACTTTCTTAAAAAATCGCACTACGCGATATAATTTTTTTTAAATATATACTCAAATATTATTTAAATATGTAGTAAACAAACATTATTATTGCATACTGAACGTAGGAACAATTGATAGATTTATGGTATGAATTTTATACCACCAACCCGTAAAGAGTTAACTTCACTGCACTACACTAGTATAAATGCAAAATCATAAGTTCTAAAAGTCAAATACGACAATGTAAATAAAGTTAAAAATACTAAAAAGTACCCTTAACGTTATCGTCGCAAATCAATTGAACAAACACATCAAAAATTTGTTTGATAAACGTAGACAACGTAAAATATTTTCAATATTTTCATACAAAGTACAAGCTTTGTTTACTATCCGCCATGAATTTTTCGACATATTCAATAATACTGCGGACACACGAGAGTGAGTTTCAGGCAAATTTAGCATTTAGAAACCAAATGTGTCTGAAATGCGGAATTTCGCCATACAAAAACTTTCAAATGAAATTCTGAATTTCACAAGAATTTCAACGAAATTCACTTAAAATGCCAAAAGTAACTCAACAACCCTCAAACAAACGCATGGTTGTACAAATATTTTGCATTGTTTTCATAACGGTACTCTTGTAATATTTATTAAAAGCAAAAGTGAAAAAATTAACTAAAGGAGCCGGAGCCGGTAACTCATGGCTATTCCTCCAATTTGCCATAATTCCAATATAAATTCTAGCTATTTAAATTCAGTTAAAAGGCAACGTTTCTATTTAATGTTATTTTCACAAAACACAGACGAAAATTCTTTTTCTTCTCCAAACTTATAATCTTTCAAAAACGAAATTCGATTCTCAATGAAATTTCTGCCCACCTAAAATTTGAAATTCAGAATTTTATTTTATTCACTCTCATGTGTCCGCACTATAATCCGAAATTCATACAAAAGCAACAAGGTTAAATTACAGCTGCGCATTGAACGAATAATTGTACTGCATCAAAAGATTTTTGCTTGTACATATTAAAAAATGAATTACTTTGCATAAAAGCCTGTAGATTTTGCCGATAAATTTTCCCACTACTTTTTTACACGCACACAAATTTTATGTTTAGATATTTCCGTTTCCTAGTTTTTATTCACAATTCATAAATTTTTAAAGTAAATTGAACATTATCTTACTAAAAGAAAATTGTACTCTAGCCAAAAGTAAAATTTATGAAATAAACTGTATGAAAAATTAAGAAGAATAAAAAAAATAATAATAATAAGCAACAAACCTTTCAGCTTAGGTTTAGAATTCCACATTGAAGTACACAAATTGTTTTAATCAGAAAATAGCTTGATGTAAACAACAGCGACTAATTAAATGAAAAAATATTGTAATCAAATATAGCTACAACTGTATTCTGAAACTAAGGGCACAACGATAACGAATTGATAAAAACAAAAAAACTGAGAACCCAAGCAAACTGCATGAGAATGTTATACATAAACAAGAACACAGTTGTAAAATCTTAGTGCTACAAAATTAAACAAAAAAGTACGAAATAAAAAAATAAAAGCATTAAATGATTTAGAAATGTTTTAATATACCAATACTTGGCCACACCCATTGCAACTACTAACATTCCGGTCAATGCCGTCTTTTTAGATGCAACTGCTCGTCGCGGAAAACGTGGAGATACGCAGACGAAGGAAAAACAATCACGTCATTTCCCTGGGCCCGTAAGTGGTACTTTTTGTTGTCAAAACCAAATCTAATTTCTTTTCTAGATTCGGCAATTATTGCCAGCAATTATTTTATAATTCCCTTTTCAAATTGTGTTTCTTGTGCTTTATCTACAATTTAGCGATTTTATTGAGTTTTAATTTGCTAAAATTTCATTCACAAAATTTATTATGAACAATTTATTTCTTTTTATAAATTTTAATTGAAAAACGTAAATTATATGAAAGTGACGACTAAAAGTAAAAAATATTATGAAGCATATCGAAAAAAAAGGAAAACAAGCACAAAAGAAACAAAAGAAAGCACAAAATACACTTATAGCTTATTCCGTCCTCGCTTATGAACTCCTGGCAATAATTGCTTAATCTAAAAAGGGACTAGATTGTTCTTACTTTTTCCTGGCATTTATGACCTTACCGAATTGAAAACAAACATCACTTATACATTTTCTTCTTTAATCCACCCTTTATATCGATTTTCCTTTACATTCATGGGTAAGGCTACCAACTCTCGATCGGGAAAATTATGGAATTCTGAATCAGAAATTATGTGCATTGTATAAAATCTGTAATATAGCCGCGTATTTCTAAATTAAAGTGGAAATTGGTTTTTACTCATTGTGATTCATAAAACTCAAACAAATAAGGCCTCATCGTTTACAACCATATTACTTTCAATCGAAATTTTACAGCACTAGCTAAAGTGTTTATGAACTCTTACATTATATACTTTTCCTGAGATGCGATGTTTTAGTACCCTCGGCGGTTTTATTCAAAAAAACATAAAAGTCGATATAGTTGACATCTATATTTTTCACAAATATCATTGATTTTAGTGCTTCCTCGGATTTCAGTACCTCCTCTCTATACTCTATGGCGTGAGCGCTGTGATGTTTTTGGCATAAATGTATTGAGTGTTACCATTGTATAATCCCTAACGCTTGTTTCGCAAGATGCCCGGTTTTAACTCGTCATTTGGGAAAATTCAAATCATATAAAAACTAGATTTTTAACATTTTTTTTTAATCAAAGCGAGTATTGTCCATAAAAATTAGGTGCGGTTGGTAACCTTATGCATATATGTATATGAATCACAGTTTACGTATAGTTTTGATTGCCGACAATCAAATGCTGTATTTATTTTTATACCTTATACGCATGAACAGTGAAAATTTCTTATCAGCTCCCCACTGACCATTCCAAACATTATTTCTGAATACATACATTTGAATATAAGATTATTTGAAAAAATTATCGTACATTTCGAGCAAAACAAACTTTAAAAAATGGATTTGAGTCCAAATTAGGAATTTCTTAAAAGTGGCTTAGTTCCACGCGTGGAATTATTCAGGAATCATTCACAATACTGACAACATTGATATATCATTCTATAAAACTTGTTGCTCTTAGAAATTTTTGCTGTTTCGAAACTATTCATATTGGGAGTGTACACGTTAGAAAGGGGCTGTCCCGAATCCGAGCGGCGAAATGAAAAAAATTTTCTTTGGCAATTTCTACTTTTTAAGGTTTGCCATTGACAAGCCACATAGCATCCCGTGTTTTTTCTTTTCTCTTCTTTTTATGTATGTATGTATGTATAAAAGGAAATGTATGCAAAATATATATGTATTGGCATGTTTCAGCTACGCAACAAATATAGCACAAACACCATACGAACACACACCAAAAAAAAAAGTAATGAACGGAATCCTTTATCATAGTAAAACTAAACTCGCAATTCAAACGGTTACAAAATCTTTGCTTTAACGTGATTACAAATTGAATTATTTGTTTGCAAAAAAACTTACCCTTACTTCTACGGGCAACATTGCAAAGTAGACCTGCCTGAATAGGCCAGGTTCAAAGACGATAATTTACTAATATAAAAATCAAAGAATACACATTGGACAGCCATTACTTTTTATGTACACACTAGAGATGCCAACTTATGGGGAAACTCCCCGAAATGTGGGAGTTAGTGTGGGAGATTGGGGAATGAGATTGTTTTTGTTGAGAACTGACACATTACATTTCTTTCTCATTTTCTGATGCTTTCTTAAAAAAGCATAAAATCCAATTCTACCACCTTTCCGTTTAGTATTTAATCCAATAGAAAATACTTTTTAGTACGGCCACAAAAATTTAAGATTAATCCTCTACTGTTTTATTTTATTACCTAACCATTATCCTAACTGGTTTGCTCCATTACTTTCGAAAAAATTTTGAAAATGAAAAGTATAAAACCTTTTTTATTAATGTTTTATTTTTATTATTCCTCAAGTTTTTTTTAAATGTATTTGCATATGGTGTGTACGTGCAAAACAAGTTGTGATTTTAAAAAAATATGATTTACTTTTTGTGTTAATTATTAATTGAATTGCTGTTTTCGTTTTTAATTCGCAAGTGCATAAATAAAACTGTTAATAAGCTTGTTGTGATAGGAACCCAAATATGTATGATTATATATTATATGATTTTATTTATGGTAATTTGTCCATACTGAAATTGGGGCATTATTTTGGATAGTTTGATTTGAAAAAAAAAACAGAGTTGGCATCCCTTGTACACTTATGCAATAAATATATCGTTGTTGTTGTGTGGCCGTTAAAATGTCAATGTGGTGAGATTATTAATCAGCTGCTTCAAAATATGTGTTTTGATAACAACTTTGATAGCGAAAATATAACTTAGTGCTAAAACATTCCAGTCTTATAATTCGTAGTTTGGAAGTAAGATTAAAAATTTATACATAACAAAAGAAATTTTAGAACCTTAGAAATTTACTTGTTTAACATTTTATTTCCACAGGAAAATGTTTTTGTAAAACTCAGTCATACGCAGGGTCACCGTTTAGAGAACTTTTTAAAAGGAAAAAAAAGGGGCGTTGTTTTTTTTTTTTTATTTGCTTAAACTACTCCCAATAGACGTTTGCTGTCATATTACAACTTCAATGATAATTTTTGATTTTGTTAGTTATATTATTACATATATACATTAGCTTAAATTGGTTTTTTACCACAGAAATAATGAAAGAACTCAAATGCAGTGAAAACTTATGTCCATTGAAAATACAATGAAAATTTTACAAATTACGAATTGCGCTAAAACTAACTTTACTAAATTTCGGAAAAAAAGGCAGTACCACGAACAATGATGTCTTCTCGCTTTTTCTTATGGAAAGTTTAGTTATGAAAGAGTACTATTCTTTATATATTACAGCAATAATATTAGCAAGTGACCGTCATCTTGCCAAAAATTCTGTTTCTTCTTATTGCTTTTTACAACAGCATCTAAAGCTAACAAATGATATACAAATAGGCTTTTATATCCGCTTCGCGATACCTAACAGCTTAAGCCTCTCCATCAAGTTTAAGGTTTCTGCGGAAACAAAACAAATAAAATAAATAAAAACACAATACATGATTGTTTTTTTTTTTAATAAATCCATTTATTTATTTAATGAAACGCCAATTCTTAAACACTCATATCTTCATGTTTCCTTGCCATTGTCGTGCTTAATTACTAAAATGGTATTCATTGTTGTTCTTTCAGTAGCAACAATTTACAAATGATTTTTCTCGCTTACATAAAAAAACGAACGCACAATAAGCAAAAATGTAGGGAATACAAAGATTTCTAATTTTTTACTTGCTTTAATTTCATTATTTTTCTTTCTAAGCTCACATTTTGTGGCGATGGAATTATATGATCATATTAAGATTACATCTTTTTGGGGTATACATGTGAAATATTTATTTTTACTTTGAGGTTGTGAATACGAAAAGGTTCTAGTCCAACTCATCAATGTAAATGGGTTTTTTTTTTTTCTTTTTATAAAATTTTACTTTTTTATTCTGTATGTATGTATGTGGGTGAGTGTGTAGTTTAATTATGTGTATATATGTATTTTAAAGGTATTTGTTTTAATTTTTAATAAACAGCAAAATATATATCCAAGCATTTTTAAGAGTTCGTGGTGGTCATTGAGATAAACAGACATACATTATTTGCATCGTTCTAATAATATGAGAGGCAGGCAATCCTTAAAGTAAAAATTATAAGAACGAAAAACCAAGCAAGTTTATTTATATAATTCTGTTATTTTGACGTGATATAAAATTTGATTTTCCTGTTGAGTTTATATAATTAAGTGTTTTGCTTATTTCGTTTATTGGTTGTTGCTTCTGTATGCAAATAGTTTCATTTATATGCAGCTTATATGATAATTTATGAATTCGTTACTGTAACACGTTTTCTTTTATCGGCTTTTTCTGATTTAGGCTATCATTTTTAGTAAGGAGTAGTTGTAGAGATATTATTATTAATCATATGATTTATTTTATTTCCTTTTTCATTCCCCTTTCTCAATTCTCATCATCTTATCTCATAATTTTTAACATTTGCCTTGGGGGTTGTAATTATTTGCTGCAGCGTTTACTTGTTTATCTACTGATCTTCATCTCCAAGTTCATGTTTAATTTTAGAAAAGTCAAAATCTTCGCCAGTGCCACGTTTAAAGATGTCCAATACATCCAGGCAAGTGGTCTCAAAATGTGTAGTAGCATCGTAAGATTCCGAAATGAAAATTTGTGAATCTAGTCCACTATCCACTGGCTCCATATAATCAGAAACAGTTATAAACTTTTGTGCGATGGGTTCCAGCAAATCCAGACCATGTTTGATTTCTATCTCGGGATGATCAGTTTCTACTGTAGTCGAAACCATGCCAACAAACCAACCTTTTGCAGCTACCTGATGAGTGTAACTAACAAGCGATACATAGATGTCAGACTTGCGTCCAACCTGCTTTTGTGGAATGATAATTTGTGTAGATAGACCATCCTTAGTGTTGGCAATAGGATGATCCAGCAAGCAAATGCAACGAATAACTTTACCCTTCTTGCGGACCTGCATGATTTAAAAGAGAACAAAATTAAGTTATATTTAATACAACAAATTAGGTTTTTTTTTACCTTATCGGGAACGTAACTAGGATCGCAATACACTTGTTTGCATTTTGCAACCTCATCACCCGAACGTACACCCACCACCTTACCACCCTCGCCAAGCACAATTTCGTCAATTGGCTTATCCAGCATATAAGTGCCTCCATAGATAGCCGACAGGCGTGCAAATCCTTGCGGTAGCTCACCTAAACCATACATTGGATACAAGTATGGTGATTTTCCGTATCGTGCCAATGAATCCGAGTACAGTTTAATACGTCGTATGGTATTTACAGCTGGATCGTTCAAGTAGTCATCGTCACGGAACAACGCCAAGGCGTGTCCGGTGAAATCTTGCGTATTCTTATCTAATCCAAATTTATCGTACAAGCCCTGCATATTGGATTTGACGGGATCAAAGTCTTTCCAAGTCTTGGGATCATCTTCTTTAAAGTCCTGAACATAAACAAGGAAGTTGCGGAAGCGACGCTTCTCGAACATACCTGCAAATATAATTTCATATAGTATATGCACGTGTATTAATTATTAGAATGAGAATTATTGATCTAAACTTTGTTATAGTGTTGAAAATGTGAAAAGAATTAGATTATCAATTAAATCTGCTAGATTCAACATTGGAACAAAATTCAAGGTCTTAGAGTATGGTATGTGACGGCAGGTGGAGTTTTCAGCCATAATATGCAAGCGGACTTTAACTTTAATAAAAACTTAGCTATGTTTAAATTTAAATGTGTAAATAAAAAATTTAGCTTTAACAAGCACAAAACAGAAAATTTTTTCGCTTTCCAAAGGACATACATGTATTTTGTGTTTTATTGAGTCTTATTTATTGTCAATGCATAGCAATAACTAATTAAGTGCATTTTTAAAATAATAAACAGAAAGTTCCTGAGTTTTTCGGACAAGAAGCTTTTATACGAGCAAAAAGATAAGAAATTTTAATTTTGTAATTTCACTAGGCGGAAAACTTTTCACATATGAATGTCATGGCTCCTGGCCATGGTAGACAATTTTGACTGATAAAGAAAGTGGCCAGTTTGTTAAACTTTAAGGAAAAAGCTTTATAAATGTCAAAAAAAAAAATAAAAGCTTGACGGGTCATTATTAAATCAACGTTTATAGATTTCATAGAAATCGGAAACAAACAAGGTGAATACTTCGTAGAATAAAATGGGCTTTCAAGTTGACCCAATGTGTCTTGATTTATCCCTTCACATCAATATGCGTGACGTAATTTTTATTTTCAAATAATTAATAAGTGTTATGGTAACAAAGTGAAAGGACGTTAAAAGAAAAAAGTTACCATTGATTAGTTATAATCAGTTTGTTCGTTAGTTGGCTAATACCAATAGTAAGAAAACTTGCGGTATTTCCATAAAATAACCAAATCTAAATGATGAATTTATTAAAAACAACATTAATGAAAGTCGAGTAGGTAACTGAAAAAATCATAGTAAAGCAAAAAACGAAAAAAAAAAAAAAAGAAATCAGTTTATGAACCAATTTTCAAAAGAAGAAAAATAATTGTTATTATTTGAGCTGAAGTGCGAGGCAGAACGAGAGAAAACAAGTAATATAGCTATGAAAAGTATGATTGATAATAGGAAACATGGTAAAATCGCAGAGAATGATTCATTCGCTTTGTATAGAGTTTAGTTTAAACTTGCCACACTATTATTCTGTGCAAATTTCGCGGAGTTTCCCCTCAAAATTGTAATAGATGCTTCGGTTTGCTACCATCTACATAGTAGTTAATCACTGTTGTGACAGACAATGGCAACAGAATTGAATTAATTTGTTTCTTTTAAAAGGAAACGACTAGCCATAATCCTTCGTAGAAAATTATGGAATGTACAACGGGGTACGGGTAAAAGCTATGAACTTATAATATTTGGGGAGATTTGGGTCTTTTTCTGATAGTAGTTTTTAAAATTTGAATACTGGTCTACTACCTCCTAAATTATGTGACCAACAGTCTCATCACAAAAACATTTTCTTTCTATATGTATGGTAACAAACCGAAAAATCTATTACGATTTGATGGGGAAACAACAAAAAACGTGAACGTAATTAGTCAGTTAGTTAATTTTTCGCTCTGTTAACGATGACCAAATTCCTTCTTTCCTTCCTCTGCTCAGTACTATTTCAAAAAATAATTTATACCTATAAAATAATATACAAACGGCTCATGATATACATAATTTTGTAGCATCTCGTTTATGTGCTAAGAATTCATCTAATTACCTTGTATATTTTTTTTTTTAGAGAAACGCGTCCTTTTAAATTATAAAACTAAAATTTGTATGTGCATTCGCCATTTGAAGGCTCATGTTTGCGCATAGCAAAATCATTTCATGCCGCCCTCAAACGCAAAAACCCCACCCGTCTCTTCTATCCCCCTTTTAAGGGAAGTCATAATCAAATTCACTCGTTTGTCTTTTAAACTTCATTTCTACTTCGCCGTAAAATACGTGTCATGACGAAACAGCAGAAAATGAGAGAATACGAAAGACAAAGGTAGAAAAGAAGATGATAAAACACGAACGAAGAAAAATTGTTCTACGTTTTAGTTATTTTTTTCTCTTTGCATACATTCTAAAATTACATTTTCTTGATTACTGGGCCGGTGTATTTTTGCACACTACTTACCCATGAGATCGGAGGCAAGTGCCTCTTTTTGGTCCACAGGCACTTTAGCAATTTTTCCTCCCTTATAAACATAGCTGCCTTCGATGGACTTAAATTCAAGATACCGAGTCACGCCCGTATGTATGAGCAATTTCACCAGCTGTCCATTGGCCATAAGGAATTTAGGAATAAGATCTACGTTCCATTCGCGACCTCGCCCATACTTATCACCGGGCGCATCGATATTGAAACGCTGGAAAAGTTCCTCCAGTGGCGTAATGGATGCAGAATCGGCACCATAATACTTATTACGGTCGATATGCAGAACCTTCTTTCCGGAAACAGATAGCATTCCACTTAGGATGCACTCCTTGAGTCCGGTACCCAAAACAATGGCATCATATTCCTCATTCATTTCGTTTAGTACTTAATTAACACAAGTTATCTCAAATATTTATGCACTCCTAGATTATTCTTCGATTTTTACTTTTCTTTTCACCGTCGCGCTAACAAGAGGAGTATGTGTTCCCTTTTTCAGTTCGAAACGTTCAATAAATTTTTTTCTATTCGGAACAATGGCTAAAAACGAATTGTCACTCACATTTCAATATGTGCGAATGGGAACAATGGTTGTATTTTCATATTGGATATCTATCTCCTTCTTTAACAGAGATGCTAATTACCATTTTCGATATTGAATCCAATGCTGCCAAACACCAAAACTGTCGGAGGCTTACCACATTTCTTAAATCTTCTAGACATTTTAACCCTTATGTTAGCTAATGTTGGGAATCTACAAATATTTTATTTTAATTTGTTTAAATTTTAAGTTACTTGATTAAAAATACTTTAATTTTCTTTGATCAACAGAAAATCTATATATATATTCTTGGTTTTAATTACAAATTTGTTTGGTATAAAAGCTTTTTTAAGTTATCGAACAATTAAAAATAGGAATTGTTAATAATCGTAATAGAATACAAAATTAGTTAGTGCACCCTACAGTGCTTGATTCAAAGACAGGTGAGTTTCTATCTCTTTCTTACTACCCATTTTTTCTACCTCTCTTTTTCAGACAGGGGTTCATGTTTGCGTCCGTGTGAACAGCCGCAAAGAGTTGAATGCTTTTGATATCTCCTTTTGGAAGAGTTAGAAGTTTCCACTGAGTAATTGTTTTATCATTATCACATTCTGTTAAAAAGTCAATTTGTATTAAAAGTTATAAAATTAAACTTTCTAGTTTTACTATGAGCAACACAACTTTAAATCTATTGTGTTTTATGTGCAATGTAATAAAATAATGTTTACTTTAAACATTTATTTTACCTTCAGAACTTACCAAAAACTACCAAATTGAAAAAAAGTTACCAAGCAAATAAAAAGTTACTAATTTTGGTAGAATTGTACCAAAAACGGCAACCATGACAGTGGTCACAATACTCCAAACACAAAATGTTCATGATAAAATCATGTATAAGGTGATAAAACAATGTCAAAATAAGCCGTACAACAAGACAACACACATCAACAACAAATCTTTGTTGTTGCGGCCATAATGTCGGCATGCAGTGGATATCAAAATGGAGGAAAAAGTAAGCTATCGCAACTGAACAATAATTGTGACAACCAATGGTATTGACCACAAAGAAAGAAGAAGAGTGAGTTGCTGGCAGCTTCACCTTGATAAAATCCAAATGCCAAATATACTACAGTTTTTCCAACCATTTAATTTAATTTTTTGCCATGGTGTGTGTGTGTGACGTGTAATACAACGCTGTCAACGAACAACAAGAGAAATAGTTGACGTTTCGCTCGTGTCGTGTAAAGTTGTTGGAAAAGTGCGTAGCCGATTTATTATAAAATTAAATTAAAAAATAAATGAAATATAAAAAAAATAAAAGAACTTGAGTGAAATTGCTGCATTCTAATATTTGATCAATATCAAGAAAAGAGAAATTAAAAGTTCCACTATTATGTGCTAAAATGATATAAATTATCTTAACGTGTAAGAAATTCGTTGAAAATAGTGCACAAATGCAATTTAGGGCAAGAAGTCAAAGAAAACAGAACCAACAGCAGTAGCATCGAGTGAACGGGCTAAGAAATTAAAATTTTTAACGAATCTCGCAAAAAAGATACCAGAAAACACAGCTGCAAAAGAGGAAATAAAAAATTTATAATATAGTAAACAGCAACAAAAATTAAGTGCTATAGCAGTAGAAGACAAAAGTTTAGTTTGTCTTTGCTTGTTTGAGTGTGTGCGAAATCGTAAATTTGCAAGAATTCTGATTTTTTTTGTTTTAATGCTGCGTCGATAACAACAACAAAAGTGTACTCAAATTAGCTCCCGTTTTATAAATTTTTGTTTATTTCAACACTTTGCCTAGTGTAAGTATTTTTGTTATTTTGCAAAAAAAAAAAACCTAAACCTCAATTAATGATTAAAATTTTAACAAAAATTAAACAAGTTGCATGAGACAGAGAAAGAAAGAGTCGAGAAAAAGACTAAGTAAAATCGTTCCACACAACCAATCGGGCTCAATTAATTGGCAATAAAATATAACCAGTTGCGCACTGTCGCAGCGTCTTCCTCTTCGTCTTATTCTTAATGTTTGCTATCTCTGATATATTTATGTGTATGGAAAGCCATTTCTATATTCTTCATAATATGCATTAGCTTTCTCATATTGTCGATTTTTAATTTTATAACCCTACAATTGTACTTCTTAGTTGTTCCAATTTTATTGGCTGGCTAGGTCCATTTCACTGCCCCAATCAACTTTGAGTAATACGAAAATTATTTAAAAAAAAACATGCTGAAAAAATTAACATACATATGTAGAAGCTTTCATTTGTAAGCACAATTGACCAGGAGAGCATTGTAATCTCCTCGAAAATTCGAAAGTTATCTCACATTTCTATATATTTTGCTCATTTACCTTAACATCAGTTATTAAATTATGGGCATAAACGAACGATTTTTGCAACAACTTATGCCTATTTATTTATTGGAACCAAACATCGGGATCTTGGGTATTTATTTTAGTTTAAAAAAATTTCTATTATTACATGTTTTTATTTATTTTATTTGTTTGATTCCTTCTTTATGCAGATGACTTAAAAATTTATTCACCCATCAAAAATTTATCGGATTCTCTAATCCATAGCTGAAAATTCGATCTTGGAGCCCAAAATTTATTTTATAGAAAAATCATTTACACGACTTTTGATTTTTCATCTGCCATGTTATTTTAAAATTTTTGTTTGTGAACATTTTGTATGCTTTAAAAGTTTCGTCTTCTAAATTAATTTGTACAATAAAAAACTAACTTACTAATTAGCGATGGCAATATAAGGGTAGCGCGCGGTGTAACTTGTGCATACGTTTTTACTCATAGTGTTTTCCTAGTTCAAATTTAAAATTTCTTCACATCAAAGTAGCTTTGTTAAACATGTCTAAGCTCTCATGTCAAATTTTGAGATCATTCGATAGTTTTTGGTTTCAAAATGATCAGCACAATAGAAGTGCGTGAAAAAATTAGTAGACTGCGCAATGAAAATCCAAATTTGACTTTCAAAGGAATTGCTGGAAAAACACGTTATTAAAGTATATAATGAACGCCTGTCCATTAATAGGAAACAAGGAAGTGACAAAAAGAAGGGGTTTAATAACCCTGCTATGACCAAGAAGGTTACAGCTCTTTTAAAACAAAATTCCAATACATCAGGCAGGAAAGTGGCTGAAAAACTAGGATGCTCTGAAACGTTTGTTAGAAAAGTTAAGAGGGAGGAAGGGCTGAAGTCATACAAGGTCCAAAAAGTTTCAGACAGAAATTCTAAGAGAAACAGCGAAGCAAAAGAGCGAGCCAAAATATTGCGCCGTGATTTCATAAAGAATTTTGATTGCTGCATTATGGACGATGAGACCTATGCACTGGGTGGCTTTCCACAGCTTCCGGGTGTGGGTTTTTATGTTGCAGATCGTAGAGGAAATGTCCAGGAGCAGTATAAGACACAGAAGAAGTCTAATTCCTCAAAAAGTGTTTGGTGTGGCAGGCAATCTGTAGCTGTAATAGACGAAACAGTTCATTTGGTACATCTGGGACAATCAACATATATATATATATCCGGTACTGTCTGTAAAAAACGTTTCCCATTCATAAAGCAGCACGCAGTTTCCGCTTTCTTTTGGCTTGATTTCGATGCGTGCCATTATAGTAAAGCAATAGTTGAATGGTACGAAAAGAATAATGTAACACTTGTACTCAGATATGCGAATCCACCTAACTACCCAGAGCTCAGACCAATAGAAGATATGGGGCTCTGGTAAAAAGGATCATGAAGGGCACAAAACAGGTTGCTGGAACCGTTACCAGTTTTTCCAAAAAGTAGCTGTCATCAAGTACAAAATTTTCTGAAAACACTATTAAAAGGTTAATGGGAGGAATTTCGGAAAAAATCAAAATTTTTATTAAACTTTAAAAACAAAAAATATTTTGTTGATGAATAAACATAACAATGAAATTTTTTGTTATGTTAAATAGATTAGATTAATTAATTCTCAAAAATCGAGCCATGTCCGAGTTTACGGACGAGAAGAAGATAGCTTACAGAGCAACGTTAAACGTAAACAAATTAAAAACGGCTTGGTTGACAATGAGGTAGTATTTTATTTTTTTGAGATTGTTTATTTTGTAAATTTTTGGATTTTAAAATATGCCAAAAATTTTTACCAGATGATTAAAAAAAAGTACTAAATATTGTAGTAGGCTGAATATTGTAATAGAATTTTCTCAATTATCTCGCAAACACAGAGTTGCATAGCGAAAATTCATAGCCAAAAACGATTTTTGTTAAAAATCACTAAATATCTGATTTTCTGAGAACTGTTCTATGAAAAAAATTAAATTTTTAAGCGATTTTCAGCCATAATCGATTTTGGGCACCAAAATTAAATTGTTAGCCGCCATATTAGCATATTATTAGAAAACTTTCACGTTTCGGTGCTCTAATAATCACCTTTCTCTGAGCTTCAATAAGATTTTCGGTAACCTTTGCCAAAATCTTTAATGTTATCCCTGCATTTTTATTATTTTGCTCATTCTGCATTAAAGTCAGTTCAGGAAATAAAAGACCCAGCTGTGCTAAACGACGCAATGCTAAACTTTCTTTTTTGCCGCACATAATTTATATTATTCCCAAAACCTATTCCATTTTAGCAATTATTAGGTGCAATAGTTTTGAGTTTGCTGACACGTCTTTATCGTCACAAATTCAAACGGCAAATGGTATTATTGAATATTTTTTGTAAAGTCTCTCTTCGCGTTAGAATAACTGTGATAGTAACTTTTTTTTATTTGCATTAAAATATACTTATTTTTTGTGTGTATACGCATCATTGGGACTTAATGGGCTAATTTGAATGAACTCTCACAGAAGAACTTCTTCGTCAGTAGTTCAACTTTAACTACAATCGAACAAGCTGAGTTTAAACTCGCACTGAAAAACCGACCTTGAATTATTCCTATTGTTAAAATCACGAACAGTTTATAGTATTTGTTTCATTGTTTTTCATAATTTATTACATACATCATATCAACCATTTGGAAACATTCAATTTCATTTTTCATTTTTGTTATTGCTTTTATTTTTTCTTTGTCATTCTTTTATCTTTTAATGCTTTTAATTTGTTCTGGTTTTAAAATTCGTGCTAAATATAGATTTGTAACAAACTTAAGTTCAATAATGGAAATATACTTAAGAATATTTGAAAAGAAACACACCCATTCTTGAAATTTTAAATTGGAAAGGTATATTTGAAACGTTTTTATATTTTATTGTTTGGCAATCAAATAAATTTCTTCCATGCACATATACACATTTAAAACTCTAAAGCACAATATAATAATTGATACAACTTTTTAATTGAAATTGATTAAATCTCAAAGACAAAGAAACGAAACAAAATATACTAATCAATTGGATTATTTCTTGTTAAATTTGCAGTACTACAAATAATATTCTCATATATATATAGTTAGTGCTGTATGGTTATAATGCAATGTTAAACACTAAATCCATATTTAAGCCCTGTGACGATAAAACAAAAACAAAAATGCAAAAATCAAAATAAAATACGATACCATTTTCAAGAAACACATGCCAAAGTTAATTTTTATCTTTAGCTAAAATTGGCGTTGAAATTATCAAACATGTTGCCCCTTGATTATTTGCTTTTTATGCTGCTGCTGCTGGCCTGCCTTTCTTGTAGATATTAACAGTTGTATGGTAAAGTTGTTTCTCTCTTTGCTCACGATATACATACATATCTACATATTTAGTGTTACTAAAGAAAAATTCAATTTATTTCACAAAAAATTATACTTACCTAAATTTAAAAATTTATTTATAATATTATCTTCCGTTTGTTTTGTTTTATTTCTATAATTTTTAGCATTTGTTTTGCTTTATATATCTTATATTTAAAATTCTGTGGTAAAAAATGAAAAAAACAGCCTACTCTACTTAAGCTTCCTATGCAACTCTCAACTTCATAAAAAAAAAAATTTTACGAAATACTCCAGAAATTTTCTTGTGCCAAATTTTCTTAAGCTAGTATAATCCACCTGTGAATACTAAATCTATTACAATTTATTTGACGAAAAGTTATTAAAAAGGTATTAAAGACTTACAAAGACTTTAAATTCGTGAAAGTCAGATTTGTGGAACGGATTTCTGATTTTCTAATATTCGTAATCTAGCCCTGGCATTCGCACCCAATTTATCAGCTATCATTTAAATTTTTGATCTTAATCAATTTTAGTCTTAACATTTCTCGAGAAAATTGTTCTGTTTGAAATCTTTAAAACTACTTGGAAACAGTCACAATTGATGACGCATTCACTCCATATGAATTTTATCACTAGGAGAAAGTTTGCACTGGCTTGAGTTGATGTTGAAATTTTACTTTTTCTCGTCTCCATTCTTACCAATTTTCTTTAAATTTTTAATGAAATATCGTAATAATGTTAAAAATAGTCTATCTTCTTCGAGTTTGTTTTTCAAAAACTAATAGAGTTTTAGTCTATAATTAACACAAGTTTTTCAATTTCATACTTTATTTTGTTTTAATCTTTATTTCATATTTCTTCTATTTCAGATACTCAATTGTCTTTGTAGCAAAAAAAAAACCAAAAAAACCAAGAAGATGAGAAAGAATTTTCCTAATGCTTGCTACCGCTACTGCTGCTAATTTACCGTTAATTCAAATCCGTCATTTGTGATTGTCAAACTAATGGTTTCTTGCAAAAATGCCTTCAGCGAATACCGAAGAGTTGCGGCGAAAGTTCACTATTGTGCAACAACAACGATCGGCACCGCCAATGTTACCGATTCCCAGCTATACATCGGGCTCTATAACAATAACAGCCTACGATCCATTAAATGCAACCGCAATGACGGCACTCCATGCAACACAATCCAACCCACTGCAGGAGCCCGAACGCACCTATGTATTCCCAGGAACAGCAAATATTACTGGTGGTGCTGGTGGAAGCGTTATCGGTAGTATGGCGACTGGTATACCTGGTGTTGCCATAGTAAATACACCGCCAGCACACACATTGACAATCGGTTCTGCCAGTGGACGGGGTCATGCTCGTTCAGTGAGTCATGGTGGTGGCGCTATTTTAGGGCCAACCGGTCGACCTATAAAATCTGCAATGAAAGGACATCAGCGAGCTTTTTCGCAAGGTCAAATTACCGATTCTCCTGGTGCCAGCGCTGCATCACGAGGTCATAGCCGTGTCGGTTCAAAGACCGATTTTATTTTGCCACCTGGTCACAAAGACGAAACGGAAACGCGAGATTTTGGACCATCGGTAATATCGTCGGCTGGCGGTCGTGGACATTCACGACAAGCATCTCGTTCTGAATCAATATACACATTGCGGCGATCAGAAACACCTCCATGGTGGAAGCGAATTGGTATTTGCCGAACGGAGAAATTTGAAGAGCGTAGTTATCGCATTGTCGTGCCAAATCACACCGTGCCACCGAAGACACCTAAACGTGATCATCCTAATGGGCATTTCGTGGCCAATAAAATTCGTACCACCAAATATACGCTGCTTTCGTTCATACCGAAAAATCTACTCGAGCAATTTCATCGTGTAGCGAATTTATATTTTATTTTTATTGTATTACTCAACTGGTTTCCAGCTATTAATGCATTCGGCAAAGAAGTCGCTATGATTCCGGTTCTTTTCGTTCTTGGAGTGACGGCGGTGAAAGATCTGTTTGAAGATCGACGAAGAAGATCATCGGATAAACGAATTAATAATAGCACATGTCGCGTGTATGATGGGTGAGTTTTGTTTTTTTCTATTGTTTGGATGTATATACATGCATAGCTCAATATACAATTTAAGTGTCCACGATATCTTCAGAAATATTATATCTATTGAAAATGGTTCTATTACTTTATTTATAACAACAATAAAATTCAAGAAATCTTTTTAATCGGGGAAATAAATTTGGTTAAGTTCAATCAGATCAGATATTAAGCTCCGTAAGGCCCATTTTACACTGCCTATATGAAATGGAAAACAACAACAATTTTGTCTCTACTGCGACGACTGTTCCAGTGTGATATGGGCCTAATGTTGTAATTAAAGAATTTGGTTCACTAGCAGCTCCTAGGCAAGGGTTTTGGGGATTAACAAATTTCACAGATTTCGAATCGCTCTATTAAGAATAACAACTCTTATGATTGTTTCTTTGGAAAAATTAAATTGTTGATTCTCAATGCATAAGTCAAACGAGTAATTATTTTAAAAATTGTTAATATGAAAAGCATTAAATTCAGGTTCATGATCAAAACAAATTTTTTTCTAATCCTCCCATTTACAATTTGAAACAACAATCAATACATTAGATAGTTTTTCTTTCAAGATATGTATCTAACGAGTTACTTATTAATTTCCATTGCAAATTATTTTTACAAACGTAATATAATTAAAATTAATTGGCGTTATGAAATGTTTTATTAATATTTATTAATTATTTATATGAAAGGCTCATATTTTGCGCGCACTTTAAAAAAAAAAAAGTCAAACGTGATCCAGTAATCGATAATACAGCAAAAAACTTTCCCTCCGCACATATAATTTTGCAATTTGTTTATACACTGTCCCACATTCTCTTAGCTTCGGACAAGCGTCCGTACATAAGTTTGCTCATCGCCACTACAATCAATTGTGAAACCTCTACTGCTATAGTAGGTGGTGATAGCTTTTATGGTAATGGTGATGGAAGCAAGCTAGAAGTGAAGGAAAGAGAGAATAAGGGGAACAGTGACATCTATGTACTTACCTACTGTTTTTGCATACAAAATGCGTCCATTCGTTCGTCTATCGGTCTATCTGTTTGACTATCTAAATGCCAACTGTTATATTCTATTGACCAATGAACTTAACCGTTTTTATGCGTTGTTCACGAGTGTGTCTCGTATATTGACGCATGCATATATGTAAGTATTTTACGTACATGCTCGCGTGTATTGTACATACACGCAAATTCTCAAATGCTCGTGCATTAGGAATGTTTACAAAACCAAAGAAAAACGTGGGGAATGTAAAAAAATTATATGTACTTAAAGAAAAATATAATGAAGAAATATACTTAGTAGACTTATCGTAAGCTTATCTCGCAAAAATATATTTTAAAACCATTTTTTTGAAATGGGTTAAGCCCAACTGGAAACCGACGCCTTTTCTCAGTATTACAAAAAAATGAAAACTCAAAGAATGAATCATTTCGGATAAAAAAATTCATGTAACAAGTATGTAGTAGTTTATGTTTTTTATATTTAAGATCAATTCATTATACAATTTCAAAATTACTTGAACAATGACTACAATGTCGTCTGTTATATGACAAGTATCTATTTTTTACATTCTTGCTTTTCATAAAGTGCATATTGTTAAAAATTATACCTCACTTGACACAATCTTCAAAGCTGAAAAACCCCAAGATGAATCAAGGGGGAATCCCTCAAGGGTTTTTTTTTTTTTTTGAAATTCAATTTATTTTACATACATTGGTATATGTAGTAATAATTGAGAAATAAAAAAATATGACTGTAACTATGTAAAGGTACTCACACACAGTTTCGAATTCATCGGTGTAAATACCCAAGTCAAAAAAATACAACAATGCAACCCATTGTTCTATATGAGAGAGCGCACACATACCTATGCGATTTCTTGGGAATTTTTTTTTTTTTTTGGAACACTGCAAGCTTCTCTCTTTTGACGGCTCGAAACCGCAACATGCTGCGTTTTCAGTCAGTCAACTGAAAAAAAAGAATAAAAGCTCTACCCAGAACTGCGACCGACGATCGAAAATCGATTGTTGGCTATGCGCGGTCAAAATGGCACAGAATTGCGGCGGCTGCTTTTTTCGATCGGCTTAGATTTATTTATATTTTTTCAGTTGAACAGCGATGGCATAGAGTTGCATTTGATCAGCTATTTGTCAAATAAATGCAATAAAATAATTAGAAATTGCACTTATTTATAAAAAGAAAAATATTTTCAACTTTCAATAAAAGAAGTACAAAATTACAAATGTTATGTACAACCTTTCGGTGAACGAATACAGAAAAAGAGTGCAAAAAAAGAATAAAGGGATTTGAAAAAAAATTAGAGTAACACTAA
Organism: Toxonevra muliebris; assembly: GCA_963691655.1. Classification (NCBI taxonomy): domain Eukaryota; kingdom Metazoa; phylum Arthropoda; class Insecta; order Diptera; family Pallopteridae; genus Toxonevra; species Toxonevra muliebris. Next base: position 7,643,824 of record OY829329.1, on the reverse strand, counting down.
ATTCAAAATTTTTTTTACGAGAATAAACTTCAATACATGATTTCACAAATATTTAATATTCTTTTATTTCTCAAAATATTTAGAATCACGTTTATTCACATATGTACATGTTTTAACAAAAAATTACTTTCTTTTAAATCAAAAATTATCAAGTTTTTACCATCGTCTGCCGCTTTATTTTCAGTCGAGCTTATTTATCAGTAGCCGCCGACAGATATTCAGTTGATGTTGACCGAGTTTCATTGGTAGCAAATCTGGGTAGAGCATAAATCTATCGTATTTTAAACGATGTTTCGCTCGACGACTATAAAAATATTAGGAAAAATGCAAAATATGGAAGGGGATTGGTTCGGAGCTAAAAGAAAGTCGTAAATTAATTTGTGTTGTTTTGTCCGCAATTTCATATCCTAAAGTAGGAAAGATAAGCGCTAGCTCTTTATCTGATGAGGAATTTTAATACTTTTAATTTGTGACTGAAAGAAATAAAATGAAAACAACTGCTACGATTTCTATGCAAAGAAATCGTAAAAGTATGTGCCCTCCAACGTTTTCAAAATATGCAGCATCGACACCCCGAAAACTTTGGATATTCACGACGATGAATTCGCAATTATGTTACCCAAAAAAAAAAAAAAAATTATGGAAAAAAAATTACGAATGATTGTATATTTTTCATAAGTCCCCATTTTAACTAGGCAAGTTTTGTTGCTTGATACTTGTAGATTCTCTTTTGGTCTTGGCTTTTGCATTTCCATTAGACTAGTTTTCTTAAGCAGTTTTACTTTTGCCTTCTCTGCCATTTGGAGTATCCATCTGTGTTTTGCTAGAATTTATGGCAAATCCCCTAGGTGCAAATCTGTACCCAACCCCATTCATCTTTCATTTATCGCCTACAAAATTAACTTGCTGGCAAGAAAACTTGTCCTGTTGTTGCGTACTTCCGCATTTATCATCAGTCGAGTGAATTTGACAAGAATCTTCGATTTTTCAATTAACTATCTATGGCTCGGAGTGTTATCGTCCTGGTAAGGTTAGATACACACTATACATGGTAGACGTATTCGTACTCCCTTGTGGCAGACCTATTACCAACTAAGAGGTGGGGTGCCGAATAGAAAATTTGCTTTTTTTTATTTCTGAATTTTTTGACCGCCCAGCTAGAAAATACTTAGAAATTTTTCAAAAATTAAAGTAGGAGGAGTTTTACTTTGACTTCTTTCTACGTATGAATATAAATGACCTACAAAACTCATTCCTGTAGACAAACACAAGAATCATTGTAAATGTTGTAGTTGTTGCCTACACTTACTGTCAACATCATTATTTTATATTTTGTAGTTGATATTCATCATTTCCAATAGATAAATAAATACTTACGAGTTACTACTACATATGTGAATGAATACTTACATATGTGTATGTGTACATAGTTTTCTCAACAGTGTCCGTGTATATGTACCTAAGAGTTCGAATGTTGTTGTAATAATACTGTGAGTATCATGCATTTTCTGACATCACATCTTGTTAGTAACATAGAAAGAAAAATAACCGGTTTCATTCGCTGTCATATCATGTTTTATGTTTTCAATGTCATGTCTCTATTTGAGCTGCTGAGTAAAGAGTGTGTTTTTTTAGCATTTTAGTAATTTTTTCTTTTATATTTATATTATGTTTACATTCGGTTCATTTGGTAGAATACATATCTGAATTTTCAAGCTTAATTGTTTGCGTTGTTGTAGGGATACCTTCTATTGATTTTAACCTGCTGTGACCTCCGTCACCCGTTTTTTTACTGACCATCGGAACGGAATCATCCTGTATGTTGACGAAATTTAATTTATGAATTTATCAACTTTCACGTTTTTATAATTATGAACAGGTTCAAGGAAATTCTTAGGATTAAGTTTCAAATCGATTGAGGATTGTGAGTAGCACATTTATTGCTTATGCATGGTAAATTAGTACTTATGAATTGGCACTTCATTTTTGATTACATAGTCCTGAGAAATTTTAAATGTACCCATGCCCCGTTGAAAGAATTTTCTGTTTTTGCCACAAGATGGTGTTAATGGCCATACATCTGGCACCACTAATCCGATTCTGTCAACGAACGCGTGCGTTTGAAAGGTAACATTTCAGGCTACATTTTTTGCGAATACAGTTTTGTATTTCGTCATTCGTATATACATTGATTTGAAAATGAATGAAATTTTTGAAGAACCATGATGCTTTTTTACTATAAAAAAGGTAAAAACGCTGCAAAATATTCCGAAAAATTTGTGCGGTTTACGGTGAGGATGCTTCAACAGAACGTACCGTCCAACTTTGGTTTGCTTTGATTTCGTTCTGGAAATTTTAATGTCAAAGATGCACCTCGCTCTGGCCGGCCAATCACTGAAAAAGCCGATGAAATTTTGCAACAGGTGGAACAAGACCGGCACGCAAGCTGTCAGGAGATAGCGGAGGCACTAAACATCAACCACATGACAGTTCGGATTCATTTAAAAAAGGTTGGCTACTCCAAGAAGCTCGATGTTTTGGGTGCCACATGAATTAACACAAAGAAATTTGATTGACCGAATTACCAGCAGTGAAACGCAACGAAATCTAACCATTTTTGAAACAAATCATTACGGGCGATGAAAAATGGATTAAATACGAGAATATTAAATGAAAAAAATCATGGTCAAAGGCCGGTGATCCTCCACAAACGACTTAAAAACCGGAAAAATGGCAAAAGATCATAGATAATAATGAATGTAGTTGTTTAAAATTTATAAAAGTAAAGAAAATTTTTGTTCAAACATTGACAAAAAAAACCGAAAATACTTTTTATATGACCCAATATAAATTCGACAGCATTTTGAGCATTCACACCAGTTTCGTAATAATATTATGGCATAGCACCCTATTGAAAGTCTAGGCTGAGCTTATCTCATTGCATCTATTCATGTTATGCGTGTTAAATTTGAACACGAACTCAATAAATATCATTGCGAATGGTTTTTGGTTTATTCTGATCCTATTTATTTTTTCTTTGAGTTACAACAAATTAAATTTTAAGATTTTACAACCGATAAAGTGCGATAAAAAAAAAAAAAAAACTTTCAAAAAAATCGAAGTAACAGTATATTTTTTTTTTTGCAGCATTTGTATTGTATATGTGCGGCAACGCTGTTTTTACCTTTTTTAGGTTAACTCAAGATTTTCTAATATTTCGCAAAATTTCCTTTTAATTTTCATTCTCATGCTTCTAGATCAAATGCGGAATAGATAAATCAGGGCAATTACATTTATAAGCAGAAATAAATTGATGTTCGGTTCGGCAGATCACTATGCACTCAACATATGTACATATTTATGGTATATGACATGACACTAAATTGACCTATATTATTTTTATGCAAATTAGAGCAGTAAAAGCTCATGTTCAAAAGTGAAAACACTGCATTTTAAAATGCTTGTACAGTTAGCCATGAACGTGCTAACATTTTATTCAAATGATACAAGTATAATTTAATTACTTTGTACTAGCGAATCTGACAGTTACATTGTAGTGTTTATTGTGCAACATTTAGAGTTAATTTTGAACAAAGCAAAACAAACCACGAAATTTGGTGGCTTAAAAATCGCAAATTATCACGGCTTTTTGTCAAGTTGACATTGAAAAACATTAGGAAGATAAAAAGCGCACAATATTAATTTTATTCAGGGTAATTTATTACAAAAGAAATATTTTTTATATGTACCTACAAATATAAATTCATTGTTATGAACTTAATATGTTCAAAAGAATATTTTATTGAATATTAAGTACAATGAAAATAACTTTAAATTTCTTTAAAGTAGAAACTTACTTGCGAATAATAAAAATTAGTAAATATACTGCCTAAAATAGTAGGGGAGTGTACCCGGGTATGAGACAGCACCAGGTATGAGACAGTCGATTTTTTACATCATGCAATATCAGTACTGTCCATCTGACTACTGTCAAACTTTCCTTTTGGCATAAGCCAGTTTTTGTGGTAACACCGGAGTGAATAGATGTATTGCTTGTATCAGCTGCAAACATCGTATGTGAAAATCGATCACGAAAACTTTTTTTTATTTTTTTTAATGTGATATATTTTCGAGTAAATGAATTGAAAAAGGTGAGTGTTTTTCGTATATTTTGCCATCCAATTTTGGATTATGCCAATAAATGGTTGGAAACAATTTTTTCCTGTTATTCCCAAAATGGCATTATTTTCCGGGTATGGGACACAGCATATCACTGGGTATGAGACGCCACTTAACTACTGTTTTGATCCATTTTTTTGTATTGTTAGCCATGTCAACCTCAAAAAATAAAATCGTCCATGAAATGAATCACATGCAAGCGGCCTGTTCATTTGAAATGTGCAACTATTGCGATAGCCATTTGGATGGAGAAGACGATGACTTAAGAGGGAGATGATGAATAAAAACTACCATTTCTTTTTATCTTAGCCACTGAAGGCCTACAAAATAAATAAATTTATGTTTATAAATAGTTATGGGATTTTTACTTCATATTTTCCAATTTTTAGTGAATTTTTGTAAGTGTCTCATACCCGGGTACAAATTTTTTTTTTTTGGCAAAGATACACATCCTCAGAAAATTGGTCATAATAATTTGCGTATCAATGGAATCACTATACTTTTTTCAGATCAAAATTGCGTATTTTCATTACCATTCCGACAGTATATAAAAAATCCGATTTGGTTTAACCAGTGAAAATTTATGGCTCAAAAACAAAACCCGTCTCATACCCGGACACTCCCTTATGTTTGACATTACTTGCTTAAGGGCTTCACGATTTCTGAGTGCTAAAAACGATCAAAACACTTGCTCACTCCCATATCAGAGAGTGCCTTGACTGCCTCGTTGGCAAAGGAAATAATTATAACTGGGCCTTTTAAGCTCTTTTGAAGATTAATTTTGTAACCAGTCTCAATTGCGTATATTTCGACTTAAAAAACTCTGAAGAATGTGCCTATTGAGATAAGATTCCAGTGTTGAATTTAAAAACACTAGCCTTTGAATCGCTAAGTTTTTATTTTTGAACCATAATCTGTATACCAATTAAGAGAAAAGTAGTTGAAAATTAAATCTTAGCCATTTCTAATCTGTATTTCGTTACAATAGTGTTTTCTATTTGATAATGCATCTCGATCGAAATATGAAATGGCACATCTGTAACACTTTCGGAACAGAGAAAAAATTGCGGGTAGAGCGTTGCGCTGATCGGCTGAAAATCAATGTTGTTTTTAGTAAGCCGCTAACAAAAATAGTCGGCTCAGTAACATTAGTGCAGACAAATAATAATGACTGCAGAACAAACGAAAATTTTTGCTATTTTTAATACTTTTAAACCATTCAAAAAACCCAAAACAAATATTTAAAAGAAGACAACAATTAAATATAAGCAAAAGAAAAACATTTTTTAATCATAGAAGTAGTCTGCGTTGTCTCTTTAGACTCTGTGCTCCATTTTGGAACGTAATGTAAAGCAAACCCCTAGAAGCAATGTTAAATTTCCTACCAACGAATAATCTCGTAATCATGTAATTCGGTATGAAGCAGATTAAATCATTAGAAATTTTACTACGACTGCTCAGGTGTTCAATATTTCCTCTCTAGGGGTAGTAGACCTTGTAGCCTTTGCCTTCGTCGGAGTACTCAGTTACCGTAGATTGAATAACGAAAGGCTCTAGATTCAATTTAGCCATAGTTTGTTATAATTTGATATTATTGTAGCATGAATGAAAAAGATGTTTCTAATTGAGAAGCACAGTTGCATCTTTTTAATTTTTTTTTTTTATCTTCTTTTCACTCACGAAAAATTTCCACAAAATAATTTCATAATTGTTAAATATCATGAATAAACCTAATAGTTTCAAAATTTAGGAGTAAAACAAGATGTCAAAACCAAAAATGTTTCATTGATTAAATTAATCTATAATAAGTAATCAGAAATAAGTTCGCAACATGTTATCTTTTCTGGGAAATTAGAAATCATATGACAGAAAATAATTTTTTTCACAATTGACACAGAACTAATAAAACTGAATAATATTTTTCTTACTGTGCCCGAAGGTCAGTTGAAAACGCTTGTGTTTTGTCTGTATTCTTCCAGAAGTGGTCAGTTGTTGTAGTTACCTGTCTTTATAATATGCATTATTTAAGTTATTCTAGTATAAAATCAACACTAATGATTCATTATATTCTACCTACTAACTATATACATCTAGTAGTATGAGTATGCCTATTTGACACAACATTTGATGAATTTTGTAGTATTGCACAAAATCACACGTGAAACATATACAAAGTTTTAGTTGTCCAAGACTTAAGGCAAGTAAGATATGAACTATTTATTATTAAAATGAAAAGAATAAATACAACAGTTGTTCTTTCCTTGTTTTTTTGTATGCCCTTCCAACAACGATGAACAAAAAATGAGCTCACTACTTGCAAGTGCCTGTGGTTGATTTTGCTATTGCGTGCGACAAGATAATTGCATGGTAAACTGTTGTTATATTGTAACTGTAGATATACTAGAACTTTAATACAAGTAAAATGTCGAATAATGCTTGCATGATTTATTGGTCAATGCGCATTTACGCGCTTCAAACAACTTGGGCATGCATGGGCAATAAGTAATAAGTCTTACCTAGATAAGAAATTATACATATTTACACAAATATACTTGACTTGGAAGGGGGTAGTATAGAAGAAAGTGTATATCCACACTATAAACTAAATACACATTTAATTGTATTGACTCGAATCGGAAAAGATACGAATATGAATCTAAGTTACTGATATCAAAGTCACGAAAATGTTTTATTTCATTGTACTTACTTGTAATACCGTAAAGTTTTGTGCCTGAAAATTGGGTTATGTGAATAAATTCTATTCCAATTTTTGTGAGGGAGTTAGAGGTACTTACCTACTTACTTTTATACAGACTTACATACTTACAGTATGTGGGTTGTGAGGGAATATCTTTATGTGTATTTACAAGTAAGTATATATCTGTATATCTGTAAGTAAAAGCGTCAATGGTAATTTAATAGGTAATCGCCAAGGAGTAGTTTACTTTTGTTAATGTAAACATTGTGCATTTCGAATGATTATATTTAATTTGAATTTTTGTTGTCTGACCACATAATCAAAGTTGATTACATATTGTAATGTCTGAAGGTCAAATTTTTATTATTTTCACTTTTTGGTATTTTTTATTTAAATTTTAATTAACTTTTCCAACTATGTATCTCATCCCCGCGATCGATTTGTGCTTGTGATATTTCAAATAGCATAGCAAAGTTAGTTTGAAAGCTCGTAGTAGCTCGAAACTCGGGCTAGTGAAAAAAGTTTAAAAGTCACTCCTTACCCAAAGATAGCACTGCCTTGCATGGGTTTTGCAAATAAGATGATGATTTTCTAGTGTTTCCGAATGAAAAATTGTGGGGTTGAACCCTGACGAGCTTCAAACCTTACAACTAAAGGCTTAATCATGCCCTTTCAAATGAACCCTAAGCTAAATTGTTGGTATACCCGCCCTTTACCTTAGAGCAGGGGGTATGTTTATTTTGAGAGGTGCAGGAAAAAAATGTCCACAGAACGGATTTTTCAAAAATGGCCAAAAACTGTTTTTAAGGTTTTCAACCCCTTTTTCCCGAAAACGTGACGTGATGGAAAGTTTTTGAAACCAAATTCGTGTTCACCATGGAAAATTCATTTGGAATCACTAGATCACTAGGTCACTGTTTTGACCTCTTTTTTTTACCCTCAAGACATTAACATGTTCCTTGTGATTTAATTTCAGTACTACCTTTGAAATTTTTAGATAAGGAAATTATTTTAATGGTTTTCTCAAAAATGCCCTGTGAAATTTTTCTGCTAGGCTGATATTTTGTAATGAAAAATCGAAAGCCGAGAGAAAAGGAGAGCTAATCTTTCCCCATAATGTAAAAAATTTTAGTAATTCTTTTAATCTCAGTACAATGTTCTTTTCTAAAAATGTTGTCCTCAAAAATTGGCAAGAAGGTTACATTTACTGGTAAAAAGAAAGAATTTGCCAATTAATCAATGGAAACTGTAAAAAAATTTGTTATTTTTTCGTACCGAAAATTTTTTAAATGAAAATACGCATTCAGTAGAATTAACTAAATTTGCATTCATCTTTACAAAACAGCTGATGAAGCACAGAGTTGCGTTTTTTGTTACTTTGCCATTCCAAAAAACACAACGTTTTCTTGGGGCCAGTGCGACATTTTTAAAATGTTATATTTCAATAATGAAGCCTTTTTTTTAGAAGCGAAAACACCAAGAATGTATTATCCGTATTCTATAATTCTTCCATACTAAGTGTGAACTTACCTATTTACAATTCTCAGAACTTCATTGCTCGGATTGATTTTAATTTTCTTTTTTTAAATATTATTAGAAAAACTCAAAAATATACGTGTTTATATTTATGTGTAATGGTTTAAATTAAATAAAAATAAAAAAAACCTAGTTCTGTGTTTTCAATGCACATTGAGTTAGATAAAACAAATGAAAACTTAGGAAATTCCATGACCCTTGAATCATAACGACGATTATATGAAATGTGTGCATTTTGAGTAAACCATCTGCATGTTTGAAAAATAATTGCATTTATTAATTCAATTTTTATAATTGGTAGTTTCATGTTCATTTGGAAGTTTGAACTTGAACCATCTACGCTAATCACTTGAGTTTGATGAAATTTTTGTGTTTTCATATAGGTATGCATTGTACTGAAAAAAAACGAATAAAAGGACATTGCGTGTCAAGGTAAACTCAGGTCTCATTGTCATTGCTTCACATTTTCACTGAGTTATGTTATGCTTTAATAATGTGCATGTGCCTACCCATTTACACGTTGATATCTACAATTATTCTACGTAATCGTTGTATTCGCGGACATAAATAATGAAACTGGATTAAAAAATAAGGATGAAATGTGTTCGTATGTGTCATCAACATTCAACTATATATGTCAAGATCAATATCGCTATTAAAATTAAACCCACTTAATACTTTAGGAGCCCTCTGAAATAAGATAGGGTATAGGAAAATCATCCAAAAGTGTAAATTAGAAAGATTATCGAAACATTATTGTCAAAGAAGTAATGTGTGTTCTATTATTATATTAGAATTAAGTGAAAGTTTTATAGAGAATATAACCTTATCATTTATTGCAACTTAAATCGAATGAAAAAAATGCTTTACCTATTACAATTTTCTATTTTTTCCAGAGAAACGGAGCGTTATAAGAAAGTTAAATGGCAAGATGTGCGTGTGGGTGATATTGTGCATCTATCAAATAATGAAACAGTACCAGCGGATATATTATTATTGCGAACAAGTGACCCCCATGGGGCCTGTTTTATTGACACTTGTGATTTGGATGGTGAAACTAATCTCAAACGTAGAGAGGTATGTGTATGAGTAGTATAATGATCAGTATAATTCTATAAATTATTCTATGATTTCAATTAAAAACAAGGTTGTACGTGGTTTTACCGAAAAACAAAATATATTTACACCAAGTAAATTCTTAAGTCGTATTGAAGCGGATGCGCCAACAACAAAATTGTACAGATTCCATGGGGCCTTAATACATACAACCGGGGAACGTGTACCCATATCAACAGAAAGTCTGCTACTTAGAGAAAGTAGACTGAAGGTTTGTTTGTTTGTTAGAGTTAAAAATGCAAAAGCTTTCTAAAATTTCTTTCATTTGTAATATTATAGAATACAGATTTCATTGAAGGCATCGTTGTCTATGCAGGACACGAAACAAAATCAATGTTGAACAATAGTGGACCACGTTATAAACGCTCCCAGGTGGAACAACAAATGAATATTGATGTGATATGGTAATATAAAACTTTGAATTATTAAGACTTCTTCAAACACATGATTTTAATGTTATCATTGAATTCCCTTAGGTGTGTGATAATTTTATTAATACTTTGTGTTGTTGGCGCTGTCGGCTGTAAAATGTGGCTTAGTACGTTCAAACATTTTCCTGTACCTTATTTACCTTTCGATGTCAATCCAGACTATGAGGGTCTCTTAACGTTTTGGACCTATATCATTATACTACAAGTGATGATACCACTTTCCCTATATGTAACAATCGAATTATGCAAAATTCTACAAGTATATCATATACACAACAACATTGATCTTTTCGATCATGAAACCAATAAAAAGACCGAATGTCGTGCAATGAATATCACCGAAGAATTAGGACAAATACAACATATATTTTCTGATAAAACGGGTACGCTCACTGAAAATAAAATGCTTTTTCGACGTTGCGTAGTAAATGGCATTGACTACAATCATCCAGCATCAGAATTGGAAAAGGTTTTTTCAAAACCAGGCTCACCAGCACCACCTTTGATAGTGAATACAAAATTTTTAGATGATATGTCACAATTTATGATGTCAGGGCAATATTTGTCACAGAATGCTCAACGTATTCAGGAGTTTCTCTTAGTTTTAGCCATTTGTAATACGGTAGTAGTGAGTGCAGCTCCTCACCGGGATCTAATGAATGCCAGCGGTATCATTGAAGTGCAAAGTACGAGCAACCTAGTTTGTAATGGTTCAGAGACAATCAAAGGTAAGTGGAATATTATTTGGACATTAGTTTTGTTGTTATTTCGTTTTTATTTTTATAAAAGACTTGTCATGTAACGAATGTAATGCTTTTCGTACTAAAAAGTACCTTCTGGTAACACTGGCTCCTCATACATAACCACTAAAAAATAACGAAAGATATTCACCAGAGAATGCACAGAATGGACTCTCAATTTAAAACATCATAACTCAAAAAATTGTGGTTTTTATGCTCACTCATTCCAATACGTGTAAATCCGTGTAATTTTTTGTTGTAGTTTTTGGTCCTACTACTAAATATTAATTCAGTCCTGGTTGCTTTCGTAACGCAATAAATTTACACATGTAATTTTGTTTTGTAATTTTCAGTCCTATTGCTAAATAGAAATTCAGTGGGTTGCATTCGTAATTTCCATTTCGCAGAAAATTGTTTTTGTAGTTTTCAGGTTTCCGCATACTAACACAGCATATATTTGTATGTGTGTTGGTGAGAGAGACGAAGTGCCCATTCTCAGTGTATTTATGATATTCGCTCTTTGAGAGAACGATCTGTCTAAATTTCGGTTTATTATCGTTTTGGAAATATATTTTTTTTTAATTATTTTATAAAATATATGTAATATGTATATAAACTTTAATTTATGCATTTTAATCAAACAGGTATCAAACAATCCAGCTCAATAGCTCAAAGTATTTCACAATCTGGTTCGTCTACTTCTGCAATGGCAAATAATAATGTAGCATCTGCTGCTATTCCTGTTACTGACCGTTATACAATCTTGGCGGAATCACGTTCTGTAACACCTTCACCTCCTCCAAATCTGGCTTATGCTTTACCCACGCAATCGCATATACCTTCTCTGTCACCTATTAGCAGCTCAACAGAGACTACGCCAACTTCGGAATCACCACCAATGAAAATGAAATCTCTTTCGAACAGTATATCACCAACAGGGCGTGCTAAGGCTGTAATCAATTCGAAAATCACTAGCCTAACAACTTTTCTCAGTGCTAAAACGCAAGCTAGACGCCTGGCTAACAAATTAAAGTGAGTAACAAGCCTGTTTTGTTGTTCTAGTTCTAAATACATCAATTGATCTAACACCAAATTCAAAAGTTCTTGTTTTTGTTGAAACTTTATATGTTATCTCGTTTTTTGTCGTTTTATTTTTATAAGTCAATCCAAACATCCGCCGACTTTCAAAACCGCCGATGGACGTCCTTTATACGAAGCTGAGAGCCCAGATGAATTAGCGCTTGTTAATGCTGCGTACAGCTATGACTGTTGCCTCATTAATCGTAGTCCGAATCATATACTGGTTAGTGCACCCAATGAAAGTGTGTCAGAGTATGAAGTCTTGAAGATACTACCATTTGATTCGAGTCGTAAGTGCATGTCGATTGTGGTACGACGCACAGGCACACAAGAAATAGTGCTTTATACTAAGGGTGCAGATAGTTCAATAATGCCTGTATTGGCATCATGTGGGCCAAATTCTTCAGAAAGTATGCCTATACCTTTTCAATTATTTCTTGTTCACTTTATAAATTGTAAATGCAATTTTGCAGGTGCTTTACGTGAAAAGACACAACAACAACTTGACCGTTATGCACGTGAAGGATTACGTATTTTGGTGATGGCCAAACGAAATTTAAATTCAGCTGAGTATACAGATTGGTGGGCACGACATCAGGAAATTGAAATGTCACTCGAGAACCGTGAACGACGTTTGCGCGATTCTTTTGCAAAATTAGAGAATAATTTAACGTTGCTTGGTGCAACAGGAATAGAAGATCGCTTGCAAGAGGGCGTACCTGAAACAATAGCATCTTTACTAGCCGCGGGAATATCAGTATGGGTGCTCACGGGTGATAAACCAGAAACGGCCATTAATATTGCATATTCTGCTAAATTATTTACACAACAAATGGAATTGATACGGTACAATATAAAGATAAAGAAAGAGAGAGGAAGAGAAAGCAATAAATTTTATTGTCTTTAAATTTTTCTAGCTTAACTGCGCGTTCACGTGATGCCGCCGAAATGGCTATTAATTTTTATTTATCTGAAATGGATCTCGCAAAATCGTCACCTTATGAAATGAATCCACGCTTAAAACCACGTGCTCTGGTAGTAGATGGCAAAACGCTTACCTTTATTTTGGATATGCGGTAAGTTGATGATATATTTTAAACAAGAATCTAATCACAAGGTGATTGTGTGAAATCATTTTAACATCATGTTGTTTCTCCAAATAAGTAATTATTTTCCGCCATTTCAGTTCAAAGCTCATACGACCATTTCTTAAATTAGCAAAAAGATGTGCTTCTGTTTTATGCTGTCGTTCGACGCCCCTACAAAAAGCTTATCTCGTAAAAGTGGTGAAAGAAGAGTTGCGTCTTTGTACTTTGGCCATTGGTGATGGTGCGAATGATGTTTCAATGATACAGGTTTGCTTATGTTCAATGTTTATTTTTCATGCCAACAAAATGTCCATCTTATTAAGTCACAAATATTAAATTCAAATATTAATGATTTTAATTTTCTTTTTACTTATGACAGATGGCTGATGTTGGTGTTGGCATTTCTGGACAGGAAGGCATGCAAGCTGTAATGGCAGCTGATTTTACGCTTTCGCGTTTTCGTTACTTGGAACGTTTGCTGCTGACACATGGATACTGGTGCTATGATCGTTTGTCACGCATGATTTTGTATTTCTTTTATAAAAATGCTGTAAGTTTTCGTAATTACTATTAAATTTTGAATTATAATTATGAATTTAATGAAATGTGATCTGCTTATTTTTTAGGCATTTGTATTCCTGATATTTTGGTACCAATTATACTGTGGATTTTCTGGTTCCGTGATGATGGATCAAATGTATCTTATGTTGTATAATTTAATTTTCACTTCATTGCCACCGCTTGCCATTGGTGTTTACGATAAACGAGTGCCTGAGGATTTCCTCTTAAGGAATTCATTTCTTTATAAAAATGTAAGTAAATGAAAAGTTTATAGTGTTTGCAGTCTAAAAGTTATCGTGTTTGCATTATTTTAGGGTCGTTTGGGGCTTGCTTATAAGCCACATGATTTTTGGATCGTTCTACTTGATTCTTTATATCAAAGCATTGTCGTATTCTTTATGGCGTTATATGCGTACGCAGGATCGGATGTAGGTATTTGGGAATTTGGCGCCACAATAACTGCTTCTTGCCTGTATACGAATTTATTGCATGGCGCATTTGAAATACGGTCATGGGTAAAAAAAAATTTCTAATTTACATACATTCCATGATAATAAAACTCAAATGCCATTTGCTTTTCCTTTCCACTTTAGACAATTCTACACGTGCTCTCTATTGTCATTAGTTTGGGTTCCTTTTATGCCTTTTCCATAGTATATAATTCAATGTGCGTAAATTGCTTCGGACTGCCTTCCAGTTATTGGGTGATATTTCGTTGTTTGGGATCTGCGGTGCATTGGTTGGTGATTCTCATATCAACTGTTGTGGCGGTAATGCCGCGGTATGTATCGTGAGAATATTATATAATTTACTTGAGATTATTTATTACCTTATTTTTTATTTGTTTCTATTTTGCAGTGTACTTATTTTAACTGTTAAAAACTCATTGTGTCCTGACGATAGCTCTAGAGTTTTATTGCAAAGTAAACGTGAACGGCGTAGAGGTGAGGGTTTGTTAGTTACTTGGTCAAGGTCAACATCTGCTTCATCAATTTATAGGTAAAGGACACACAACTTAACTTGCACAATAAATGCCTTAAAATCCAAATATAAAAGAGTTAATTTTTAAAATAGTTTCAACAAATATTTTATTTCACATTTATTGTTTTCTTTTTTTGTTTGTTTTAATTTAATAGAAATGTGTAGTTGTGTGCTTTTATTTATTTTTTTTTGTTGTAGCAGTTATTTTTATTATTTTTTTTTTTTTAATACTGCAAAATTTTTTTGTTATCTTTGAGAAAAAGTGAACTAATGGTCTAGCGATGAATTTACGCGATTGAAAATAGTTCCACACAACAAACGCTGTTAAATTCACTCGACTGAACGCATACAACATTTCTTTCTGATTACCTGATCAGATGCAACCCTGTCACGTCGTCACTCAATAAAAAACAGAAACTGATTTAAGGCGCTGGCACATAGAATCCGTTGTGTACGTGATAGCGACAACTACTATAAAATATATGAAATCGTATGTGGTGTGGCCCATACACAACGTATACGTTGAAGTTACGCAAGAAGTTGAGCAACTCTTAAGTTTTGCAGTACGTTGAGAGTGTTGCAGCTATCAGCAGATTCATTTTGTGTATGATTGTGTATCCGTTGCCAACATATGCGTTGTGTCGCCTCGTTCACTTCCTTCATGTCAGTTGTATACTTGACTCTCACGTACACAATGGATTTTATGGGCCAGTGTTTTTAAATCGTCGGTTTTAATTCTGTTTCATCTCATTCAGCTATGAGCGTTTTAATTGTGACAGCGATTTCCAGTTACGTAAAATCATCGATACACCGCAATTCTGTTTAGACCATAAGAAGTATTATTTATTTAAAAAAAATTATTTATTCACCATTTCAAACTTTTTGTTACATTGTGTAATTGATTAAATTTGAATTAAAAAAACTATTATGAACGAAATTAAATGTATGGACTAGAGTTTTAAATCAAATCTTGAATAGTGATATTCTAAATATTCCCAAATTGAAACTACCGGGAGAATTTGTTCCTTTTCTTTGTTTTCGTATATTATATGAATATGGGGGAGAGAAACGAATTCTCCCGGGCATGCCATTGTGGGAATATTTAGAATTGGGCTGATTGGATTTTATTTTTATTTTTTGTTTATACAGTCGAAAATATTTTATATTAAAATTTTTAAATAAAATTCGAATGTTATTTTGTAAACTTCATTGTTTACATTAAATAAATTTGTAATATAACATGTTCTTATTTTTCAGAATCACCGATTATGGGTCTAAGAATCAGATTATAACCTCAATTACCTGATTAGTAATAACAAATTTAGTAGTTATCAGAAGAGAAATCAACTTCAATTGCCGTACTACATGAATGTATAATGTTTCCGCGGTGGATTTATTTATTTAATATCACATCCTTTCCACTTAGAATTAGTACGTAGCGATATTATAATTTCCTTATATTTTTATAAATAGAACATACATATGTAAGTAGGTAGGCACATTTTTTGTATTTTAAGTTATAACTATATTTTCTACAGAGCCTTGTTATGATATTACATTTTTAAGCTGAAACGTACTTAAATTTATCAAAAAGAAAGCAGTTTTATACTTTTTTTTTTTTTTTTTTTTTGAAATACCTGGAGTTTCAACAACAAATGAATTCTAACAATTTTTGACCTCCTATTTATTAAGTCTAACATAATTTGCTTGTATGCAATTTTAAACTTGCTTATATACCTTATACGTACCTATGTACAGTACTGTGCAAATCAAAAGCAACAAATCTTGGCATAACATACTTATTACGTTTTCATGAGTTTTGTTAACTTTTATTTAAAAGAAAGAGGATTTAATTCGTTCTTAAATGATCAAATTATATAATGAGAAACTTAAAAGTAAGAAAAATCTATCCAAAAAAAAAAATTATAAAAAAATCAATGAAATATGCACTTAGAACTGTGCAAAACAAAAGCAACAATTTTATGATATTCTTTATTTTTATTCATTGCCTCACATCTGCGAGGCATTGACGTCGTCAGCTTGATGAATGTCCTCTTGGGTGCCATTTCCCAGCTCAATTCTGATTTGGAAGTGGTACCCACCCACTCTATGTTTCTGGGTTCCGAAGTAGGTTTCAAGGAGTTAAGCTCGGATGGTAGTGACAACCCATAAGAAAACTTAACTCTTCTCCATACTAATCAATCTTAAAACAATTTTAATGAGCGTTTCGAATAGATTTCATGTCTAAATATTCCAAAAAGTGGCAATTTTCACAATGGCTGATGTAGCATTCAGGCTTCCGGAGCTTCCCTATGAATTAGATGGTCAATATTTATAATTATTTCATGAAAATGATAAAGACCATGAACAAACCAATTTATTCAATTGCAAATAATTCCGCCCCCATGCTTGCCAATGACTTTACAGAACAATGTTTTAGTCGTCCCATTTTAATTCGTCTAATACTACAAGTATGAATTAATTCAATTAAATTTGGACTCATTGAACCAGTTCTGACTAAACTAACGTCAATTTGTCAGTAATTAGATTCAGTTGAATTAATTCATTCAACAAGTCTCTTAGACGATTTAAAGGGGGCGACTAAAAAATTGCTCTTTAAAATCAATGGCAAGCATGGGGGCGGAATTTTTTGCAATTGAATAAATTAATTTGTTCATGGTCTTTATCTTTTCCACTAAATAAATTTAAATATTGACCACCTAATCCATAGGGAAGCTTCGGAAACCCAAATGCTTTATCAGCCATTGTGAAGATTGGCACTTTTTGGAATACTTAGACATGAATTCTACTCGAAAAGCACATCAAAGTTGTTTTAATATTTATTAGCATGGAGAAGGGTTCTTTTCACTACCATCCGAGTTTAACTAATTGAAACCTAATTCTGAACCCCGAAACATAGAGTGGGTAGGTACCACTTCCAAATCAGAATTGAGCTGGGATAGATTTGAAATAAAAGTGGGAAATGGCACCCAAGAGGACATTCATCAAGCTGACAAAGTCAATGCCTCGCAGATTTGAGGCAATGAATAAAAATAAGGAATATCATAAAATTTTTGCTTTTGATTTCCACAGCCCTAAGTGGATATTTCTTTCATTTTTTTAAAATATTTTTTTTTTAATAGTTTTTCAAACTTTTAAGTTTCTCATTATATAATTTGATCATTTATGAACGAATTAAATCCTCTTTCTTTTAAATAAAAATTAACAAAACTCATGAAAACGTAATAAGTATGGTATGCTAAGATTTGTTGCTTTTGATTTGCACAGTACTGTATGTATAGAGATGTATTGGTTTTGAGAAATTTGGGTCTAACAATAAAATTCTGTAAACATTTTGTGAGTGATTCTCCTCAAAATTGTAGTAGATTTGTGTTGTGTGACGATCTAAAATGGAGGTCATTGCTTTCGTAAGAGTCATTTGGCCGATTTGCACGCTCTCTTATCTTCATCGCTGTCTATTTTTTTTTTATAATCTCGGCCATAAAATTTTTTTAAAAAAGATGGAGAAATAAAAGCCTAACTATGCTAAGCATATGCAAAGATACGGAAGAGAGAAATTTTATCACAAAATACGAATAAGCAAGCAATATGGCGCCCAAAAAGAAAACTTTTAAATATCTATCAAATTATATATTTGTCCAAAAACCATTTTTGTTTTTTTGTCATTGTAATTGTTTTGATTTTAGACCATATAATACCCATTCATTCAAAAGGGAGCAAGCTTGCTGATTAAGAATACGTTTAAATGGTTTGCTTTGTTGATTTATAAAAAAAAAAATGACAAATTATTAAGAATAATAGAGGTAGCCGCATGCTGGCGGGAAACAAAGCTTAACTGTCAAACTATGAAGTGAGAGCGCTGAGCGCAGTGTTTTTTATATGAACTGAAATTACGAAGCACACACACATACACAATATGGACTTTTGCTTTGACAGTATGGTCCAGAATGAAAATGAAACCGACATGTTGGTTGCGGCTACTATATTCAAAGGCTTTCATCTCAGGCGCCATATTGAAACTTTTGTATTTACTCGTACTTTTCAATAAATTTTCTCTCTTTTATACCTTTCCATTTTCATAGTATGGTTGGATTGGTTGGTTGAAAGAAAACAATTCTGTTTTACTTTTTTAACGATTTCAAAAAAAAATGTCGTGTTTATAGTTTCGTCATAACTAACAAATTTTTACCACATTACTAGTAGCTATTCGGTATTATTTTCAGCGATTTAAAAAACAAAAAATATTTTCATTGCTTTGGTCTTTACTATGTAAATAACACAAAGCGGTATTCTTCACTTTGCTCGTTCCTTTACTCACCTTACCGCTTCTCTATGTTTCCAGCCAAATTGAGAGAATACGACTAAGAGAGCGTCGTGTAAATTTGCCAACTTTTATTATTGAGACATAGAAAATAGCCCATAAATTCAATAAATATCATTCTATCTCACTTTCGTATTCTTTTATATTATTGCACTCTTAATGAGTAAGTAATTAGAAATAATTAGAAAAAAAAAAAAACATTTTCTTCAACGCTGAATTTATTGAATCTTCTTAGCTTTTAAACACTTAATTTAATCTGTAACATTGCCATGACCATCCTACACTATTTCTGTTATAAAGTTGAGGTAATATGAATTAAAAAACAGAAACAAAATGTATATACATAAATGTCAAACGAAACCTTAACTTATAAGCAAAAAAGCTTGGCTTTTAGGATATTGTTTTTAAAGAATTTTTTTTTCTTGTAATCATGTAAACTCTTTTTTAATTAATAATAACAAATATACACAAATCAATATTAAATCTATTAATTAGTAAGGGCTGTGATTGTACACTCATGTTAAAGAAAAAACGAGAAAACAAAAAAAACACTGAAGAAAATTCTAAAAAAAAAGTATTTTAAATAAATGTTATAGAAATGTAATGGTAGTGAAATAAACCTAAACTACACTTAACTCTTTTTTTAATTTAAACTCAATATATTAGTTAACCTAGTAAAATTTGAGTTAAAAACAAAAACAAATAAAATTAATAATTTTAATATTTGTATATTTATAGTAAGGCAATTTTATTGAATATGTATAAATAATGAATTAATTTTTTTGTAACCAATGTTTAAGTTTTAGCATACATTAATTCAATGAATTCAAAGCATAATATAGCAATAGTAATTATTTTAGTATGAGCAAAAACAATATATTCTAAATAAATGCATAGTTAAAGAAAATATATGTATGCAACAATATAATGTAGTTATCATTGATACTGTTAAAACATTGAAATAAATGTATTTTTATTTTAAAATATAATTGCGTTTTTATTAACTCCACTCATACCGTTTTTGGATATATAAAATATCGTCAGTATAGAAAGGATTAAAGTGCCTAAAAAAGGAGTTAAGGAATTTTTGTGTAATTTACCGGCGGCGATGACAAGACGCGGCAACGCAAGGCTCTTGTAAATCTACTGCATCGCTATGCGCCCCATGGGTACATTTTTTCTCCCGTCTTTTTAAATGTATACAACACTAGCAACAACATGCAGCACTCACACAGGCGCAAAATTTGATTGTTAAAAACGTAAGTTAGTGTATTTTGCCAAAAACAATGTTTTTGGAATATTTTAAATTTATCTACATTTTGTTTATAGAAGAATATCTGATTTCAATGATCTTTTACCAAACACCTATAAAGACTTACGATCTTCTGTTATGCTAATAAAAGCGAGAATATAACCATTTCGGAGAAGAACTTGTGATTCTCTTTTGACCAAACGAGTTTCCTTTAATTAACAATTGCTCTCTCTCTCACACACGTAGACTTAGAACTCTCAGATGTTCAGATGATGACTACTTATATATGTGAGAGTAAGTTCATAGTTATCGTAAGAGTTATACAAAGCTCTGTAAATGCGCTCTTCACTCTTACGTTCTCACATATGTTGTATGTGCATTCATATACGTGAATACAACTACCACTTTTACATATATTAATATATGTGAATAGTATACGTGTGAAAGGTATGAGAGAACTACCCAAAGTTCTGTAAATATAGAAAATCTACAGAGCTTTGAGGTGAAATTGAAATTTTGTAATTTTATCTGGAAATTTTCCCGTTTTACGGTCGGTAGAGTAAAAACCTCCACCAAAAGTTCATAATAAATCGTATCTGAAATTTTTCTTCAGTAATTGTTAGTGGGGGTATGATAGATGGAAAAACCACAAAATTCAGTTCTGGGGCTGCAGAGCAACCCCCCCAAAAACCCCCCCTTTTGGTGAAAAAAAACGTTTTTTACTAATAACTGGTTAACCGTAGCAGATATCAAAAAAATTCGTACTACAAAAACAAAGCTTGTGTGATTTCCTAAAAAAAAGGTATTAAGTAATTTTTTCGTATATGTCATAGTTTTCGAGATATTCTATATTTAAAACATTGCAAACTTGGCGCGCGCATCTTTGTTTATTTGAATTTTTGTGCGCTGAGCCTAAAGAAAAAATTAAATTACTTATTTTTTAATGCAATTACTCAACTTTTAAATTATTAGAAAATATTGTTAAAAGATATGTGAACTGAAAAACATTTTTTTGTGCCATGTATCCAATTAGTTTGGGTTTTTTTTTTATTTTTAGGAAACAATAAAAAATTAGCCAATATTTTGCTAATTTTAATAAGCTGATAAAATTTCAAAATGTGAATGTTTTTATTTCTAACTTTTCAGCATTTTTAGAAATAATATTTTGAACTAAAAGGTAATAAATTTATAACATATAGTGAAACCAATTATTTTTATTAGGCTTGCAAATAGTTAAAGTAGCAAAAACCAACAGGCAACTATACCATATTGTTATGTTTAAATACTAAAAATGATACGTAATGAATGAAAATGACAGAGAATATTTCACTTTATATCTCCTTCAAAACCCATTTTGATTTTTCTTCCTAGCTTATTTGGTTTTCGAGTAATTAAATTTTTCCTATAGGCTCCGCGCGCAAAAATTCAAATTAACAAAGACGCGCGCGCACCTACAGTACATCCAAAGTATAAAGTATGCAATGTTTTAAATATTGAATATCTCGAAAACTATGACATATACGAAAAAATTACTTAATAACTTTTTTTTAGGAAATCACTCAAGCTTTGTTTTTGTAGTACGAATTTTTTTGATATCTCCTACGGTTAACCAGTTATTAGTAAAAAACGTTTTTTTTCACCAAAAGGGGGGTTTTTTGGGGGGGTTGCTCCGCAGCCCCAGAACTGATTTTTATGGTTTTTCCATCTATCGTACCCCCACTAACAATTACTGAAGAAAAATTTCAGATACGAATTATTATGAACTTTTGGTGGAGGTTTTTACTCTACCGACCGTAAAACGGGAAAATTTCCAGATAAAATTACAAAATTTCAATTTCACCTCAAAGCTCTGTAGATTTTCTAGATTTACAGAACTTTGGGTAGCGCTCTCACACCTTTATATATATATGTAAATGAATGCACATACAACATATGTGAGAACGTAAGAGTGAAGAGCGCATTTACAGAGCTTTCTTAAATCTACGGAAGATTTGTATAACTCTTACGATAACTATGAACTTACTCTCACATATGCATATACGAAAGTGAGAGCTTGAGTTTGAAAGAGCAAGTAGTCATCATCTGAATATCTGAGAGTTCTAAATATTAGCCTACTCTCGCAAATATTGTATTGCACATACATACAAATAGTGTGAGAGCGTATGCATGTGGAAGTCTACGTGTGAGAGAGAGAGAGAGAGAGCAATTGTTAATTAAAGGAAACTCGTTTGGTCAAAAGAGAATCAAAAGTTCTTCTTCTTTTATTAGCATAACAGAAGATCGTAAGTCTTTATAGGTGTTTAGTAAAAGATCATTGAAATCAGATATTCTTCTATAAAATAAATGTAGATAAATTTAAGATAAATAAGAAAAATATTCAATAAACGTAAAAGCAAAACAATAAAACAATTCAGTTATTAAAAATTGCATTTATTATTGGATTGTATTATTATAATGATTATTTACATTTATTAAAAGAAAAAATAAATAAAAAGAAATGATGAATTCTGAAGTTTTATTTTAAAGAAGTATTTACAAAACTTAATGCTAATGAAGAATTTCGTGGTGTTTAGTGCTTGCTTCATTTGAGTATAAAACGTTCTAGAATATTAAGTGAAATTGAAAATGAAGTGTAGATTTGGCGTTTTTCTGTAAAATAACAGAAAATTTTAAAAATTTAATCAAAACTTACAAATTATCCCAAAGATCTGTAAACTTAACCAAGCCTCTGTAAATTTCTGCATAAAAGAACACTCACTTCTTCTTGCAACACTACCTCTCACATACTTACCCTCTTGCACTCATGACCATTCATATGCGTGAGTAGATTTTAAGTTTTGCGCTAATTGTCCTAAAGCTCTATTGGTCGGCTCTTCAACATTTACTCTTATATTTTCTCATCTAACGTTCTGTTAATTTCTGAAATTTCTGTAGACATACAAAAAAACTCTCATCTCTTCTATACACCAATATTCGCTCTCTCTCTCTCTTTGAGCATTCCCATGCGCGAATAAGTTACTCTCAATGATTGGGTACATGAGTGAAGGTTGAGAAGATTTTATAGAAATGATGATATGATGCCTCAAAACTAATTATAACAGTATGCTATATCGCTTATTCATATAGGAAGTGTAATGAAGTAGTAGTAGTTTAAGGAGTACTACAATAATAAGGGAGTGTTCCCGGGTATGAGACGGGTTTTTTTTTTAACCATAAATTTTCACTGGTTACAACAAATAGGGTGTTTTATATATTGTCGGAAAGGTAATGAAAATACACAAAGAAAGTATATTGATTCCATTGGCACGTAAAATTGTATGACCGATTTTCTGAGGATGTGTATTTTTGCCAAAAAAAAAAACAAAATTGTACCCGGGTATGAGACACCTACAAAAATCCACTAAAAATTAGGAAATATGAAGTAAAAACTCCAAAACTATTTATAAATATAAATTTATTTATTTTGTAGGCTAAGATAAAAAGAAATAGAAATTTTTATTAATCATTTCCCTCTTAGTCATCGTCTTCTGCATCCAAATCTCTATCACAATGCTTGTACAGTTCAAATGAACAGCATGTGATGCATTTGAAAGACGATTTTATTTTTTGGGTAAAAATACAAAACAAAAATGAATCAAAACAGTAGTTAAGTGGTGTCTCATACCCGGAAAACGATGCCATTTTGAGAATAATAAAAAATATTGTTTCCAACCATATATTAGCCTAATTCAAAATTGGATCGCTAAATATATTTAAAACACTAAATGCTAATGCATTACACTCACTTTTTTTAATTAATTCACTCGAAAATATATCACTTTGAAAAAAATCAAAAAAAAGTTTTCGTAATCGATTTTCACACACGATATTTGCATCTGATACAAGCAATACATCTATTCACTTCGGTGTTACCACAAAAACTGGCTTATGCCAAAAGGAAAGTTTTACAGTAGTCAGATGGACAGTACTGATATTGCATGATGTAAAAAATCGACTGTCTCATACCTGGTGCTGTCTCATACCCGGGAACACTCCCCTACATATTAAAATAATGTGCAACTGTTACAAAAACAAACATCGCACTCCTTCATATATTTTTATGAGAGAAAATCATTTTCCAGTAAGGAAAAATGCATCCATGCTTCTGAGTTTCTTATAAAATAGATCTAGAAGAGAGCAGTGATTTGATTAATAAAAAGGTATTACAATAAATAGTTAGTTATTAGTAAATTAGTTATTAATGAGGAACAAATTCAGATATCCTTACTTTTCCATCTCATTTTATTAAAAAATATTTTATAGTCATCGAGTTTTCAATTATTATTTATTTTTTACTAAGTATTATAAAATAACAATAACTTACAAAGGAATTACTTATGGTAAAAAAGACGCACACACACACACATATTTCTTGCTTAAAAATTACTTTTTAATAGGTTAGTATAAATAAAAAAATCCTGAATATTAAATGCTAAATTGTAAGTTTTTGTTAGATGTCAATCAACGTTATGCTCACTCGCATATTTAATATCGCCCAAATTATAGTTAGTAAGGAAATCAAACTCACTGCATTGGGCTATTACTTTCCCGATATCATGTGGCTCAATTGAAAGTCCATCAACAACACTGTTCATCGGTTGTTGGTGTAGTTTGGTAGCTATTGAGCGACGCAACAATTTCTCCACAAACATATGTAAACTTTCAGCTAACACCATTTCCGTTGACGGATGTAGAACGCCATTAATAATTTCTTCTGGGACTAAACGTATGCCAACGTCTTTGCAAATATCATTAACTAGAAGTGATTCGTCCTCTAAGCGTTGAATTGATGGTAAAAACATCTTTTTTTCTCTGTCGTTTAGATGTGGTTGAGATTTTGAAAAATTGGGACGTTCTTTCAGTTTCTCTTCATCGTCATCGCTGTCGACATAGATCATTTGATTATCACTTGTAGCATATTTATACTGTTCCAGTTGATGCGACATACTTTCTGCCCAATTGGAAATTCGTGAATGCGTTGTGAGAGTTTCATACTGAAATTGCTGTTCATTTTTTAATTCACTCTTCACAAGGTCTGTGAAATTGTCGGTTGTATCTGACATCGGCCGTAACAACGTCGCTTTCATACTAGGCGTATAGGCATGAAGACGTGCGAAAATTACAATTTCTTTTGTGCTCCAGAACGAGTCACATCCTCGGGCATTCAAATCTTTCAAATCATCGTGATTTCGTATACAACGTGAGATGCATTTAGCACGCAACCATTCGCATGCTTTTTGCTTGAAGGCGGGCAATGCTTGAAAATCTTTTATAGAGTTTGTCACGAAGGGAAAAGCCGATACAAGAAATTCTTTAAGAGCAATGAGCGGCAATCGGCCTAGCAAATACTCGATCGCGGAACGAGTGCTATTGAATTTTCTTTGGAGGAATTGACGTTCAAAATAGATTCGCTGATTTTGCAAGCTCACGAATTGATTATTAGCTTTGGCACGCATTTGCCGTATGCCCGGATGAACAACAGCAGTTGTGATGGGTGAAGCAGCTGGCACTGGAGTATTAATTTTTCGAATGGCTTCAGAGATGCCTGTTGTAGCAATAGCAGCTGTTGTTGTAATAGCCGGAGAAGGAATATAATCATGATCACTTGTTATAGATTGAGATGAATTAGTAATTTTTAATTGTTTTTGTTGTTGTTGCTGTCGATGCTGTTGCTGCTTAAGCAAACTTATTTGCGGTTTAAGAAGTGAAACTTGTTTATTTTGTTGTTGTTTCAACTTTATTTGCATTGGATCAACAATATATAATTTTCCACCTTTCTGAAATACATTTTTAGGTGCATTATTCGTTTTTGTAATTGCATTGTTATTGGGAATTACGGCTACAAGATTTGGTGCGCTAATTTTATTTGCTTGTTGTCCTGATGAAGGCATTGCTGAATTTACTGTTGCTACTGCAACATTTGGGTTTGTTTTAATTTGGGTATTACTTATTTCACTCTTGAATATATTTCCTTTCGGTTTTATTACTATGGGACATAATGTTGTCTTTGTACTTTGAGTTGTATTTGTAACTGTAAGAAAAAGGAACCCATAAAAATATACATATATCAGATTTAATTTTTTATTATTATGTAAGTATGTGTTGTATCAACATCAATACGTGTTTTTTTAGTAATGTTATAATGTGTATATGTGTGTTAGGCTCAACTTAGGATGGTTAGGAGTAAAAAAGGAGGATACGACTACTCTTCCGTTACAAGCACGAACAGCCATCTCTCTCCATCTCTTGTTTTCTTTTTTATGGCGCCATTTTTTTTTTTGTGGAGGTGTTTGCTTAATAATGGTTTTCGTTTGTTTTTTTACCGTTTGGTCGCAACAAGAATTGCTATTGCCGTGTTGTACTATACAGTGCTACGATCAAGGTGAATTTATATACAAAGTGATAGCAGCAGTACAACAAAAAATATTCACAGCAACAACAGAGCTTTGTTGTTGTGTCGATCGCATTAGAATGCCAAATTCAACAGTGCCATGATTTTGAAAAATTACTGCTGAGGACGAAAGAGTTGCTAGTAATTCACCTTGGCTCCGCCATTATGGACGGAGCAACAAAACTCCGTTGTTGTTGCCGTGGTAAATTTATTGTACTACTGCTATAATCTTCTATATAAATTCACTTTGAATTCAGCGAAATAAAAGGCTCAATTTGACGGGTGGTCAATTCAAAGAGAAATTATTTGTTATTTTTAGTTGTTTTTGTTGCTACATGGGTTAACTCGACCATTATTGTTTTTTCAGTTCCATTGGCTTAGAGCATAAAAAACAATAAAGATTTATTCCCGAATCTGAGTAAAACACATGTGATATTTTTTAAAGTATTGACTTATTTACTAAATAAAACCCCAAATATTAATTCACAAAAGAATTTTTTTATTGTCTGAAAGTACAATTATGGTCATAAAATATGGAAACCCAGTAGAAAAAAACTTCAGTAGCTCACTGCTCAGCATCCATGTTCTCAGTGGTTGGCCAAGCTAAATTTGTGGTTTTATCATGGACTCAATTACAATAAGCATTTATAATACTGACAAAGGTGTGCCTTTTACAGTGATCATTCACGGACATCTAGAAAGTGTAAAATAGACCATACCTAAATAACCGATATAAATATAGCATGTGGAGTTTTAGAAATGGTTGATTCATTAAATTTTGATAGATGCAGCCATAAGTCTGTCATTTTCTGTGTTTATAACGTTATAACTCCTTTCGGAGATTAAACCGATTACTCTATCCAAGCTAGTGCCACCTATACCACATAAGCAGAAACTGAAAACACTGACGTAGGAGTGGAACTCTGCAAGTTACATGCTCTACTCTCATTTACTTCTTATACTTTAATTAATAACTTTATTTCATACCTGAATATCCTTTGGTCACATTAATTGTAGATGTACTTGTAGATGGTAGGACGACAGCACTCTTAGTACTAACAGATGGAGTTTGTGATCCAGAAGACGTTGCAACCAGCATTTGCAAATATTTTATGTGGCCATTTGCATCGATAAATTTCACTAATTTCTTCTGTAAAATTCTCTTTGGAGCACTATTTACATTCAAAGGCCCAGTGAGTGTTGTGAGCTGATTGGATGCTGTAGTAAGCGTTTTAATGACAGCAGCTGCAGTTGTAACGTTTTTCGGCATGGAGGTCAACTTTTTTGGGGCAGCAATTCCATCCTTCTTCGTTATAATTGGATTAGTTTCACTTGTACCATTTTTTAAACATACAAGTGTATGCGTTGAATCATTAGCACTAACTGGCATTCTTTGAGTTGTTTGTGCAGAAACACCAGCAACATCATTAGCTTTTGTGGTTGAAGATGAGTTAATTGATGCTTCTTTTGATGAAATGGAAGGTTCCGATTTTATAATTTCCATATTCTTTAGTGGAGATTTGACTTTATTGTTGATACTTGCTGTGTTAGTAGAATTAAGGTGTTGCATTTCAACTTGCTTTTTTTGTGGACTGTTTGGTAATAATTTACATGGGCTGTTTGTAAGATGTGCTAGGGGTTCCGTAACCATAACTGTTGGTTGAATTTTCTCAATATCAGCACAAAGCGATGTGGGAGTTTCTTCGATTTTTTTAAGAAATTCAAAAAGATTATCATCGAGATCTTCTTTTTGTGTAAAAGAAATCGTGCGCGATTTAAATGAATTTGGCATTTCGTCGACTTGAGTGTTTTTTTTGGTTGTATTTGCTTGTGAAACATCGACCAGCGGCATTTCAGACCGCAGCAAAATTTCCACAAGCGTTTCAGCACCGAGTGTGTGAAGTCCACTTAATGTTTTATCCAATACTAAATTATGTATTAACTGTACTGGCTTCTGTTGGAGATGTTCGTGAAAAAAAAGTTGAATACGCATGGGGAATTCACCCCAGCCACGACGTGTAATTTGAAATGGAGGCGCACATATATCAACGTTGTCATTGGGACGATAAGAAGGATGGAGAAAAAAACGAACCTAGAAAAAGAAAATAAGCTATAAGTCAAATATAAAATGTAAAATTTTTCATAGTATACTTTTTTAACTATCGCCTCCAATGGCACAGACATATCTTTCGACTGCACATAAACAAGCCATTTGTGGGAGAACATGTGACCATGACTAAACTGTTCACCATCTCCCTCAGCACCAATATACTTCGAAGTATTGCCAATTACAATTATATGCTTTGTCTTGTTATTAAGTCGAGATGCATTAAGCGCTTTCCCTACTGTGGGTTGGTGCATTTGAACAGTGACAGTGGTTTTCTTATCTGTTGATGTGTGATCATTTGCGGAAATGGAACGATCGCTCCCCACTTTGATTATATTCGTCGAACATTTATTTGCATCGGCATTTGGGTCCTCCTTGGAATGATCGATGACGATTCCCTGATCGCGTATCATTTGCTGTATCCTTCGTTCCTGTCGTTTTTGAGCTTGCGATCTAGAACGGATTGTGTGCTTAGCATTTTGTGCAGCAGCACGTTCCGGGCAGGAACGCATTAGATCATTGAAATTCTGCAGCTTTTTACCAATAATCTTTTTTAGTGACGGATGCAATGCCATCTCAGGTCCTAATGGCTCATCCTCAAAGAGGGTTTGATTTCCTCGAATGGCCGATGCATCTGCTTGAGTAAGTGGCAGTTCCTGTTTACGATAATACTCCGAAACGATTCTATACCGTAATTGATCAAGTAAATTGCGTGCTTGCCCAAGTCGTTCATCTATCTGTTCTATTTGTGTTTGTTTCAACGTAATTTCACGATCAAATTCTCGCGAAATCACATCGCAAATCCGTTGTACAGAATCACTTTCGGAGTGGGTGTTCGGACTTTCATTCGCAGTAGACGTGGTTGGCAATTTTTCTCTTCCTGCAGGATAGTCGGGGTCATGGTATTCACTATATTTACGTTTTTGTGGAAACATTTTTGGAAACCTAAATATCCTTCGATTGCCAGCGATTTGTTGATGTTCTTCACGTGGAATTATCCAACACCAGCAATTTTTTGATGTGTTGCTCTCAGAATTCACTGGCACTAATGCTTTTTTGATGTGCTACTCGTGGAGTTCACTATAACAACATGTAATCCACCCTTGTATGTTGCTATTTTCACAAAATCTCGCTTCATAAAAGCATATGACAACAAAATAAATCTATTTTGTTTCACGATTGCACGTTTACAATGCCCAAACAACGCCAGAACTTTCCAGTGCTGCCAGCTCAATGGAAATGAATTATTGTACAGTATGCATGATAGATATTACGATTGCGTATGTTTTGCAAGCATGAACGCCTGTCTGAAAGAGAAAGAAAATAGGTAGTAAGAAGGAGTTAGAAAATCGCCAGTTTTTTCTACCCATTTTTTAAACCTCTCTATTTCAGACAGGCGTTCATGCCTACGCCCATGTGAACATTAACTTCAGTGATCTTAAGACCCAACTATAGAGGGAACCATAATGGGCATATGCTAACTTAAGCCAGCTTTTCCAAGAACGCGAACACATGCAACTCATTTCGTTAACTTTTAGTAGCTTAAGCAAAGTGCGAAACTCACGCTCGACGATAGTACTGGCTTAATCGATCAGCTGTTCTTCAAAAAAGAAAATATAAAAATATGGATAACAAGTTCTTCGAATGTTAAAGCTCAAAGTTTTATTTGTTTTTCTATAACTAATAACTCGCAAAGTACTCATAAACATTTGGCAGTTACCAGTTATGCTCACAATTGACAGAACTAACCTACGAAAAGCCTGTCAAATGCTTAAGAACCGTAGTATAAACTTTTTGAAGGCTATCTCTATAATTTCAGCACTATTGCAAAAATTTTGTTTCTTCTTTTATGTTTCCTTAATTTCAATCAAAAAAAGTTATTGAATGCCATATATGTATGATTATTTTTATCAAATTTAAGAAAAATAATAATAATTTATGGGCAAAAGTACTCATAAATACAACAGTGTGCGGCACTGAACAAAATTTCAATATAACCACGGGATTTTTAGATCGTGTGGCAAAATAGAAAAAAACAATTTTTAGAACCATCTCGAATTTCCCACTGGTGCATATAATATATTGTTTTATTTATCGATTGCTTGCATCACCATATGACATTGCCCATCACTAATATTAGGCATTCCGTGGTGATGTTGCTAATATTGTTTATATCCAAATTTAGTCAAATAAGAAAATTTCTTTGATACTTAATGATTTTTCGAATAAATCGAAAGTGATGTATAATTTTCTGTTTTTAAAACTCTGATGGTAATGCAGAAGTTTTATAGCTTGCAGTATTTACGTAAATTTGCGAAAAATGTATTTATCCTCCATCGTTTCGAAACAAATGATACTATCTACACTTACAAGGATATTTTACAAGCCGTAGAGCATTTACTCATTAAATTCAGAGAGTACAACATACCGGAATCAGTAGGAATAGCATTGAAACTGTATCAAGGGCATTCGCCAGCCTCCTGTACACTTCTATTAAGGTAAATACTGCTTTATAAAACCCGCCACACAAATAGCTAATATCGTATTTTGTAACTTATTTTGCAGCATTTTGAATCACAATTGCAATTTTTGTCCCATGGATACAGACCTGCCTGAGCAGGTATTTGCAGCTCATTTGCATGATAGTGGCGCAAAATTTCTCATTACTGATAATAAATCGGTGAATAGACAATTCCCCAACAATGGATTATTGCTTCAATTAAACGTACTCGGGGAGGTTTTCTATTTAATTTCGGTATCTTGCTCAACAACTATGGCAAAGCAAAACTTTTGTTATACAATAGGAACATCTGGAAGTACTGGTATGCCAAAAATGGTTCATGTTCCATATGAGAGCATAGCACCTAATGTGAAAGGCCTTAGGTAATGTAATTGATGGTAAAATTTTTTATTAAAAAGTTATGTAATCCGTTAATTTTCAGCTCGCGTCTTCAGCTTTCATCAAGAGATGTTATTTACCTGTGCACCCCTTTAACATTTGATCCTTTTGTAATTGAGCTCTTTATGGCTATATTGAATGGAGCTGCTCTTGTCATTACCACAGTAGCAATACGAATGATGTCGCAACAATTACTTTGCAAGTTATTTACAGAGCGAAATTCTTCAATTCAGCACGGTGGCGGTGTAACAATATTGCAAATGACACCTTCCTTGTTTCGTCTATTTGGTGTTGATGCTATTCGGAATATTATATTGAATAAACAAAGTTCATTGAGGTATGTGCGTGTTTATCTTTTTCATTTGATACTGTAAACAAGTACCTTAGAATTCTACTTTTGGGAGGCGAAGAATTCCCATCGTTGGATGAGCTCTGCATGTGGATGCCAAACGAACGTAGTGAACATATGCCTTTTGGTGAAAAGCATATTTTTAATATATATGGCATAACAGAACTGTCTTGTTGGAGTTTAATTCATGAATGTACTATATTCTCTCCTAGCGAGAGAAAAAAACGTATTCCATTAGGAAAAGCTATTGATGCTGAAACGCAGGTACGCATAATAAATAGCGAAAGTGAAACTTTAATCGGAGTGGTAAAACAAGGAGAGTTGCAGTTGGGAAGTCCTACTAGAAAATGTTATATACCACAAATAGATAAATTGAATGCAGATGCAAATGCCATGGTCTTCCGAAGCACAGGAGACTTTGTGGAACGTGATGAAAATGGTGATATTTATTATATTGGCAGATTAAATAACACCGTCAAAAGATTTGGAAAACGTATTTGTTTAGGTATGAAAATAAAATGTTACAAAATTAACATAAAATGTTAAAATTGTAGAATCCTTTGAATACCAAACTTTTAATTCCAGATTCATTGGCCAAGAAAATGGAAACGATACTTCAAGCAATTGATGTGCAAGTTATATGTTTATGGCAGCAACATTCTCAAAAACTTATAAGCTGCATAACTTCAGCCAATAGCAGGAATTGGAATGCATATGAATGTAGCATTTTATTAAACCAACATTTAACAAACTATGAGAAGCCGAATAGAGTTTTATTTCTGAAATCATTTCCTTTGAATTCACATGGAAAAATAGATCGCAAATTGCTTACAAAATCAATAAAAAATTCGGACAATCACAAAGCACCCAAAGAAATTTTAAAAAGTTTTCTTAGTGAAGTTCTCGCTATAAATTTTTCATATTATAATGAACGTGAACGTACTAATGATAGTCCACCAAGGAAACGTCAAAATAGTCCATTAAACTTATCATTTATGGCGGCGGGTGGCACCTCATTTCAAGCGCTGAGCTTGTCTAGTGAAATTGGTGAATACTTAGAGGAGCCCTCATATAGCCGATCATTCTTAGAAATGTTGTTTAACCCGAATAAGTCAATAGCAAATTTAATTGAATTTCTAGAAAGAGCAAAACTGAAAAGTGTTCAAGAAGTTAGCAACTGTTGTACGCTGAATCTCAATCATACACCAAAAATTTTAAATTTACTTTGGCGTGTTAATATGAATAAATGTGTTGATGCTTCTCCTACTAACATTTTAAACCAATACATTTGTATTGGCTCACATTCCCATATACTACTGACGCTCGACGCCGAGACTGGAAAAGAAATATGTCGCCTAGAATTACCTGATCGTATTGAATGCAAAGTGGAATTAATTGATTCACTTCAACTGGGACTGGTTGGCTGCTATGATGGTCAGTTGTATGCTTTCGATTATTTAAGCGGAAAAATTTGTTGGCAAGTAAACATTGGTGGTATGATAAAAGCCAAGCCATTAGTTTATTACGATAAAGTTATCGTTGCTAGCTATGCTGAAGATTTCAATTTATTGTGCGTTTGCTTGAAGGTAAATTAATACTAATTTACTGCTAGAAATTATTATTATTATTAATTATTAAGTAAATCTTCTGGTCTGTTTTATTTTAGACTCAAGAATTATTGTGGCACTGTAAGATTGGCAATAAAGGGATATTCTCCACACCAGTTCTTCTCGATCCATACTCTTTACTTACTTGCACACTGGATGGCAGTTATGCTCGTGTTAATATTAATACTGGCAAATCTATGTGGATAAAAAAGTGCGGTTCTCCAATATTTTCTACTCCTGCTTTGATATGCTACAATGGATTTGAATTCATCGTTATTGCTGAAGTGAATGGAAAATTACATATTTGTAAGATGCAAAATGGAGAAATTGTAAGTTCGTTGTTAATCGTAGTACTTAGTCTATTTTGCGTTTTTAATATGTAAACATCTTAGCTCCTGATAGGAGCTATGCTCATATAGTTTTTATACTCCACCAACAACACGATTAATAATGCAATTACTTGGTGTGCTCGCGATCTTTCTTTTTCTGTTCTTTTCGCTCTAATTATGCTCACAATATTACTATGCCTCCTTTTCTACCCGACAAGTTTTCTTGCTCAATTTTTATCGATTCTCTTTCGTATTGCCACTTGCTTGTTTTCTAAAATACTTTTTGAAAAAGTAATCGAAAAGTTAAAAGTAAAAATCTGCAATAAAAGCCCCCCAATTGTTTTAAAAAACCAGTCAATGTGCAGCCAACTTGCGACTGAATCTGTCAAAAACTAGAATACATACGTTTTAATGAAACTACAAAATTTGCCAACTACACGATTGCATAACTCAGAGCAGAAATACAAAACAGAAGAATGAAGAAACAAAACTGATTTTGCCTTGTAAAAAGGAAAATATAAAATTTCT
Organism: Toxonevra muliebris; assembly: GCA_963691655.1. NCBI lineage: Eukaryota > Metazoa > Arthropoda > Insecta > Diptera > Pallopteridae > Toxonevra > Toxonevra muliebris. The sequence continues at coordinate 7,609,571 of OY829329.1, read as the reverse complement.
CATTTTATATTTTTTATGAAGACAACTAAAATAAAAATATACTTTTTCATTAAAAAATTTTATCACCTCCTTACTAACTAACATGCATACAAATTCACACATTTCAGTTACATACCTTCGAGGCAGATGGTAATATATTCTCCAGCATCACAACCGCCACTGCCGCTCAATCAGATGATTCCAATACAATTGCAATATATTTTGGTTGCCATGATCGACATGTTTATTGCTTAAAGTTTACATACAGTGCCAAAGGAATGAAAGAAGATTACAACACTTTGGAACAATTATGGAAGACATGCTTAAATTCTACTATATTTGCAACTCCAATATTATTGCCTATGCAATCGACGACTTATATTTTTGCCTGTTCAACAAAAGGATTGCTAGCACTGCTATCAGCAGAGACTGGAAATATTATAGCAGCATATGATTTAGAAGGTGAAGTTTTCTCAACACCATGCTCTATAAAAGCTGATCAAATTTATTTTGGTTGTCGTGACAATTTCATGTATTGTTTTAAAGTCGTATAAAATTAAATGGATATAAATAATACATTGAAAGTTGACATTTTTTTGCATGCTTTTGATAAGTATTTGCTTCTTTTTTTTTCTTTGTTTAATGCTGCATAATATTTTTAATTTTAATGCCTGCACCGGAGCTTGTGCTGGCTTCCAGTGATAAACTACTACTTTCATTTATATTTTTACGCTGTTTGTTGAGTTTTTGGAGGTCTCCTTTTGTTTTCGTTGCTGCTGGTTGCTTGCGTTTAGTAGTACGTTTCGCCTTGGGCTTTTCAGGAGTTTCTTCTTCAATTTTGCCCGACATTTTTTCAATGGCTTTTTGTATTCTTTTGCTAACTTTTAATTCGCGTACTCGTTCGCTGTTTTTTGTAATAAAGTATTTGTTTATGGTCAATTGAGTTTTTTTCTCATTGATTTTTTTCATAACTGGCATTAGAGTGTCATCGGTTTTTATTCGAGTCCAACCGAAAGATTTCTTTGTAAATTCACGAATTGATTCGATATCAGGGTTACCCCAACTAAAAGAATCTTTACATTCATCTACTTTAGGTGACATATAGGCCTCAATAACCTGTAATTAAAAGCAGAGTAAGTATTTTTAGGATCATTAATTTTAAACACCTAAAAATAGGGCAGATAGTAAAATATTTGAAAATCTTTATATAAGTATTTGATGAGTAAACATTTTTTCCCCGGTAGGACATAAATTTTAAATTGCTCATAACAGTTAAACTCAATTTTTTCTCTTTCTATTTTTGTTCTATGCTCCCATCATTCTTATGCACCAACAATAACACGACTGAGAATGCAGTTATTTGGTGTGCTTGCAATCTATCTCTCTTTGTTACTCACATTTCTATGCAACAACAATGCAAATAAAATGTTTGCTTTTAATATTTTTATGTAGGTGCATTAGGCCGGGGCGATTTGTATGGACTAAAATTTTTCGATACCGCGCCGTCGAAATTATGATTCCTCTTGTCATTACGAACATTCCACGACATAGGTCGGAAATGAATTTCGAGGCTCCGGAATTAGATTTTTATGGAAAATGTTCCGTTTATACAAAGTTTTCAAGGCATTTGGAATTTTTGTAATTACACAGTGCAACAGTAAATTTCAAAAGTCGAATGGGTAACTTTTTAAGGGTAATTTGGCTCTGTACTCAGATTTTCTCTATCACGTCTGAGAACCCCGGTATGGGGGCCGAACCAAATCATTTTGGTATACTTGGGACCAATATAAAATTTTTTTTATTTTACTTTGTACATGCCTCATAGCTAAGAGAAAGTTGTTTATTATGGAAGGGAGGAAAAACTTACTGAGACAGAAAAATCCAGCAATCTTCCTTACCCGCCCTTTGGGGTGTTATATGAAGCATCTATTCGATATATGACTATACCGGGTAAACGATTGCGAAACCTATCATTAGGTTTTGGTAAAAAATGTTTTATATCGAAAAATATTTGGGTTTCTTTTTTTCACTACTTTTACTATTAAATTTGAAAAAGGAATGAATACTTACAGCAATACTTGGAAATCCTTCATGTAAGTCGATATTTTTCAATTTCTTGCTCAACGCCAACCGTGCTGAGCTTCCAGGTGGCATTGTTGTTGTTTTATGAATCTCCCACCAATCACGAAATTTACATAGGGTCATTAGTGCTGCTGAAATGGCACTTTGTGTATTTCCATCGCTTGATTTTGATTCTCTCGGTGGAGAAAATGATGCCAAAATCTCAAGGGCTGTAACAGCGCCTACTCCATGTACACCTTTAAAAAAGCAATCCACAGCATAAATAATTCATATAACAAAAATGTGTATGTAAACTTCCTACCCGTGGTGTAGTCACTACCCACGAGGCATGCCAATTGTATCAACTTTTTACGATCACAATTGAATGAGTTCTCTATGCGTTCAGCTCGGAATTCCAGTACATGTTTATTTTGTGCAAAAAAATTCTTATAAACTGTGCGTCCTCCAAATAACCAAATATCACTATCATCGGTAATAGTTCCATTTGTAAGTCCGGTAGCATCAAGAAATGCACATTGGGCTTCAGCTTCCATTGGCGCCACGATATATGGAATGCCAAATAAGCGTAAGAGTTCTTGACAATCGGCATTCATACGTTTACTTATAGATGTGCCCATTCGATCTTGGCGATTTCGTTCACTCTCCAAGTCTTGTCTTTCTCTAGCCAAATCAGTTGCTAACGTATTCAGTTCTTCGTTAGTTTTTTGATGCTTCAATACTTGTGCTGCTTCGTTGATGACATCCTGTAGAGAGAAAGAAATGTAAATATAATATTTATATTAAATTTATATTCTAAAGTCTATAAAATAGATTCAAATATTTTGCAATGTAATTATAAATATCTGGTAAACTCTTAGTGATAAAAACAAAATAGATACTCTCAAAATTAAGGTTTTAAAAAAATATTGGAAAAGTTTTCGATTTTAATTTTTTTTTTTCTTAGAACGCTAAAAAGAAGTGCTCGAGAATACAACACTCAGATATGTATTCATTCTACACCACATTGACGGAATACGCCCTTCACTCATATTAAGTGTAAAGAATGAATACTTACAAATAATTAAAATAATATGTAACAGAAATTTATGTTTACAAACCATCTCTGTTAATGGTGACGATTTCTCTTTCAGTGGTTCAACTCCCGCGTTAGTTTCAGCTCCAACTTTCTCTTCTTCATTTGTTGCATAACTAGAAAAAAGCACTTTCGCCGCTTTTGAAGTTTTTGGAGAATGTTCAACACTATAATCAGATGGACGTTTTCGACTTGACGTTGGCGTTTTCTTAACAAAGAATGGTGATTTTACTTTAGGGACAAGCTCTTCTTCTTTTTCAGCAGCAGTTTTTTCCGGTGTTCTTTTTATTACATAATTCAAATCAAAATACTCAGAAATTCTTTTATTTTTGGATGGTGTTTTCAATTTCGGTGAGTTGCTTGGTGATGTTATCGGTAGTTTGGGAATATTGGTGCCATCGTCACTATCACATATTTCAATAATTTCTGATTTCGGTTTAATTTTTGTAGGTGTTCCCTGAATTATTGTGGCTGATGATGAAGTTTCTTCATCTGAAATCTCAATGAGGTTAATATCATTTAAAGTGATTTTTTTAACATCAATGGCTTGCTTCTTCACTTCATCGAGTATTGAGAGTATATGAGAAGTTTTCAGATCTGCTTTTCGCCCTAATGGGCTTTCAGTGGTATTGGTAGCTATTTTGTTTTCATTCTTCTCATCTAAAACATCAAATTTTTCTACTTGATTTGCTCTTATTGGTTTAATGGAATTTTCTACAGTGGTTATGTTGTAATTTGGGACATTTTTCTTGCACTTTGCGCCCTCAACTTTGTCATTGACTACTTCAGAACTTAATTTTTGTGTTTCATTTTTGTTATTTTCGAAATTTGCATCATTTTGCTGTTGTTCTGTTTCGCTTTTCCCTGATTCAAAAATATCAGCAAAAAGATCATCTGATGGCGCTATTGGTTTCTTTATATCAAATAATATTTCCAATGTGTTTTTCTTTTGCAAAATTTCACTATTATTAAAGCTGGACATTGTTTCAGTCACTTTCTCTAAATCTGAATCTGTTTCTGATTCTTCACTAACACGAAGAATGATATCTGTGGTACTCTCGTCGCCGCTTAGGTTAGCTTGCAAATTCTCGCTGCCGCTGAGTTTAGTTTGTAAAACATCCTCGACATTGGCGAGATTATCAGCTCTGAAAAATAAATATTTTTTAAGGTCGGGAACATATTTTAATACTTCTTCTGGGGAACAAAGTTGTTTGATATTTACTTATTTACATATTTACTTACTTTTCACTTCTGTCCTCAATTTTTTCCAGTAATTTTTTAAGATTGTGTTCCTCTGAATTATTGGAAGGTAATTGCGTATCTTCTAATATTTCTACTACTTCCGAATCGTTCATGCCACCATATTCAATCATGTAATCACGTGCAGGACCAATTGCTGCATTTTTTAGGTTTTTACGTTGTTCACGATTCAATTTAAGGTCTTCGCTCGAATCATATTGAAAGTCTTTCTCACTGTAGACATGTAAAGTCGAATCTTCAAGTGAACGTGCAATTGCTAATTCTAAATCAGCAGCATATTCACCATCAAGGTTTTCAGAATCCTGATCTTGTTTTCCAGGTGAATACTCTTTGCCATTGGTAGTTTGTGTTGATTGTTTTTCTAGGGATGATTTTTTAATTTCATTAAAATCAGACAATTTTGAGCTATTCTTTTTTTCCTCATCTGTAACTTTAGTCATCTTTGTCTTTAGGTCACGAACGAGCAGAAAGCGAGTATTTTCGTCTGAACAAATTTGCTTTGAACCTAACAAAAAAAATAGCTTAAAATAGGTTAACAAATTATGTATTTAAAAATTATATTACTCTGTTCAATTGCTCTCGGTTCAACTATGCCTTCTTCAGTAAAAAGATTGTTCAATTCGTTGTATGTCAGTGATCGCCCACCCATTTCTTGTTGCGCCTCCTCGAGACTCTCTTGTACAGCACGCCGTTTTAACAAACGTTTCATTTGGAACGAACTGAAGTCATCACTACGTGGGGGCAATTCATGTAGGCGTCCCCATGAAGATTGCTTTCGTGTCTCTTTGATATCAACGAGTATCTCATGCCGAACATCTGCCGGCAGATTTCGAAAATGTTGACTACGAACATCAATTGTTTGCAAATTTGTATTGTATGAATGTCGTGGATTGGATTGATCGAAAGAACTATCATCTGTTGATGTGAGATAGTTATTGTCATCTGAAGCGCAACTAGATTCATCATAGTCGTTTTCTTCATTGCAATTTTCAGTGCCCGTTTTTTTAGGTATTCCTATACCAGTTGAAGAACCAGGTAACTCAGGAAGTTTAAACAGGTCATCCAATTCATTTTCAGATCGTGCTGCTTTGCCAAGCCGTTTAGCTGGTGATTTGAGTAGTAATTCTGCTTGGCTTGCACCCAATGCCTGTTGTACCACTTTTTCTTTGGCTAATGATTGCAAAAGCAGTGCCTGAATTCGATCCGCCTCATTGCTAAGTTTACTTCTTTGCTGTTGGCGACGTGCCTATAGAACATGAACGAGTATAAATTTACCAGTGTCATTACTTCTTTGTTTTTGATTATTTCAACTTACTATTGTGTCGCGTTTTAACTGTGGTACACATCCATCGAACACAAAAACTGGGCGTACACGATAGTAGAGCAATTTGCAAAGTCGATGAAAGAGTCCTAACAAATGTGCATTGGACAAAGCTGAACCTTTATTGTCTTGGAAACCTTTAACCACCTGATGTAACCAAATAGAAATGTCTACCAAAAGCATTTGAAAATGAAATTCATAATTGAGCACTGAGCATAGCAAAGATCTTACCAACAGCAATTATCTTGCCCTCCAACGTTTCGACAGGTACTGGTTTTCCACATGGTTCAATAAGCTTCCAAAGTCCTGTTACTCCCATGTTGTGAAATGATCAAATATTTTTCCAAAATAATCATTATTTATTTAACTAACGTGAAAAGCAGTAGTACTGCCAGATGTTTTTAAAGCTTGTCGCAAAAAAATCCTAAATGGGTTTTGAAAATCCCCAAATGTAAATAAATCAAGAAAATACATTATTTAATAGGCGGATGTCATCACAGTATTGTCACGTGATAGATAAAATCAAAAATAAGATACAAATTTTCTTAACAGAGAAGGAATTTGAGAAAATGGAGACAACATTTTTTATAATAAAGCCCCCTTTTTGATTAGGCAATTATTACCAGCAATTGTGGTTGTTCGCTTACTCTTTCGTTGCACTCTTTTTCCCTCTCCTTCGGATATAAACTTAAAAAATTTTCTGGTAATATTTAGACGGGACAAGAAAGTATGGCAACTTCTTTCTTCAGCATTTGTATGTCGATAATCGACAGGCGATGCGTGTGATTTGTATCGACTCCGTACTCTGACGCCGAATTGTTGATATATAGCACTCGTCGCTATGTGTTTACACCAAGCAAACACACAAAAAAGTTCATAATAAAGGAATCTTAGGAAATGGCAAACATTTTTCCGTTTACACCGACCGAACATGTTGGAATTCTGTCTACATACACTAAAAACGTTCGCATCGGATTTAGTTAGAACGTAGTGTTATGCAACCGTTTGCACTAACTGAACATTATTCAGGAATGTTTTCTGGCCAGCATCTGTTTGTCATACAGTTTACATCAGTCAAACATAGAACCTTGACTAGCTGTAATGCATTGCAAATTTCATATCTTGCCACCAAAATATCTAGTGGAGCATCATATGTCGCACCATATTTATGGCATACCAAAAAAAAAAAAAAAAAAGCATTCTGGCATGCCAGCAATATAACCATCAACCCAAGTCTACCTCCTAGTATTCTTCTGATCCTTAAATATTAAATAATTCAATATATAAATTTTTGTCCACATAAAGATTTTATTTTAATTTTTATATACATAGTAGCAAAACATTTTTTATATATCTTTTTGCATATGCAAAGGCATATTAGAAAATATAAGCCCTGAGTTAAAAAAAGCAATTCTAAGCTAAACTTGCTTCTTTGAATTTAGCGTCTTGGTTTCTTGGCTCAGTTTCGAATACTCTGCTTGCATAACATTTCGAGATTCTTCCAGAAGTTCGTCCAGATAATTCTTACTATATCCTTCAGTTGTAATTTCAGGCAAAATATGTATAATTGCATGTCCCGGTCTGAATAATTTCTTTTCGCTGTTTAGGAACCAATATTTTGAGATAACCACAGGTTGAATTGGGCATTTACTTTGCAATGCAATATGAAAAGATCCTTTCTTGAATGGCAACAGCGTTTCTTTAGAATTACGAGTTCCCTCGGGGAAAAGCAACAATTTACAGCCTTGTTCATTAATCGCTTTAGATTCCTTTTGTAATGCATTGATTGAATCACTCTTACGTGAACGATTGATAAATAAGGTACCCCAAAGCCAGGCGCCAATCCCGAAGAATGGTAGGTATAGAACTTCCCTTTTTGATACAACGGTAGCACGACCTATTACAGGCCACAAATATGCTAAAACTAAAGTGATTTATAAAAAATAAAAAACTGAATTATCAATTGGAATTATATATACCCATAATATGTCTTACCACAAAGATCTAAAACACTTTGATGATTCATCAACACTATGGCCCCATGTTCTCTACGCACATTTTCAAGACCTCTAACCTCCATAGTGACACCCAGCAATTTACAGAGTTGCCTGCAACCCCATGCAGGTACCCTAAATAAGACATTGATTTGATTTAAGAAAATCCTCTCTTCTATATATATATGTATGTCAACTTACAGAGCATTTCGATAATCACGCGGTCGTAATATCATAAATGGTACACATATAAGTACAACAAACGCGGAGCCAAAAAAAAAAGCTGCCATTTTTAGTTGGTATGGTGCTTTGGGAGAAAAACTCATTAAAAATGCCACCATGCAGGCAAGTCCAATAATTTCGCAAACGCAGCCCATTTTATTGCTGAAAGAATAAAGAAGCCGTAAAATAATTATCAAAATAATAAAATAATATACCATTTTATACTAAAAACAAAATTTTTAAATGAATATAAAGGATTTTACGGCAATTTTGTTATTTTTTTAATGATTTTTTTGAATGGAGTCAAAATTTAATTGTAAAACATTTCACTCAATAATTCTAATTAAATTATATCAACGCCAACTATTTTTACAACCAAAATATATTTTTTTAAACATACACATACATATTTTTCGAAGAATTCAATTCTAATGTTTTTTTTTCTAAATCTATATATACTTAGTGGCTTCTAGACCAGAATCAACGACATCTAACAAAATAGGCACAACGTAAATGATAATATATTGAAAAGAATTAAATTGGAAAATTAAATAGATGGGTTTTGGACCCGACATAGCTGCTATATTTTTCATTCACAATTTGTAAACAAATATATTTTTCAAAGTATTTTTTTTTATTATTTATTTATTGATGTGTAAACATTTTAGCTCACGGTATGGGCAAAATTTCAAATGTGTAAAATGTAAGAATAACTGTAACGTAAGATGTAAGATAACTGTAATATCCAGTTCCCCTCTCGCTCGCACTACTGCGCGGCATGACTGTGCTACTCTAAACAACAAAGAGAAGAGAGAATAGAAGAAGAGAGGGAGAAATTAAAATACGAGCGGAGTTTGTTTGTTTATGTTTCGATCAATTTACTCACACATATCTGTACATACGAAAACAAAATGTGTGTGTACATTTATTCGTGGAATTATTTGTTGGTGTTAAACGTGTGGAGATCGACTATACCATACAAGCAGAGAAGTCGCCGTAGCAAACACAGGCGTTTGATAGGTTTTGCATTCGGTTAATTAAATTGGATTAAAATTAAATATTTTTTAAAATATAAAAACAATACAAAATGGTAAGTAATAAAGAATCTAGGTTTCAATAAATGTTTAAACAAAATGTAGTGATAATAATAGCAAACAACGGCATTACAAAAATTTTGCTTTGTGCATTAACCTTAGAAAAGCAACACTTTTTTATCTATGTAAATAGCAAATATGTTAAACAGAAAAATCAAAAACTTATTTATTATAAATTCACTTATTTACTTCAATAAAAATACACTGTTTCTTATTTTTATTAAATGCAGTTAATACAAATCTCTTTGCGGTGCTTTTAAAAAGTAGTGGGGTGACTGGTCACCCCTGTTGCCTTTCTAAGGTTAGATGCGGAAAGCAGTTATCGTCGCCTGATAATTGATTTGGAGTATGTGTGTACAAATTCATATACCTATATGCCAAATCAATTCTCAGGCGACGTTATGCAAAATTTTCACATCTAACAAAATTTCAAATCGACAGGAAGAGAAACTTAAAGCGCTGAAAAAAAGATGCAATTACAGCTGCGTATATGCGAACATATCGTGCTCGATGCATTGAGTTAAAGAAAAATAATGCAACTACGATTTGGTGCAAATTGCAAAATATTTTTGCAATTGTTTTAATTGTTTAATTCAAATTGTTTTAATTTGAATTACTTACCTAGCATATAGATTATACATCAAATCCCTATATATGGCTATACATATGTGAGCTTATGTATATGGCATTCAGTTGGCTTAACTGTTTATACATCAAATATCTTGCCTGCCTTGCACGCATCCATTGCTTTTATTATAATTACCAGGGTAATCGGCTTCAATTTAATTTAATTTTTAAAATAAAGAAAAATTAAAAATATACACGAAGGATTAGATTGAATTAGGTTAAATTGTAGAAGTGGGACTGTCTACGCGGCTATATTGCATCTATTGTTACACATATCTTCTAATTTATAGCTCGTCTCGAAGCTTGTGACGTTGTTGGAATCCTCTCGAAAAATTTTAAATATGTTATTTAATTTTTCAACTTAGGCGGTGTCCCCCACTAATTTACCTAATTTACAAAATAAGAACCACTCTAATGTATACTCGCATTCCCTCATACATATTAAAGCTAATAAGTAGATGCTACTCATAAATACAATAAATATTTATCATTATTACTTATTTATAAGATATACACTATTGTTTATAAGCATATCAACTACTGTTGGTGTCATAATCCTTCGGCGAAATTCAATTAAACTGGTGTAGCAACATATTGAATTAAATTCAAATTATTATTGTTTCAGCAAGCGATATAGAATATAAAATGCAATTGACTGATAAGCATAATATTTCTTTTGTTTGTTAATACAGTGATGAGTAAAACTGTTTATAAAAATGCAAAAAAAATTTGTCAAAAATCAAACATACTAACTAACTCTAACTCTGTTTTAAAATTTCTGAAACGATGTAGTATAGAAACTATTTTAATCACTGACAAATCTAGAATTTTTCTAAAATTGACTTGACTTATTATGGTCTTAAACGCTTCAATTATATGAGCAATTCAATAAATTACAATTAATGGCACATAATCACAGTCATTTACTAAGGTTGACTTTTTGTTTATGGTCTGTGTTCTGGAGTGTTGGAGCTTAAATTATCTACATTATTATTAAATATTTTTAATTGAATTAAGTAATACACACACTTAGTGATTAAACTACATCTAGTTTTCGATAAAGCAGTTCACTTTGCCTACAATGTTATACAAAACATTTGTTAGAGTTAAATACGTATGTATTGTTGCAATGTCTTTTTTTTTGTGAAATATTATAAAAAAAAAAAAATAATGCATTGTAAATCACTATTGAAATCAACAACTTACAAATCAAAACTTTTTGTCGTATAGTATATAAAAAATATTAGGTACTACTGATATGTAATTTCAACTTTTGATATTGAATGCTGAAACAATACTAAATACGATATGATAAAGATTTCAGTTTTGCCAATTGCTTATCATCATTGTTTAAATTAGTGGATTAAACAATTCTTTTTCTATTAAATACTCGTATGTACTGTATATATATTAATTTACACAAATAAACACTACATTAAATAGGTGCTTGTGCTGTCAGTTTTTATATTCCTAAATTAAAAAAGTTTTTAATTATATTTCAAGAGTATTTATAAACATTTATGTACATAATTTATTTAACTTAAGGAGCTAGGCTATGTTTAAAATTTAAACTTTGATTTATGTAAACATGCTCCACGTCACAAGACGAAAAATAATGTTTGAGCTTATTTTGCATACATAAAACTTTAATTTGTGCAGTTAATCTTATTTGTTTGTATTCGGGTTCTTGAAAACGGCTCTATCGATTTCAATGAAATTTACAATATAGGGGCTTACGGGGCAACAAATTTTTCTAGCTAGGTCTCATTTCCGGGAAAATTCGTTTTCTTTGTGTTTTCACACGCAAAGCAAAAAACTTGTCTTGCCCGAGTAATATAATTGGTAATTTCGCCACAGAGATCACCTTCGCAATAGCCCAGGGGTTAGAGCGGGTTCGAATCCTTCAATGTGGTCAGATTTGTTTAGTTTTCATGTACTTTTACTTTCCAATCTTATCTAAATAGGTGAAAGGCGCCGAGTAAAGTTCGGTTGCCTTGGTACTAATAATAACATTCACGCATCAGCCCATTGATGATCTAATCCGAACTTTATTTATGAGGTGTGTTATATTTGTGCACTAATGAAAAAGAAAGAGATCTACAGTATTGTGTTGTTTTTAAACAATGAAGTGAAAAGCTTTTTCCTGAAAAAATTCGACTTTTAATAAAGTTTTGTATTGTTTTTTGATTATTCTTTAATAGCTTAAAAATTTAAAAAAAAATTAATTTTGTTTTTTAATTATATTACTTAATGAATTTTACCTCTGAACCGACGATACATTCATACGTTTTCAAATTAAAATAAATGCAAAACGATTTCAATGTATAATATTAAAAATAATTCGGTTTTAAAAATATTTTTAAGTTCGCTAACCGAATCCAATCTATCATATGCAAAAAGGGTTCTGTCCACTTTTCTAAAAAATTAAATTCACTTATTAAAAACATATTTTTAAACTACATTTTAAAGTAAGTTATGTCTGCCTTCAAAATTTAAGTTTTTGCAATATATCGCTTTTTCCAATAAAGCAATGTGGTTTCCCCTTTTTTCACAAAAACTAGAAAAGCATATTTCTACCCATATCATTTCTATAAAAGTAAATGTGAAGTAGTCCAAGTGATTCTAATAAAATGGGACTTTAAACAAATTAAAACACATTTTAATGAACTATGTACATAATTTGATAATCAGCAATCATTAATCTTTTATCTTTTAATATGGTGATTGAAAATGATTGAAGTCAGTTACGTAGCCAGAAAATATTTGCATGGGGGGCGGACAGCAGCATTTTTTTTTTAACTTTTTTTTTAACACAATACAGAAATACTCTATCACCTTATTTCTCCAATATGTCAATTTTTTGATCCGAACATTAAAATCATTAGACTATTGAAAAAATCTTGCCAAAAAATGTAAAAGTGCCAATTTTAGGCCCGAAAGAAAACTAGGCACATTGTAAAAAAAATGTTAAAAAATCTTTCAAATTTTTATAGAACCGATCTTTATCGCACTGCTAGGCTAAGGTTTCTCGAAATCCTGATGTACTGCATACCTATTTGAATTAAGCATATAAATATGCATAGGTTTAAACATCGCAGGCTTGCCAGAAACATATTTTATATTTGTGTGTATTGTTGGTTTTACGTATGAAACAAATGTATTAAAAGACAAATTATAAAATGTTTCAACAAAAAAGATTTATAACTTGTGTCTGCTTTATTTTATAAAATTGAATTTTCATCGGAGTCTATTTTACTTTAACAGTAAAACAGCTGATTCGTAATGCAGTATTCCAAAATTTTGGGCTAACCTTCTGCAGTGCTGTGCTGTGCTGTGGTTCTGTGCTGTTTCGTATATATGTATCTATTGTTTCTAAATCAAATGTCAAAAAACAGCACCGCGCCGCAAGTGATTCTGTTTCGGCTTTTAAATTTGAAATCTATAACTGGCATTTTTTATAAATTATGAATAATATTAAATCGGACATGCACATAAAATTTTTCTCTGTAACTAAATCATCTACTTCTTGATAAATTAAAATCACTGTAAATCAAAAAATTGATGATTGCAATGTTTGCATATTTTTAAAAAATTTTTGTAATCAAAATTTCTTTTTCATTCAGTTCCATTTTTTAGAAAAAAATCTTAAATTTATCAAATTCTTTGGAATAAAATCACGAAAATCTCTCAAGAAATAGTTTTTTAATATCTTAAAAACTAGATACGCCACGCCGTTGAGATCAGCGCCCTAAAATTATGAAGTAAGAAAGTAGATGGTTCCTGACGCCTATTTCGTGTTGGCTAGTGTAAAATGTAAAGAAAAAGTTTAATTTTTTATACTATCACTGAAAGCAAATATTCAATAAAAAAAAACTGGAGGCTGCGGCCCCTATACGGCTACGCCACTGATTGAGATTATTGCATGTACTATAGCCGTATTTTCAATGCAAATGTAAATCTATTGAGATTGAGTGTTTTAAGTGCACTTATTATCAACAAGTAAATACAGTTTTATGATTATTTTTAATTTTTAAAGGTTACTTAATACATTCGACTTAAGTAATTGTAAGTTGAAACGTTTCTAAGATTATTGATTCAACAAATTCAAATTAAACAATACGCATGCATAGACACCCAGCATTCGTAGTTATATAATAATATCGGGGCAAATAATAAGCAAATACTTTTAAGTAAAGCGAATGGTTCGTTAAAGCTATGTTCACATTACAGAAACATTAAATTTCGAAAAATTCTAGATAACACTGAAATGCATGTACATATGAATGAAAATATACAACAAGAATGACAGAAACCAAGATTACACATTCCGATGCTCAAAAAAAAAAAATAACTTCATAATTATATATCGTACTTACAAGTGACGTTAGTTACAGCAAATGATTAAGACTCAGAAAACGTGATCTGCTTCATTTGTGAACAATTAAAAAATAGTATTAAAATAGAAATTTTCATTTTTGCCAGATCATAAATTTCAACTCATTGTATTTATAATTCATTCATTGTATAATTTTCATTCACAGTTTTTTATAACCGAAAATTATGGGCATTATAAGTTTAAACTGATAAATCCTTTTTTTTTTTAATATGATACTGGGAATTTACAAAATTTAGTTTAAAAAAATGTATCAAATTTGGGTTAAAATTCTAAGCTTTTTAAACTATAAAAACGATATGTTTCCGTTGGTCAATAAGAGACGAGAGAATGGATTAACACATAAAAAATTAATCAGCAAGACAAAGGGAAGTTTATGTGCTAAATTTCAATTTCTTATTATTTACTATTTTTTTTTTTAACTTTACTGTAGTCAAAAATATATTATTGTACACTAGCAAGTCTAGAAATTGCGTAAAAACTTTTTCGTCCCTTAAAAAATATTTGGTTGATTCATGTGTAATGATCGAAATGTTCATAGTAACCATTTTTTCAACATTATGAACTTAAGTCTAATTGCATAGAGAAAAATGTTAATAACAAACGTGAAGAAAAAAATACCAATACAAAGCTGAAAATTAAGAACAAAAACAACCCTTAAATAGAAAAAAATAAGAAATATTAAAACAAATTGGCTGAAACCTAAAGGAAGTGGAAAGAGAAAAGGATAACTTCGTGGCATTATAGGATATACTTTTGGGAAATATTTATTTAAGCTATTAAGAAATTAAGTTTTCGGAACTATGCTCTCACCTGTTTTAACTTCAATTATCCTATCCCGTGAGAAATCAATTTCCTATCATTTGTATGTCTTTACATATACAGTAAAACGGCTTGTAGATATTTTTGGTTGTTATTTGTTGTTGCTACGCATTCATATTCACTATATTGTTGAGCGTTTATTAATAATTTTAATATTAAACTAGAACCAAAATAATATCACTAATTTAGGCACAATACTCCAACAATTTAAATTCGCAATTAAAAATTAATGTTGGTATTAATTAGAGTTTTTCATACCTCAACTTCTAAATTGCATATGCAGTTTTTTACTTAACTTTTAATTAAAAAATGTAATAATATATTTAATTTATATAAATTTTCATCGAATAGACAGTCAAAACTTCGTGCTTTATGACAAACGGTAAAAAAAAAAAAAATTCAGCGATAGCGCGAACGCTTTGCCCCAATGTTAATTCTTTACTGATTTGAACAGTTTAGGAAATAAACGATGAGCCTAACTATAAGCTATAATCATCCGATCTCAATGCACTCTATATCCGATTTGTTTTTATATTTACGTATGTTTACATTCATTGTGATTCGGAAGCAAAGTTTTGTTCGCTCTTCTACCTCCTACCTCCCTTCTATTCTGTTATTGTTGCGTGCATTGGCATTGTTGAGCAATAGTTCCCTCTACACAATAAAAAAAAAAAACATCGAGCCAGCTGTGAAAATAATAAAAAGCTTTTTTGCCTCATGTATTAACGAACCACAGTTATTTCATTCATATTCAAAACCAAACTTTTTTTAGCTTTCAACGGTTCTATTCTTGAATTTAAAAGGATCAATTAATTTCTGTAAGGGATTTTCAATTGATGTACTGATTGTACTGAATCACATCTGGCAATACTGTAAAGTTAGGAACAGAATCACTTGCGGTGCGGTGGAGTGCAGTGCAATACTGTGTAAAATCTCATGTAAATGTAAACCTTTTCCGTGTCAAAAAGTGGATATTTTGACACGGAATATAAGGAACATCCTGGCAAAGTTAATAAGTTCGAAAATGAAGAGTTGGAGATGTTACTCGTCACAAATGCAATAGGAACTTACAATAAGATTGAGAGTTACTCAAGCAGTAATTTCCAAGCGCCTGAAATCATTGAGGTTCATTCAAAAGGAAGGAAACTTAAATCCGAGAGACTTCGAAAGGCGATTTTGCATGTAATAAATAAATATAAAATAATTAAATAAATTAAAGGTGATCGCGATTAATTAAATTCCCAGGAAAACTAAGATTTTATTCCAGTTGGCAATGTCTTTTATTCATTTTCTTTAATTTTGAATTGACAGAATTTAAAAAAACTGCCTGCGGATGTGTGTACCTAAGTCAAAAAGACCTAAGTATTCTGTGCAAAGTTCTTCAAAGGGAACATCTCTTTGCACGCCAGATGCATCCGCAACCAAATCGAAGTCAAAACCCCTAGGAAGTACTCCTTACGACACATTACCCGGGATGCAGGTCAATCTCTTCAAGAAGGCTTAAGTCTTTTAATCAGTATGTTCTAACCACAAGACGAGAATAACAAAACAGCCTCTAGGGTAATGACCGAAAACTTGATTAGTTTCTTTTTTTTGTCCTCTGATAACTCTAAGTTTTAAGTACTCAACGCACAGTGCAGTAGATAAAATTCGAAAAAGTTTTCGTCGCAATTTTTTAATAATATAACATCATCATACTTCAATTAAAAAAATAAAAATGAAAAACTGAAGCGACATAAAGCGTATGGTTAAGAAGTATATCGTCATCTAAAATCCGAAAAGCCTTAACTACACATTTCATTTTTTTTACAAGAGGAGCAAAATAACATTCTAAAATAAAAAATATTATAGATTTAAGAAGAATGTAGTTGTGAAGGCTTAGTATCATTAGTATTACTTAGTTACTTAAAAGGATTCAAATATTTTGCATCATTTCTCATTCAAATGTATAAATACATCAATTTGCTTATTAAATTAATGTACTTGCAATTCCTTTTGGATTTCGTTAATAAAACCGTTATTTTTGGGCGTAGAAGTTTAAAAATTTGCAGGGACATGTAGTTTGGACCACCCCAGTGGTCTTTACTTAGAAAGAAAACCGAATGACCATTAACTACCGGTATTAAAAGAAGTAGCCCCGAAATTGTCTCCGAAAGTGAAATATCTAGAAATAACTCTAGATCACAAATTAATAGGAAAAACTTATGTATAGCAGAAGGTATCTCATGCTCGTAATTTTTGCAGTGCCCAGGAACTATCCGCAATATTTGGGTTCTAAAATTGCTGAGTTTTATACACTCTTCGTTAAAACAAACTTACATCTCTGTGGATTGATCACGTATAAATAAATCACTAAGGACAGGTGATTTTTAATGAATACATTTTAAAACGTATGCATTTTATTATAATTATTATTCATTAACTATTTGCAACAATATATTTTTTGACTTCTTGATGTAAAAACAACTTTAATATATTGTGCGATCGAAAGGGCGCCCTTTATTAATTCTGAATGTATGGAATACTTTTGTTTTATACAAGTAGGCACATATTTAATGAATACATTTTACTTATTAAATGAGTTCACCGATTTTCCAAAATGTATGCAAATTTTCTTCGTTATTCAATTTGGATTTTACCAGAGTATCATATTTTTTGTGCTGCTAATTTTCGCCAATATATACTTTAAATTTTTGATTCCATAAAACCAGATTACTTCAAAAAGAAATCTGCTTTTTTTCGAAAAAAAATATTTCATAATTTTTTTTTTTTTTTTTATGAAACACATTGTTTATACAGAACACCATCACGAAATAAAACAAACTAGTCGGTAAGGCCCCAGTAACTGGGGCTATTTTTTTGCTCCAGAAATCTCTTTATGAAAAAGCAAATATCAAAAGAGAACCAAACTACTCGTTGTTGTTTGTTTTGTTATTTGTGTATGCAGATAATTCGTTAGATAACTCTGAGAAATGCCGTTACTCATGCCTTCTCTCTCTCTCTCATTTGTTCTTTACTCCCGCTTAAGCAATGATTTTTACAACGATGAATGCAATGCTTTGTTCAATGAGCGAATTTTAAAAAACTTGCGACGCTAATATTTTAGAATTGGCTTAACCGATTTTAAATGTAGTTACACTAATAAATGTATAGATTATAGCTAATAATAATGGAACAGCAATATACTGCGAAAAATGATACAAAATCCGGGCTTACAGTGTTTAGCCTTCATCCTTTAAATTTTTGATAACATATGCTAATAACAGGTCCGCTTCCGTACTTTACCGCGGGTGCACGAATTTACCCAAAACAGCCCAAAGACGTTCCCGTACATAAAAAACTTGCAAATGAGAGCGGAGATGAGAGCGTTATTTTCTTCTTATTCTTGTACGAAACAGCCCGCACTTTTTCTTCGGGTAAAAATGGTAACTGTCAAACAATCATATATTTGTGTTTATCAGCTGTTTTGCTTTTTTGAAAATATATTAAAAGTTTGAAATTTATTATTAAAGAATTTTTGGAAAAATAAATGTTACTTATTTAAAGCGGAAAAAGTTTAAAAGACATTTTAAAATGTATTAATTGTATATTTGTAAATTGTTAACTACATTCTCCAAAGATTAATGACGCAAGTGTCTGTTCAACTTCTAATGATGTAGTAGCTTCTGCTATTTTTGAATAATGCAAATGGCTATGAAAAATCTTCAGAAGAAGAAAAGTGTTTTTTTGCATTCCCGTGCATTTTTATCTATAGCAAAGAGTATTTTTTGTTTACTCTCAGTTTACCAAATTTTACCCAAAAAGTACGGAAACGGACCTAAAATATTTTCCATCAAAAACTTTCAGGGAGAGTAAAAAAAAAGATTGAGAAAAAAAAATTTCACAAAGAGAAAACTATAAGAAAAAGTACGTGAACAGAAAACTATAAAAAATTTTCAATTATGCTGTTTATAATTTATCTTAATTAATTTAAAGAAATTCACTTTAACAAATTTGGCACAGCAAAATTATTGTTTACCTTCTCATATTGGACAGTGCTTTTTTTTCGGCAGCTGAAAATTTATAAAAGTAAAAATTTTACTTTCAGAAACTTTCAACTACTTTTTTCTTACTCACATTCTCTTTAGCTGAAAGTTTTTCCGAGTACGTGAACACTATTACCAAATTTTTGTACGTGAGCAAACCTATTAACTTCATCCCATAAATTCCAGACTCACCCCTCTGTGGGACGCACACTGCGGCCGCTCCATATAAGTGTTTTCAAAAGTCGATTTTCAAAAAATGGGTTTAGAAAAAAACTTAAACGTCGTTGTATTCATAAATAATTGGTGCATCGATAGGAAAGAATTAAACTTTTTACCTTTTGTAGTATAGGAGATATGAAGTGTCAAACTAGAAAAATTTTTCCATTTTTTTTTTTTTTAATATGATCAAACTAATCAATGTTATATGAATTTTGTGTTATTATTACAAAGTTTTCGTTAAAGCTATCTCAAAATTTCTTCTTGTTTCTGTTAGAGTGGGGTATGCAAATAGTTACCAAATTTTTTTTTTTTTCGTGCGAAAAATTCAAGTTTTATTTGCAAAAATTCGAAATTATCTCAAATTTTTTTTAAGTAAATTTTTAACATCAATTTTTTTTCGATCGGGCAAAGTGATTGGAGATGTATTAATACCGCAATAATATACAAACATTCGGTAATTAGAATCTGAAGATAAAAGCCCAATCAATTTGCCCCTTCGAAAATAAAATGGTTTTAAAAAAATTGCCTCCTTTTTTTAAAAAAGAAAATTTTTGATTCTGTTTAAGAATCAATTAAAAGTATATGGGTTTTTCCAGTTTTTATAAAAAAGTAAGCTATTAAAGTTAACTTTAAAAATTTAGAAGACATTTTCAATCGATTTTTAATTTTCTCCGACCCTCTAATAAGCTGCATGCGCACCTTGCCGCTTTACCACAATACAAGACCCTTTTTTTTAGATATGTTGGAAGTGGAGCTAGGCTTAAGCACATCTGATATAGAACCAGAAGCTGATTAGCAGTTAGGAGCTCTAGTAGTACAATTATTATAATTTTTTTATCTTTTACATCTTAAAAAATTGAATTTTTCTTAATTTGTTTTTTTTTAATTACCTATTATTTCATATTTAATTTTTAGTTTGTATTAAAAAAAATTACACTGTGGCTATACCAAAATAAAACTAAACGAAATTGTATTATTCAATTGAACTCTTTTATTAAAAAAAAAAAAAATCCTAGACCAATTAGTGACCAATGTTACATACCTACATGTAGCACAAAGGTTTAACTATGAAAGCTTCCTTTAAATTGTACGGAAAGTTTCAAAATACAAAATTTTGTTAAACTGGTGTTACCTTGGTCACCAATGGGTTAAATAATGATCACCAATGGGTTAAATCATTTAAAATTTACTTTACAAATTGTATTTAAATGAGTTTAGTGTAAAATTGTGATATGTTTATGTTACTTTGGTCAAAAATGGGTTAAATCGTGGCCATCAATAGGTTAAATCATCTAAAATTTACTTAAAAAGTATAGCTCACATGAGTTTGGTCGAAAAAAACTAATTTTAGAATTTTGACCATTCACTTAAATGGAGCGGCCCCAGTGCGGGACGTAATAATTGAGTTAAATGCTCTGGCAACATTGCATCCACAAGAACCTAAATTCCACACCGATGGGCAAAATGAATGGAATGTATATTTAAAAAAAAATGGATTTATTATAAAAAAAAAACTTATATAATAGAAGGGTTCGTATTTGCAAACATGTGCAACGCAATCCTTTTGTGGTGAAGAACCTTTTACTTTCTGATTTGCAAGTGCTTTATACAAGCGTATATGAAAAAGTGCCACTATACTTCTCGCTCTTTAAACTGTACATTTTAAGTTGTGCTGTGTGCGAAAAATGTACGATAGGAGTGTTCCAAGTGGAAAATAAAAATAATAATAGCTGCTATATAAAAGGCATGCATTTGTGTAAACTCAAATTTTACTTTCACACAAATAACTTTCATATTGCACGCACAAGAGTGTGCAAATACGAACGCTCCATAGTAATAATTATGAAAATATAATCAATAATAAAGAAATACATGTGTTTATTTTAATCTGCGTATATATACCTAAATGCCATTACGATCTTCGGATCGGGTTTCACTATAAAATCCAAGATTCATAGTTGGTAGCATTTGACTGTAGAATGACATATCAGCTGCGGAGGGGCGTAATTGCGGTAACTGCTTTTCTTGTGATGTTGAGGCTGTTGCCAATGGTGTTGTGTCAGTGCTCATAATGCTACCTGAAGCGGCATTTAAAGCTGCTTGTGTTGTCATTGCAACATTTTGTTGTAATTCATGCATTTTCAAATGAATTTCTAGTTCGTCAGGTTTCGAGAATTTCATTCGGCAAATTTTGCATGGGAATTGAGGAGCATGAAACTCATGCTCATGACGTAAAAGTTTCTCACGACGACTGAATCCAGTGCCGCACTGTTTACACGTAAACAGTGTGTCAAGATGCAGAGCTTGATGGCGCTGTAAATCACGTTCGCGAGTGAATGTCCTTGCGCAAATGTCGCAAGTGAAGAGTCGTGAATGAGACTGCTTTGGTGGAGGTGCGGGCTTGGAAATAGCAGGCCGCTGTTGCAATTGAGCGGCTAGGATACTATGTCTATATGGATCGTCTAAAGAGGATGATACCAACTCATGCTCCCCGTAAGGGTTCAGCGGCACAATGATATTTTCCCTTTGACCATCAGCAATAACGACATCCATTCCGGTGGGTGCCACAGTGCTCATTACGCCTGTTTTCGATTGGTTTATAAGGAATTCTGACTCACGACGATAGTGTGATTGCTCATGCAATTGCAACTTGTCTTTTCGAGTAAATGAGGCTGAACATCGACCGCATTGAAAAGGTTTTGTTTCCATGTGCGAGCGAGCATGTCGTAGTAACTCCGCAGATGTGGTGAAAGATCTTGGACAGCGTTGGCACACATGTGGTTTAATACTGCTATGTATGCGCATGTGTTTTGTGAGGTTAGTGTTCCTCGAAAAGCTCTTTGCGCAAACTGGGCAAGTAAAGGGACGCACTCCTGTGTGCACAATTGTGTGCTTTTTAAGGTCGGAACGGCGACAAAAGCCTTTATTGCATAGGGCGCATACATATGGGCGTTCCGGATCGTGCGCTTCCTTGATGTGATAAATTAAACTCGGCCGACTTGTGGTATGCAGTGAACAAAAGTTACAGGCGTATGGCGCGGCAACTTCATGACGAGATTCGTGTTCATTACAGTCAGATTGTGTGGTAAATGCCATGTCACAATATTGGCATAAATAGGTGTTTTTCGGTTCAATTGCAATGGAATCAACCTGCGCTGTAGCCGTGGAAGCATGCTCTACATCTGCAGACAAAGCAGGTAAATGCTCCATAGCTGTAATAAATTGCATTTTTTCTGTGTATTGTGGAATTGCCGTCGAAATAAGTGATTTTTGTGCGGCTGAAGCTTCTTCAGTATCCGAATCAGATTCCATTGAAAAATCATCCCCTGAGCTTTCGAATTCCTGATCAGGATCAACTTCTGTTACAATACAATCAACTCCCGGCTCAAATATACCCGGATTTCCATTCAGACCTGGACTTGATTCCTCCAAAGGCTCTGCTTTACATTTCAGATTGCAATCCAACCACTTCTGTAGTACTGACTCGCAGTTTTTTAGATTTTCACGGAAACTGCTAAAACTCTCAACCATATTAAGGCAACGCTTACAGATGCTACTCGGCAATGATGGTGATTTTTCATACTGCAAGCAGAAAATATAAAGTTAAAACTTTTTAGACAATCAATTATAAAAAGGAAAAAAGAATAATCATTTATAATCGATGGATGCGTCCAAATGTGCCTACATACATATGAGGCTATTATATGCCAACCAAACGGCACTTGTACATCAACAAACATTAAAAAAAAATATTGAAATGCATACATGCTCACAATACAAACATCAAACCAATATATACCTTAATTTGGAATAAATCTGCTAATCGTTGCGCTAGAGAAATTGTATTTGTTGTCGCTTTCTCGTCCTGCTCGCCCAATTCTCCTTCAAAAATATCACAAGTATTTTCATCATGTTTCAAGCACAAGCGGCACAATTTTACTTCTGAAGCAGTCGGTGTTGATTTTAATGTCGCAGAGTCTATTTCAACCATTCTTGATTCTAAATTTTCAACAACAAATCTGCAATACTAAGTATTAAAACTTAAAATTGTTTTTAATTATGTATACTTTCAGACAAAATTAAGAAATTACACCAGCAAAATATTTTTTATGCTTTTTTGTCAAATTTTTCCAACAGGCTCGTAAAACTCAGAGTTGATAAAATTAAGTAGCATTTCTTAAAATAGTACGAAAGCATTATGGCTTTAGATTTTTAATAAGAAATCTAAACCTTACTTCTCTTTGCTTCTTGATCATATACTTATTATGTAAATACAATAAAATATAAATCACTTCAGAAAATTCACAAGAATTTCGAAGATCTAGGAGATTCGATTTTTCGTTGGAATGCAACCCTTCAATAAATTTTTCAGAAGAAAATACAGAGTGGTACATTACAAGTGCGTTTCTATATTTGTTCCGAATATACGAAAATACTCTTTTTACATTTATTCTGTAATTTCCGAACAATACGTTTTTTGTTTGACCTTTCAGTACATATTTTTGATCGATTATGATTAACTACAACTTCTACAATAAATTAAAAAAAGTTTCACACCTCTGCATACCCTTGTTTGTTCGTTATTGAAGGTTGAAACATTAAACTTCTGAAGCTGAAGGCAAAAATGGGTTAAGACTTTTCCCTCAATTTTCATATTTTTATATTTTCCTATCTTTTGAAAACATACTTGAAAAGCAATATTTCCACTTACCAATAAATTATAGATTTTTTTATTAAAATAATGCAAACAGATTTGATGATCAATTTTTGCACAAAGATTTTTGGCTTGACTTCAAAGACAAAACATGAGCACTAAATTTCAAATGTTTGGCAATCAAAAACCATGAAGTACACCTAACAGAATCAAATTATGAGGGGGCTAAAATGAGACTTAAAATGAGATCACGCTGGTGCCGCTTAAGGTAATTGAACCTGCAATAAGTTTAGTGTGAGATAAAGTTTTTCCCCCAATGACAATAAACAAAATATATCAAAGTTATTACGACGAAAATGTAAAGAAAAACAGCTAATAGACAGTGACTGCTCTTAAACTCATTTTGAATGCGAGGAATATTCAATTTTCCGAAGCTCCAGATAGAAAGTTTTTTATTCAAATTTATTTGATAGCTGGTGTGTATCGCATTTATGCTTTAGCACTATCATACCACAGCATTTAAGTTTTATTATGTAATCTCACCATATTGTAAAGTACCGTAACGTTGAAACCTATTGGAGGCTGCTCACACGGGCGTCAGGATGAACGTCGTAGGTAGAGCTGTCATTTTCACTTGCGCTTAATTAGAACGAGTTTTTTTTAACAAAAAGAAACGATGGACTTGGAATTTTGACATTTTTCCGTCACTTTTCTTATGCTCGTGAAATAAGGCTGTCTAAAAGAGAGAGGTATAAAAAAAAAGGTAGTAAGAAAGAGGAAGAAACGCGCCTGACAAACGTTCATACTTGCGCCAATATAAACAGCCACTTTAATTATAATTAGAATGTAATGAATAATAGGGTATATAAAAAAAAACTTTGTTTTTGGAAATTCAAGTCGATAAAAAGTTGTCTCTATAGACCCATATAGACCAAAAAAAATTTGGCCAAATTGAAAAACGTTTAGGTCTCTCTTAAGAAATTGAAATTTACCATATATTTTTTATAATATGTAACTTATAATACAAAAAAAATCAATTCATTCAACAAATTGAAAAACATTTGACATAAAATCGTGTATTTTGCTGTAATGTCCTGTCAAATATCGTATAAATTTACTTTTTACATCTAATTTATAGTGAAAGTATAAAGTTTACAGAAAACTGGTAAAATTTTTTAAAATTAATGACCTTAAAATTAAATTATATTTCGAATTTTGTTCAGCCTTTGTATGGGATCGAAGCATTATGCTACGTCTTAATTTAATTGAAACTATGGTTCGCTTAATACTTAAATATACCATATTCAACCTGATTAACAGTTGGGGCTCACAGAGCGATAACAACCAAAGTTTAAAATTAATATGCAAGTATGTAATAGAAACTTGAAATAAAAATGTTTGTGCGATAACTTCCATTTTACTATAACACATACATTAGGAAATTATTTTGTTGAATTAAAAAACTTAAAACATTTTAACAGCGTTGATTGACGTTTGCAGAAATTGGTTAGTAGTTAACTTATTGCAGTTAAAGAAATATCTTACAATAAAAACCTTGTTCATTTAATAGATATCAACTATATAAACAAGTTATTAGTGTAAATGTATGCCAGTTAAAATTTTGTGTTCATTAACTCTAATAAAGAAGTTCAAAAAAAGTATGAAGTGTTTAATTAAAGTTTTTTCAATATTCTTAATTTTGGTGGGTAAGTTATCAATTCTATGTTTATTGGACCGTTATAAATACTGATATACCAGTGTGATTATCAAAAATTACAAATTGAACATTTTTATGTAATTGCACCTCATTTAAAGCTCCAGTCGAACTAGAATCTATTTTAAATGTGGCAGGTCACAATGTAATAACATATTGAGATTATACTCCAGCAAATAAACGCTTATAAAACGCTTCCAAAGCAGTTTATTTCCTATTGGGTATGTCTGTACATCTGTTGAAGGGACACGGTAATAATAATAACAATTAAAATGATGTAGTAATATCTTACTCAGAAACACATTTAAACATGAAAGAATAATTAATTACTCATCGGTTAAATACTATTGCAAACCAGTTTCTTGTTGTGTAAATACAATATACTGAATTAAAATGAGGCATCATTTATCATGTTCCAAGGATTATTCGCACTGCCCAAAATCTTACCCAAAATCTTAACACTATAAACTTTGTTAAATGTTGTAAACAGAATTATGATGTTCAAAAGAGATACACAACCATT
Source organism: Toxonevra muliebris (assembly GCA_963691655.1). Lineage (NCBI taxonomy): Eukaryota > Metazoa > Arthropoda > Insecta > Diptera > Pallopteridae > Toxonevra > Toxonevra muliebris. The sequence goes on along the minus strand of OY829329.1, from coordinate 7,583,570 downwards.
AATTTTCAGCTTTTATATCTTCAGCTCAATGCATTTTATGCATTTCAGTAGTTTTTAAACTTTCAAGCTCAGTAGTAATGCAAATTTCTCCAATTTGAAAGTTAAAAAAAAAATTGTAAAATAGTAAGAAGAATGTCTAATTCTTTAGCTTGCATTTGCAACATTATAAATCCTTGTCGCAATGAGATATCAAATGGGTTTTTACTAATTCAATGGCTCATAGCCGGCATAGCAGCCATAGTTCAAATTGTTCGTCCAGTTCTGTTATTTTGTAATTGAATAAATTTATATATCAATGTGTGTAATAATAAATTTGAGATTTTTAAAATAGTTGGTATACGCGCTCAAGTTGATCTAACCGAAGAGGACTATAACAAAACTTGGATTTATATGCCTGATGGAGATGGTAATCCAGAAGTGGCCTATTTGATTGAACCACCACCTGATAATGGCAACAGAAATGGAGTACCAGATTTTGTTCAGTTCGAATACTATAGCAGGTAAGCATAAATTATAATACCAATTTGGTTATAATACCATGTTTACATTGAAATAAAATAACGTATCTTAAATATTCAAGCTCTAGCTTGTCAGCTTGGCCTAGTTCCTACGCTTGAATGACCTTTTTAGATGCAATATACTCGTACCACACAAAACCATTCCGAAGGTAGTGCATATGGGGTTACGACCATCTTCAATCCTAAAATTTGTAGAATAAGCAACGAATGTGATAACTGAAATGTTTTTGAAAACTTTTTGATAAATTACCAATAGAAATATTATCGAAAAAATTCTGAAATATTGATCTTACATATTGATTGCTTAAAAATCTGTGGATCGACTAATTTTGCCGGAGTTTTCCGAGCTAGAGAATTCATTTCTGTCAACCATTTTTCTGAAAAATTAACGCTAACGGACATTAGACGGTACTTCAATATTTCGAATGATGACGATTCCAATGTAAAGAAATAAGTTCATGTATTTAACACATCTTCTCAAAAATCCATTGTAATTTTGATTCACCCTTGTGTGCACAAAAGAGTGAAAAATTGACTTTAATGCAACTTTCAACACACTGTCAATAAATTTAGTTTAATTTTAGTAGCTAATTATCTAAACTGCAAAAATAAACAAAATATCTAAAAGATTTTTTATGTTATTGACGCGAAAGTAATGACTGAATGGCCCATTTTTAATTAATGATCGGGGTCAATGTGAACGTAGTGTAAGAATGTGTTTGGCACGATTCTAGAAAACTAAAAACTTAAATTGTGATTATTACTTTAGTGAAGACTCCTTTCAAAGCCCAAAAATATCATATTACTGGATAACTGATGATTATATATTTCGTAAGCGACGCAAACGCGATACATGGGAAGAAATGATAGAGAAATTTAATCCTGACTTGGACACAAAAATTTTAGTGCATGGTTGGAAATCAAGTACGCAAAGTAATTCTATACAATCTATACGAGGAGCCTATGCACAACGTGGAAAAGTTAACGTATTTGGTATGAAGATATTCCATTTACTTCTTTATTTATAACCATATTATTTATTTATAACCTTATCAGCAATAAACTGGAGAGATCAAGCGGATAATATTTATTATTTAAAACCTGCACGTTATACCGTGCAAGTAGGTAGAGCTGTTGCCAAACTTATTGATTTACTTGTAGAAGAAAAAAACGCCGATTCCAATCGGATACATTTGATTGGTCACAGTTTGGGAGCACATATAATGGGATATGCGGGTTCTTACACTAAGTATAGAGTTGGTAGAATTACAGGTGAGTTCGGATCTGTGAAAAACATTTAATTTTATTAAAAAAGCTGTTTAAATTATTTATTTGCAAAAAGGTTTGGACCCTGCTCGCCCAGCCTTTGAGGATTGTATAGGACCAGAGAATCATTTAGATGCAACAGATGGTGATTTTGTCGATGTTATACATAGTTGTGCTGGAGTTTTAGGGTTTCGAAACCCTATAGGTTTCGTGGATTTCTATCCAAATGGTGGTGGGGCACCTCAGCCAGGTTGCAGCGAAATTAGCCAGATTTTTAGTACGTAAATGAAATGATAATATATATCTTACCTATTATATCTTACTATCTTACCCTTTTCAGCTGGTTGCAGTCATGGACGCTCGTACGAATACTACGCAGAGTCGGTAAATAGTGATAAAGGATTTTATGGTACTCTATGCAATTCTCTTAATGATGTAAAAGGAAAAAATTGTACTGGCTCCAAGATTTTAATGGGTGATCCTGTTCCCATGGATGCTCGTGGTATTTATTACCTGAAGACCGCGAATAAGCCAAGCTTTGCCTTAGGCATGGAACTTTAAATATATATACACATATTTACTTACATATACACATTTACCATATTTCTAAATTAAATATTTATATATAAGTGCATATTCTTATTATATAAAATATCAAATATTATTCAATCCGAAAATGCGGGTTGGTGGCAATGAAAATTGTATTGCTATTATTTAATCTGTATTGATGGGAAACGAAATTTTAGATTCCCTAGGTGCAAACCGTGGAACCTCTAGATTCTTCTCTCTGAGTTATAGACTTATTTTTTCAAACTTCTTATTTAACAAAAAAAAAAAATATTAAAAAGTCATTACAAAAATAAAAAATTTACGCCAAAATATTTATTTCACATATAAATTTAACACTTAAATTATACTTCCACCAACTAACGTTGCGAAAACAAAAATTAATTTTTATTATAATATAATATTCGACAGACGTATGATATCATTGTTCCTTGGAGGGCTACTGCTTATAACATCTTCTGGCTTTGGTTCAATTTCATAATGTAGATAACCATCAACATCATCGAGCTCTTTTGAGGAGAATTTGGCAAGCATAGTACCGCGACCCGCATAAGGTGGCACATATTTGAAGGTTGATGCAGCAGTGCCACCAATAGGTATTTCAGATATCTGAGGAATATTTATTCAAATACCCAAAGAGTAATGTCATTAAAATAATATTTACCTTAAACCTTAAAGGTTTTTCAATGCCAGGTCCTTCAACGTAAAATATGCCCTTTTTCAAAGGTATGGGCAAAGGATTAGTGAGTCTTAAAATAACATCAACAGGTTCTTGTGAGATTATTTTTCCTTGGAAATGGAATTTAATATCAGGTTTTCGTACCCGGAAGTCATCTTGAGCATAGTACTCATAATCAGTACCTGTGACTTTAGCCGAACAGGAAATGTTGAAGGAAGCCTTAAAAAGTCAAATAAATAAATTTTAGCATATGGGACAAAACATTTAAGTTACCTGTGATGTCAACTTTGTAAAGTACTCATCAAATATCACTTCCATCCGAACATGCTCCGTTGAATTTGGTTGAACTTCAACTTCAAACCCTATTGACTTAACCTCCTCACCATTAATACCTGTATACAATACAGCGTCACAGTTTAGCTGTCCAGAAGCAGTGTGTAACTTTTCTTTAGATTTGTTAGTTATTTGAACAACGACTGAAAATGTTTCACCAATTTTAATGTCATCTTTTAAAGCCATATCAAACTCAACTTCATTAAAACTATCATTTAAGTAATATCGACTGAATGCATGGTGAGATTGTTTTAGTGCCTTTAACATGGTATTACGTTCCTCTTCTGTTTTTTCCTCATACTTATACGTATCAGTTATATCCTCACGGTCCCATTTCAGTACAGCCTTTGTGCTTATCAAATGCCCAATAGCTAATGTGTCCTTTCGCAACAGTTTAATAGGTTGATATGGTCCATTATAACGCCAGTAAATCTTATCAGCATTTACTTCAGAGTAAACAAAACCACAATCAAATGGTCGCAATATTTCGCCATTTTTCACTGCAATGACGGAAGCTGGACCAACACGATACATATTATCAGAGGCCTCTTGAGGCGTAGCATCAACCACTTGCCATCCAGCATATGAGCCATGAGGACCAATACCCAAATCTGGACGATCCATCCAAACTTCATTCCAAACATGATAATTCCAAATGGAATCCGATGTTTCTGCATCCATTTTCTTATTGTTATTGTCAATGAAAACATCAACAGTAAGTGAAGCTTGTGTATCGTGCGCGGCCGAATAGCATGTAACAATTCGCGAAGGAATACCGAGGGACCGTGCAATTGTTGTTAAGACCCCAGAGAAGTTCCAGCATTGGCCAAATTTGACCGGTCTCTGTGTTTTATAAAACTGTTGCAAAATTTCTGTTGAACCTAACCATTTTGTCGGAGCAGTACCTCCTGAGAAATCTTCACTCCAATTACCAAGTATAACACCATCATCATCCACTGAGTTAACAGCAGCAGAAAGAGCACGTGAAACGCGAACAGGATCTCCACGATATGCAGCGGATACTCTTCCGACTGTACCAACTAGTTTAAGTGAGCATTCCAAAACATGACGTTCAAATTGGCCCAATTTCCAGACAGAGGGACGCATACGATTATAAGACCCACGCCAAATTAATGTTGTATCGTGCATTACATACTCTTTTCGCTCATCCCGATCCTCCATATATACTTGATCATCACTGCACCATGGATTAAAAAGTATATATATCGGTACAGCGATAGAAAAACTTTTCGAACCATCACTCAGTAGTTTCGTATCAATATCAAGTTTCCATTCTGTAACTGGGCAAGTAACCGAAGGTTTAATCAATACACTTAGAACGTTTTCATCGTATGTATCAATGCCGATGCCCCAGTCGTAAGGATCTCCTAAGAAATCGATACCATCACGAGGCTCTATGACTATTAATGTTCCGTGTCCTGGACTTGGTTTCTCCTCATCAGCAACAGTAAAGATAAAGGTAATAGCATCAGTATTAATGTTGAATGGTCTGTTGAGATGAATTCGTAATCGAAATGGTTCACCACGTCTGACTATTAAGGCTTCTTTTGCAGTAAAGAAATGCGAAGTATGATGCTCCTCATTATTTTCTTCGAGACATAAATCAACCATTTGTATTCTCAAAACAGCGTCATTTGTTTCACCTGAAATGATGAATTTTAATCAGTCAAAAATTAAGTGCGTGACGCTTACTCAAGCGTGCCGCATAAAATCAAATTAATCTAGAAACTAATAAGAATTAACAGTATTTGATTTGTTTAGTAGAAACCCATACTGTTCAAAAATTATATGGGGAAAAAATTATTCCGCTTAAAAGTTATTAGCAATCAAAGTTCTTCACATAGTTTTCGTAATAAATTAATTTCTCCCAAACGGTTAACCGAAAATCAACAAATAAGACATCAGAATCTTTGGTAAAGAATAAGTTTTACAATGATTTATTTTTAACAAAATTTTGTTTTTAATTAAAAAAAATTATAAACAATTTAAAATTGAAACTATTTATTCAGCTGAAATTTTTGTTTTATTAAAATATGTAGTTAAATTCTCTCAAAAGAAAAAACTTTCATGATAACAGTGACTTAACCCTGAGCGAACCTTTGGCGAAAGCTGAAGATTTGGAAGAATAAATATCTTAAGAAGGCACACAAATACAATTAGTCAAAGATTTGATTGTCATTTACTATTAAAGCATATAGAGGCGGACAGCCAATAAGCTATTACGACATACCTCGTGAGCAAGCGAATCCTCGTACCTACATCCGTAGGAAGATTATTTTAGGTGGCAAACGCAAGATTTCCATAGTTTCTGCTCATACAATGAAAACAAACCAAAACCCTTATACAAAGCATACCACTTACAACACCCAACACACAAAATACCACAAGTGGACACATACACAACAAATTGGTGGATAACGCAATATACAGGTCACTTTAATTAGGATGATAGATATACAGTAGTTCACACTTGATTGCCATTTTTAAATTGATTTGCCCGGTTAATTGAACCAAAATTTGTGCAACGAAAAGCTTCCATGTAAAATACACACACTTTACATGCTTAATTGAATTTCTTATTTTTGAACGTCGAATAAATATACCTACTTATAAATGCATATATACATACACATACATTTTGATTTTCAAAAAAATAAACATTTTTCTTCAAAAAGCAAAAACACACAACAATGCAAACAAAAAAATATCTTTGTTATTAAATAAATTCTAACAAGTGTTTTCAAATAGAACAAGTTTAACATGTTTAATGTAAACTACAAAAACAAACGTAAGTCAAAAAGTATTCAATAAGTATAAATATAACATAGAGTATTCAGCTAGTGTGAAAAAGTAAATATTATGCAAATATTTATCGACGGCATATAAAAACAAAATTATTTTGTGGAAATTTCAGATCAATTTCGCAATAAATTTTCTTTGCAGATAAAAATAATTAAATTTATCTGTAAAAAAATGCTGTCAATGCTTATATTTATTTTAGGATTGAAAAGAATTTTTTCTTTCATTTAAAACATACTTTTAGAGAATTTTCATATTTAAGGCAAATACGCATTTGATGTATTTAAAATTAAGAAAAACACTAAAACGCATTGTGCACAAAATAACTTGTTTTGGATTTTATTTTACAAAATCGATCAGGTAGAAAATCAACTAAACTGGCATCAGCGATAATGGAACTGTGCATGAGATTCCTTAATACATGTATGTAAGTTGAGGAATGTATAAAAGAAATTGAGCCCTTACGAAAAGTATGCGCTTCATTCATGTAAAATATGTGTGATGATGCGATTTGTATCCTCTGGGTACATACATACATATATGTAAATAGTATATTTGTATAGACTAGTATTAAAAATTAACATAACGTAAAAATTTCAGTAATTACTTTCAATAGCAGGACGATAAGGATTTACGGGACGTGGTGGCCTCCACCAACGATTAACCCAATTTGGAACATAACTCGTGTACCAAGAATTCATTTTACACTTTTGTATCCGTATATTTTTATTATATATATACTTTTGTATTAAATGTTTGTATTGTTTTTGTACTATTTACTTAAAATACCACGATTTTTAATGAATCACTTATTAGTATTCTTTTGAAATATATTTTTATTTATTTTCGTTCGCACTATCTCATTCAACTACAGAAACAAACTGATCATTTTTTCTCTTTGGAGAATTCAAATGTGATGGCTAGAATCATCATCGGATTGTATTTAATTCAATTACGTACAGTGTTTGGGAGGAAGTGACAGCAAAGGCAATACTTTCGAGAACTCGTTTGAAGAATATGATGTGAGCATATAAACAAAAATTACGTCATCATTAAATCATGCAAATGTTTGCACTAAGTGGGCGAGTAGATCTTGGGGCCGTTTTGTTTATAATCAAAATAATCTCATAAGTAATTATTTTTTATTTATATTAATTTTAAATATTGATGAAAAATGCTATAATTAAAAAGGACGTGTACCTGAATTTGTGGTTTGTTAAAGAAGCCATTCTAAACGTCTTCCGGATTCGTCTGAGTTTTGGAAACTATGCGTTTTTAAGATAGTTAAAAAAAAAGTTAATTACATAAAGGAATAAAAAACTCCAATGCATTACTTAAGTGGGGAACAGAATGTGAAGCTGAAGTTTGAAGTGAAGAGTAAAAGAAAGATTGAGAAAAATATTCTCGCAAAGAGACAAATAGCAGAAAAAGTACGTGAACAGAAAACTAGTAGAAACTTGCAAGTAAACAGCTCATCGATTGTTTTGACAGCTAATTTTAAACGAAAAAAGTATTGTGCGGTTGTGATTTTTGTAAATTAAATAAAAATATAAAAATAGTCAGAGGTTCACATTATGTTTCTTCTGGTAGTGATTCAATTAGTAATAAACTATTGCTTCGTGATTTGACAGATTATTACAAGAGCACCTGTTATGAAAACAAAATCCAAAATATCTAAAAAAAATGTAATGAATCTTAAATTTTTCCTGTTTTTTACGATGCTGTGGTTGAGGGTTGCTAGTTTACTTTCCGACGCATTTCAGCGAAATGAGTCTGAAATACAGAATTTCATTTGACACTTTTTGTATGGCGAAATTCAGCATTTCAGACGCATTTCAACGAAATGTTAACCCTCAAACCCGTAAGGCCGCCCTGAGGCAGCCTTCATTCTATTTCAATTAATAGATAAGTGAAAATTTATTTTTTTTTTTTTAATTAATTGCCAGCCCTGAAGAAAGAATAAACACACAATTTGTGGTCAGTTTGCACTTTCTGCGATCACACGATTGTTGTTTATAGCTATTTTTTGGTAAGTAGGATAGACATATTCACTTTCATAATTTGTTACTGTTTGATGTAAATAAATAGTTTTATGTGGCTTACGTAATATTTTGTGAAGGCAGCCTCAGGGCGGCCTTGCGGGCTTAGATCAAAATTTTCATTACATTACATTAAAAAGAAATTACATAAGCAAGAAATTTCAAATGTGCGACAATCAGCAAACGTGTAGAACACCTAACAGAACTGAATGCATATATTATTATTAGTGGAATTTGTCAATCACCTATTTTATGCCGCATTAAAGTGAATGTTGCATATGCGCAACATTGGGTATGAAAGAGTTAATGCCAATAATGTATGAATTCTATAATAACACACCTTTCATTTAAAACACTTTTTTCTCTTATAAATTGACAACTTAAGATTTATAGAAATTGAAAACAGAACAAAATTACTTTTACAAATTTAAATAAAATTGTCGTTTCACAGAATATTTCAAAATTGATTTTCTCAAAAACCTGATGTGCAAGAAACATTTAGCTATAATATTTGGATTCAGTGACCAAGACCATACTAGGTGCGATATATTTGGTCCAAGTTGTTCATACGAATGTAGGTTAAGTACGCAATGTTTCTTTTAGATAAAACAGCTTTTTTTAAAATAACATCTTAAAAAATAAGTTTTTCTTTTTACACTTCACACATTTTTTTCATTAAAATCGATGTCCTTGGGCAGCCTAGTATGATTTTAGACTTGGAAACTAGTTTCATTAAATTTTTTACTTTAGCAGTCTTCAAATTTTTAAAATAATAATAAACATGTAAATTCAACACAACTACCGTTGTCAAAACAAAAATTAATTTTTATTATATATTCGCCAGACTACTATTCATAACATCTTCTGGTTAAGGTTGAATTTCATAATGTACATAACCATCAACATCATTGAGCTCTTTTGAAACGAATACGGCAAGCAAAGCACCGCGACCCGGATAGGGTGGCACATATTTGAAGGCTAATTCACCAATGCCACCAACGGGTATATCCGCTAACTGAAGAATATTTATATAGTATAGAATATATACAGAATAATTTCATTAAAATGATATTTACCTTAAACCTTAAGGGTTTTTCAATACCCGGTCCTTCAACGAAAAATGCACCCTTTCTCAAAGGCATGGGCAAAGGATTAGGGAGCCTTAAAATAACATCAACAGGTTCGTGTGAGATTATATTTCCTTGGAATTCCAATTTAATATCAGGTTTTCGTATACGGAAGTCATCTTGAGCATAATACTCATAATCAGTACCTAAGACTTTGGCCGAACAGTAAATGTTGAAGGAAGCCTTAAAAAGTGAAATAAATAAATTTTTACGTATGAAACAAACATTTTAGTTACCTGTGATAATAACTTAGTATAGTAATCATTAAATGACACTTCCATGCCAACATTCTCAGAAGAATTTGGTTGCACTTTAGTTTGAAAATTGATTGACTTAACCTCCACAGCATTACCACCTGTATACAAGACAGCGTCACAGATCAGATGTCCCAAAACAGTGTGTAAGTTATGTCTAGATTTGTTAGTTATCTTAACAACGAATGAAAATGCTTCACCAATTTTAATGTCATCTCTTAAAACCATGGCAAAATCGACTTCAGTAAAGTCTTCATTTAAGTAATATCTACTGAATGCATTGTGAGATTGCTTTAAGGCCTTGAACATTATTTCACGTTCCTTATCTGTTTTTTCCTTATACTTATACTTAGTAGTTAAATCCTCACCTTCCCATTTCAGCACAGCCTTTGTGGTAATCGCAAGCCCAACTGCTGAAGTGTCCGTGCTCAACAGTTTAACAGGTAGATGAGGAGCATTATGACGCCAGTAAATCCTATCAGCATTTACTTCAGCAAAAACAAACCCACAATCAAATGGTCGTAATATTTCGCCATTTTTCACTGCAATCACGGAAGCTGGGCCAGTACGATACATATTATCAGACATTTCCTGAGGCGTAGCATCAACCACTTGCCAGCCAGCATATGCGCCATGAGGACCAACACCCAAATCAGGACGATCCATCCAAACTTCATTCCAAACATGAAAATTCCAAATGGAGTCCTTGTTTTCTCCATATATTCTCCTGTTGTCCCGATCAAGGAAAATATCAAGGGTAAGTGAACCGTTTGCATCGTGCGCGGAAGCATAACATGTAACAACACGTGAAGGAATACCGAGGCAGCGTGCAGTTGTTGTTAAGATCCCAGCGAAGACCCAGCATTGAGCAAATTTGACTGGTCTATGTGTTCTATAAAACTGTTGCAAAATTTCTGTGGAACCTGACCATTCTGTCGGGGGAGTACCTCCTGCGAAATTATTAGTCCAATTACCAATAATAACACCATTATCATCCTGCGCATTAATAGCAGCTGAAAGAGCACGTGAAACGCGAACAGGATCTCCACGAAATACAGCAGATACTCTTCCCACTGTGGCAACTAGTTTAAGTGAGCATTCTAAGATATAACGTTCAAACTGGCCCAGTTTCCAGGCAACTGGACGCATACGATTATAAGACCCACGCCAAATTAATGTTGTATCGTGCATTACATACTCTTTTCGCTCATTTCGATTCTCCATGTATACTTGATCATATTTACACCATGGATTAAAAAGTATATATATCGGTGCGGAGATAGCGTAACTTCTCGAACCAGCATTCTGTAGTTTCGTATCAATTTCAAGTTTCCATTCTGTAACGGGACATGAGACCGAAGGTTTAATAAATACGCTTAGAACGGTATCCTTATATGTATCAAAGCCGATCTCCCAAGTGTTAGGATCTCCTAAGACATCAATTCGACCCTTGGGCTCTAAGGGTATAAATGTTCCGCGTCTCGGATTTGGATCCCTCTCATCAGCAACAATAAAGAGAAAGGTAATAATATCATTATCGTAGATTGGTCTGTTAACTTGAATTCGTGCACGAAATGGGTCACCACGTCTTACTATCAAAGCTTGTTTCGCGATAAAGAAATGCGAAGTATGATGCCTCTTATTATTTTCTTCGAGACATAAATCAACGTTTAGTACTCTCAAAACAGCGTCATTTGCGTTATCTGAAATTTAGATTTCTATGACATGAAACGGTAGTTACAGAAAATAATCGTTTTGAAAACAAAAAATTGTATTACATTAAGTTCTCTTTTTTTTGTTATAGGGTTTTGGGAATTTAAAAGAATTATAATACAAAATTCTCGCAAATTGTGTACTATTATTCTTTTAAATTCTCAAAAACCTACTATGTCTGAAACAATTATAATTGATTAAAATTTTAATTGTTAATTGATAGATCTGTTTTATTTGACCAGTTCATATTTTATGTAAAATTAAATAAAGCCCCGATTGAAATGTTCATTCAAAGCCTAATAATTTTAATAATGCAAAATATTCCTTTTGTAGAAAAATTAATTAAAACCCCATAAAAATTCAAAATATTGCATAAAAATATGAAATAAAGCACCACAAAAATGAAATAAAGCCCCAAAAACGAAATAAGACCCCAATTATTCGTGTTTTTGTTTTCTATGGAAATATTTGGGGCCTTATTTAATTTTTTTTTTTTTTTGGCTTTATTTCCTGGGGCCTATTTTCGCAGAGCCAAACATTTCACAAAAAATTATCAAAGGTGCAGTAATACCGTAATGAATTTTTTCACTTCTTCAACTGAAATAAAGCGTATGGCTCTAATTCTCAATGTGAAGTGAAATAAAATAATATGGCTTTATTGCCTATGGCCTTATAACACTGCACCAACCGCACACCAAAAATATCACGCTTTTTAAGATTAATTTCAGAATTATTCCTTTTGCGATAAAATTTACCGATAAAGAAAAAATATACTATTTTGGCTGAAATTTGGCTGTGTAATCATATATGGCTAAAGGCTAATAAATAAATTCCTTTTTAAATTGGAAAATCAACCAAAAATTATTTGGTAGAATTCCCAAACGAATTTTTGGCTGAAATTCCTTTTTAATAAGGAAAATAAATTCTTTTGGTCGGATTTCTATTTGGTTTTTGGTTGAAATTCCTTTTTTGTTTGGCAATTAAGCCAAATCAAATTCAGCCAAAAAATTATGGCGGATATTTTTTTTTTTTTGGTTGTATTTCCTAAACAAGGAAATTAATCATAGTTTTTAGGAGACTATTTTCAAAGTCATGTTAAATTCGTTTATTGAAGTTATATATAAACTTAATGAGCAAATATAGTCATCACAGCAACAATATATATAGAGACAGGCAAATCAGACGGCCGTTTCGGAATCAGCCAATCTTTAATCTTTCAATATCCTATATAAGCTACTAATATTTCTAGATTTAATTTTCATAGTCTCCTAAAAACTATCATGAATGGATCGAATGGGGCCCATTCAGAAAAAATTACACCTAGAATCATTTTCTTACAAACACACACACTCTCTCATGTACTAGACTTTCAAGTAATGAACTGTTATTCAGACTAGCTACGATGGGAAAAAACAACAACATAAGTATATAGAACGGTAGTGGTAGCTTCTTTCAATATCTTTATTCAGTGAAGATATTTTGAATCAAATCAAAATATCTCTGTACCACATAATTCATCCAATTGTATAAACTTTGAGCAAATTAAATCAGGTGTGAGTTTCACGGGGTTGAATATACATTTGCGCAAGTTTGCGAGGTCTCTGTGGCTGTTCACACGGGCGGAAGCATAAAAGCTTGTTGGGAAGAGAAAGGTAATATGAAATAGGTAGAAACTTGCATGTCTTTTTCTAACTACCTTTTTTCTACCTCTCTCTTTCAGACAGGCGTTCATGCTTGCGCCCGTGTGAATAGCCACTTTGCGCAGTGAATTCATAGCGCAAACTTATCTGGTTTGTGCCAGAAAATTTTCATACAAATTTTAACAACTGATTTGCGAGCTCGGAAACTTGCGCTGTCTGCGTGTTTTCAGGAATCCCCTATATGTACGATGATGCGTTTTACACCTTCTGGGTACATAAATTATGTAAATAACGTATTTACATGAACTAATATTAAAAAATAAGAACATACAAATTCCAGTAATTACTTTCATCAGGACGATAACGATTTATGACACGTGGCGGGGCCATCCAACGATTAAGGAAATTTCCAATCATTTCACACTTTTGTATCCGTATATTTTTATTCTATACTTCTTTATTTATTTACTGATAAATCATTAGATTACTGAATTGAGAGGAGCACTGGCTACCAGGGCCTTCGGCTATGCTTTTTTATTATTTTTTTTACTATTTGCTGAAAATATCACGATTTTAAATGAATCTCTGATTTTCATTCACACAAACTTATTCAATTACAGAAACAAACGAACTGATAGATTTTCTTTCGAGAATGACTAGATTATATTTAATTGAAGTACGTTATAGTATTTGAAAAGGAGGACCAGTAAATTCAGTACTTTTGAGAACACGCTTAAAGAATATGAAGAACCGGATTTTCATTCACTAGCTTAGGTTAAAGTGCCTGTTCATGGCCAATGACGCCGATTTCAATACCACATGGGCTATTTACAAAGTTACCCTAATCTTTGTGAACCTTCGTGGAACGTTATAAGGTATGTAATGGAAGTTTACACCGTAAAACGGTATAAGTCTGAATACAGCTTTGTAAAGCCAGAAAACTACTTAAGGTTGTAGGTCCCATCTTTTTTCAATGGCTCTTTTTTCCATGTTTTTTTTAGGAATTGAGCGACGCCGACTTTTTTCACCCTGTCTTGAACGCCTTGTTTTCAGTTTAGTTTCCTGTATGGTATAGGATCTAAGTATTTGGCTTTCTCTTTAGGTAAAAATGGGGCTTCCTTCAGTGTGGGTAGGTTAAAAGGAAGAATTTTATGTTTCCGTGTAAAGAGAACTAATTCTGCTTTTTTTCAGATTGGTGCTTAGGTCCCATTTATGGCACCAGTTAGGTAATATGAAGAGACCTTCTTGAATTAACTCTGTTAGATATATTCCTGAGGCTGTTAGGGCAATATCATCCGCGTACACAAAAATTAGGTTACAGAGACGCGGTGAGAGCACCCTATCTTGGGGTGCGCCTCTGTTCGCATTTCTAGTAATGGAAGTTTTACTTAGTGTTGAGTTGATTCTTCTGGCAATGAAGCAACGGATAAAGCCGCAAAATATGCTAGCTCGGCACCGATCTCAACAGATCCAATAATCGAAAAATCAGATTTGAAGCAACATATAGCTTTCTTACTGAAGAAACAATAGAAACTACTGCACAATCAAACCTGATGGTGACGCCCCAATGTACCCATCAGATGCAGATAAAAAAAATTGATTAAATAAAATTAAAACTATTGCTAGACTCCGACTTGGACACACAGTTGCAACGCATTAATGGATTCTCGAAGGAAGCACGGCATCTATGTGCCTTTCATGTGGCGACCAAATCACCCTGCAACACGTTCTAACCGAATCCAGCATCAGAGATATGCGATAAAGGACCGAATGCAACGCGTCGTTAACAGGCTTCTTTGTATCTTTGCACTATTTTATAATTATCACATCATATCACACATTATTTATCTTTTATCGCTTGTAAAATTTTGTAGTCGAACTGATAGCCCTGACAGCTAGTGCTTAACTTTAAGTTAGTTTTAAAATTTATTTTAAGATTAAATAAATAATAAAAATAATAATATTACAATTTAATATTCGACAGACGTATGATATCTCTGTTCCTTGGACGACTACTGTTTATAACAGCTTCTGGTTAACAATCATACCTAAATAGGAGCGTCAGTCGTTTATCTGTCAAAACTCTCTTATTCCCATACAAAGATAAACGATTTTGACAAACAAAGTAACGCTTCAATTTAGGTATAACTATTAGGTTCAACTTCATAATGTAGATAACCATCAACATCATCAAGCTCTTTTGAAGAGAATTTAGCAAGCATAGTAGCGTGTCCCGCATAGGGAGGCACATATTTGAAAGTTGATTCAGCAGTGCCATCAATAGGTATTTCAGCTAACTAAAGAATATTTATTCAATTACCCATAGAGTAATTTCATTAAAATAATATTTACCGTAAACTTTAAGGGTTGTTCAATGCCAGGCCCCTCAACGTAAAATTCACCTTTTTTCAAAGGTATAGGCAAAGGGTTAATGAGTCTTAATATAATATCAACAGGTTCTTGTAAGATTATATTGCCTTGAAATTGGAGTTTAATATCAGGTTTTCGTACACGGAAGTCATCTTCTCCATAGTACTCATAATCAGTACCTATGACTTTAGCCAAACAGGAAATGTTGAAGGAAGCCTTAAAAATGAAATAATTCAATTTTGAAGTATGGAACAAAACATTTTAATTACCTGTGGTAATAACTTTGGAAAGTACTCGTTAAATACAACTTCCATGCGAACATGCTCCGATGAATTTGGTTGAACTGCAACTTCGAAATCGATCGACTTAATCTCCTTACCATTAACACCTGTATATAATACAGCGTCACAGTTCAACTGTCCAGAAACAGTGTGTAATTTTTCTTTAGATTTGTTAGTTATCGTAACAAGGGCTGAAAATGGTTGACCAATTTTGACGTCATCTTTTAAATCCGTGGCAAACTCGACTTCAGTAAAATTTTCATTTAAGTAATGTCTACTGAATGGAATGGGAGATTGTTTTAGTGCCTTTATCATAATTTCACGTTCCTTTCCTGTTTTTTCCTTATACTTATACTTATTAGTTAAATCCTCACGCTCCCATTTCTGCACAGCCTTTGTGCTAATCAATTTCCCAACTATGGTAGTGTCCGTGCTCAACAGTTTAACTGATAGATATCGACCATTATAACGCCAGTAAACACTATCAGCATTTACTTCAGCAAAAACAAAACTGCAATCAAATGGTCGCAATATTTCACCATTTTTCACTGCAATCACGGAAGCTGGACCAGTGCGATACATTTTATCAGAGGTCTCCTGAGGCGTAGCATCAAGCACTTGCCAGCCAGCATATGAGCCATGAGGACCATTATCCAAGTCCGGACGATCCATCCAAAATTCATCCCAAACATGAAAATTCCAAATGGAGTCCAGTTTTTTTGGGTATACTATCTTGTTATTATTATCAAAGAATTTATCAATGGTAAGTGAACCTACTGTATCGTGCGCGGACGAAAAGCATGTAACAATGCGTGAAGGAATACCGAGGCACCGTGCAGTTGTTGCTAAGACTCCAGCGAAGACCCAGCATTGAGCATATTTGACTGGTCTCTGTGTTTTATAAAACTGTTGCAGAATTTCTGTTGAACCTAACCATTTTGCCGGACTGGCACCTCCTGAGAAATTTCCACTCCAATTACCAATTAAAACACCATTATCATCCTGCGCGTTAATAGCAGCTGAAAGAGCACGTGAAACCCGAACAGGATCTCCACGAAATTTAGCTGATACTCTTCCGACTGCTCTAACTAGCTTAATTGAACATTCCAAAACATAACGTTCATATTGGCCCAGTTTCCAGACAACTGGGCGCATACGATTATAAGACCCACGCCAAATCATTGTTGTATCTTGCTTTACATACTCTTTTCGCTCATTTCGATTCGCCATGTATACTTGATCATACTTAGAGTATGGATTAAAAAGTATATATATTGGTTTCGAGACAATGTAACTTCTCGAACCAGCATTCAGTATTTTCGTATCAATTTCAAGTTTCCATTCTGTAACGGCGCAAGTGACCGAAGGTTTAATCAATACGCTTAGAATAGATTCTTCGATTGCATCAAAACTGATCTCCCAACTATAAGGATTTTCCAAGCTTTCGATTACACCAGGGACTTCTAAGGATATTAATGTTCCGTTTCTCGGACTTGGTTTCTTCACATCAGGAACAATAAAGACAAAGGTAATAATATCATCATCGTAGATTGTTCTATTAGCTTCAATTTGTATACGAAATGGGTCACCACGTCTGACTATCAAAGCTTGTTTCGCGATATAGAAATACGAAGTATGATGTGCCTCATTATTTTCTTTGAGACATAAATCAACGTTTCGTATTCTCAAAACAGCGTCATTTTTGTTATCTGAAATGGTGAATTTTAATCAGTCATAATAAATATCAATTTTTCAGCAGAATTAACAGTTTTTGATGAGCTTATAGTGCCTACACACGACACAAAATTTGCGTGAAATCCTGTTTGTGCAAACATTTTGTTTCGTGTATAGCGTTGCCTTAGTGTTTGTGCAAACCGTTTTGCAAAATCAAATAAAACTTGATATTTTTATATTTGTGCAAACATTTTGTGTCGTGTGTAGCGAAGTTTGCTCAAATTTGAGAATTTGAAGTAAGAACTTGTTCGAACTTTGCGCACTACTTTTTTGTTTGAAATCACCTCAAAATGAAATTTGCACAAAATGCTTCTCATTTTTTTTCATCATTTTTTTTTTTTAACAATGTGGTTGATTCCTGTGGGAGAGATTAGTTCAACTTTTTGTTTCAGATTTACCGTTACGGAGACTAACTGTAGGCCATGAGACTCTTCTTTTTATTAAGACTCCACTAAAATTGAAAAAAAAATTTGTATTCTTGAAAGCCTTAATAACCTTATAAAAAACCCCTCTTTAATATGTAATAAAATATCTTCAAAAAAATTGTCGTTTTTTACTGTAATCCTACCTCAAGTTGCATTTCACAAAATAAGCTTGTTACAGATTTTTTGTAGCGAGACGAAAAGTATTTACTTATTAAATAATTAGTTTGTTTATTAAATTGTTTTTTTTTTTTTTTTTTTGATTTAAAATTATTTTCCTACTTCTGATATATTCTGCAGAGGAATATATCAATTCCCTTATGAGTTAGGTAAAAAATGAACTAATCTTGCATCACTGATATTGGAACTGTACATTCCTTAATACCTACATAATACATTTCTGTTTTTAGACGAGGAAACTTGAGTCAGTACATACCAAAATGCCCAAGTCCATAGAGGAAAATTTTCCAGATTTTTGATGCAATACGCACTGACCGATAATATTCGTATGGAAATAAGGCCTCGTTAAGTCCGCTTCCTTTCTGCTCAGTGTTTTTCATAACTGCTTAAGTCCATATGACTCTTTTTTCAAAACTAACTAAGTCTATACGGTATTTATCATAAGTGCTTAAGTCCAACGTAAAAACTGGTTTGTTTTAAATTTGGCTTAGGGACTTTTGATATGTACAGACTCACTTATTTCTGGAAACTGTCAAATGTGACAGTTTCCACTCTTTCCAACACATTTTGAGGCCTTTACAAAAAGTATGCGCTTCAATGATGTAAAATATGTGCGATGATGCGTTTTATATCCTCTGGGTAAATACATTATGTAAATATTAAATAACATACAAATTCCAGTAATTACTTTCATTACGACGATATGGATTTTCGGGACGAAGTGTGTTCACAAATTTATTAAGAATACTTGTAATCATTTTACACTTTTGTATCCGTATTATTCCTTTTTTTTTTTTTTATTAAATGTTTGTTTTATTTTTGTACTATTTACTAAAAATATCACGATTTTTAGTGAATCTCTTATTAGTATTCATTTGAAATATATTTGTATGTGTTTTCTTCAAACTAGCTTATTCAACAGTAAAAACAAACGAACTGATAGATTTTTTTCTCTTCTGAGAATTTAAATGTGATAACTAGATTGTATTTAATTCAAGTACTTTGTAGTGTTTGAAAGGGAGGGACAGCAAATGCCATACTTTCAAAAACACGTTTAAAGAATGTGAAGGTAAGGTATTGGTAATAAATAAGATTCTGATTTTCATAAAAAGGTTAGAGTTGTTGTCCTAGACTGTACAATAATTTGCAGTCAAAACCACATATATCAAGAATAATTCTTTGCGCAAAGTTTATCACATTTCCCTTCAAATTACCTTTTTACACTTCAAAAAAATGTGTCTAAAAGTACCACTTTTTGGTAAATTTATTCAAATCTGACAACAATGACTTCAACTTCTATAAGTTTTTCAGAGCGGTGAATTTCCGAAATTTTGTGAATGAATTCAATGGAATAATGGAAAATATAATAAATTAAAATAACATATACCCATATATGTAGTATACATATATGCAAATACCTTAAACACAATTGTGTTAGACGATGGATACCCGCTGTCAAAATTAAAACGTACTGAATCGCATGGAATGGTACAGAATTACAGCGGGCGAGTTTTTTCGACTGGGATTTATTTCAAATTTTCTCCGTCGGAGAAAAGACGCAGGGTAGCATATCTTGCTTGCCTCAATGCATATCTTATAGTGTGGACACACGAGAGTGAATTTCTTTGAAATTCTGCATTTAAAATTTAGGTGGACCCACGACAAAAAACGAATTTCAAATTCGTTTTTTGACAGATTATAAGTTTGGAGAAGAAGAATATTTGAGTGTGTTTTCTGCAAAAAATAAATAAAAATGCTGCATTTCAATTGGATTGGGACACCAAAAATTTATATAACAATCATGGAAAATTGGAGAAATGGCAATGAGCTTAATAGATATTACAAGAGCAGCTGTTATGAAAACAAAATCTAAAATGTCTAAAAACTGTAATAGATCTTAAATTTTTCTTGTTTTTTGCAACCTTGCGTTTGAGGGTTGCTAGTTAATTTCTTCATTTCAGATGCTTTTTAATGAAATGCAGAATTTCATTTGACATTTTTTATGTGGCGAAATTCTGCATTTCAGACGCATTTCAACGAAATATTAAATTTGCCTGAAATGAACTCTAGTGTGTCCGCACTATTTAACATCTAATATTTTATAGATAACATTTTTTATTATTCGCACTTGTCTGCCAACTCTGGTGTTCATTTTCTTTTAATAATTTACTTGCACGTACTCAAAAACAAAAAGATTTTACTTCAAAAGTAATTTTCTTGTTTCGAATGCATCTATATGCTGCACTGTAAGCTGGTATATGCCCATAATGGGCAATTTCTGATTTTGGATTTGTTGCTTGTACATTTTTAATATTTGGATATTATTTTAATGGCCTTTAAGGATACATAAACACATGTTTGCTAAATTAGCAAATGTGTATTTTGAACAAGGCCTGCCCGGATTAACACTTCATATACATCTCTGTTATTTAACGAATGTATAAGCACAGTGTTTACTCTTTCTAACAAATAGTAAATAAGGCTTCCTTTTTTAGGGCTTCGATTCTCAACCTATTGTTCGTATGCCGCCATGGGTATGTAAACGTTTCTGGTTGAGAATATACAGTGAATGGCTTTTCTGAAAAATTCTATTATTTTGTATGAATTTCTAAAATTCAACCTTAAGTTTAAATAACAATAGCGCGTCGTAAATAAAAATCAACTGTTCACTGCCAGTAAATTTAGAAATGGAGCTAATCAGAGCAGCACTGCAAACTGCCACTGCTTTCCTGCAATCACGTGATATTGTAAATTAGGCTTGACTTCAAATGTACGAACTGTAAAAATTGAATTTTGAGAAATTTTTTAAAATACATAGAGGGAAAAGAAAATAAATGTTTGTATCAAAGACGAATAAGATTCTCGTTAATAATTTAGTAAATATTATAAATTTTTTGAATTAGTGAATATTATAAACATGTATATATCCAAATTAATTTTTTTAATTGTATCCGTATTAATTAGCTTATATAATTCAAATGGCTTAATAAATTAGGTTTTTGATAATCCAGTTGAAACGTATACTAATGTGTCAATATCAGTCTGTTGACTTTTTAAGTTTTGCCAGCGTTCGTAGCGCACCATGCACTGCATAAACTAACTTCATCTCATCTTAAAAAAATAGACTTAGTGAATTCTGCCAGAACGCCGCTGATGTAATCCATACCATTTCATTTTGTTTTCAAAGGCTTAGAAAAGATTGAGATTCTCTGGCCTAGGGCATTGGTGGACAAGGATACCAGTTTTGTTTTGTACAATATATAGATTGGATATATTTGTACACGGAAAATATT
This sequence comes from Toxonevra muliebris, assembly GCA_963691655.1. NCBI lineage: Eukaryota > Metazoa > Arthropoda > Insecta > Diptera > Pallopteridae > Toxonevra > Toxonevra muliebris. The sequence goes on along the minus strand of OY829329.1, from coordinate 7,562,334 downwards.
TATTCTAAAGTTAATAATGTAAGCTTCAGATTCTAAATTCAGGCAGTAACGCGTTTATTTAAATACTATCCACAAAATCTGATGTTTCAAATTGCGGTTATTTACAATATGGTAGAAAAATTAATAGGTGTGGAATTGGGAGAATATTGACGATATTTTTGGGATTTACTTAATATTAATTGTAAAAAGTTTCTTTTGTGAGGGAAGAAGTATTCTCTGCTGCATAATTTATTATAGTATTTTTATTTTGACAGAAATTTCGAAAAATGTATAGTGACCTAATACAGAAATATATATAACATAAAATAATAAAAAAAAAAAAACGGGGTGGAGTGAAAGAAGTTTTAACGAAAGACAAGTGTACACGATAATTTCGAAAGCATCTGCGCATACGGCAATTGATTGTGTTGAAAAAAAAAACTAAATTTATCGCCGATAATTATCGGTTTGTTGTTCTTTCAAAATAACTTTATGCAATTTTTTATCATGATGTTTTATTTTAACTAAAAATTTAATAATACAAAATCGTAAACATAAAATTGTGAGTGATTGGCAGTACCAACGATGCATATTTGTGTTTGTAAAGTTGGTAACACTTCGTTAAGTTTGTTCATCCGCACAATTGATAATATTATTCTGAATAATTTTCAATACGATAATTCTAAAAAATCTAAAAATTAGGAATACGGAAAATAAGTTATTAATTTGACAAAATGGTTCTATACTGTTTCATATCTATTTTAAATTTTGGATATGGTGAGAAAATTGAAAAGTGCGTAACACCATATTTTTCAACAAATACATAAGTACATCCGGATGTGATTGCCCATAAAATGAAACAAAACTTTTGACAACATAAAATAAATTGTGTTTTTTTTGTTAAATTTAAATATCATTCAGTACCAATAGATAAAAAAAACAGATTGGAGATTTAATTCAGAAAACAATTTTTATTTCATACATTGTGTCATTTGGCAACGTCATTTTGTGTTAATTTGTGAACTTCACCAGTTCAATCAAATTTAATTGTAATGTTGAGTGAGACAGTTTTTAATTATAAATCTTCAGAGCTTATGTGTAATAGATAGTGTGAAAGAGATAAAAGTATATTTGTATTGCTGATTGGCACATAAATATGTATATTGCCAGATTTATGTAAAATATAAATCTGCAAACAAAAAAATACACAATATAAACATTCCGCTTCACAACAGAACCCCAAAAAAATTAAAATATGGTGCCATTATTGAAAAATATAATTTGCTTCAAAAGAATTGCTACTTATTTATAATTTAAAAATCAATATTGGCTAGAGTAGTTTTTTGTATTCTCCTGATATATCTTTATGATTTACCTAGATTTGTCAAAAATAAAATTTTATAAGTAATTCCCTTTATATTCATATTCATGATGTACAATTATATTTCCGCACAATATTTTATATGTGTTTTATAGCTCCCAAAATTTTAAAGATATTTTTGAAAGCTATTTAATTTCTTGAAACTTATTAGAGGGGAGGATGCTGTCGGGTGCATGCTGTCAAAATTACAAAGTACTTAATTTTATGAAATGACAATGAGTTGCGGCGTCTACAGTTTTTCGACTGCGATTGCCCATTTTGATGAGCTTGGGTACAACTCAGTTTTCCCCGTAGGAGCACGACAGCACAGGATTACATATCTGATAAGCTGATTTCCAGTCTATTATTTTTCGAATTCACGAGGGTAACAATTTACATTATTCGTAGCTGATTACTGTCGATCGTCACATTTTTGTTAAATCTAACGGATTTTACGACGATAATGTTCACTATGCATCAGCGGATTTCACTTCATTCATAGCAATTATGTTTAATGCATTAGTTATTTATTTTTTTTTTTTTTGTAAAATTGTGCTGTAGTCAGCTTTTTTAATACAATATCTAAAAACTTATTCTTTAAAAGGGGGGTGTATTTTAGTCTTGGTGTCAGATCTACATTGGTATTACGGGTTTTCATGAAAAATTAAAGTCGCCACTGTACTATCACTTTACAATTGAACTACATGTTTGCTGTCATTGAAAGAGCACTATTGCACTAGTAAAAACGGGCGAAAAACTACATAAAAATAGGAATGTAAAAAGTCCCCGAAACGAAAATGTTTGTTATAGGAAAAAAATGTGAAACTAAGTTTTTGCTATTTTATTAAAAAAAAAAAGTGACTAAAGCAAAGTTTTACCCTTTATAAATTTCGTTGTTGATTTTACATATCTCGTTCAGACCGACATGCGTTCACACGGCCGAGCAGGTCTTCGAGCCATTGGCAAAAATCAAAATATTTTGATTATTTTTGTGCATGCTCGAAGACTGCCGTTTTTTGTGTTCCCATAAGCATGCTCGACCATCTGACCGGCCCCCTTTATGTTAAAAATAAATGTGCCTCGTTTTTAGTTGAAATATTTATTTGAAATATATGGCATCACTATAAATTTTCTCTGGCATTTAGTATTTTATTTTTCGTCATTTCTCGTTTTCTTCGTCAAATAGTCGGTGATTTTTTCGCTTCCTTCAGTTCATAAAGTTCTTTTGTCTTCCAGTTACGCTCTTCGAAAAAAGGAAGAGTGATAATTTTGTGTAAAGAATTTTTTCAAGCTGTTAATTATAAATTTAGCAAAAAAAAATATTCAATATATGAAGGAAATTTGTTAAAAAATCAATTTTGGAATTTGAAAATGGAACATTTTAAAAATTGAAGTGAAAATTGCAAGAAAGAAAATACGCGAAAGAATAAATCCACTGTCTTAGTGTCGACGAATAAAATTCGCCTGTGTTACTGCCCACTTGGGATACTTTTTAAATTTTTTTTTTGATTGTCTGGCTATTTGGCTCTGATATTTGGTTAACTGGTGAGTGAGAGAGTGAATGAACAAGTGCTGAATCAAAATAATAGAAATGGCGTTAGTAAGAAAGTTATGAGGTGGTCTTTAAATAATTAGATGAGTATTTATGTTCCTACAACATAAATCCATATGTACCGACAGAAACTGATTTAATTAAATGCGAAATGAGGTACATTAGGGCAAGTTAATTTACCTATCTTAATGAATAACATATTTGTGCAAATTTGAATCACTGAAAATAATTGTGTTTTTGAAAAAATATTAATTAATTAAAGAAATAAATTCTTTCATAAATTTACTAGAACTTTACGCTTGCATATAAAATATAGAACTTAAAAAAATTATATTGCACAAAACAAAACAAACGAAATTTTTGAAAGAAACTTGTGCATAAAGATAACATTTAAAAACGAAGCGAGTAAACAATGTCAACAACCATTTAAAAACTCTTAAACAACTACAAGCATCGCAACGTAAAAGCAATATAAGCCAAAACACCAAAAACGAAAATAGAAATAAAAACTTATTTTTAAGTTTCAAATTAAATAAATTAAACTTTTAATACCAATACAAAAAAAAAAAAAAACAACAAAAAACAAAATCTTTATTTTAAAATCGTCAACTAAGCTTTTAAATTTCTTAAAAGCATCAGCAGTATCGAAAATATCAGCAATATTATCATCATTATAAATGGGCACTAATTCGGGAGCCACCACTGGTATAAATAAACCAGCTGGAGGTGCTGTTGGTAGTGTTGTTGCCACTGGCGTTAGTGGCGGTAACACCGGTGGTGGCGGTGGTCTTATCGGTGTCAGCAGCGTTGGTTTAGGTGTCAATGTCGGTGGTATTAGTGCCAATAGCGCTGTTACAGCTATAAGTGGTATCGGCTCAGGTAGTAATGGCACTGATGATGGCAGCAATGGTGGAGCCAATGGGACAAATAATCAGCAAGCGTCTCCACAATATACAATACCGGGTATTTTACATTTTATACAACATGAGTGGTCACGTTTTGAACTGGAACGATCGCAATGGGATGTTGACAGAGCAGAGTTGCAGGTGAGCGCTTTTATTTAAACTAAATTTTAATATAATATTCAATCAGGTTGTTATTCGTTCTAGGAATTGTAAGTTTCCTCCTTCCCTAATCTGTAGTAAATTCACATTAAAATATATTTTATTTTGCTCTCCGACTTATGCCTTGATAGGTTGATTCACTTTTAATTTTAGAGTTTTGTCGTCGCACAAGTGGGTCGAAAACGTGCGATGAATTTGCATGAGCCTCAGGCAAAATTTAGCCTCAATTTTAATTTATGTTGATATAAGGAAAAATGAATTCTTTTTGCAACCGTTTTACGGGCATTTGTTTTTACTGTAACTTAATCTTACAGGATGAACCAATTTCGTTAATTTTTTTTTAATAAATCTCAAACAAAAATTATCTTTGTCAATTTTGTATATTTTCCAACCTTGTTTTCTTACTTCAAGTCGCATTATTTTTCCTTATATTACTATACTTGGTGTAATGAAGCTGAATTTGAATACATTTTCAGTTTCATAGTTTAATGAAAAAATTCTTAAATAATTTTTAATGCGAGATTTTTTTTTCTTTTTTGTAGGCACGTATAGCTATGCTTCTTGGCGAACGAAAATGCCTCGAAAGTCTCAAATCTGATTTAACGAGGCGCATAAAAATGTTGGAATATGCTTTACGACAAGAACGAGCGAAATTCTATCGATTAAAATATGGTACTGATCCACCACAACTAAATGAATTGAAGCCGCCAACAGATGATCCAGTACTCGGTGGTGAAGTGGCACCAGACTCTGAAGTACCCTATAGTTCGGTATCAAATACAACATGGCGACAAGGTAGACAAATGCTGCGACAATATCTCGCAGAAATTGGCTATACAGACAATATAATAGATGTGCGTTCAAATCGAGTGCGTTCCATATTAGGACTTAATAATAATTCCGAGCAAGAGGAGAATGTTAGTCCCAACATAAATGGCAATGAAAATAATAAACGTGCTTCAGAATCGGATGGTAAATCAAGGACTGATATTTTCATATCATAAAAATTCTATAGTCTCAGTGATGTGCTAAACTTTATCTTTCTATTTTTTCAGGACGTCGTACTCCAGCTAAAAAATCACAACAAAACGATTCCATTATTTTGGATACTGAAGCAGCAGTTATGGCAAATTTTGAATTTCTCGGGACGACTGAAATGTCTGATGATGATGAAATTTCGGATGACTTAGAAATGGTTACTGGAGATAATGATGATAATGAAGTCAAAACAACAAAACGTAATAAAATTAGCAAGGATATGATTACTGAAGGTAATACAAATGTTTATAAACCAATAGTGATGTAATAATTATTTGCTGATTAAACTAAAATCACTAATTTTTGTTACGTATAATCATTTAAAGTTCTCTATTTTATTCAGCATATTACGATTTATGGAAATGAGTTAAAATTGTTTGGTTATGGGGGGAAAAAGCGTTAATACTATGGTTACATTGTCAGAAAGAAACATTTATGACCGCCGGGGTTTTAGAATAATTTTCGATAGATTTTGAATTTGGAACAAACGCATATATTTTTTGTCATTCCTCTGAGGTGCTCGAGCACACAAACATTTTTGTGCAATCAATCGAGTAATACCTTTTAATATCAATAGAGCAGTTTCGGGTAATATGGTACCCATTTTATTTATTTATTTTTATTTTTTGTTATAGAAAAAATGGATGAGATATTTACATTCAAAATTCATTGCTCGTAACAAACATATGTAATTTTGTTTTTTTGTTTTAGGAACAAGTTCAGTTCAGTTTTTGTACCTAAATCGATTCTTAAATGAATTTATTTTTTATCAGGAAAATGATAGGGTGTTTCAGTCATTGAAATGCAATGACAAATTGGTGAATTACATATTTCCTGTAAAAAAAATTGTAGCGACCATTACAAAATGACAGTAATTTTAATTTTTAGGGTTTGACGTGCAAAAATAACTTACTATCTTATTATTTATTTAGTCAATGGAAACAACATTCCTTACAAACTACACTGTAGTAGTACTTAAATGAATGTAAATAAAACTAATATTATTTTATGAATGATTAATATACAAATATTTAAGTATGCATTAAATGGTAAGAAAGTATTTTTCATTTTATTTATGCACGAATACAAGTGTACTTCTTCTTTGCTCGAGCCATATGAGTATGCACTTCTGTTTATCTATTGATATACTACAGTATAAGTAGCAATGCCCTTATATGGTTTTTATTGCATTAGATTCCGTCGAAATGTTATTGCCCGAAATTTTTCTATGGGGTAAAATTTGGGTCAGTTTAGTGGATTGTGATGGTGATATCCTGTAAATATAAGATGAATAACTTGCTACTTATACAAAGGTAAACTTGGCTTATGTGCCTGTGGTTACAAACACCTTAATGTGGTGTATATAAAGAGGACCAGTCAAAACATTCACTTCGGTGCAAATTCTTCTTCAATTGATTTTTATTTAAAACACTTATGTGAGGGGAGTTTCCATGAAAAGTGGGCATTACTGGCAAATCTGTCAAAATGTAAGTTATTGTGCATGAAAAATTTATTATGAATTCTCTTAAAATTGAATTCTTTTAGAGAAAAACAAATAGCTAAGGGGAAAATATTTCAATGTGTTTTCGCAATACAGGGTGTTATTTGCTCGAGTTTCAACAGTTTCGCTTTCGCATCGCGATACAGAGTAACACTCATTGGCGTTTTTACCGGAATCTGTTGGAATTTTAATTACGAAAATTGAAATGTAACCCAAATGGAGCTCGGTAGAATATAATATAATTGTTTAGCTGATATGATTTGACGCCAACACGTCAAATTTTAAGCTTCAAAAATTGTTCACATCAAATTATGTTTGACATCAAGTCTTGTAAAAAATAATCTTTTTATTGAAATTTTATGAAGGCATATTTAGGAACAGTCTTTAATACTAGGCGAGGATAGGATAGTCCCGTACAATCCCAGACGTCTAGTCACTTTACCCTAAATTAGTGATGTAACGGGTGTCAGTTTAGCGGATGCGAATACAAATGTTGGCGATACTGATATTGGCGAATGCTAGGTTAGGTTGGGTTGGAGTGGCTGTCGAGAGACACACTTAGGCCTGAACGACCCATTGTGATACCACATAGTTGGACCTACAGTTTAACGCCGATTCCGAACGGCGGTGTGGCAATTTTTTATCGGCTTGGTGGTTTTGCCATTACCAACCAATGTGTGTACTTGTACACTATTTTATAATTCTCATACACTTCATATTGATGGTGAATATAAGAAAGTAATGAAAATTAACCACCAGACGAAGACGGGAATCGAACCTGAACCTCCCAGATGAAAGTTTAGTGCACTACCCACTAGACTATCGAGGTCGTCTTGGCGAATGCTAATGTGGATGCGAATGTAGAAGAAAATCTAACAAAAAAAACTTTACATATTCATTGTATTAACTTTACACAGAAAAATATTTCCAGATTTTTCAAAAAAGTATTTGAACCAACTTAGAAGACAAAGTATTTATTAACAAATGTTATATCCATATATGCACAGTATATAGTATTCAAAAGTGAATGACAGCGGCTATTTTTATATATTTTCTATCGTAAATACTGATGAAGAAATTAAAATTTTTTTAAATTCATCAATGCCATCTGTTAGTAATATTGAAACTAGTAGTAGTAGAAAGTAGAAATCAAAGTTCAGTAGTGGTAAATTATATTAAAAAAAATTAGTTTTACTGCTTTTTCGACCTTGTACGGCAAAGGCGAACAAACTTCCATAAAAATCTGAGCAAATATATTCAGAAACATAATTGAGAAAATTTATGAGAGTGCAGTTAGCCAAATTTAAACATTTGTTATACGCGTATTTTAAAATTTTGCGAAGGTTTCGCATGTAGCGAATGCAGACATCCGTTACATCACCACCGTAAACACACTTATTGGCTTTTTCACAAACATAATTTCACAAGTGCTTTTGTGTGGAATAATATTTTCAAAAAGAAAAAAAGGATTCTACATATTTTCACTCTTTTTAACAACAGCATATGCATAATTTAAATTTTTTTTTGCTTATTTTATTGTAATTTGTTTGCTTGAGCTCAGTTATATATATATATAATTTTTGGACTAACGAATGAATGTTCTTTTTTTTCATAAAATAAATCTAATGCTTATGCAACAATCATCGCCGAAACTTCTGATCTTCATATTAATTATGCCGCCTCTCCACATGTCAAGGATACTCATCGTCGAATACAGAACAAACCAATAACACCGCCAATGCAGCTGCTTCAGCTGCCACACGCCGTAATCTTATAACAGCTGTTACAGCTGGTGGCGACGAAGAGGTTGATGCATCGCTGGGTCTTGGCGAATTAGCTCAGCTAACGGTAAATAATGAGGCAGAGGTTTCATATGATGCTAATGCAAAAGACGGCACTGGGAGTGGCACGGGTTCCGCAGGATATCGTAAAACCTGGAATGCCAAATATACACTTCGTTCGCATTTTGATGGAGTTCGGTCATTAATTTTTCATCCAGAAGAACCTGTGCTCATCACTGCGTCCGAAGACCATACCTTAAAATTGTGGAATTTGCAGAAGACGGTGCAAGCTAAAAAGTCCGCTAGTCTTGATGTCGAGCCGCTGTACACTTTCCGTGCCCACACCGGCCCAGTGCTCTGCTTGGGCATGTCAACCACCGGTGATACCTGCTATTCGGGCGGCCTTGACGGCAATATCGAATGCTGGCAACTGCCTTCACCAAACATTGATCCCTATGATTGTTACGATCCAACCGTACACTCCAACACCCTCGAAGGTCACACCGATGCTGTTTGGGGCCTGACAACTATGCACAACAACATCGTATCGTGCTCTGCCGATGGTACCGTTAAACTCTGGTCTCCCTACAGCAAGGATCCATTACAACGCACGTATACTGCCATTGAAGCGGAAGGCGTGCCTTCTTCAGTAGATTTCGTTCGCAATGAGGTTGATCACATTGTCGTGGCATACAATAGCGCTCACTGCATCATTTACGATACCGAAACGGGTAAACAAATTATTAAACTAGAGGCAGCACAAGAAATGTCCGGCAATACTGGGAAATTCATAAATAAAGTTGTATCACATCCAACACTTCCCATAACGATCACAGCGCACGAGGATCGACACATACGTTTCTGGGATAATATCTCGGGAGCACTGGTTCACTCAATGGTTGCTCATTTGGAACCGGTCACTTCATTGGCAGTGGACTCGCATGGTCTTTATTTGTTGTCGGGCTCACACGACTGCTCGATACGCCTCTGGAATCTAGACAATAAGACGTGCGTACAGGAAATTACCGCACATCGTAAAAAATTCGACGAGAGTATATTTGATGTAGCATTTCATGCCACAAAACCGTATATCGCTAGCGCAGGAGCTGATGGCTTGGCAAAAGTATTTGTCTAAAAGGCAAAAAAAATAAATAAAATAAAAAAAATGCGATTAAGACGATGACGATATGAGTATAATGGAAAGAAGAACCAGAATTATATAATAAAATAAAAAAAAAAACAAAATTATTATTATTATACATTTAATTATGAAAATACGAATAAGAAGCATTTCTATATACAAAAAAGAAAAAATCAACATCAAGAAAATTACTAATATATACATAATAAATAAAAATAAACAATTTACATAGAACACAAAAAAACAACATATTTATGTTTAAATGAATGAAAACTGAGGGAATGATATACTCAAAAAATATAAATTGTTCATCTGTCCAAATATATATGTAAGGACTTGATGATTAATTTCACTGTTCGATATTTACCTTAAGCATGAAGCACTAGTAGGTTCTTAGAAAATCAAGCTGCATATTTTATCTGAAAACTGCATTTCTTTTATTCTAAATTGTAAATTGATTGGGGGCTCAAATTACAAATTGCACACGGAAAATTTTTGTATTTACGTTGTTATTATTAGATTTGACTATACATATTCTCCAATATAAAGCCAGAATGTAATAGCAAATTAAATTCAATAAAGTGAAAAAAAAGAAACTGAATTTCGGATGTTAAAATTCGTGGGATTTATAAATTTCAAATGCTATAGTAGTTAAGGATTGCTACAAAAATTTTATAATTAAGATGCACATCGCATGAGCTGCACTTGTTACACGTTCATAAGTTTAGATCTGTTCACGTACAGAAAATGTGTACAAATTGTTACCAGTTTTTACTAGAAAACTGTTCCTCGAAAATCTTGCAGGAGAAAGCAAAAGTGAGAGAGAAAAGTCCAAGTTCCTGTTAGTAAATATCAAAAAAGAAAAGGAAGTGTTTTGTTAAGTTTAGTGAGATTTATTGTGTTTTTAGATTAAAATAAGCGGGAAAAGAAATATTATTTCAATTGTGCATGGTTCTATTTCATTAATTTTAATATATTTAAAAAAAATTTAAAACCACATATGTTTTTTCGCTTAAAATTAACTGTCGCAACATTTGTTGACCAGCTACTGCTTACTTGCAAGTTTCTGCTAGTTTTCTGTTTACTAACTTTTTCTTTTTTTTTCTCTTTGCGAGAATATTTTTCTCATTCCTTCTTTTACTCTCTCCTCTCTTTGTGCAAATTTCTGCTGGCAAAGTACGTGGACAGACCTTTAGTATTAGTGATGTAACGGATGCTAGTTTAGCGGATGCGAATATAGAAAAAAATTTAAAACAAATTTGTAATTATTTCACAACTTGCATAACTATACTCGGTAAAAGAATCAATTTTATTTTGTAGTTATTTTCAGATTCTTCAAGCAAATATTTGTGTCAAGTTGGAATATAAAGCTTATATTATAAATGTTATATACATACATATTATAGAATTTAAAACAAAGTTCTTATGCAAACAGGGCAAACATAGTTAAGAAAGAATGTGTGAGTGTGGTTTGCCCAATTTATAAATTCGCAAAAAAAAATAAATAAAAAAAAAAAAAATGCGTATGAAGACTCCGTTACTTCATTAGTTTTTACATTATTTCATTATAAAATCGTCACTTTAACAAATTTTGCAAATCAATTACATAAAAAAGCGAGGACGTGTAAGTATTTATTTGCCAAATATTTTATACGCTGAAATAAATGCAATCAAGTTTTTGAATATGTCATTCCTTTTGCTTTCATATTTTAATTAAATTATTAAATACATACAAATTATAGTAAAAATAAATAAATTCAAAAAAAAAAAAAATAAATAAATGAAGAATGTAATTACTAAAATTTCACACTTTTATTCATTTATTTTAAGATTTTTCCCCGCTCTCTTTTAACATCAATTAGAAACGATTAAGGAAGATGAAAATATTTTTTTTTTTTTAAATAAACAAACTGGCTGATTATGATATAAAAGTTTATTATTTTTGAGTAATATTTTATTATGAATGTAGCAATTGCAATTCCGTATGAAACGTGAATCTTAACATTACCAAATTTAAAAAAAAATATATATTTTTTGTTTATCACAAAAAAAAAAAATTAAAAATTGTACGATTTTGATTTTATTCCCCCCCCCCCCCCCCCCCTCCCCCAACTTTGCGTATTGCTTTTCGTGCACAACACTAAAAAGAAGAATGAATCAAGAGAAGCTTATAATTAAGTTCAAACTGGTTTTCATACAAATTCTACGAACATAAAAATAATGTTCCAGGAAGAAACATAAAATTTAAAGTTTACACGAAACTTATTATTAATTAATAATATATTTTCAATGCAAAAAAAAAAAAAAAACAATTATCAAAATTATTTCATAGAAACTTATATAATACTATATGTAAAGTTAAAAGAATGAATAAAAATAAATTAAAACAAGTTCTGTACTCTCACATTTTCAAAACTCCTTTGTGTTCCTCAACTTCACTTTGCAATGTTCAATTACACCATTCGACAAAAAAAATAAGTATAACTGTATAAGGATTTGTTTATGCTGATAGGCTATATCATATTTTTTTTTAATCTTTAAAAGTACGAAAATTACGGTTTTGATCATATTTGAGGAGTTGGCGAAGAAAACGAAATAAAATCGGGGAACGAGAGGTAAAAAATTAAAACAAGTACTTCCATTTATTTTTTTTTATTTGGAAATTGATATCTTGGCTGTCTAGCATTTTAAAGGAGTTTTTTATTACAAAGTTAAAAAACAAAAATATGACTTGGGTCGTTTTGATTGGAATCACAATAAGTATTTAGATCGTTTTTATTCTGATTGTTTCCTTTTGATTGCCATTGATGTGTTACTGATTCCTTCCATTTTTGGTAATTTCAAAAAAGAGAAAAAAAAAAAAATTATTGTATTGTAAAATTTTCAATTAATAGCTCATTTCTAAGTATACATAATTGGCACGAAATGATCAATTCGATGTGGACTTCACCACAATCGCACGTATCATCTTCTGGTTTATTATCATTTTCATTAGTGCTTTTACCAATTGAAATATAACCCGTGAAAAACGTTAAACGACAAAATTATGACTATTCACTAGAGCAACGTGTTGGAACGATTTGCCGATTGCTAAAATGAGTTGCTATCAAAACTCTGTAAAATAACTATAACAATGATGTCAAATTCGTCAATTTCATTAAAAACTGTGACAGAGATAGATTATATTGAATGAAATCGGTGGCTCTACCTTAAATTTTGATAGCGTTTTTATCAATCCATCGTTTTACTAATCGATGGATTAATCCAAAAAAAAAAAAAAAAACAGTAAGCAATAAGTTAAATAGTTTTATTGTTAATTTTGTGTCTTTTAACCAAGATTTACACTAAACAAATAACAATAAAGTACCTAATAGTATTATCTTTTGAGCTGTTTTTAGTTTGTTTTAATTCGATTTGTATTAACTGAGATATAGCCAATCGAAACTGACACCCCACACAGAATATAATTAATATATACTTTCTCGCTTTGAAAAATCGTAAAATTCAATCAGGCAAATAGAAATCAGTTCAAAAGTTGAATTACAATACTTTATTCTAAAGTTAGTGTGGAAACACACAGTTTTTATATTTCTGATTTGATTATATCTGAACATGGTTACTAAACGTCAATTTTTGCGACTCTGTCTTATTGCCAAAGATTTATAGCTAGTTTAAATATGGCATTAAAGAATATTTTTTTAACTCTTTGAAACAAAAATAGCATTTGAAGTCGGCAAACCATACTTTTAATTAAAAATATTGATGTTATGTTATCAAAGCGCATCAGCTATATACTGTCATTTTCTTACTCGTAAAATTTTTTATTTATTTCTTTAATGAAATAAAAGTAATAGGTGAGATTAAATTAAACCTATTTGTTTGTTTATTCTAATGTAATAAGCTCACAACATTCTTGCAATGAAGAAAGATTGGTAAGTTATTTTTAAAAATTCTGAAATACTCTATATTAAATTAATGTTTAATTTATTTTCTGCACGCCAATACATACATACCTCTTTGTTTATCATCGAGCATGCTCGCTTGTATTGTGAACGTAACCTAACATTACAAATTGGTATCGCGAAATCGATATTTACGCATCACTAATTAAAAATTTTCATGATAATATGGAAAAATAATACTTGTAATTGAAAATAAATTAATTGAGAATTGTCATTTCCACTAACTAAGAAATATGTTTCGAGGCTTGAAAAGTGTTTTCGTCACTTGCAATAAAAGTGTTAAATTTTCAAAGTATCCGAAAACACGGCTGATGCCTATTCAAAATTGTGCAAAAACTCAGTTGGAATGCCGGTTTGCAAGCACTGATCCTACTAAAGGCAAAGGTCCGATTTCTTGGAAAAGTTTGGCATTTATTGGCGGTGCTGGAGCAATTGGTTTATCTTTTATGTTGTACGTAAAGAACGAGAAAGAACAAGCTATAATGCGAGAACGTAAACGACAGCTTGGTAAGGCAGCCATTGGTGGACGTTGGGAACTTACAGATTCAAATGGTAATTTAAGGAAATCGGAGGATTTTATTGGTAAATGGTTACTCATATATTTTGGATTCACACACTGTCCGGACATTTGCCCAGACGAACTGGAGAAAATGGCGGCGGTAGTGGAAGCAATTGGTGAGTACAAAAGCAAACGTAATCCCAAAAACAGTTCACGTATTTCTTTATTAACACATTAAACAACCAAAAACAACTTTTAGAATATTACATAAATAAAATTTTCCTCTTCAACAAATTTGTTGCACAGGTGTTTGCAAATACAACTTATGAAAATGATAATTGTATTTTTAAACATACATTTTTATTAAGAGACTAATATAAACATAAAATGTTTTTTGTTTTTGTAGAGAAATCTCCACAAAACCCCGAAATTCAGCCAATATTTATTACTGTCGATCCAGAACGTGACACTAAAGAAATTGTTGGTAAATATGTGAAAGAATTTTCACCAAAACTTTTGGGTCTAACCGGTACGATAGAACAAATACGCAATGTATGCAAAGCATTCCGTGTATATTTTAGTGCTGGGCCACGTGATATTGATGATGATTATATCGTAAGTACATAATTAATTTTAGAAAATTTTAATTCCGATTCTATGCAATTTTCAGGTGGATCACACAATTATTATGTACCTTGTTAATCCAGATGGTGAATTCGTCGATTATTATGGTCAAAATCGTGACAAGGATCAATGCACAAATTCGATTTTAGTTAACATTCTTAAGTGGAACAACATGAACAAAAAGGGATGGTTCAGCTAGAGATACTTGATATAATAAATAGCCAGCATTTGGTGAAATAATTTATTAATGCTTGTTTTTAAGCTGTTATTAAAAGAGTAATAAAAATCAACTCTCAGTTGAAAAAATTGTTTTCCGTTAATATTAATGTTTTTATAATTTATGTATAGAATAATTTAAATCTGCTTTATTTCTACATTAGCTCGAAAAATATTGCTATAGATTTTATAAATGGTTGGAAATTGTCTCTTGGTTACTTTCTTTGTTTGCACTACAACCGATTATCGGTATTACTACTACTAATATGTCACAACAGCCCACGGAGTGCCTGGGCCAAGCTTTTCATTGATCAGTATTAGCTGCCTATATTAAGTGTATCCTTTGCTAAGCGCCCGCCGGTGCTAGTTGGTAAGGTCAAGCGAAGTCAGATATCCGTCTACATGGTATTTCAAAGGCTGTTCCATTTCCACTTATTTCGCAAGTTATGCAATCAACATCCTATCATAACATGCAAACCTTCATCACTTTGACCCACAAACGTTCATTGCCTTCCTTACTATTGTCCCCCACATATCCCACACCAAGAGCAATTTTTATAGAAACTGCCACTCCCATTTGTCTGATACATTGTACCCAATAACTACTACAAACATAGGTACCAATTTCACAAACAAACTTTTAGTGTTTTCCTTTACAGGCATTCCTTTGTATAAGAGATGTCATTCCTACTTTCTCTAGATGTCACACCCCGACTAACACAAGTCTACCCATATTTTACGCACAGAGTTCTATAAACAAATCATACTTTCCTTCTAAATCCTAAAGTCGTGCCACAAACGATTTCAGAGGTATCACATAATTAAACTTAGGAACCTTAACTTTTTGATATGGTTGCATAAATTTTAACAGAAAGTTGGTAACATTTTATTCCACAGTTGAACGCAAAGTTCCACATTATGCTCAAAGTTATCCATAAAACCTCACTGCGTCATTGCTCACTTCACATTGGCATGAATTATAGCTATTCGAGACGATATGTAAATATGACAAGACATGAACGTTACAACATATTATGGCTAGTGTTATCATGGCGCCAAGGTAATAATGAACCTTGTTTTTTTAGTTTTCCTTTTCATGTTTTGATTTTACTCACAATATAATAGTGATAATAGAAAAAGTAACGGCACCAAACATGAAAAATCATAGTGTAATGGAGTGATAAAATTTTGTGTTTCAAGGGGTCACAAGACTCGGTGTATTACTAATACATTTGTGAATTCAATTTCTGAATGTTGGCAGCATTGCGCGTACACGAAACGCTTTCTTTGATATTGTTCGTAGCTGCAGATGGTATTTGTGTCAATTAGTTGTTATTGCAAATATCAAATAATTGTTCAAAATGGTAATACAATAAATAAATAATTTCTAAAATATAGATATGAATTAATATTAGAAAAAAGGATTTCTCGTTAAACACAACAACTTGCCGTAAAAAGTAGTTCGGAAATCTCATCTGAAACATAACCTTTAAATTGTCAAATTAGAATTCACATTTTGTTCTTCGTCTTTCGTATTTAATAATTTTGTTTTTATTTATTGCAGAGACCATTAATGCTGCAAGGACATGAACGTTCCATAACACAAATTAAATATAATCGTGAAGGCGACTTACTTTTTTCCTGTTCGAAGGATCAAAAACCTAATGTTTGGTATTCACTCAATGGTGAACGTCTCGGCACTTATGATGGTCATCAGGGTGCGGTTTGGTGTTTAGATGTGGATTGGGCAACATCCAAAATGATATCGGGTGCTGGTGATATGACAACAAAAATTTGGGATGTTGAATGTGGTACTGTGGTGGCATCCATACCGGCAAAATCATCTGTGCGTGCTTGCAATTTCAGTTATTCAGGCAATCAAGCAGCATACTCTACTGACAAGGCTATGGGTCAGAATTCTGAATTGTTTATTATCGATGTCCGTACAGCGGATTCCAGTATTTCAGAGGAAAATCCCATTCTACGTATCCCGATGTTAGCGTCAAAAATTACCTCAATGCTGTGGGGTCCACTAGACGAGACAATAATTACAGGTTTGGAAAAATTTATTTGAAAATTTAAATCACTTAATAAATAATTGTATTGTTTAAGGTCATGACAATGGACAAATATCAATTTGGGACATTCGCAAGGGTAGAGAAATTAATTCAGTTAATGATCATACTGCCGGCATTAACGATATGCAAATGAACAAGGATGGAACGATGTTTGTGACTGCTTCCAAAGATACATCTGCGAAATTGTTCGATTCGGAATCTTTAATGTGCTTGAAGACATATAAAACTGAACGTCCAGTGAATTCTGCATCTATAAGCCCGATCCTGGATCATGTTGTATTAGGTGGCGGTCAGGATGCAATGGAAGTTACAACCACCTCTACTAAAGCGGGAAAGTTTGATTCACGGTTTTTCCATTTAATTTACGAAGAAGAATTCGCTCGTCTCAAAGGACATTTCGGTCCCATCAACAGCTTGGCGTTCCACCCGGATGGCAAGAGTTATGCTTCAGGAGGTGAAGATGGTTTAGTTCGCGTACAATCATTTGACAGTACATATTACGAAAATATATTTGAGTAATTCCTGGTAACGACACTATTTTTATTTAGAACTTTACATATTTGTGATTCAAGTTTTATGCATCCATGTATTTGTGTATTATACTTAGTTCAGTGGAAAGGAAAACATTGATTAAATATTTGCATAAAAAAAGAAGAAAAATAAAACTCACAATGAAGAAATTTATTTATTTATTTATTAAAAGAAAAATAATGATAAATCATTAGATTACTGAATTTAGAGGAACACTGGCTACCAGGGCCTTCGGCTCTCTTTATAATACATTAGTTTATAGTTTTAAAATAACTTAAGTGATAGGCTATTAATCATACATACTAAGGTAGAAATATTTAGGGAACAAATAGAAAAAAAACGATATGTGAAAAACCCCCGTTGCAAGCCCTCAAGAGACTGCAGAAGTAATTTTTCGCACATTGCTATTTATGTACAAATTTTAACAAAAAATTATTAATTTTAATAATATTTTCTTTATTAACTATTCTAAGTACATATGAGGAGTTTTCGTTTGAAAAAATATTATTTCATATTGTGGAGAAGAAAGAACAATTGTCTAAGAGATGGATTATAGACAGCGAGATAGAGTTGCAATACGGACACTGTTGAGTACCAGAACCAGTCAAAAGATGACCATGTGTGATGTTTGTGTGGCCGATGCGTAAGCGGATGAATGTTTTTAAGTCGTTGCAATGGATTTCAGATGGAAGTATTGCTTTTTTTCCTTCCGTATTAATGGTGGAAGTCCGACCACTCACTTTGTTTGGACTTTGCTATATGTGTGTTGATCAAACTGAAAATATCTTGTTTGCTGATCAGGTTCGAGGTGGTACGCGGTTCTTTTGCTGCGGACTTAGCTCGAAAATCTGCTTCTTCGTTCCATGGGTGGGAACCCACATCAACTTCAAAAATTTTTTGTTTTGAACTAATGGAATGGATTGAATTCTTTAAATATTTTAATTTGAATTTTTTCTCACATGGAATTTTTCTTTTAAATTCCAACAAACAATTTGTTATAACCTTCGAAACCCATTTTGATTTTTCTTTCTAGCTTGTTTGATTTTCGAGTAATTCAATTTTTCCTATAGGCTCCTCGCGCAATAATTCAAATTAACAAAGATGCGCGCGCATCCACAGTACATTCAAAGTACAAAGTTTGCAATGTTTTAAATATTGAATATCTCGAAAACTTTGACATATACGAAAAAATTACTTAATACCTTTTTTTTAGGAAATCACTCAAGCTTTGTTTTTGTAGAACGAATTTTTTTGATATCTCCTACGGTTAACCAGTTATTAGTAAAAAACGGTTTTTTTCACCAAAAGGGGGGTTTTTTGGGGGGGTTACTCTGCAGCCACAGAACTGACTTTTGTGGTTTTTCCATCTCTCACACCCCCACTAACAATTACTGAAGAAAAATTTCAGATAAGAAGTATTATAAACTTTTGGTGGAGTTTTTTACTTTGGCGACTGGACTAACGGGAAAATTTCCAAATAAAATTACAAAATTCAAATTTTATCCCAAAGTTCTGTAGATTTCTGAAAGTTCTGTAAATGAGTAAAGTATTTTCATTTAATTAAAACTTGCTCTCCCTCTCTCTCACACGTGCACTTCCACATGCATACGCTCTCACATTATTTGTTTATGTATGTACAATACGCGAAGGAACTCTTAGCTGCTCTTTACTCTAACGTTCTCACACACATACTGGTACTATTATAGCCCATGGAGTGCCTAGATCGAACTTTTCATATATATGTATATGTGAAAGGTGTGAGAGCGCTAGCCAAAGTTCTGTAAATCTAGAAAATCTACAGAGCTTTGGTATAAAATTTGAATTTTGTAATTTTATTTGGAAATTTTCCCGTTTTGCGGTCGGTAGAGTAAAAACCTCCACCAAAAGTTCATAATAATTCGTATCTGAAATTTTTCTTCAGTAATTGTTAGTGGGGGTATGATAGATGGAAAAACCACAAAACTCAGTTCTGGGGCTGCAGGGCAACCCTCCCAAAAAACCCCCCTTTTGGTGAAAAAAGTCGTTTTTTACTAATAACTGGTTAACCGTAGAAGATATCAAAAAAATTCTTACTACAAAAACAAAGCTTGAGTAATTTCCTAAAAAAAGGTGTTAAATAATTTTTTCGTATATGTCATAGTTTTCGAGATATTCAATATTTAAAACATTGCAAATTTTGTACTTTGGATGTACTTTGGAGTAAATGTATGAAGATCTCTCAGCTGCTCTTCACTCTTACTCTTACGTTCTCATTCATATACGAGAACACTACTACAACTTTAACATATATTCATATATGTGAATAGTATACATGTGAAAGGTATGAGAGCGCCGCCCAAAGTTCTGTAAATCTAGAAAATCTACAGAGCTTTGAGGTGAAATTGAAATTTTGTAATTTTATCTGGAAATTTTCCCGTTTTGCGGTCGGTAGAGTAAAAACCTCCACCAAAACTTCATAATAATTCGTATCTGAAATTTTTCTTCAGTAATTGTTAGTGGGGGTATGATAGATGGAAAAATCACAAAAGTCAGTTCTGAGGCTGCAGAGCAACCCCCCCAAAAAACCCCCCTTTTGGTGAAAAAAGCCGTTTTTTACTAATAACTGGTCAACCGTAGGAGATATCAAAAAACTTCTTACTACAAAAACAAAGCTTGAGTAATTTCCTAAAAGAAAGGTTCTAAGTAATTCTTTCGTATATGTCATAGTTTTCGAGATATTCAATATTTAAAACATTGCAAACTTGGTACTGTGGGTGCGCGCGCGTCTTTGTTTATGTTTATGTGATGTTTGTTTATGTGATGTCAACGTATGACCATCGAAATTTATATCGAAATATCTGTGGTAAAAATGAAAAACAGCCTAACTCGTCTTGAAATGGAACCTATTTTAACATATACTCATATTTTCGATTATAAATATTAAACTGGTTCGAATTTATAAATAACTTTCGTTTTTAGCGGTATCTGGAGTTTGATGTCGCCGGTGAAAGTTCTTCGACTTCTTACCATTACAGCCATTCTTACTATACCATAACTTTGATGCAACGATAGATCGCCCATGGGTTTTTCTCGGCAGGCATTTTACAACCAATAATAGTGCTGCCCCTTGTACAGAGGTCATAGGGCTAAATACATAATAATCATTTCGTTTAAAGCATTTTTTTTATTGGGATTGGCATGCATACAGTTTGCAAAATCCACTATAAAATAGTACACAGAATTTTAAGTTTTTTGTTTTAAATTAACTTTGTAATGTTTCATTGAAAGTTGAACGCATATCCTTGGAGACCTTCAAAGTATTTATCTTCATTGCTAACATCCTCTATTAGATGTAAATTCTGAATAGATGTCGTCAGATCAGATGTGGTGTTATTAATATTACTAGTTTCTCTAGTAAGTGAGGACCAATCCTTTAAATCTAAATCAACATTGTCGGGAGTTTCATTATCGGTGAATTGTTTCGAAAAAAGATGCGAGTTCTGTAATTTATGTAGAAATGTTTCTAAAAAAAAAATGATTTTCAATCAAATTTGAAATTAATTTCAATATAAAGCCACCGCTATAGAGGAAATTATATAATTATTTAAACGTACTGTGTAAATCTTTAAAATGCAACAACTCCACATTTTCCGTCCACCATTTACAAATTAAGCAAAGATAATGCTTTGTAGTCTCTTCGGCATCGTGAAATAGTTCTGTAAGATAATTATCACAAAAGATTATGTGAAGTAGTTGTACAGAAATTTTCGAAATTTCAGCAATACGCCTTGTTTCTAGAAGAAATTAAAAGTTAATATTGGATTTTCTATGACTTTAACACGTAGAACATACCCAAAGATTTCTCAGTTCGTATCCAATGTCGCAAAAGCTGAAAGAGCAATGTAACTACGCTCAAGCACAATTTAGTGTAGCATTCACAATGAGTGACACCACCATTTTTTTTCGATGGCACTGAGTTTGTGGATGTTGCGGCAGAAGATGTATCTGTATTTGAGCATAAGCGACTTGCGGAGGTTGTGCTGTTAGTGTTATTTTGTTGCCCGTAATTGAAAATATTACTGGATTCATTTGTATTGTTCTTAGTTTCATTCTCATCATCATCATCGTAAATTGGTAATAACTTATGTATGAAATTAGGTGGATTTGCAAAACAATAGTACGCAAAATGTACATGATTTCTACATATCACAGTCAATAATTCGAAATGTTTCGTTCGCAATGGAGTGTTGAGTGGAAATGCGATCTCCAAAAGTCCAGCATAAACCTAGGGAAGAAAATTACAATGGTAATTCAAGGCTGTTTTTATTTTTAGCAATATTTTAAACATTGTTTTCCTATTGGGGATAGTTTCTTTTATTTTCCATATGCATATAAAGATAAATCTCCACAAATTATGGATTCATATCTCTCTTCTTTTCGCTCTATGCTCACACCATTTCTGTGCAACAATAAAAACACGACTTAAGAAGGCAATTACTTGAGCAACACTGCCAAAAGAAACATTTTATCATAACGAATAACTAGTTCGTATTGTGGACCACAAAACAATTTGGATCTTTAACGATCCATTTGCATTTCTAACTCACCTGTAACAAACAAGAATCATTTGAAAAACGATACAGCGAACGTACATGATCAGTAGCAAAAGCACTGCTAGTGTTACTGTTGATACATAGCATCGACAGAGCATAAGGCAATCGCCTACATTCTAAAATGCAATAGGATATTTCGTAGAAAATCCATGGGCTTGGACGTGCGAAAACTAATTGTTTTAACAGCCTAACAAGCAATTCGAGATGCTCATTTGTGTTGTTATCACCAGTACTGCTATTTTCAACACTTAAAAGCAAACTATGCAATAAAGTTGCAAAAGCTTCTAGCAAACCGAAATGTTCACATAATTCGTGTGAGAATCCCAATTTGCATATAGCATCGATAGCGATTGACAAAAGCGAATATTCGCCATGCTTATGCGAAAGAAGGGTACTGCATACTTGTGGTAGTAGCCGACAAATTACACTCAAAGCGGCGACATAACGTCTTAAACTCAATGCGCGCTCTTCTTCATATAGATCACTGGGCTGATGCAGATTGATTCGCCGTGTTTCGCTAACATCCTGTCGCAAATCGTATTCAGGATAAGGATGTATGCGACAATTTTTAGGAAACTCTAAACTATGCACATAAGACCAAAATTCCGGAAATACTTTGCAAACAGATTGGATTGTCTTCAAATTGAATTCGTGAATATCTTGATCTGTCATAATGGAACGGCGTTGCTTGAGCTCCAGTTGTGCCACAATTGTTTGCAAGTGTTGTAATTCAAGTTGAAAAATTGAACGTTGCTTTTTGGAGGTGCCACGCTCTTCTGAATGTTCATAAATCAATTCGCTCGGAGTGTTGAAAGAAGTATCCCATTGCATAAACTTTTTTTTGTTCACATTTAAGCCACGCAAGCGCATCAATTTAAGTTGTGCTTTTCTTTTAATGTGATTTTGCATTTCAATGCCTTTTTTAACATCACCATCAATAAATATTGATTCATTTCTCATTTGTGATATGTTGCGCATGCTCATCTCAAAACGATGAGTTTCGTCGGCATGACGCATTTTAAGAACAGAATATTCCACACTTTTAAGCTGTAGAGCCGTTTCCTTTGCTTCTACTTGCTTTGAAAGCTCTGCAATTTTCGTTTTGCATTCGGTTTTCGCTGCTTCGGTGCTGTAAATTTTTTCCATTTTTAATCTTTGAACTTGCAGTTTTATATGACGCAGCTCATCGCGCAAAAGTGTAGTCTGAAATAAATAGTAATAGTGTGTATTATAAAATTAAAAGTATGTATTATAAAATACCTCTCCCTCCTTGCTCTCCATTTTAATTTTAGCATCATCAATATCCTTAGAAAGTTTTGCATTTTCTTTTTTCAATTCTTCCATGCGCTCCATAAGAAATTGAATTTGTCGTTCGGAAGCCTGATGACGCCTCTCAGTGATTTGATTCGTAGTTGGCACGTTATTTTGAGAAGCACACGCAGACGATTGACCTTTATTTACGCTTCCTCCAACTGCAGTTGCATTCACTGATAGCAACAAAGGCTTTTTAAAAACATCTGCCTCCTTTTTTTCTAATATCTGTGTTTGGTTTTGTATTGCAGCCTCTGCTATCATTACAAAGTCCTCATCATCATCAACAAACATTTCAGAGAATATAGTTTGATTTGGTGCGAAAGCTTCAGATGGTTTCTGTGTGCTCGTTGTGGCATCTATATGTGGTGCCCAATTACCAGATTGATCCTTACTGTTAGTAATGTTTGCTAAATCTGTTTTCATTGCTACTTGTGACTCGGCAACTTGAGTGGCTAGCAAAATTACATCGTCATCATCGTCCCAGAAGTTGTTGTTTGGACTACATCCACCAGCGTTGGTCCGTGAGTCGGTTGGGGATATATTGTCTCTATCTGTTGCTAGAGGTAAATGTTGTATTGATGGTGGATCAGGTCGACCTCTATTGATGCTCAAATCTAACTTTGGTTTTTTGGTTGTGCGTCCAAATTCTTTAAGTGGCTGATATCGTTTCGCCATTTTAACAGTGATCACAAATTAATAAATGTAAACGGAATGATACCGAGCAGTCTAAAATGGCATGTAAACAAAATTACTGATATTTGCCGGCAACAAAAACATTTACTTTTAAAAATTTTAATTCAACATTGTTGCCACAGGGAATAATTTTATAATGGATATTTCCTATTTGGCAGTAGTTGGTATTAAAGAGAATTTAACAGGGTGATACCAACGACATTTTTGTGTCCTTTTTAATTTTTTTGAAATTTTTATGTGCTTGCAACAACAAAGCAGTTTGGCTTGTCGTAATGGTGCTATGTGTGCTTTTATCTGAGGAAAACAGACTATCATACTGTTGATTGCGCTATGGTCGGTATATTGGTGACAAACACCCTGAGTTTTTCCACACGCTGTTAAGTGTTCTGACTAAAATGTGAAACAGAATTCGAAGAGTTGTATACGCCCTTTTACTTTGACATTGGTTTTCACTTTGTATATAATTTATGCATGCAATTTTGCATATAACTTGTGCGTGTTTTAAAATAAATATATTTACATATAAATAATTAATAACCAATTGCCTATGCCATTCTCATTTTGTAAGTTTTTCCGTGTTCTCCTTAAAAAAAAAACGCGCGACAAGCAGAGAAT
The DNA here is from genome assembly GCA_963691655.1 of Toxonevra muliebris. Lineage (NCBI taxonomy): Eukaryota > Metazoa > Arthropoda > Insecta > Diptera > Pallopteridae > Toxonevra > Toxonevra muliebris. Next base: position 7,537,794 of record OY829329.1, on the reverse strand, counting down.
GTAATGAAGAAACAGAATTGAAAATGTGAAAAGAGAAATGTAAAAAATTTCTTTAAAAGTGTAACCCGAAAAACTTTTTCTATTTCTCCATAATCAGCCCCTTCTCGCTATCAATTATGTTCCATTTCATACGCTGCCGCAATTGTGTTATTTTATGCAATTTAGTGCATTTTGAAACAGATCTGGCAACCTTACAACATATCACAATACAACCATTCATTAACCACGTTTCGGTGGAAAACATTTTTGAAGTAAAGAATTCAATTCAAAACCAAGATAGCTATAAAAAAATAGGAAGAATGTCGATGGAAAAGGATCGCCCCAAGTTATACATGAGCGAGCACAAAGTAAAGCTAGATCCTTGCGATTATGGATTAGCAGACGAAACATTTAATATGACCACATTTAAAAGAAAGTTTCAAATCGTTGTGGTGAAGTAAATACTATTCTATAGTTTTAATTTAAATTGTTATAATATTTTAAATGTTATATTTTAGATACGAAGGAAACGAACTGGAATTCGATATAATTGGAGTGCACCCAGCAATTGCAAATGCTTTTCGTCGTTTAATGCTAAGCGAAGTACCCAGCATGGCAATCGAAAAGGTTTATATTTATAACAACACCTCGATAATACAAGATGAAGTATTAGCACATCGTTTGGGGCTCATTCCTCTACGCGCAGATCCACGCCGTTTTGAATATAGGAGTGAAGAAGGAGGAGAACAAGGCACAGAACACGATACCTTAGAATTTGAGTTGAAAGTGAAGTGCACCCGTCGAAAAGATGTCAAAGATTCGTCAAACTTTGATAACATCTACAAAAATCATAAAGTTAACTCGAATCAAATAAAATGGTTACCCAAAGGGAAGCAGTCTCATTTATATACGGAATCAGATGTTGGATGTATTCACGATGACATATTAATTAGCCAAATGCGTCCCGGGCATGAGTTAGATTTGCGGCTTCTTGCAGTTAAGGGAATCGGTAAAGACCATGCAAAATTTTCACCAGTAGCCACGGCTTTCTATAGATTACTTCCTGAAATTCATTTAAATCGTACGGTGTCTGGAAAGGAAGCATTTTTATTGCAAAAATGCTTCTCACCCGGTGTAATCGGCATTAATGAAAATGATTGTGCTTATGTTAAGGATGCACGTTATGATACTTGCAGTCGTAATGTTTATCGCTACCCACAGTTAGCTGATGCTGTGACCATATCAAGAGTACTCGATCATTATATATTTAGTGTGGAATCGGTGGGAGCTCTTAAACCGGATGTTATTTTCATTGAAGCAGTGAAAGTGTTAAAAGAAAAATGCCGCAAGTTTTTAAATGAAATTGATGAAGCATAGTTATCTGTACTGATTTAGGTTTAAAAATAAATATTTTTATTAAGGATATATTTTAAAATGCTTTTAATCATTTGCACATTTGAACGCTGGAAAGAAATGATAGACTAAATTTCTTAAGGTTGAAATTAATCCACAAATTGGTAGGAAAATAAATTTGAAATTATACATTTATGGCATTCATTTTCTTGTTTGTTTGCCCAATTTTCAATGTTGACCACAAAAAGAGTAGAAAGGACTCGTTATGCAATTTATTTTTGTGAACTGAGTTTTTTACGAACCGTAATGCAAATTTTTATTAAAAGACTATGAGACATTGTTTCAACAAGACTTGTATAGACACCTACATTGGAACCATATACTTTGCTGGGGTGAACGGTTGTTGGTCAACAACCGAGTAGTTTCGTGGCTCGTCTTCCTCCACATCACATAATACTTAGACGTAGTTTACATATTTATGGACGTTTTCCAGCTATAAGTTATATTCTTGCGTAAATATTTATAAATAAAATGCATAAATACAAATTTCGGTGAATTTTTAATTGTATGAAATGAAGTGTGCTGTGCTGAATTGATCGATTATATGCCAGTGATAATACTTATATTTTGCCATTGTTGCATATTAATGCTGTAATCCTAATTAATATAAAAATTGAACTTTTATTAAAAAACGATTACTTAAAATAATCCGAGACGCTGTAATGGAAAGAATAATTTAAATATCCAATGTGACAGACATGTAAAAGAAGAGTTCGGAGCATATTTATTATTAATACTATTGCATCTCTATTGCGTCGTAAAAATTACCATTTCAATGGAGTACTTTTGTTGCTATAAGCATTTGCTCTGCAAAAAAGAAAAATGCAAAAACTCAAACCAAATAAAATATATATATGTGAAAAATTAGTCTTACTTAACTACTCCCTGCGCTTGGATAGGTGTCATTGTAATTAATGGAGTAAGACGCTCTATAAACCGTTCGTTATTGCGCTCCAACTCCCGCTGATAATCCTTTTGATCTGATAATATTAGATTTCGATTCTTTTTCAAAGCGTCTGCACATCGTTTAGAAAATTCTTTAAAACATAAACGCAATTTATTTTGATGCTTTGTGGGTATTGTGATGCCATCAGATAGATTCGATAGAAATACAGTAGCCATTTCCATTGGACCCTGATTTACAGTGGTGCCAATGCAGCCCTGCAATACCATTTGCAATATTTTGGGATCTGCTGGTTCCTGATTGGTAGCCGCCGTCAATTCTAGCGTTTTCTTTTGTATATCTTCAATAGCGACTTCGATTGGTTCGAGTATAATTTGCTGTCGAGCGATAACTTGAATTCGTGTTTTAACATATGGGAAATGACTCTCTACCGTTAATATAGTTTTACGTTTGCATTGCTCATGAAGATCACCATGAGCTTTTCCCGATTTTGTGAATGGTGTAGCAAATATAAAGCGTTCTGAAACGGAATATATGCAGGATTTGAAACTACATAAGAGCCAAACATTTTAAAAATTACTCACTAATATTGAAATTTCTCTCGAAATACGTTTCGCGATGACGTAACTCATAAGTTTCAAAAAATGGCTCGACATAAGTGATTTGTATATAAGCTTTTTCAGAATCTAGTAAGTTTAAATCAACAGAATTCGAGTCCTTAATTATGTGCACAGAATCGGGGCCAAAGCGGTCAGCATAAAAATTCTATAAAAATTAAATAATTTTTAATACTGCAGTAAGCGATATGGTATAATAAAATATAAATAAATAGCTGGAAAATACCCTGGATTTCTACTATTAAAATATTAATTTACCCGATAAAACACTCACCTGCAATCGACTGAAAATCTCTGGTAATTTTGTTAAAGTAGGCTCCTTATAGATAAATTCCTGTTGATCCAAGTCCCCGAATTTCGCTCCATAAAAACATACACGGAAATACGTGCCAAATACACGCTTACCTTGCAACTGAGCAATGCGATTGAACGCTTCTTGCAGTTTCCCATGTATTTTTCCTAGCTTATGGAAGTCACGGTTGGCTTCACAAATTGGTATGAGAATTTTGTAAACTTCATTCATAGCTTCATACATGCCAGCAATTTGATATGAGTTTGCTGCCTCTTCAAGCAGAACCTTTAATCCACTCTCAGTAAAATGATTACCAAGACAAATGCCATCCTCACCTGGACTGAGCACATCGTCGGACACTGCCGATTCCATGAGTGCATTTGGCGACATACGTTGGAAACTAACAGCTCCCACCGGCAAATGTTGCTGTGACTCTAACATGCTCAAATACTCTGCAACCAAAGCTGCTGAGTGCACATAACACATCGCGGCCTCAGTGTGATTTGCACGTTCGCGATGTTTTTTAGCCATGTTTTCGAGCCAAGTTAAACGTAAATCTGGATTATTTTGATAGCCTTTAGCAATCCGATGCATAAGGTCGAGCAACATTTCTGGATCTTCTTGGTATTCTTTCATTTTGACTGTATCAGAAAGTATCATGTGCAAATTAAAAAGTAAATCTTGCACTTGTTCGGGAAAGGAGGTATCCGATAAATCCGTATCTGATTCAGCATAGACAAGCACAGTTTTTAATGCTCGTCGCAATGATTGTTCACTGAAAGAAGAGCTGGTCCCAACAAGTGAACTAAGCGACATTGTTACTTGCATTTTTACACGAGCAAAGTTCTGTGGAATGAATAAAGTACAACACAAAATAAAAGTATATGTGAGCAAATGTTCAGTTGTGACCCCAAAACCTACTTGATCATTCATAAATTAAATTACTTACATTTCCAATTTCAAAGTTTTGACGCATTAGTAAATATAATGAAGCTGCTGCTTGAGAACGTATACCAGGCAATTGAGAACCGCAATGTTTCAGAAGCAATAGACACAAATCAGCGCATATATCTGTCTCCTCGTCGAAAAGTAAATTTGGGAACTTGAAAATCAAGGCACGTTGAGAGCCGAAAAGATTTTTCAATGCCAATGTGCTTTGATTACGCGACAGCGCATGCAATAAAACCTTCAGCACAGTGCCCAGAAGATTATGATGTATTTCTGAGTTTGTAGCTACTTGCACTACAATTTCCAAGGCATCTAAAATAACTAAAGATATTTCAGTGGCTAGAGATCCTTCAATATAATGGTTTAATTCATGCTCTAGATCCACTTTGACACTGGTCTCGTAACCTTTCGAACGGTATGGCATTTGATCTTTTCGCCAACGGAATTTTTCTGTTGAGTTACGATCCTTGCGTCGATTAATCAAATCATATCTCGCCGAATTTGTTCCACGTATACACTCTTCAAGTTTTTCCTTAAGGTCGCCTGGTTTTCGAAAGCTTTGCGTATTACGTTTGAGAACAGGCAAACGCTTCTGACCCTTGTATTCAAAGCAAGGTATGCACAGATTTAATATTTGCAGTATTTGATGCACACGATGTGGACTAAGACCGAGTAACCAACGATACAATATATTACGTTCGAGATTCTTCATAATCCAAATGACACAAGCTAGCAAGTGTCGCGTATTTTCACTGCTCAATGGTGATTTATTTTTCACTTGGTCGGGCATATATGAGTACGAACGGCTACCTGAAATAGCATAAGCTACCTCGGGACTTATAGTTGTCGTTGCAATTGTCTGGTGTGGTCCCTGATAGTCCTCGAGTAAACCAAAACTTTGCAGACGATCATCTGCGTGATATTGGTGTAGTTGTGGTATGGAATCCATTACAATGCCAAGTAATGGTAGATAAAGTGATGCAACACGAGCACGAGCTTCTGCTTCGCTATAACGTGGGTCCAGATCATGCGAGGTCATAAGATTACGAATGCAACGGATAGCTTTACCATGCAATTGGAGATTCCTTTTCAGAAAAAAAGATAATGTAACGTTAAGAATGGAAATTGATAGTGATCAGCAAGAACTTACGAAGATTCCAAGACTGTTGCTACATCGCTCAAGACCAAACCTACTAGAAAATGCTGTTTACGAAAATCTTCATTCAAATCTGCATGCAAAGCTCTCTCAGTGGAACCCTTAAATTAAACTCATTTAATACCAAACTTTATAGATAAATCTCCGCTTAATTGCGTTTCTCATTTAATTGTGCTAAAAATTTTACATTTCTATTTCAAATTAGAAACAATTAAGCGGAGATTACTGTATTTCTTTTTCAGGACTCACATATGACGTTTGGCTATTGTTGGATGCAGTGCTTGGCGTTGGACTACATGGAGCTGAAATGGTCATATAGGATGTTCCAAATGGTAAATTTAATGCAACGAAATGTTCATGACTGCAAACTATTCGCAGAAAATCAATTTTATAATTCATTAAATCAGGAATCGAAGCATTTTTTGATATCAACACCTTGTAATAAGTCCTAATTAAACCAAAAACGAAACCGCGATCCATTATACTGAATAAATCGAATATGAAAAAGCTCAAACTCGCATTCAATGATTGCGCCAATTTGGATTCATTATTATGATACCCCACAATTTTGGTTGTAACTAAATGAACTAGCGTTGAAATATCATCAGTGAATTGATGTGGAAAACGTTGTTTGCGCGGCGCATTCAATGTGTGCGTATGATCCAAATGTTCAATCATTGATTTTATAATTAATTCAAAGAGAAACCACGAGTTGTTCATGGCCAACTCAGCAGCTTTGCCGCTGGCTACAACCCAATGTAATGCAAGTTCCTCATGTAGCAGGCGTATTTGATTGTCTCGGCTGCCAAATGTTGGTAATATGTCCGTAGCAAAATCTGCAACAAAAAAAAAAAAAAGAAATAATTAAGACCTTTTTTGTTTTAGCTCTTATACTACTATGGGACAATTTCGTCACCTAAAATTATTTTGTTCTTGTATTTGTACACCATGAAGATGCAAAACCTTCAGGTTTCATTTCTTTCAAACATTATACAGCTCTTACCTTTCCTATCCAAACTACGCCCAGTTGAAACATTATCATACAAACTGTAAGTATCAGAAACCATCTCTTCAGCATTAGGACGACTGCTTGTTATTCTTCTTTTATAAGAGAATAGATGTGGTATTTTGCTTTGAAATTGCACATAAGTGGAAAGTAAGCTTTGGCGTCCATATTGATCCATAATTATATCATCGGATAGTATCTGTAATTTAATAAAAACTCAGTTATTCTACTGTATATATACAATATATATTTTTATATACAGCTTTCAGTGGCGGATCTAGGATTTGGTTGATTGTCTAAATTAAAATTAAATAAAAATATTTTGTGCTATAAAAACAGAACAAAAAAATTTAACCAAAATTCAGATTAAAACTTATACCAAAATTCTGACCGAGACCCAAAAATAAAATAACACTGAAAAATAAAAATTTCGGCCAAAAAACGAGTCAAATTCAAACCCCCACCCCTCTCTGGATCCTCTACTGTTCATACTTACAGCCAGATTCGCTGAAACCATGCAAAAAACTTCAAAAACCGTTGATCCCAGCGATAATGATTTCCCGCCAATTTTATATGTGGTTACTATCAACTCAATCAATTTATCTAAAATCAAATGCAAATTTTTAACTAGAGATTCACGCTCAGCATTAGCAATTTCCAAAAGGCATTTTTTCATTTCGTTTTCAATATTTCCTTCACCAATGTGTGGTGGTATTTTTCGTGTATTTAAATAATCGCATGTCAAAAAGAATCTGAAAATATTTGTGTTTATGGTGTTAGAGAGAAAAAATATTTCTATCATAGTTGTAAGCCTTTTAATTTACCTATCTAAATTTGAATCCAGAGTGTGTACAGAAGTCACAGCATCTACTGTAATCGTGAATACCGGACGATGATTGTCTAACCATTTTGTACCCGGTAAATGTACATTTGGTGGTATAAAAGAATAATTCTCTGGTGGTGTTTCTACCATAACTGGCAAATTAAATTCACCAACATTCAATTTACCATTTTCTAATAACGGTAACCATGTATATCCAACAGGCATCTCCACGGATTGTTGCAATTCATGTGGTTTCTTCTGATGACACGAAACATGATAAAGTGTAAAAAATAAATGATGATTTTGTTTAATGCTTGCTGGAAGGGCAATTTTAATTTCGTCATAAAATGTTGGACATTTATTGTGGTAATTAACTGCTGTATATGCCTCTGAAGCATACTCAGGAGATGATGATTTGCCAAAGATAGCTGTGATAGCATCTGCTTGCGTTTCGCCGCTCATTAATTGTACTCGTACGGCAATATTACGTGCAGAACCAGCGCGTGATGAAAAATTTAATTCCTTCGGTGACACAAAGAGTAAATTACGATACATGTAGTGTGGAGTATAAATAGAAGTTGGCGGAAATTCCAATATCTCTTTGATTGGACGAGAGTTGTCATCTGAGTTAAGAAGATGTGTTCAAATTCTGTCTTAATACGAAATCAATTTTATTACCTAGATATGGATCGATTTTAGCTAACTCTGGAGTAAGTGCATTTTTCACATCCTCTGAACACGGTGATATTTCCAATTTAATGGAACCTGGTATGCATTTGTATTTTTTCATAACAGCGCCAGGGCGTTTTAGTTCCGGAAGGAACTTATAAAGATCCTCATCCTTCATTTTATCCGTTTCCTACATAAATTGATCATTTAATAAAAAGTTCGAATATTTTAAATTACACATCTTCAACAATTTGCAACTTTTGTTTGGTTTCAGGGGCCTTAGACATAATTTCTATGTAATGAACGCTAATTTGATGCCGTGCTCAGTTTCAAAAAGATTACGTGATACCAAAAAAACTGAATACGACATTGAGATCAACGCCATAAAATTATTTAGAAATAATGTCTGCTATTCCTGATGCAAATTTCGTGTTGACTAGTGTTACTAGTGGCACTTACTTGCTTGAAAAAACTTGAAACAGTAATGGTAATTGGCCTAAAGGTTTCAATTACATGTGCGAAATCATCCGGCGACCATGAACGACGTTTTTCTTTACGTTCTAAGGAACCACGCCGTGTTAATGTACCGCTCATATCATTTGCTTTCCTGCGCAATTGATCAAAACTGCTTGTTGAAGACTTGCGATCTGGAAAGGAGTATAATGTAATGAGAATGAAAGCAAAATCACATATTATGTGCATACCCAAACTATTAGAGCTTGCTGCAGATCCTAAAGAGCCGCATTCCTTTTCTACTCCACCATTATTATCCTTATCTTTATCTTTACCATCGAAATTGTCTCCATTGAAAACGTTCGTTAAATAAATGGCGGTCCAAGCGAAGGGCATACGATATTTGCCCAAACGTTCACAAAAATCGGAAGCATTTGCTTTAGCTTTTTCACGATATTTATCTTTATCATCTTTTATGTAAGGTTCCACTGAATCTTTAATATCACCTTGCAGTACTTTTTCCAATCGTATTACCAAAAACAAATCATTGCTTGGATATGTAATCTCAAATATACCAGTATGGCTTTGTGTGCTTATATCGGCAAAACTAACGTGTGTGCTGAGCATGCCTTTAAGTGTATCTGAATTCATATCGAAATAAAAGTTTTCAGATATTTTTTTACGTTCTTTGGCATCGTATAAGGCCATCGATGCGAAAATAGGCTCCACTTCGAGTTCTAAACGTAATTGCAGACATTTCACCAATATACGATGACCGAAATGCTCCAGAGGAATATCAGCCGGTAGACGGCGCTCAATAAAATCTTCTGGCTCTACTTCGGGATAGAGTGAAAACAAAGCTTCTTGGCGATCATCTAGACGACGAGACTCATTCGACTGATCAATTTGTTCAGGTGGTAGGTCATCCAGTAGATTTGGTATAAGCGGATCATTAACTGATCTTCGCAAATCGAAGCTTGCCCATGAACCACGTGGAGTCAGTGTTTCTGTGCAAGAACTAACTGAAGAAAGACTGGCTATTGACTGTCTAGAGCTTGGAGTGCAACTATCACTTTTGTCTATTGAAGCTTCATCGAAAGATGTAAAGTTTTTATCAATTTCAAACTCTTGTTGATAAGCCGTAGGACTGATTGTTCCTCGATCAATACGCTCGCGTACACAGCAAGAACTTGAATAATGACGCTGTGAATATTCCACCAATTTCCAAGGACGTGTATAACAATTTATGCACTCCTGAACATGTTGTGGGAGTTCAGTACTGAAAAGAATAATATAATTAGTGAATATCAAAATCTATGTATTTAGTTTTCATAAACTATTAACATTTCAAAATAGGAAACATGCTTATTCTTTTTATCTCCAGTGTAATAAACATTGATACATAATTAACTCACATATCTTCCTTCGGCACTACGTGTTCAGTGGTTCGTATTTTTCGTGCTATTGCCTTCACGGAAACATCAGAGGGTGGAAAATCCAAAATAGGTCTCAAAGGATCCCGATTAAGAATGTTAATGTGTTGGGAGAGAAATTCTTCATAATCCAACGGTTCCACTGGTTCGGTTAAGGAAAGCTGAAATAATATATATGTATAATTGTAATAAATTAAACAATAGTTTATGGTGGCTACAAAATTACCGTAGAAGAGCAAATGGAACTCGCATCAGTTGTTTTTGTTTGCATATGGCAGTTGATAATATTTTTCCGTACATCCGAAGCATTTTGCCTTACAATTAAAAATTAAAATATTTCACAAATATGTATGTATATATAAAGAGACAACACCCAAATGAACAAATTTTTTTGGGATATTTTCGTACTCACCTGGACAACTTTTGTGCAAAAGATCGTTGTGAAGTAGCCATTGCTTCTTTCAACAAATATTTCCAAATACTTTTTCCCCAAATTCCTTTACTTTAAGTTAAATTTAATTGAATATTCACAACTTTAATCGATCGAATAAACTCATTGTTTTGCTTCTTCGTATAAAAATGGCGTTCACTTTAATTTGCATTTTAACCATCAGCTGTGAGCAGGGAACGGCAATCGTTGTAATTGTAATCATGCCATTTATGTGGGATAGACCATGCATGAGGATAACTAATTCGTGTGCATGCTGTTTTCTTCTTCTTTCTTATTTCTATTTACAATGAAATAGTAACCCAGGAGGGATAGATAGGTGCATACTGTTTTGATCTATGTTTTCGTGTATGGTGGTGTATCAACTCTATAAAATAATAACTCAGTAGGGATATTTTCATAAATGTCGTATGAACGCAAGCTCAACTCAAAATAAATTTTTTGTAGGCATATTTAAATGTTCTTTGTTTTGGGTTACCAGCCGCACTTTTTTGGCGGTCTCTTCCCTATATTTCTTTTTCTTTTTGATAATTTTAGTACCCAAATGTACTCTTTTTTTTATATAATTATGCCATAAATTTGAAAATATTTTATTTAATTTTGGAGTACCGAGAGTTAAAAAATTTATTTTTTAAGGCTGCTTTATAAATACGAATTAATAATAAATATATAATAATACAAAACTTATAAGAAACTTAAAAAAACACTTCAGGGTTTCTATAGCAGCAATTTATCGGAAATAAATCCTAATGAAAAAAGTAAAAATAATTCGACTCCATGTCTTCAAAATGGCATTCGAAAACACTTGTTTTAAACTCATTGTCATTAGAATGATTTCAATGTCATGCAAGCAACGCACACGAAATTTTACTTTAATTTTTTTCCGCATATAATTTGTTATGTATGTTTCCTTTTTAAAAAGTCGCTCGCATAAAATATTATACAAAAATATGTATATAAAAAATCATTCGAATTTTTCCAATTCGAGTGATTTTTCCTTCAATATTTCAATTAAAACCAATGTTATAAAAAACTGTTTCCAGCGATTTTAAAATTATACTGCAAGCTGCGTAATTTCGGGCAGTGTTCGAACTTCGAAAAATACTTGTAGTGCATTTCTCTTCATTCTGGACACCACGGTTTATTATTTGAAATAAATAATAAACAATAATGATGAAGAAATGATTTGTACATATTTTTTTTAGATGTTGAAGTTCTAAGATTCGTTTAAATGCCAAACAACTATTTTTAAGGGTTTCATTTCAAAAAAAAAATTACAAATAATGATTTTCGTTTCCAATTTGTTTTCGAAAATGTAGACCATTACTTATTTTGGGCTGGTGCTGCAGTAATTACTTTAAGTAAGTAATTACTGTTTAATATTTTAATATTTAATAGGGTTGTTTATTCGGTCTCTAAGTTGCAAACGTAAAATATTTTTGCATATACTACAAATTTGTTGTTTTGATACCGTAAGATGAAGAAATATTCTGCATTTGGAATGATGCTAGATCATTTGAAATAAAGTTTGAATACCCGGATTATACAGTGGGTCTAAGCTTTAATTCCTTGAATATTTCTGTACTACTGCTATACCTTCTAAACTTTACAAATACATTTTTTTTTAATTTGAGTACAGAAAAAGGGTCAATGAGATCCCAATAACAACCATACAAAAAAAAGAAAAAGAAGTAATCATACAGTCATGAAGAAGTCCTGAGAGTTTAAAGCTAACCTTTTAGCTTCAATTAAAATACTAATTGTCCACATTTTGGAGAGTGCCCGGAAATCGGGCATTTTACGTTATTCGCACAACTTTTTATTATTGCGTGTGAAATTGTAGTAAAAAGTTAAAAAGTTATTGCAAAAAAAAAAAAAAAAAAATTAAAGACCACTCCAAAACAAATCGTAACATACGCATTTTTCGTATCCATATCTACGAATGTTAGGTTTTGCTTTCTGGGTGTGTAATTAACAATATTAACATAGATGTGGCATAACTCATGACAAATAAAAATGAAAGCTAACGTCTATAAAAAGGTTGAAAAGGACTAAACACACCCTTGAATAAAAGCAAGAAATGTAGAATATGAAAATGAAAACAAAAATAATAATAATCACAGTATCCTTTGGGATCGTTTTCAAAGAAAATTTAACTATGCTCCCAAACGTCGCAATCAACATAAGAGTAGGTCAATTTTTAAACAAAATTGTTATATATGTATGGACTCTTATCTATTTTTGGCTGTAGCGAGATTAGTTTTAATACCCCAGCACAAACATTGATTTATTAAAAATTTAAATTTTCGACTTTATTCTGAATCCAATTCCTGCATATATTAAAAAAAAAAAAAAAACTGTGGCATAATGCTCTAAAAAAATTCACAACTAATTTTCCACATTAACCCGAAAACATAAATTTCCGTGGAAAAAATATGTACACCTTTTTCCAAAATTCGTTTTAACGAATTCGTAACTGAGTTTTACATATCACCAAAAATTGTTTTTTTGTTAATTTAAAACAAAGGCTATTACAAAAAACTATTTGAATTCTACGAATTTATACTCAATTCATAACTATTACGACGGATTCTGGAATAGGGATAATAATGTGTACATAAATGTATAGAAAAACAATAAAATGTTTGTCCGTATTCGCACGAAACATTTCTCCCACCGACGACATTTTGAGAAATCATTCTCATTATTGTCAACAAATCAGATCCTTAGTGTATTCAATAATTTGGCTGAGAAACCAACGATTGCTTCAACCGTCTCAGGCATGAAAATCAGCCTCTTGAACTAAAAATCTGAAAATTGCACATATACTAATTTGATGCCAGTTAACACGAATTTGCAATAAAATCTCAGGTTAAGTGACAAATATGACCGTCAGGTTATGTCCAATATATCATTATTTTCGACACATGCTCTTGTCCAATATATTGGACAAATTTCTGAAAGGGTTAAATACTTTGACTTTTTATTATTATACAATATTAACTGAAAGTTTATTACTTTTTAAATACGTATACACATACAGTCAACGTTCGATAACGTGAACAAAGTTTTTCTCCTATTGACTTTTCTAAAACTTAAACATAATTTCTTAGAAATTGTATATCAGAGTTGGGTAGTAATGATTACATTAGGAGTTAAATTTCATCTCCATTCTTTAATGTTTTCAATTCCCTAGTAATGGAATTGATAAAACTTTGAATTCCATTACAAGGAATTGTAATCGGTAATTAAAATTTTTAAATTCCTAGGTAATGGAATTGAAAAATATTTTGTAATTAAAAATTTATCAATTCCTTAAAGGAATTGAAAATCTAATTGAATAGAAAGGAATTTAATATTTAAGTGTAATCAATTACTTTCTTGGAATTAAATTCCAATTTGGTTGGAATGATTCCTCGAAAGTAATTGATTCCCTTTTAGTTCAATTCCAAAAAAGCCAAAAAAAAAAAAAAAAATTCGGGAAATATTGTAAAATGCTTCTAATAAGCCGTTACGAGCGAATCAGTATAAAGTGCGGTCATCTTTTTTTTTTCCTTTTTGGAATTGAACTAAAAGGGAATCATTCCAACTAAATTGGAATTTAATTCCAGGAAAGTAATTGATTACACTTAAATTTCTTCTTAATCAATTACATTTTCAATTCCTTTAAGGAATTGATATATTTTGAATTACAAAATACAATTCCCTGTAATGGAATCGAAAATTTTTTCAAATCCATTACCTAGGAATTTAAAAATTTTAATTACCGATTACAATTCCTTGTAATGGAATTGAAACTTTTATTAATTCCATTACTTAGGAATTGAAAACAAAAAGTACCAATTACAAATTCCCTGGAATTGGAATTGGTATTGTAATGTAATTGAATTTACCCAGCTCTGTTGTATATAAATTTTCATGATTTAAATTCAGGAATACTCTAGATATGTTTACTACATACTACAAGAATCTAAGAGAAAAGGCAATATATAAAGATTACCGATTTTTTCTTATTAATTTTGTTTTTAATTAAAAACTTTCCATCCATTGAAGTAAAATATTTTGTTTCTAATTTATTTCTTATTTTTTTAAGGAATAATTTTTTACTTTATATTTTTATTTAAGTAGTTCACGGTTTCGAGCGTTGGCTGTACTTATACATATTTCTTATATAGTTTTTAGTCAAACCTGGGGGCAACCTGTTTCGAACAAATACAAAGAAATTCTTAAAATTTTCATAAAAATATCATCAGCTAAGGGGGCGGTAGGAGAATTCATTCTTCAAATCACCCTCCTAGCTTAGCCATTATATCATTAATTTTTAGATTAAATTTAATAGATATCCACTTAGGGCGGCATTGCAGACTTACTGGAAAAGCTGGCCAAAACTCGAAGATATAGTTTAATTCTTGCGAAACCCGGTATATGAGGGTTTCTGAGGTCGCTGATTACGTATATGAAATCCATTTGTGGAAAAACAAAATGGCAGACTACATAAAGTAAAACTGCATATATTCCTACAAAAATCGGTAAATGGGGGTATTGAGGTCGCTAATTACGAGTAAATATGGGATATTCTCTGTCAATGGGAGACCCCCCCCCCCCCCCCCCCCCCCTGTCCAAAATTGGTTAAGGTATTTTAGAGCATGTTTAGGCGCAAATGAAAGCTTATTATCTCTAGTTTCAAATGCAACAAGGCCTTTTTTGATTTTGCATGATGGCGGACCAATATAGCGTCTGCAAGCTTACCACCTCACCATAAAATAATAGTTTTATCAAGCGTACGTTTACCCAAGTCATCATAAAAAAACAGATAAAGTTTTTTTGGTATATTTTTTTTCGCTGAATATGAATCCAATATTATTTTTCACGGGGAATGTTATATGTTGTCCCTAACCTCAAAAAAGGTCCAAAAAGGCTGTTTTTCAGATCTTACGCTTACCAAAGTCATCATAAAACGACGGGAAAAGCTTATTTTTATATATAAGGTAGATATACTCAAGAAAAATATTTGGGTTGTATAAGAAATTGTATTTGAAATTTAAAAGTAAAGCTCTACAATAACCTAGACGCGAGATAACAACAAACGTCAAAAACGGGGTGGCACCTTGTGATACAAGATATTGCAGAGAATCAATAGATTACACATCAAACTACATAGAAAAAATTACTAGATCACTCATCTAATAATAATTTTTGAACAAAAGAAAGCTAACCGCGCATGCCCATGTTTAAGATTATTTATCAATTAATTCTTACCATTCAAATAAAAATCTAGATCCATATATTTCAAGGTTTTTTTGTATGTTTTTTTTTTTTGGTTTAACATTTGTAAGAATGTTCTTCTAAAAACTTTTCCGTTCTGCCTTAAAAAATATTAACACCAAACATCTTTAGCTTCCCCAAAAAAAAAGAAGGAGTTTTCAACGTTATTAAGCGACACACTGTACACAATTAAAACTTAGTTAGAAATTACGTCATGATTTTCCCACTCGCACGCAATGCCATGTTAATGTAAAATTCTACGTTCTAAGTTTAACATCACCTTATAGCGAGAAATTTCAATTTATCACAACGAATGGAAAAAAGGTCAACGGCGTGGTGCACACCTTCGATAAGAATCACTTTCACATACATCAGCACTTCACATACTTACAAACTCACGTGTAGGCGATCACATTATGAGACCCACAAAAAGCTAGATGGATGAAATTAACTGTTAGCATGAATAAGTAAATAAATGTGACATAAGGATTTGCTCTTTTGTTGATTGAAACCATTCCAAGTAAATAAAATTAGAGCTTTTTTTGCGCATTTTATTGCCTTCTATAAAAGAAGGCGAACAAAAGAACAGTACATTAAGACACACATTTGTAGCAATAATATTTCCAGAATTTTTAAAAGAAACTAACTTAAAAGGATTTTTATTAATATTATTTATACTACAAATTTCTTTCTATGTTTATCCCAACAAAACTTCTAGCCTTTTATTTTGATTAAAAAGTTCAAAACGCTTGTAACAGCAAGTTTTATGGCTAAATTTTAAAAATAATTGACGTTCTGGATAGACGCAGTTTTCTAGTTTTTAACTGTACCGGCAACAAATTAAGACTTGTTGGCTGCAACAGAATAGCCACCCTATAATCCTGAAAGGGTGTGTTGTATAAACCATTTTTGTAAAATAAACTTAAATTTTCTGCAAAGGACTTATCAGGTTTTTATAAAAAATTGCCAAATTGTCCCGTAAAAAGAGGAACTAAAGGGTTAACAAGTTCTACAGAAATTACCCATGTAAAATTCTACTATAAAACTTCGCCGATAACATTTTTCTCAGACATAAATTTTTAACATTATACTTTTTGCATTTTTGCAAATGAAAACTTTGACCCACTGTAAAAAAAAAAACTGAGAAGTGTTGGACTATAAGTTTATTTTACAAAAATGGTTTATACAACATACCCTTTCAGGATTATAGGGTGGATATTCTGTTGCAAAAATCCTGTTGGAATGTGTTATTAATAATTAACAGCAGTCTGGTTTTCACTATGAAAAAAAGACAAAATTTCGTATATGAAGTTGCCAACATGTTGGCATATTTGATTGAATTTGACATAGTGAAAACTAAGTATAATGCAAGCTGATAGTGCAGGAAACGTCAACAAAAAAAACTATTGAATTGAACGAAAAAAAACATCAAATTTATAGCACCACAAAATATGGTATCACAATGGGCCGTTCAGGCTTAAGTGTGTCTCTCGACAGCCACTCCAATATAACCTAACCTAGCACCACACAAGAATGTCAGGTGGATACTGTTAAGTGAAATGTCCATAAGTTAATTTTACATACTTTAACTAAAGTAATGGATTTTGTATTTGTTCGAAAATGACATCTCATAAAATTATAATATGATTTCGAATTATTCAGAAAATTGTAAACAAACTAAGTTTTATTTATTTATTTTATATTTTATAATAAATTCCATAATACAGTTTAAATATATGAATAAGCTCATGTTGTACTAGCATTAAGGAAAACTAGAAACATACAGTAATACATAAAGTAAGAAAATATTGAGAATTAAAAACTTTTTAATAAACTGCTAGGAAAATTTAAGATTTTCCTATTCGCCCTCATATACCAAAGACATACATATGTATTACTTTAACATACTTTAACCCAGTTTCTTAACAGATACACATTCATATTAATAAAGTGAATGCATTTCTTACATAGTACATGTATATTAAGGATATCAATCCCGGTATCCAAGATTCCGGGATTTTCGAGGTTATAAAATAACTGAATTTAAATGCTGCTTTACACTACTACAAATGCTACTTCAAGTATAAATTGTGACATACATAGCTGTTGTTGATATTCTTAAAAAAAAAAACACTACGGAGGCGTATGAATCATCGGTAGCCAAAAATTTAAGATTGAGATGAAGCTTCTGCCTTGGGGAATAGCTTCCCTGTATTTTTTGTACTCTTTTTTAATTTTGTTTTCGTTAAGTTTTTCGCCCATCTTCAACATAGTGGCTGGCTTTCTTAAAAGATTTTTTTTCATGTTGTGGTTTTTATGCACTTTTAAAAAATTAGTTGTCAGTGACAGAAATATGCAGTACTTTTTTCATAACCTGAACTAGTTTTTTTTTTCATTATGAATTCTTCGTTTGGAAGGGTAGGATAAACAAAAACGAAGAAGAAAAAAGTTAAAGAAAAGCTGGAGTTTTTCATTTCCTAGTTCTTAGATTTTATTTTCATAAAGGAAATTACATTAATCGCATATAAACATGTGAATATGATTGAGGGGGCAAGCGAGGAAGATTGGTCCCCTGAGGACGTTTTAATGCGCACATGTACATACATTAAGAACACAATGCTGCACAGATTTGAATTGAAATGCTGGGCCAATACAAGCGTCTGAACGCGTCAACAATATTAAAAACAATAAAAGAAGGCGAACAATAGAACCAGTACACATGACAAATATATAAATACCAAAACGAAAAAAGCGAAAAACGAGAAATGTAGACATATTGTTTAAAGAATGTTTCATTAAAAAAAGAAAAAAAAAAAACAATTCTGTAATTTAATAAAGAAAGAAATGAAATGCTTCAAGTTAAAGTTTGAAAAAATGGGAATTATAAACTCGACCGGTTAAATTTGTGAAATTATGCCAAGCGTATTAACAGCCTGTCATATGGATATAAATAAGAATGGTTTACTGTATTATAATCATAATAATTTGTGCAAGTAAACGTAAATATTTATAAGCTCGATTCAGGATATGGTCCAAATGGTCTCGCATCATTGCAAATGCAAATTTTTACTGCATAGCAAAAATATTTTGCATTTGCAATGATGCACTTTTTGAAGAATCCAAGGGGGATTTCAGGGTTAACTCCAAATTTAATTTGTGAATGGGGTGATGCCGATGATTATAATCTTATATTTATTTACAATAGCTATATTGAACAATCTTCACCAAATTTTCTTATAATATCGAGTACAAAATTAAATTTTCAAAACAAAATAAACAAAGGAATTTTCAAGCAAATTACCCATGCATATGCCCTCTTCAATAGACAATACCTATCGATACGAACACAACAAAATTCAGTATAATTATACTTCCTACACAAACCATAAAAACCAGGCCCATCATCGATGTATTTTTATTAAAAGGTGTACAGAGTATTTCAAAAACGACAGCGCCTTAGCTTTCCATCTATGTGGTTGATTGCCATTTTTTTTAACCGAATTTCTATTCTCGTTACCATTCCATTCTTACTATGCATTATTGAAAAAAGAAATATTACAAGAATGCTGAGCAAAAAGTTTGCCCTATATGCGATGTCTATAAAATAAAAATGAATGACTAATCTACATATCACTATTATTTGCGACATGCGAAAATGTTATTGTTGACGAAAGGCTCATTAGTTTTCAAACCAAATACCCGTTCCTGGGTTGCATGTTTAGCAAACCACACAAACTTCGGACAAAGGGATGGGTAACATCTTGCGCGCGCACTAAATTCATTTGAATTTTCAAATTTAATTTGAGAAATAATCTGTATTTACTTAACACGGACGAAACAAGTTAAATATTTTTTTATTTATTGTATTTGAAAACGTTCCCTCTTATAGCATGACAAATCTGGCACAAAATAGGGGTAAATAAAATACCTTGACATCAAAAATGTATAAAGTAATATTGACAATCAAAAATAACTACGATCAATTGTTCGACTCCTTGATAACAATGAATAATTCAGACAGTGTAAGATAATATCAAAGCTATGCGAACTAACCAATAATTTACACAACTCTTAAATGCAACAGAAGGAAAACTGAATTGAATATGTTTTCATTCAAAACCCATGCCGAATTGGTAAGAGTGGTTTCGATTATAATGAAGCATGTATTTATTACGCATTTTTTTATTTATGGACGCACGGTTTAATACGTTCGCGGACACTTAAAATTGTATCGAGGTGCAAAAAGAGACAAATGGTGGCTCTTTTAAAGTAATCGTAATATTTAAATTTTACACGTTTTTCCCTAGTTCTAACTATATCACATTTTATTAGTTATATACACTGAGTACTAAAGCATTTACTTCGATATATAGATCAGTTCGGTTGTGGATTATGCGGACGCTAAATAGAATTGAATGTTGGAATTTGTATTATATATTTAAATGCTATAGCATTCCTGTCATATTGTGACACCGTGAATATGAATGTTATATCATTCACGTCCGCGAACGTGTTAAGTAATAATAATACTCATAGGAGAACTATAAAACACCTAAATACTTTGGGAGATATCACAATAGGACGTAGTTGGCCGCAGTAATCTGGGAGCATCATGCCCACCTCAAAAATCTAATCTAACTATAAGTTGTAAGTTGAAGCTGCAACTGGCTTTTTAGTGATAATTTTGACTAGAATGCTTTACAAGCATTAATTAAATTAAATTGTGAAAATTTTCTGCTCAACGAAATCAAAAAATCCTGAATCGAAAACCAGCGATGTTGGATGTTTAATTTATTATATTATACACTCAAAAAGTTTTCTAACATAAATTCTGTTTTTTATTGCAAGGAAAGTCAGTTTCCCTAAAAATTTGTCCAGCTCCCGCCAAAGTTTAGTTCTGGCTACGGCTGTGCTTCATATATTACTAAATATAGCACGAATTAAATCATTTCTACTACGTATCTAGTTTTTTCAATGTATATACACGTTTAATATAATATGAGATTTTCTCAATTTACATCGATTTAAATCGACAGAAACCTGGAAAATTTGAAAACTTATATTGTATAATATATATAATGGGAAATAAGTTTGAATTTTTTTTTGTTTTTAAATAAGATAAGAAACATAGTACTTAAAGTATTTTGGGAGAAAAAATACAATTGTATCTAAAATGCCTTCACTGGTTCATACTAATGTTGATGAGCGAACACGAACATGCAAACGATACAACATGCATTGCTGTTATTGTAAAACGAATGAGTATGCAAGTGAACGAACAAGCTTGTTTATTCGGTATTGTGCGCGCTTTTTTCCTTTTAGCTGATTTAGTTCGGTATAAACTTTTGATGAGTGTAAACGGATTTTCACGATTTTAACTTCAATATTATTTTGACGTGCTCAACAGATATTAGAAAATTCGTGTATTTATGTGTTAGTATCGGTTGTGTGAGTAAATTTAGGAAATTAAGTCGCGTGGCGGTCAGGCGATGTCTGTAGTATTGCGTCGCCATTCATAGAGTCGAACAAACGCGCAGCGCAGCACAACTGATTCATTGAGTAAAAAAGATTTTTGTTGGTGTATGGAAATTGGTAAAATCACGCGCCAATGCTATTATTTGTGTTTGATTCAGTTTATTAAATGTTATTGTTATTTAATGTATTGGTGTAAGTGATGGCGCTCTAATTTGTTCTAATTATGATGTCTAACTAAATAATAACTCATTTGCTTTAACCGATTATTTTGAGCGGATTTCGTAAAATTTACAGTATTGACTGGTTTTTTTTTTTTTTTTGCTGTCGGTTTTATCCATTAAAGTTTGAAATACTTTACTGTTATTTATAAACATATTTATCAAAGTGGCGCAATCTAAAAACTTTCTTAAGTTTCAAATTTAAAATTGCGGAAAAGTTTCCACTGATAACTGATAAATACGAAAAAATATAAAACTTAATTTTTAAACCAGAAAATAATAACCTATCTCGCTAGTGGCTGAGAGGTTAATAAAACCAAAGTTATAAGACTGTGTATACATAAATAAGTAAAATCATAATTTAAGGAAAAATATTTTTTACCAAATTTTCCTTTTATTATTTTCCTTAAATTAAATTTTACTTACTTTATGTATTCGGTTATTGTTTTAATTCTATTTTTGTTAACCATTCAGTCTCGTACTTGGTGATCCATCAAATATTTTGGATAACAAATAATAAAAGCTCTACAAAATACTCATCGTCAGCGTTGCTAGGTAATGTTATTAAAATTTGTAATTTATTTTATTATTTATTTTGCTAGTAAAACGTTATAAAACTTATAATTATCGCGCAATTTATAGATAATGGCAGAGCCTTAATTTAATAGTAGTCAAGTAAGGGTGAAAATGCGCTGGATCAAACTTGGTTTAGGAAATATATTTCCTTCATCGCATAGCCGATATTGGAAAACAATTTTGGCCACACTAATATACACTTAATATCAGAGTCTAACCAGCTTTTTCAATAAACGAAAACTTTGTATGCATACACTGCATTCACCAACACGATCTAAGATATATAACCAACAAAAACTATTCTACCCTTTAGTGACATTCCATACCAATTTAAATTTTTTTAGTTATTTTAGAAATACTTATTTCCCTCAAATCGAAATGCCTCTGAGTTTTTCTGGCGATGAGCTCATGTTTGTTTAAGTAACTTTTTTTTTTGCTATAACAATAAGCTTTTCAATTTCTGTCAATATAAAATTTCTCAAAATTAGATTCACTATACAAGATTATAAAGAACAAACTGTAAATTAATTTTTCACTTAAAATTAGCACTGAATTTATTATTGTTTCTAAGGCAAAACTCACGCTTCAAAAAAAAAAAAAAAAAAAAAAAAAAACAATACGTGGTTTTCATGGGGTTTCCCACATTGTACATCTATACAGTAGCTGCTCGATTATACGAACAGCCATATGAACCAGTAAACCGCAAACAAAATTCTAACACATGAGGTTGTAAAGAGTGAACAAACCCTATTATGTGAACAACCTGTTTCCATGAATTTTTTAACAAGTCCTTTGGCAGGGTGAAGGCGAAAAATTAAAAAAAAAGTATTCAAAACTAATTAAGCGGATTCCTATAAACTCGTTAACACGTAAATTGTGTAAACTTGTCAACAATTATATGAAATTTGACAGTAAGCTTACGTGTTTATACAGTTTATAAAATTAACGAGGCATTTACGCGTTTAAAGAAATCCGGCTATTGTTTTTGATATTAAAGACACTTTAGTGTTATTGTTGTATTGTTAGAGGTTATTGTTGTTATACCGCGGCCTATAAAATCTATTGTACGTCCCTTTTCTTTATCTTGTCTAATCTGTCTTAAGATTTTTCATTTATAAGTCTCCTTCAAGAAATTGAGTGCTGCGCCCGGATCTATGGGTGCTAGTTCAGTGCTGTGCATTTCATTCATTTATTTTCATTCTTTTGTGGATCAGTGCTAAAGAGTTACGAACACCTCTCGCCTTAATTTGTTCGCATAATTGAGGGATTACAGTACTTTGGTTGGATAAGCTATAAAAAGTTACTATACAAGTGTTTATTAAAATTGTTTTTTTATTTTTATTTCTAAATAATTATTTTACAAATCATTAAAACAAAGCAAAAAATATAACGAATTAGACAATTTTATTCATTGTAATCATTATATGTGGATTAATTAAAAAAAAAAAATTTAATGTTTTTGATGGAACTATTTTCATTTACACAAAGCCATTGTCGGTTCAGAGGTAAAACTCGCTAGGATTTGGTAAGAATTGGTTTTTTATTATAATCCGACCTATTCTAAATATTCCCACAATGAAACTCCCGGGAGAATTTGTTTCTTTCCCCCATATTTCTATAGGAAAATAAAGAAAAGGAACAAATTTTTCCGGGAGTTTCACTGTGGGAACATTTAGAATAGGGCTGAATATCTATGTATATTACGAAAACACTCACAGAAAGAGAATTTTTAAAAACAAATTTTTAAATTTAATTTACTTTATGATTTTTGGTCAAACCAATTTTAAATTTTTATTATTATGTTTTATATTACACAATTATAATTTTCTCTATTTTTCAATTGCGTTACTTAATGAGTTTTACCTCTGAATTGACGGTATGTAAAATTGTCATTTTGTATACATTACACGAGTCAGTGAATAACACCTAGCATTCAGCATTCAGAAACAAATTTTCCCGGGGATTTCATTTCGGACCTATTTATAATTGTGTTGATTTTTTTATTTTATAAATTCTCCAGAATCGCTTTTCGTCACTTACTACTCCCAGGTGAATGAGTCTTGATTATCAGAGAATCTACCGATTTGCGTATTCGAATCAGTTCTGTAATCCAGAAAAGGCATTATGTTTTTTCTATTTTACTATCATTAGAACCACAAAATTGTTCAACGTCCTAATAGTCCATATCCTAGTGCTGCCAGAGCAGCGATAAAGCTAAATGTGACGGTCATACAGCTTTAGTTCTAACATACGGAGAAAGGAGACAAATTTCTTTTATTATATTTTATGCAGTTGTATAAATGTCGAAACATTTCAATGTTTCATATATTACATTAATGACACTGTGCAACAATTTTACGTTTCAAATAGCGAATGGATAAGGATAATTCAAGGTCTCTGATTACGACCCTGTACTCAGATTTTCCTAGATTCACGCTATGGGAGCCAAAATCCATAATTTTGGTATACGCGGGATCAATA
This sequence comes from Toxonevra muliebris, assembly GCA_963691655.1. Taxonomy (NCBI): domain Eukaryota; kingdom Metazoa; phylum Arthropoda; class Insecta; order Diptera; family Pallopteridae; genus Toxonevra; species Toxonevra muliebris. The sequence continues at coordinate 7,513,638 of OY829329.1, read as the reverse complement.
TAATATATGGCAAACAAGATCGAAACTTATTTTTTTTTTTTTGGTTTTGGGCCGGAATCAGCAACCTCGAATTACCCTTAAAAAGTTATATATTCGCCACTTGATATTTACTGTTGCACTGTGTAATTTATATACTATATTTAAAAAAAAAAACCAACTAAAAATTTTTAAATTTTGATGAAGGACAGAAATTATGTGTGTATATTTTACACAAGACGAAGTTTCAAAGCAGAGATTTCTAATTAATCTTTGTGATTTTCGTCAACATTTAGACATGGCAATATTTTGTGTTGATTTTTCGCTTATTTCGGATTAACGTTCCTCAAACAACAACATTAAAACAATAAATATAAAAAAGTATGAAGAGAAACCAAAAAAATATCGACGGTACGGCCGTGTGTGACCTTTTCCCCTTTCGTCTTTCCTCTTTCGCTTACAATCAAACTCTGCATGAAAATCCCGGCCTGCGTATTAACCACGCTAAGTGAAATAAAAAACCATAATTTTAAACATAAAAAATGCTTTCAGATCATCAAAAACACTAATTCTAGTAGAAAAATCACCAAATTTCTAACAATGCGTAGAAATATCAAAATAAAAACTGTGTAGGAAAGAAAAAGAGAGACATCAGAAAATTTCGTAAAATATTATTCAATTTTAGTAGGTACATTTAGCTAATTTCTCAAGCATTGTTTACTAAATAGTATAGAAATAAATATTTACACTAAAATTTTCCACGAAATGAAAGATTTTTGCTCGCCAGGACGTGATATTCAGCAAACGACATAACATACACATGCACACACATTGATGGACAGGTTCGTTCGTACATATATATATATGTAAATGTACATGCACATAATGCACATATGTACCTAGCCAAAAAGATACACCTAACGTTTCGGTAAATTGACGCTGTTCGGCGACCTAAAATACAATACATTAATATATTTACATAGAAATATTTCGAAACAAGCGCATACATTCGTAAACACCAACAATATTAATATATACTCGTATATTTAAAATAATATACATGGTACATGTGTATGTAGGTATGATCATAAATTTACTAAATCAACAATAAGACTGCCTAATGCCTTAGAGTATTTTGTGGCATTTGTTCTTTTTTTTTCAACAAGAAAGAACAAAAAAAAATTAGCGTAAAAACAAAAAAAAAGAAGCTTTTTGAAATACTTTGGCAAGTGCCAAATTGAAAGTGACGGCGGCTACTTACATATTTATATGTATTCTTTCATATGTATACGATCAAACATACACACACACAGGCACAGGCACCCTGTGTCTGACAAAGGAAAAGAGCAGGAGCCTAGAAAACACAATCAGACACTTTGTTTGTCATACGCATATTAAACGTCTATTTGACAGCACCATCTCGTATTTCTTTTTGTTGTCCTCTTATTTGTATTTCAGTATACGAAATTTTTGGATATGAAAATAATTCAAAAAATGTTTTGTTTTTGTACTTTGTTTTCTTTATTTATTTTTCATTCCATCATCACTGTCTGATTTTAGAAAGCATTTTAAAATTGAAAATTAAATTTAAAAACTTTTATGTGCTTTAATACCTCTAAATAATTTAAATATTTGTGTTTATCTCAATGGTTTTAGCTTTAAACGATAATATTTACTCAATATTTTGATTTTTCTTTGAATACTGTACTCGCTGTTTTTAGAAATTACTTAAACATAAAAATGTAAATTCATTTTTGACATAGAACAATGCAAAAAAAAAAAACACATTAGACAATTTTTGTATATTCTCGTTCATGTAAGATTGGGTAGCCAAAAAAGAAATATACAAAAAAAAAAAATATATTTAATATTTATTTATACATACAATTAGTATTTACTTATATAATTTAAAATTAACTGAAATGTTTTACATACATAGAAAAGAGAGTCTATAGTTTTATGTTGGATCCAAATGTCTTGGAAATGTCAGATACCTTTAGTTTTATTTAGTTTCTGTCAGCCATTTATTAGGATATCATCAGATGATACTAGAGCCCTGAATATGAGAAAACTAAGCACATAAACGTGCTAAGTGCACTTTTGGGTGAAAACTAGTTAACTGCATTTTCCAAGTCTTTAACATATAATCGTCTAGTGTGTAGTTTTTGTGATTAATAAATAATAGAGAATCAAGGTGCATTTGAAATCGTTGTTTAGTAATTAAAAATATAAATTCGTAATCTAAAATTGGCTCTCCTGCAAGCAATCGATATGTATTACATTCAGTGTGGCCAACTTTTGTTTTTCAAAATCCGCTAAAATGAAGAAAAAAACGCGTATTTTCTTTAAAAAGTGCTAAATTTTTTCCTTATAAAAGCGTTAAATACAAATTTTTTTATATACAGTAGAATCGCGATAATTCGTTTCCCCGTCAATTCGAAAATCTCAATAATTCGTAACAAACTGCTGGTCACTTGAAAAAATCGCTTTAATCCGCAAAAATTCTATACATTTTGGTCCCCTCGCTAATTCGTATTTTTGTTTTTCAATACAAGTCTGTTTAACCTTATAAATCGAAATTGGTTGTTGACAACCCCTTATCATTCGTAGTGCAAAGCAAAATTCTATGGAACTATAATAAGGTACGCGAGAAGAGCCTAAAACTACAAAACAGTTAATTCGTATTTTTTTATCTTAACCTCGTTAACCCTGGGATTGTATATCCCAATAATGTTCGAAAAATTAAGTAAAATGGGAAATACGGTTTCCATTTTATTTGAGTTTTCTTTAAAATACAGTTACAAAGGTTATAGCAAACATTATGCCCCATTGGAAAACTTAAGGATAACTGTAAGGATTAAGAGTCCCGGACATATTATTTTTCCAAATTTATTTCAATATTTGCATAAAATGTTGAAGAAACTCAACCAGATCTTGAGGAAAAACTCGGGGTGAAAGGGTTAAATCAAAATCGGGTTAAATCGAAAACCTCTGCAATTCGTAAAAAATTGCTGGTCCCTTGCGATTATTGGGATTCTGCTGTAGGAATAATTTATAGCTATCACATATCGATGTCAAAGTTTATATTCTCTTCATTACTAAATGAATTTTGGTATTTTAATCCATTTTTTATATGAAGCAAAGAATTTTTTGAATTGAGTAACTTTCAGTTACGAATTTTGGTTTTAAATAAGGTCATTGCTCATTGTTTCGATAAAAAATATTAGGATTATTCAGGAAATGGATTATTTAGCGGAGCATTTAGTGTCTTTTAAATTGAAAAAAAAACGAGTTTAAAAAACCCACTGACCGCTAAATAAATTTTTTTCCGCGTTTTAATCTAAAAAAAAAAACCCAAAGTTTAGCGGGAAAAGCGCTGAGTTGGCCACACTGATTACATTGCAAAGTCAAGAATAGAATGTAGCGGTTTTTTCAGTAGACCTAACGCTTTGCAATGCCCTAACTGGCTACCAAATTCCTCTAACTCGCTTTATAAAATTATATATTTTAGATATTAATCAAAAATAATCTGAAATAAATATATGATATTTGTGTACACGGGATTAAACAGAAATTCGTTATCTATCCATAATAATGGTTGTAGTATATTCACACAGTCAGTTCTCCAAATGGTCATCAGGATCCGAAAGAATCTATACATTTATTAGGTTAAGCCAATTCAGAAATATTAGCGTCGGAAGTTTTTTTAAATTCACTAATTGACCAAAGCATTGCATTCATCGTTGTAAAAATCATTGCTTAAGCGAGGGTAAATAATAAATGAGAGAGAGAGAAAGAGAAGTCATGAGTAACGGCACCTCCCAGTATTATCTAATGAAACAAAGCAAACACCAATGAGTAGTTCGGTTCTCTTTTGATATTTTTTTTTTTTTCATAAAGAGATTTCTTCCGCAAAAAAATAGCCCCGGTTACCGCGACCTTACCGACTAGTTATGTCTTTATCTTTGCTATATTAACCACGCGTGGCTTTCTTCACACCGTTCAACATCTTCCATTTCCTTATGAGATTATCATTTTTGCATGAGACATAGGAATGGTTTTCTATGTATTTTTGTGTACTGAAACTAAAAGAAATTTCATATCATGCTCTGTTTTCGGAAGACTTCCGAAATATATACGTTGACAAATTTTGTTACTAATTATTTCAACGCGATAGAGTAAGAACGAAAGATTTTCAACAGATTTCTTATAGATTTTTGTGCCCTGGAATTAAGTCTGCTAGCAGATTTTCTCTTGAAAATCACAAAAAACTAGTTTTTGAATATTTTTTAAAAACCACCAGGACATATCTCGAAGTCCTAAGACTTCACACACATTTCGATTCGAGTAATGTTGTAGTTTGAACACGTGAGTGATTTTTGCGTAATTTGAACAAATTATTGATTTAAGTTCTTAATTAATTCTAGGTAATAAATCAGCAATGTTGTACCAATCATGTTTTTTTTCAAGGTAATTAAAAACAATTATCAATTACCTTCGAACTACGGTTTCAATTTTAATTATTAAAGATAAAAATAAAAATATAAAAGTGACTTGAAAACCAGAGTCAGGGTCAGAAATAACGAAATAAAATCCGACTTTCAGCTTATGAGTTACTTCTCTTAAAGTTATTTTTGCTATTGTTTATCTAAAAAAAAAAATCTCTTTCAATGCAAAAAAACACAAAAGAATTTCAATGTCACGTGTAAAGCAAATTGCGAATGTATAATTGCAATTTAATTATGATGATGTGCAACAACACCAAATTACATATGCACATACATATATTTACCCATCCCTCGATTTACAAGGTAGATAGATAAGTTCCAAGACAAATGATTTAAATCGAATTTCGTATTACTTCAGCAAAGCAAAATTTTACAATTTCTGATTAAGTGTTTTTCTATTTCTTTAATTTTTTTATGGAATTTGTGGGTACTTTAAAATTATTTTATAAATATGCATTTCGCTAAAATAATTGTATTCATTATTTGAAGATTTTAATTTAATTTTATGTCACACTTTTACTTTTATAAAAAACATCGTATCCAACATTCAAGTAAGCGAAAACTCTGTATAAAAAAAAACTCTTCAGAAATGCTCGAGTAAATTTCTTGTGTCTTATTTTCTTAAGCTAGTATCTACTTCTGAAAAAATAATAAATACTCTCTACACAACCTTTACTTTTTTTTACATATTTATGTGTGCAACTAAAAATAGCTTTAATTTTTCGAGCGTTAAGTAATTTTACTTTGAAAATTAGCATTAGCGTAAGAAACAAAAACATATACTTAGAATATGTGTATGTATATGTATATGTAAGTATATACTTATGTTGTACCAAAGAGCTCTTTATCTCTTCGATATTTATTTTGTAAATGCGCGCATAAAATATTTCATGCGTGTACAAAGTTTTACATAAATTTTTTTGAAATATTCAAAATAAAATTAGATTTCTGATGATTTTCTGTGTACCAGACAGAAGACTCTTCAACTTAATTAGTCTAATTGATGTAGCAGAAATAACAATTTCATTTGTAAAATTATGTTTTAAAAATTATTTAGAACGTAGTAACGCTATTCGACACTGCGGGGTTTCGAGAATCGTTTTTAATAGATTTCGATGTGTTAATTTTGAGCTCGACGGGGTTATAGAGGTCATAAATCATCCTTACCTAAAACTGGCACTAATTTTAAATTTATGGAGTGGTAGATTTTTAGCATAGTGGTCGTATTAATAATAGAGAATGGTAAAACCTTAGTTCCGAATATATACAGTTTTAGATATTTTGGGAGCTGCCTTGCTCACTTTTCAAATACCTCTCATATTTTCCAATTTCTAATTTGGTTTTTAATTATAATACCCAAACATTTTTGTTATAATTATAATACCCAACCATTTTTGATATATAAAATATATATTGCATATTTTTAGGCTTAAAGTATATTGGAAAATAAAAATGTTTTGCAAAGAAAAAAACGAAAAGTGTGAACTGGAACGAATTACATAGAAAGCATTACATGGAACGACGTGTGACCTGGAAATTTATGAAATACCCCCCACCAGTAAAGATGTTATCACATCAATAAAGGTGTCGTGTGAGGTTTCATAGTATGTGTGAGTTTGTAAGTGTGTGTAAATAAATAAAAAATGTAGTGGCGGTTTTGTTAAACTTTCGAACCACCAGGAGAAGGGTGGTGAATTGCACCCCGAAAGTATGCTGCCTTGTTATTAGAATAAACAGATTAAGAATGGTGAATTTTTAATAGGACCCTGAAAATATGCTGCACATTTATTATTTTGTGTGTAAATATAGTGCCTGCTATGTTAAGCTTTCGTACCGCTGTGTTATTATTAATAGAAACAGATTAAGAAAGGTGAATTTTTAATATTAAAAATAGGAACCTGAAAATATACAGCACTTTTATTATTTTGTATGTAAATATAGTGGTGGTTATGTTAAACTTTCGTACCGTCAGGTGAAGGGTGGAGAATTGAACCCCGAAAATATGCTGTCTTGTCATTAAAAGAAACTGATTAAGATAGGTGAATTTTTAATCTTTAAAAATAGGACACAACAAGCCCAAAAGTATGCAAAAAATAATTTATATATAAAAAATGGTTGTGAAATGTAGTTATATGCCAATGGAATTAGTGGAATAAGTATATCAAAAATTGTTTTTATTCATTATATTTTTATTACATAGTATATAGTTTATTCTTTCCGAATTAGAATTGTAAAATAATATCAACATTAGGCGATGTAGACATGCAAAAAGCGAAGAAAATGCTTTAAAAATAAAATATGAAAATTTAAAAAAAGCACATGGACTTCACCCTTTTTGGAATATAAAAACGAAAACTTTTATAACGAATACATAATACGTAAAGTATGTTATCACATCATGTGACGAGTGCAGAAGAGACTCATTAGTTTTTTTTTTCTGTTCTGTTCAAATTTGATGCTTTTAGCTTTTATATTACATTCAGCTGCAACATGACCCATTCCCTCTAAACTTTCCCACTGAAAGTATTTTATACTACCCTTGCTGATTGTTGCGTGCACCATACACTACTCTCAGAGTTTTCTGGGTCTCAATAGGCTTATCTGTACCGATAAAAAAATGTTTAAAACAAAAATAATATTAATAACTAATTAATTAAAAAAATTAACTTGAACTTGCAAAAAAAAAAAAAAATAAAAAAAAAAATCTTATTAAATTTAACAAAACAATTATTCACAATCTTAAATCAAAACTTGAATAAGAAAAGTTATTCAAGAAAAATTCCCCTGATATTCACCTTCGTAAATACATACCCGTAAAACCAGTTTTTTCTCAAGTCATTGTTTTGCTAAATATATGTATTTATTCGTAGTTATTGTTGATGCTCAAACTATTTAATGTATAAAATAATTATGTTTACAACAACACGTGACTAACAACGATGACCTTGATATCAACAACAGCATCATTATTAAGTAAAATTCACAATATAGAAAAACACGATATGTATTTATAATACTAAAATTATTTAATTGTTTTCTGTGACTCTAAGTAACGAGCGCCTCTATGTTTATAAGATATATTGTTATTGAATTTTTAATGATTAAACTTTGTATCAAGATATATGCATAAAATTATTAAACATTAAATACCGACTCATAAAGCTGTACTTAAAAAACCCAATCTTAGAATATAATACGATAAGTAGTAGGTCTTACACTTTCAAACAAAGAAAATTTTGAATACACGTTCCTTGAATTAAATTGTTCACCGCAACCGGAATGACATTGTGTTCAAATTGACTTTTCGACTTTCCTGTATTAAATAATAAATGCAACTAAAAACATGCAAAGTGAAATAAAAGATTTTAGACCTATAGCATTAGTGTCAGGATGCGTGCTATTTTTTGAGAAAATAATAAAAGTTGTACACGGAACTAAACCTAATTTAAGGTTTGCTTAAATATTTGCGATACAGGGAACACGAAAGCTGATGTGGTAACGAGATTGCAGTAGGATGCATTCAAAAATTGTACCGCAACCAGGACAATTGACCGCACGAAACAAATAGATAATTTTGTTTGAAGAGAGAGTAAGAGAGGGAAGAGAACTTATTTGCGGGGGACAAAGGGCTCTTCTATATTTATACAAATAACTCGTACGGCATTTTTATTAATGACGCTTTGACTACGATTCGTAATAGTCCGCATAATTTATTGATTTTAACTCTGAAATAGTCTGGATGCTGTTACCTACTATGAAAGCAATACAATTTCGCATGAATGTGACCTGAATTAGAAGAGGACATGTTTAGGTTAATTGAATAATTGGTTACAAGCTATATGAATTGGCCATATGGCAAAGGGCAATATCGTTTTGAAACTTTAAATTAATTTTGTGCTCATAGAGTCGGTTCAAAGTCGATGTCACGCTTTTCTATGTCACATATTTCGGGTTTTCCGCCTCCACTCAACCCTTCTAGTAATATAATCTTGGCAAATCCAAACATTCTAACTACTCCAAAAACTTTTACATTAGGAGAATGATTTACAGTTGGCAATACGTTTTTATTTGACCCAGATAAATCCGATGTCCTGTAAGCAGTACACTTCAGAAACATTTGATTTTAATTAAATGAAAATATATTCAATCAAATGCAAAACTTTCTGACGTGTGTAAGATTTTGTAGTCTAAAAAAAATTTACAAACAACTTAATTTTTTTTTTCGGTCTCTAGTCAAATTCATTGGTTCAGCCGAATGGTGAGTTTTACTAAACAAGTAATCCCATTGTGCCCATTTATTCATTCCTTTATTTTTATTAAGATACAGCAATTTTAAATGCAGTTTTCTTCAAATATTTTATCATCTTTAGATTTCGGTCTTAAATTTATTGTGTTGCAGAAGAATTCCGTATTCCACTTTTGCTCCACATTTGTAAATATGAAATAGCAAAAAAGAAAGCAACCCATGCCCACGAGGTTCTTTTGTTTTGGGTATTTTATTGCAACTGTTTTCTTATATTAAAACCAAAACACCACCTGTTCCATTATATGTTTTTTTTTCTTCTTTTTTTTTTTGTTTCTCTGTGTTGCTCTCAATTTCACCTGAAATCGATTATTTTTATGTTTTTTGCTGCACAGGATTTTATATTTGATTATACAGTCACACCTTGTTTTATATCCTTATTTTTTTATGTTCAACTGTGTAAAGCCAAAACATATTTAATTTAGTAAAAGTAATAATGGTTTTATAGAATATATATTAATTTGGCTATCATCATCATCAGAATTCATAATATCCACCCGCTTTTTAGTTGCGACTTTTTTTTAGGTCTGAAAGTTTACTATGTGTACTTACTTTTAACATATCAAAAAACTAATATACCATATATATTTGCATAGAAAATGCATGCAAATTTCACAATCATCACATTAAAAGTTTATTAGAAAATTGAGTTACAAGTAGTGGAAATAAAAAGATATACAGTGAGGGACAAAAGTCTACATACACTTCATCGAATTTTTAGTTTCTGCAAAACTTAAGAATCTAAAGGAAAAATTAGGTTTGTTTACAGTTTTATGAGCAATGACTATTTATTCGCAAGGAAAAAGAAAATTACTTCAATAACAACATAACGATTGCTTGCAGTCGTCGTCGCGCTGAGGCAACTAAGTTTGCGGTCTTTCAAGAACTGTTTAGAGAAACGGGGAATCAGCCGATACATGTTTTCAGCAGCAGGAACAAATGGAATTTCATTTGCCGTATCTAATTACTGTTAGGCCTCTGAGAAAACATTATACTTTGTTCTTACTTGCCAAACATAGCCAAGACCGTAGTATTTACACTCAACATAATAATGACAGCAATTATAGCCCAAAAAGCAAAGAGGAAATTATTCAATATTAAAACAAAACCAAAGGAATAGTTGGCACGATGGACCACATGCTTTTGTAATATACAATAAAAATTGCTGGCCACTAGCCATATTTTTAAATATGTTTGATATTTCTGAACTTTTTTATTATAATGTTTGCATGGGAGATGCCACACCTACATATCACTCGTTTTCTGCAAGGCTCATAAAATAAAAAAAATTTGCCATAAAATCGTATTTAAAAATTTCAATTAAGTACCCTCCTCTTTTCACGAGTTATAGGATTAACTAGCAGTTAGTTTTGCATACCTTTTAACCCTTTAGGCCGCAAAATTAAACCCACGATAGAGAAACACCGAGTCCGAATTTGCTTTAGCTGCCGCCAAATTTATTGTAGGACGATCCTTTTGAGACCTTTAAGGTCACAGGTGACCCATAGCGAAATCTTACTTTTTTAGTTTTTCCCATCTATTAGGCAACACTTTCAAAACTTTTTTAATATTAATTAATTCTATTTTAAATGAATATAAATATATAAAAATCGGTGCAATAGTTTGTGACAAAACTGAAAGAAACAAATTTTGGATCACCGGTGACCAATGGTCCCGAAAGGTTTAAATTGAATTATTTCTTTTATTTTTTCTTGAAGCAAATAAGCAACTAATTTTTTCCTAAATATTAACAGCATACATTTTTTAAACAAAATCTGTCTCCTTCTATTTTGTCTCAAAGAACATCGCCGGGGTGCATTGAAATTATCATAAATTCAAAGCGAAAAAGGTAAATAAATAAAATACTTTAAAGGGTAAGAGTTTTCTTCGACCCACAGTGGCTCCAAACACTTTACCTTCTGAACCGTGAAAAAATATAAATTCTTAAAATTAAACACTTGAATGAATGTAAAGGATATCTGTGACACACTTAAAGCGTAATCATTCTGCTTACATTTGATTGCGGAAGGATAATGTTGACACGTATCCTCTTGCATTGTTAACATGGTTGAGTGGCACAATGATGATGACAAATACGTAGTAACGTAGTATAATTACAAATAAACTCAGATCTCTACAAACACTCAAGCAAGTGAGCAGGTCTAAGATATTATTTGCTCAGTATATCAAAAACGGTTGTTATTATTAAAACCACAATACAGTGCATAATATATATTAGACAAACACATGTCGGATATTACAATCGTAACCAAAGCACATAACATAAAAATAAAAATTCATATGCACATTAGAGTGGACCGTATAGTCAAAACACCAACTTCATAAATTTAATCAAATTATATAAAAATTCGCACCAGTTTAATATTTAAAATACAGCTCTATCACTAATTCCGATGGAGCTCCCAAATTTCCGTCGCGAATACGAAAGAAATGGCATTCCTAATTCCGACGAATTCGAAGATAGCCTTGCCAACTATCAGAAAAAAGTTGGAATGAAAAAATCAGCTGTTCTGTGTAAACAGTGATAAGAAAAAGTATTAAAAATTTTAAGAAAATATGAAAATTAATCAAAAAGAGGTGTGTTTGCGGAATAAGCTATAAAAAATTAATTTCATGACAGCAGCGGTAATTTAGAGTGTCGAAGCAGATGCTTAAAAATAGAACGCTAGCTGTTAAGAGATGCTTGCAATCCTCTTAATATGGACAACCGAGCGTGAGTCGGATATATATGTTTGTACAAGCATAAATACCAATTAATTATTTTTCTAAGGTTTGTGAAGAATTTCACGCTTAACAACGACGTATTCAAGTACGTACTGAATGTTGTGGAGGATGAAATTGGTCCAAGTCGAAATCAGGGAAGTACAGCTTTGGGGTATGCTGTGGGTGTTTTGCGATTTTTGCCGGAGGATGGATATCACCGTGGAATGACGATTTCGAAAGCAAAGAAACGGAGGTTGAAAGTTTCGAAGCGAATGATGGTTTCAAAGTGGATAAAGGTGCAAAATCATTAGTTCCGTTTCATTCGGAATTAGTGATGCCAATCTCTCGGATTTCTAAATTTTCGGGTGCAATTTCGTGGCCACGACGAAATTAAGAATACGAATTGTTCATTCGTACCTACGACGGGATCTCCGTCGGAATTAATGATAATCAGTTATTAGTACCAATAAATCTGAACTTTCAATGGAAAAATATTTGTTACTCAAAAATCTTTCGAGCCTTGTAGAAATAAGAGTCAGCCTAATGTACATCAGTTGCATAAACGTGCTTCCCTCTCTAAGACGAAGGATCTCATTATTTTGTAGATAGAAGAAAAAGGAAAAACTTCAGCAATAAGGGTTGAATTCAAGTGTAATAAATCAGAAGTGCATGTTCTTTGATGTAATGCAAAGTTAAATGAAAAGGGGATACTATTTTCAACGCTACATATATATTTTAAGTCAGCGACATAGGCGGAAAAATATTTAGGATCGTGTGTGGAAAAATTGTTCAACTGTTCAACAGGGAAGCAAATACATATTTACAAAAACAATCACATACAACAAAACTTAACTATTTACATTGCAAGCATTTTATTAGTTTTCTTAAAGCCGTGTTGCGCTCAAAAAATATTTGTTTTCTGGGCCTTATGCGTTGCGCCGGTTGTATCTTTGACTGACTTAGTGTAAGGTATAAAAATACAAACGTAGCCGAAAAATAAAAGCTAAGCCGAGCACAAATTTGATTCTTAACAACCTTCAACTTCTTAATTAACACATTTATATATGATGAAAACGTTGATGGTGTGTAAAGGGGGTAAAGAAATGAGTTGAATTTATGGAATAGTAACGAAAAAAAACTTAAGTAAGGTTTAATAGTAAGTAATTCAATAAGAAAATGCCTTAAATGTTTGCAGAACCTGTTACATCAAAATCATTTACAATGTTATAATCTTTTTTTCACACATAATTTATTTATGCATGTATTTTCTTTATTTTGTTTGTGTTAAAATCACATAAATTATATTATTCGAAAAATTATTGCAGAAAAACATTGTATATTAATTTTAAAAAAACATACACACACATTAAAGTAAATAAACGATTTTAGCTTTCATGTTCTAATGGAAAGATAGAATTCGATGCGGCAAGTTAATAAAAAGTATCTATCGTTTCAATATTTGCTATAAAATCAACGTAATAATGTAAACAGTATGTGAGCAGGGCCGGCTCAAGGTATTTTATTGCATTACCACCGTGGCACGGTGTTGTTTATAACTAGTAGGAGTAATATAACAACGTAAACTTTTAAATAAACAAAAAAAAAAAAAAACATTTTCCTTTTTATTCTTAGGGATTTTTTATTTCGATATTCTTTTCTTGATCGTTTCACTGTATTCATAGTTATTTTGGGTTTTTAGTTTACGAGATATAGCTATAAGTGGTTTTCTGAAAAATCCACAATTGCAATCATCGTTATTCTATAGATTTTAAGTAAACGAATCTGGCTGAGAATGCTTACTCGAGAATATTGGGTCCCTGAATTCGAACTTTTAGTCAAAACTTAAAGATTCAAAAAAATTCTCGTCAACTAAAAATTATTTAAATGTAATAACAATCGAAAGTTTAATTGAGATGAAAAAAATATGAGGCGTTCGCTTTTACCACACAGGCGGTCCTGTTTGTGAAAATATTAGTTTTAAAGCTGCTTTTATGATGTAATTAAAAAATAATAGCACATATTATTAAAATTTTTCTGTAGTTAAATAAAATTTCGAATTTTTTTTGTTTGTGTTTTCAGGTGAAGACATGCATTTATGAAATACAAAATGAAGAAAAAGTAATTGTACAGAGAATTATAACATAAATTACCACAACTCAAGTATAGAATACAAAAAAAAACAGAAAGAAATACGAGTATATTGAGTCTAAAAGCATCGGTATGCAACATCATCCAGGTTCATGGTATCTTCCATGGGGAGTACCAATACAAAAAATGATGGCTATGCCCCTTCAACACCCTGGAGTAGCTGGTGCATCTCCCATGTTACCTTACGGGCAACAAATCTCTTCCAATGGCGCTGGCGCAGCTGCACAATGCCAAATGATTCCTAACCAACATTCAGCGAATTCAATAGCCGCTATGCAAGCGCAAACAAATTCTCACAATTATCAACATCCTGCTCTGCATCCTGCCGCCGGCACACATGTTCCTATTGGTTCCTATAACTGTTCTACACCCGGAACCGCTATGCACCACACTAACGCTGCTATACAACATTCTTCTGTGCTTAACGGTCATGTTCATGGCCATTCACATATACAAAATTCCCAGCTGCAAAATTTACATGGACAATCATTGCATCCACTAGCTGCCGCAGCTGCAGCTGCCATGTTTACACCATTATCTTTACGAGCATTTCTTACATCTGGAACTAATTCATTGGCTGTGGCTGGTTTAACGACACAACAACCTCTTACGAATTGTGGTCCATCCGCACTTCAACAGAATCTATCAACAGAAACTGCTGTGACCGCTTCACCGCAACGTCAACAGTTGTCGACAGCAATGAATGTGGGCGTCGTATCAGTGCCGCATCATAACACTTCTAACGGTTTCAATTCAAATAATGTTCTGTCAATGCCTATCAAAAAGGTAAGTTTGAGTTAATTTTTGATGAAATTTTTTCAATCTAATATTGTTTGTGCACTAAAAAAGGAATATTTTAAAAACAAATGGCTGAAAAAATTAATTCCTCTCGGAGTTATAGACGTTTTCGCGTAGGACCTTTTTCCCGCTGGGGTAATAGCGCAGTCAGGAGTTTTGGAAGGGGGTATTACATACAGAAATGTGTTCCATCGATATTTCAAACAAATATTAATGTATTGCTTTTAGCATACACTTAAATATTTGGATCAGATACCAAGAAGTTGTAAAAATTTGTATAATTTCATCAGCCAAGGGAAGGATGCCTCGGTCTATAGTCATTTGACTATTAATAGAGCTTCAGCTACTATCAACTCGGCCGAAGGTACCAGACACTTCACGGATCGGAAACGTCTGTTTAGGCAAAAGAAGTCTGAACTATTTAGCATATATGAGCTATTGACACATATAATGGTTTGCTAATAAAACCTTTGTCATTCAAGGGATACCTTGGAGTGATTCCAAGAGATTGAATATTTTTTAGCAATAATATGAAACTAATTCTTACCGTAACAGGTCAACAAAATTTCATATTTTGATTTGCAAGTTAAATGAAAGCTTCGATATTATGTTTCAAATGAGTGTGTAGTACTCCCATACAATAATTCTAACAAAACTCCATCAATAATACGAAAGACGACCGAAAAATACACGTTTCGTACTAAAAAGTACTTTTTGGCAATACTGGCTCTAAGTTTCAAAACCATTTAATTGTTTCTCCTTCAATTTCAACCGCGACATTTTTTAATGTTATTAATCCACCTAATGCCTCTTTGTGTTTATCAACAGGTCTCATGACATATTTTATGAAAGTGAAAATAATTTCAATGAGTTTCTAATTTGAATTAATGAAACATTTCCATTCCATTCATTCACATTTGTATGTATACATTTTTATATACATATGTCTATCACATGTTTGTGTGAATAATTAAAAAGTAATCATTTCAATTTCACACAACCACACTTACCCATACAAAAAAATAATAAATAAAAAAATAAAAACTATTAACACGGCATTAATATTTTGTATGTTTATATTGTGCGGTTGTATGTGTACATGGCTAATGGTACGAAAACGTAAAGACGGAGGCATATTTGCAAAATAATTAGTGTTGAAATAAATTACAAAATTTTCTACGTCCGAATCGATTAAAACAAGTAATTAGTTATTTCTTGGTTTCCAATTAGAAATTGTTATGTTGGATAATTGAGAATACACATTAATGCAAATGTGATGAAAAATTTAAGAAAAATATAACTCAATAAATATTTTCTATTGTTTAATGAAGAAGTAAAATCAGATATGGTTGAGTTGTTATGAATCATTATAAATATATCAACAACAATATTGGTATTAACAAAAAAATTTCAAGATTAAACACAGAAATTTATTTATTTTTATTTTGAATTTTTGATCAAATACTTAGTACCCGCAAACGTGGCAATGTTTCGATATCGAAAATATATAAAGGGTATTATAAACATCTACTCGAATACAACTCTGTAAAAGAAAGCAATGAAAAGATTATTGTTAGTACAGCTAACTTTACTTCCGATGAATCAAAGTACAAGAAAGTCAAAACTTTTAAAATGACCATCTATCGTTTGTCGCCGCCAACCTTAAATATTACGAGGCGCACACATCTTCAATCCTTTATAGCTTGCAAGGGGTTGACGTATACTCATATAATTTTTTACTTCATTCAACTTCCTTTCGTATTGACCATTGAAACGGAATCATCCTGTATGCACTTATGCAGTATTCTTTAAATACCTATAACCTAAATTTGTTTCTATGTAGTATGTACGTATTTCTTTAATTTTAATTATTATGACGCAAAAATTTAGAAATTCCAATGCAGTTCGATGAAGTGTATACGCAATATGCAGTCATAGCTGACTGACATCTAGTAATTATTCTTGATTAAGGTCAACGATTGTGTATATGTATGTATTTGCAACATGTGCATTGTTGTTGAAAATAAAATTACCAAAGTAAGAAAACTTGCATGTGCTTCAAGATTGTTGAGACTCGATTGCAGCATTTTTTGCTACAAGCTTTTATAGCATTTTGCCTGGTAAAATGCTTGCACAACAATACATTCAATACTGCTTCATTGTGTGCTAGTGCACATTAGTTATTGCTGTTTATGAAGTTTATTTATTCTGATATTTTTATACCCTACACTTAAGAAACGTACATATACATACATATATATAAGGGCGATAAAACAAAAATATTCAATTTGAGTAAATCAATGTTTGTCATAAATGTTTGCGTGATCATTATTGCGGTACTGAAATTAATATTACAACTCAATGAATACTAATATCAATATTTTATGAAGGTGTCTAAATTTACGTACAGCTCAGATATTTTAGTTTGATTCGTAACCCTTCCATAAACCGCCCCTTCTTTATTTGATTTATGCATTTATTTAAAAAAATAACTAGTCCCAGTACAATAACAAATATTTTGTTAAACAATATGAGTTGATTTAACAATATTCGTCCGCTCGCTTGCTCGTCTGAATTTTCGCACCACAATTTTTCTAAATGTACAGTTATTTAGTTGGAAACTTTCACATAGGTTTACTTTCACTTACGGATAAATTCAAACGTGGGCGTAACCGAATTAGAACCATGCCTTTTTTCTTATAAAAATATTTTTTTTAACAAAAAATTCGGATGCGAGTTGCGGGTATTTTTGGATTGTTATGATGTTGTTATTTAAGTCTGCTCTAGACGGTGAGATTTGTTTCATGCAACTTGAAAAAATGAACGGAAGAGGGGAGAAATAAATCAAATATCAAATAACATAGGCTAAAGTTTCATGCAACTAATCTCACTGTATAAGAGCTACATGAAACTTCACATGCGATTGCAAAAATCGCATGAGATTAATCTCACCGTCTAAGAACTGACTAATATACATAAATAATCTGTGCAGAGAGAGAAAAATAGAGAGAGAGAAAATTATCCGCTGCCGCATCCATTGTTCGATGCACGAAATTTTCATATGCAGTTTAGGTAGCGACATCTGTCGCTAATGTCATACCTTATACTTTGGCAATAGTAGGAGAAAGTTTGACCGGCCAGATATCTTTATTTCATATCGACCCAATCCGGATAGATCAGTTATCGATCGGTCCGCTATTGATGACATAGATCAACCTGAGCCGATTTCGGTCAAAACTTGGAAATAGGGGATTTTTACATTATATTGCGATACAAAATTTGAGTAAAAAAGTGTAAATCTTTTTCAGCACAATTCAGTTTTAAACTGTGTAAGTATTTAACTTATGATTGCAGAAGCACAGATACACTTATGTAGATAAATACTTTGTACTTGCAGTATTACTGTAATGTCTATTGAGCAATTTAACAATCCATTGGAGTATAGAACAATAAAATTAGCCTTACGTTCTTATTTAATCCCTTTTTCCCTCCTGCATAATTAAACTATTTTCACCATTATACTGTGTGGCGACAAATGTTGAAGAGCAAAAAGGCATTGGGGGGCTACAATTTAATTTTCTCCACTAATTGTAAAGGCAACTGCATCTGCAGCATATTGCGGATTGAATAATTGAATTTTGAATGTTTTCCAACTTTTTGGGAGTGGTAAAAAAGTAAATAAGCAAGTAAAAATTTTATTTCAATTTTACAAAGGAGAATTTTGTGCAACGGAATTGTTTGATTAATTTTTAATTTTACTCTGGTACTAATTGCAGTTCAGGAAAGTATGTATTTTCGAAAATGAACTAAATATTTAATATTTTTATTTAAAAGTAAATATTGTTGGTTATAACTTAATTCAAATTAAATTATACAAAATGGCTTAGAAACGATAGACGTAAGTTTGTGCACAAGTTTCTTTGATGTCGAGTAGAAAATTTGGGGTCATTGCCACCGAAAATTAAGAAATCCCTTTCTTGGATGAACTAACATCATCGCTCAAAAGCATATGGAGCAAACGCTGTACTAGCAACGAACGAATTGACTGACCTCCTAAATGGTTTCGGCTGGAAACACACATAAAAACGGCAATGAATTATAGCAAGTAAATATAAATGAGTTGTGTTTTTGAAAAATAAAGAAAGATGTTAAAAATAAAAAAAAATTTTAGACGTTTAATTACGGCTGACGGCTTAAACCAATGCAATTATGTATTTTAATTATAATCAATATGTAAGGTGTATGGAAATATTGTGCTATACATAAAATATGAATGAAATAAAACTTGCTGCAACTACTAAAGAGAAACACACATGAATTATGATGTCGATTTTTTGTGTGAGGTAATGAAATTACTGATCACAGTCATTTGCCAGTATGTATGTAAGTATTTTAATTCATCTGGGATGTTCGATACATGCATGGAAAGGTTTTAGCCTAAAAATATTATTTTTCAAATATAAACAAAACAAAAAATATTGTATACAAATAAATAATTGAGATCACACGCAACAATGGCCGGAAACCAAGATATCCAAAGAGCATTATGTGTGTTCAACTAACACACAACCCTGCTATTGATCAGTGCTTGCTGTTTTTACATACTTCCGAAATATCATTATGAAATTATGTGCACTAATAGATTTCTGCCGTATCCGAATGTTGGTTGGAAACAATTTTTTCTTTTCATTTCAGTAATACTTTGTGGCCTTGATAGATATCACTGATATCTGGTACACAATGAATTAGTGTACATCGTCTTATTCTACCCACTCTAAAATGTTTGTGTTCACGTGAAAATATATTTTCTTAGGCAGTTATAGTATTTTTTTTCTTTGTGTATTTAATATATTAAATTATTTTCTTGCCAGAAAATAAATTATTTCCCCAAAAAATTCTTTTGTTCTTGGCACCAACCCCAACAATGATCGTATTACGTATCTTATAGAAAGTATGTACATACATACATATGTTAATGTACATACATACATACATGCAAGCATACTTTCATATATATTTTGCATATATTTCAAGTATTAAACAAAATATTTATTTAGTAAAATGAAAATGAAGCAACCGAATCACAGACAGTGGTGGTGTGCTATGGCTATGACAGAAATAACATTTCAAAGCATCTTGAGCGTTCATGTACAGTTTCGGACAATAAAATGGCGTCACTAATTTTGTAAAAATATTTTTAAAGTTTTTTTTTAATTGAATAGATCTACTATCTAATTTTCAAGGTCGTAAAAAGTAATGTCTTCGATAAATTTGTAATTAAAGAAACACACAAACTGAAATTGCTATGTCATCTGCAAATATAGCAATGGTGCTTTTACGTAAGTCTGGCAAGTCGCGTGGAAAAAATTGGTACTGCACCTATAAGACTAAATTTTTTGCGACAATACATAGGTTGATTAATTGATTTTGAAACACAACTTCTCATTTTCAAATATAAGAACAGAACTGATAAAGAAGTAGCTACTATCGATTGTGAACAATACTTTCATTTGGCGTGTGTCCAATGCGTGTGTAAACTAAGTTTGGCAGCGCCCAAATTGCACTTATAGTGCGGACACACGAGGCAAATTTCGTTGAAATGCGGAATTTGAAATTTAGGTGGGCACAAGGCATTTCGTTGCTGACAGATTGAAAGTTTGATGCAGAAGAAAAATGTTCGTGTGTTTTGTGAAAATAAAAATAAATAAATAATTTGGATAGCAAGAATATAATTGGAGGAATAGCAATGAGTTGCTCTGCGGCTCCAACATTCAATTTTTCAGTCTTTATTTTGTTAATATTTAATAATGTAATATTTACAAGAGCAGCTGTTATGAAAATGACAATTGTTCTAGATAGATAGAAATAGATCTAGAAATGTTCCTGTACATTTTTCAATAGTTTTGTCTCTGTACGGACATTTAGTCATAATTTTCTGTATAAGAAAAGAAGTAGGGCCTACACCGTTCTAGAAAAATTATACCCACACCATTACATTTTCTCCTCAGTATTTTACAGTATTTTGTATAAAACGCGAATCCAACTTCATTTTTTTGTGACTAGGAAAATTCATAGGATATTGCCCCACTTTTTTCTGCTTCGAGTAGTAACTCAGAAAAAGGGGCTTCAACAAAAAGGGTGCCTATTGCATAAATCTTGTTTTAGAAAACCATATGACCAAATTTGGGTACCTATTATTTTGCCCACCAGTGTATACAGAAACTGACGTGACCCAAAGAACATTTTTACAGATTCCTCATCTACAGGCGAAAACACTCAAGAAAACCCGTCACAACCCAGATACTATGATTTGTATAAAGTCTAATTTTGTTTTACAGTGTTATTTGAGTGTTGCTGGAATAAATTCATTTTTATCTTAATTGCATTAATTATTTCACTTTATTGCACATCAGTAATAAAATATTAAATGGAAAGATTTGTTTGCTGTAATTGGCACAAAATCGAGAAATTTTTCAATATTAATTTGAAAATATTAAAATAGCTTTAAAGTAAAATTACAAGTTTCTATATTTAAGTTGAGGTCGTCACTTTCAACATTTAGTATTAAAAATCTTGTCTTGATACAAAAAAAATGCACTTAGTGGTGTCTACAAAATTAATATTAATCGATCTTAAAATAAAAATAATGACGTCAAACTTGAATGCTAATTCATATTTAAACAACTTATTTTCGAATTTCAATAATAACTAATTAATACCACATAAATTTAAAAGCAAACCATTGTTTGCTATAACCAGAAAGTAACTTCTTCATTCTTTAACCATATTTTTTAAGTAAACTGTTTAACACCAACATTCTTATCTCATCATTAATGGAAATTCCATGATGCTTTTATTTTTATGATAAAGTTAAGTGCATCTAAAACACAGCGTTGCTACAATGCTAACTTTTCAGCTTTGACAATTCCGGTACCAGTTATATTTGTTGCAATTTATTTCTGTTTATTATGTACGATTGATCTACATTTCTAATATGTGCCTAAGTACAATAAAGTCGTGCTTGTTATGTCCATTGTGGGAATGTTATTTTCGTTCTTAGAATCAGTTGTCTATGTGAAAGATATTAAAAAGTTGTTTGGATTTTTCAAAAATCTTAGAAAAAAAAACTCTGAAAAAACTGACAAAATGAATATTTTTTTACTTAATTAGTTAAATGACGTAGAGAGCATGAGAGAGAACTTCCATCTTGTAAGAAATAAAAGGGGAAGTGGCAATATAAAAAACTGATACACAAGTGTTCATAATACAAAAAACAATCCCATTTACTTGTATTTAAAATTACGAATGTTTTTATTCAGTAATATTGTGTTCAATATTTTCTTCCAATTCAGCTTCAATACGCAATATACTTCTGCTCTTTTGTTATTGTCCATAATACCGTTTAACAGACAAACAAAAGAGGTGAGAGAAATCGTCGTTGCAGAACAAAATAAAGAGCAATTATACTTAAATGAGAGAGTATTAATTGAAAAGAAAGAGATCAAGAGAACAAAAAGTCAAAGAGCTAGTTTGCTTTCTTTGATGTTGTTCTCAACATTGTCACATATTTCGGAAAAACTTTATTATTGCTAATTTAAAAACATAGCTATTGTAAATATCTATAAGAATTTTGAATTTTTTTTCAACAACTGCTGAAATTTTACACACATTGTTTATTTTCCCCTTTCTAGTTGTCGCTTATATCATCATGTGATAAATTAAGATCACCGAATCCGGAAAAAAGAAAGGCAGAAGATTACGAACAATTTAAGGATTTAAAAAAGGTAAACATTGAAATTCTCTTATACCTACATGTTTTGTTTCACTAAATTTTTGGTGATTTTACATTTTTATGATTATTATTTTTAAAGCAATACGATTTTTTGAAGTTCACGTAGGATAAAACTCTCATCCGTTCTGAAACTGCTAAAATGAAATACACGTTTGTAGGGAAAAACATATATTATGGACATTGCTGTGCGTTTTTCTTTAGAATACAAAGTTCGCGAGGATCTGACGTGTTTAGATTAATTCCCATATTGTTTTTTTTAATTTACCGAGAATTGTATTCTAGACACAATTATGTTCATTTCACTTTCCCTTCGTCTTTTCGCTAATTTTTACTTTTTTTTATTTCTCTTTTAATAGGCGAAACTTGAGACCAAAGCTTTAAAAGCTAAACGGCCCGGATTCACGGATGAAAGATATCATGAGACGTCGTATTATATTGAAAATGGTAAAGTTAATACTAAATATTTTCAGTTGCAGCCAGAACCACGAATTTTTACTTCTTAAAATTTGAAACCTTATTTAAAATAAAGTTCACTAAAATCTCGAATCTGATATCCCTATTTTGACTTAGTCACAAATTTTCTTTTCATGAAAATTTGGTTTTATATGCAATTTTAAAAAATTTTTGAAAATTTTACGCATTCGTGATTCTGGTTGCCGTATAATTGGCAACTATTTTAAATATAAATGTACTACTTTGTTATGTAGTTAGACATTCGTTATCCGTGGCGTAATTGGTATTTGCGCATATCACCTAGGTTTGTTACTAAGCTTTATTGAAAACATAAAAAAGTTAAATAAAAACTTCTGGCCGGGAAATCCCCAAAAGTAAAAATTTCCTTCGCTGAGCCTAAAACTCATCTGCTTTCATTTGACATGAGCAGATGAGTAGTTTGCTATAAGTCTCATTTTCTACCAGGCATGTTTTCTAGCCGATTTTGTAGGCGAGAGAGCCGGCTGCGTTTGGCAGCTAAATTGAACCTCATACTTTTATATGCAGTGAACTCTATTTCGCACGTTACGGATTTACAACTTTTTAATGCGACAAATGCGGGGCATTAAATTTGACAGAATGTTGTTTACATTTCATTAGAAGAAAAATAATAAAGGAAAGAATAATTTTTTTGCATGAAATATAAATCATCATAATTAATTAAATAAAATATCAAAAATAATTTTAACATCAAAATGACAGAAATAAGCTTATTGAATGCCGTGTTCGTATACATTGGAGTTACCAGTATTTTAAAAGATATGAGCAAGAAAACTTGCTTAGTGGAAATGGGAACTAAGTACGGTAGTATATGTAGGTCTCTTTCAGTAATTATTTCATCAGTATGTGCAGAAATATTTTTTACATCGATTTTGCTATTACAACAATTTCTGAATGAGTTAACATTACAACTAGCAAGATATTAGAATTTTGTATGCTCTGCCCAGGATAAACTAATTCTACTGTATTGCATTAAACAAAGGTAACTAATGGTAATATAACAAAACACACAATAGCGCAAGAACACACAATCACAATTTTTATAGTTCTAAATTTAGTTAAAATACCCACCCAAATGTTTGCAATTTGATACTAGAAATCTATTGAGACGTTTTGAATACTTTTATTATGTAGAACTAATTTAATAATCCATTTGGTATAATACATGCATTTTTGATTACGCCATTATTTTTTTAATGTAATATTATATGCAAATTATTCGATCAATAGGTCTTCGTAAGGTGTATCCATATTATTTTACATTTACAACGTTCACAAAAGGACGCTGGGTGGGTGAAAAAATACTCAATGTGTTCGCTCGTGAGTTTCGTGCACATCCGGCTGAGGAATACGAGCGATGCATTAAGGCCGGAACGCTGACAGTGAATTATGAAAAGGTGCCAATCGATTATAAGTTGAAGCATAACGACTTATTGGCAAACATTGTACACAGGTGAGTGAATTGTTTATTTTAGTTCTACATATTGGCAAACTATAATTTATACAAACTTATTTTTAACTTTTATTATTACTACGCTTATAATATGTTGATCAGACTTGATTTTCCACAATTCTTGTTAGCAATTTTTAATCACTTCCCATAAGACAAATAAATAAAAAACGAAATTAGTAATTCACTACCTACTTATAAATTTAGATATAAAGCAGCAGCTAGCTATTTCGCTGGTAGCAATTTCGTTAGCGATCGGACAGAAAGCCTTCACGCGATACAAATACGTTTGACCATAAACCACTATAAGCATAAAGAGGCATGACACGCATAGTGAGGCTGTGCGCGATTTGCTTGGTCTGAAACTGTTTACACACTCGCTCCTATGTGCTGTCATTGCAATCTCTTTGCACAAAAACTCTCTTAACTCTCTCACAATTCGTGCGTTTGCATGCGTATTTCGTTCTTTTCTCTTTTTTAGGAAATTTAATTAGTTTTGAAGTAAAATCCAAAAAGTTTAACTGCTATCAATCTAATTTCATATTTTCGCTAAATAACCGCTACGTGTAAGAACATTGAACGTAGTTATACAGTAGAACCTTGATACTCAGATGCCTACTATGTATTTAAAAATTTCTTCTTTTATATCGAAGTAATAATTTTAGTATAATTATATTTAAAAAAAAAGAAGCTACATGAGTATTACATGTATTTGCAGACACGAAGTCCCAGTCACAAGTCAACCAATCACAATAGTGCACATGGACGAAGACATTGTGGTTGTAAATAAACCAGCGTCAATACCAGTAAGTGGCTTTCTGACCGCCATTTGGATTTTCATTTGTATTGTTTTAATCATCAAACATCATTTATTTATTATGCTAGTAGATATACATACATACATATATACATACATATGTATGTACATTAAAACGACTCGAGGCACTAAAAATTGATGCAATACCCGCTTAAAAAATTAACCTTGATTTAATGTAGATATAAATGTAGTTTAAAACGAAATTTTAACTATTCTTCAGCAAAAAATTATTGATAACTTAAGCTAAACAATTTAACTGACCAGACATACTTCACTTTTGTAACGAGTTTTTTTTTTTAATTTCACGATATCCTAAATTATACTTTTCTTAACAGATTCCAAAAAAAAAAAAAAAATCAAATTTACCTGAAAGAAAGCCTAACCTCGGTCATGAAATGTGGAGATGTCGAATATGCAGCCCCTCTCGTCTGGCCACATGAATGCATAGTTTTATACAAAACATTCCAGATTTTTTTTCTTTTTAGCCTTAACCGTTATACAGGTGTTTTATAGTTCGTCCAAAGTAATCATTACTTATGCAGATTTTGACGCTGGATCCGAATTGGGCAACAGAATAGGGGTCTTCATTAACTTTTTGGGTAAAAAATAGTAAATGAGAGATTTCAAACAGCAAGAGAAAAATTCTATCAAAAAGACAAAATAATTCGAAAACGTAAACGAACAAGAAACCACAAAAATATGCGCACATGAAATAAACATTTAAAATGTTTAAATAAATTAACTTAGTTGATTCGAAGTAAATTCACTCAATTTTATTCATATATTTATATTCACCTATTTCTGATATTTTCCGCAAACATAAAACGTAGAAAGAAAAACTAAACAAATTACTATCTATTTTAGAGCTGATTATATGCGCATGTGTGTGTGCTTTACTCGCCCAAATTTGTCAAGTAAAATCTAGTAAAAGTGAGCACAAAGAGAGGGAGAGCCGCTTACTCTCTCGTTTTTATTGTTAACGAACACATTTCGAGTAAAATGTAGTAAAAAGTTTCATCATGTCAGGAAATCAGAAATTCTAACTTGAAAATGCAAAAAGTGATGATTAACACAATTTTTATCTATTTATTAAATCAAGAATCGAGTTTTCTAATAAACTGATTTTGTTAGTTTCATTTTGAATTGTTTTATTGTTAATTTCGATTGGATATGTTTTTACGCCAGCGCTTTGAATTCAAAATGAGAAAGTGCTTGAAATTTAATGTGTATTCTATTTAGAATATTTATCAACATTGAAGTATTAATTTCAATTAGTAGTATTTGTACTTGAAATATTTGCTTTATATTTTGGTATTTTTGGCCGCACTCAACTCTTGGCACGAACGCGTCAACTTTTCCAGTTGCATTTTCTGTGTACTTTGCTACGATTCACGATTCGCAAATGAGTGAAAATTTTTAAAATAGCTAACTTTTCAATATATTTTTCATCTATGCGATCATGTAACAACACATATTTTTAATTTTTGCAAAATAATTTTTAAATACACACTTATTCAAACATTATTCTCTCGTCACTTGATAACCAAAAATGGGTGATTTTTAGTTCAAATGTTCAGAAAGGATCAGATTTTCGAAAACTATTGGCTGTTTCCTAATGCAAAATGTTTGCTTCATGAGCTTCAATATTTATTCTCTTATTGATCGTAAAAAAAATATCGGATTCTTTAAAAGGTGAGAAGTTTTCTGGCATTGTTTCCGAGTTTTTTCGTGTGAATAACAACCGGGTTTTTGAAATGCATGTATGTATACGTCTTTATTTTTTGTCGCCAGAGGGCGTGCAATCTAAAAAATGTATATGTATAAAAATAAATCAATGGAATGCAATCAAATATGGCTAATATCAAGTAACAAACACTTGCACAAAATTGTGACCGTTTTCTTTTGGGGTACGTGTATTTGTTTGTACCTTAAAATGAGGCGGTTCCAGGGAAATCACAATTTGTTTATAGTTTTTTTTTTGTTAAGAGTATAGTAACCAACATTTTAACCATTTTTTTTTTTATTGGATTTTTGGACATGACCATAATAGGATTCCAAAAATGCAATTTAAAAAAATGGCCAAAATGTTGGTTACGATACTTTTTCGAAAAGGTATCGATATTATCTTCATATTTGAAATGAAGAATCTTTATAATTTTCGACAATTTATTCATTATTTTTTGCATCATCTCGTGTTTACCAAAATTCATTATAATTTCCTTTCTTGTTTATACTTTCCCTTCGCTGCAAATGTACATATTTAAAAACATGTTATATGTATGTATGTTGTAACAATACATGCATGGATAATATGCATTATACATAGATTGTATATATGTATAAGTAAATTGTTTTTCATATTTGTCTAATCTCTTATTTTATTCATTATTGAAAAAAGGTTCATCCGTGCGGCAGATATCGGCACAATACAGTTGTCTTCATTCTGGCCAAGGAATATAATTTAAGAAATTTGCGAACCATACATAGATTGGATAGACTAACATCGGGGTTGCTTTTGTTTGGACGCAGCCCAAAAAAAGCTCGCCAGATGGAACATCAAATACGCAACAGACAAGTACAGAAGGAGTATATTTGCCGAGTAGAGGGAGACTTTCCTGAGTTAGTATAAATATTTTTCTTATCATTAAAGTAGATTCGCTCTTATTCATGTTTGAATCATTTCGATTCATGCTTCACCATAATTTCAAAGATTTTTTGTTCATATTATCTGAAAAATATGGTTGAGGGAGATTTTCGCCTGACTCAATGAAGCTTCATGATCCATTTAACCTTTTAGCCCACAACTTAAAATGCAAGAAATTCTCTCATTTGAGGAAACTTCTAAAAAGTATTAAAGATTTTTAAATTCAAAACAAAAAATTTCAATTACGTTACAGTTCATTCTTAACCCCTTCACTGCATTTGACTTCTATAGAGGCAGCAAAAAAAAAAATTCGTGCCACTTATGCGTCGTAGCCGCTCTTACAGCATCTAAAAAAATAACTTTACCCAATATGATGAGTATCAATAGGTATTTGAAGGTTCGCTGAATCCGAATATGTGGTCGAAATCGGAAAATTCAAAATGGTAACTTCAAAATGACAGTCGAAAAATTTTCAAATTTAACGAATCTGCCTGAAAATACATTCTCGGGAGTTTTTGGGGTCGTTGAATCCAAGTTTTTAGTCACAATTTAAAAAATCAAAATGGCGAACAAACAAATTATATTGTATTAATTTTTGTAAATCATTTTTAAAAATTGGCTCCTCTTACGTTATAGTTTTCCTTTTATCCGCAAGGTGGTGAATTCGTAGTTGAGATAGCTTCTCTCATTAACGAGACCCGTTGCGAAGTATATAAGTACAAAAAACTTTTTAAAGAGATATATTACGAGTTTTTCGTACGCCCTCGCAGATAAGTGGAATATTTATGTGTCTTGATTTGACTGAGAGCGGTGTTCAGCTACTCCAAAATAAGCATTTGCAGCTGCATTGGTTAACTTTAAATTTGTTGGTCGCCATTTTGAATTCGTCATTTTGAATTTTTGAAATTTTGACCAAACATTAGGGTTTAGCAATCTCAAAAAACCTCCGAGAAAACATTTCCAGTCAGATTCGTCGATTTCAAAATTTATTTGGGACTGTCAAGATTCACTTGTAGGGTTTAAGGTTAAGGGAATTTTTTCTTGATGCCTTTAAGGCAAAACGCTCTAGCCGATGAAGAAAGGCGAAAATATCCACATCGAATTTGTATTAATTTCCCTATAGAGATGACTTATTTTGAAAGTTATTGCGTTTACGAATTTAATTAATTACTCTTAAGATTGAAAATACGTATTCTTTGAATGTGCTCTGAAGAGAACTACCCTTCGGACCCTTTTCTCAATGCCCGTTTAAGCACTAATCAAAACTTGCTACTACTACTAACCGTAGGTTAAAGTGCTTAACCGGACATTAAGAAAACGGCCCTTAATCTTATTCTTCAATGCAAAACTGTTTTTAAAAAAAATTTTACTTCAAAGCTTATCACGGCAGATTAATTGTTTTCATTGTGAATTTTAAGCAAAAACAAAAAAGAATACCCTCAAGGAACTTTTCATTAACAAAGGATGACAAATGGTACTAAAAAGTATATTTTTGTTTGCTTTGCAATGTCTGGCTAGCTACCTTTCATTTAAACATTCATTTTACATCAAATACATTTCTGCTTGCTGAATTATTTAAACCCTGTGTTTTGCATGGTTTTGCACAATTCCCTCTGGCTTCACATTTTAACAATGACTATTTAATTTATTTTTCTTTTTGGCATTCGCGTCGGATTTAAAAATGTTTGCAGAGGAATTATTGAGTGTAAAGAACCAATTGAAGTGGTCAGCTATAAAATTGGTGTATGTAAGGTTTCATCCAAAGGCAAAGATTGTACGACAACATTTCAGAAAATTGTGAACAATGGCAAAACCAGCGTCGTTTTATGCAAACCGCTGACGGGACGCATGCATCAAATTCGTGTTCATTTGCAATATTTAGGTAAATTTGTAAACATCAATTATAATCATAATATATAAATTTGTCTTTGTATTTTTATTAGGTTTTCCCGTTGTCAACGATCCACTTTATAATCACGAAGTGTTTGGACCATTAAAAGGCCGTGGAGGCGACGTTGGCGGTAAAACAGACGAAGAATTAGTGCGTGATTTAATTAATATACACAATGCGGAAAACTGGCTAGGAATTGACGGCGACTCAGATATGTCACTTTTTAAAACCATTAAAGGCGACTGTGATGCAGACAGTTTGACCTTGAGCTGTTGTCCAAAGGGTGAGTGCGTTTAGCGGTATTTTAAGCTAACCTACACTAAACTGTGGAAAAACCTCAGAAAGTCTTATATGTGCCATCTTTTGGCAAGCAATAGCAAACCTCTAAGAGTAGCTGCGTCTAGTTAAGTACAATGTTAATGAAGAAGAGCTAAACAAACACTGAAAATAGTGATTGATCTTGTCCGTCAAAAAGTTATCGCCTCGGGAATTTCTTTTTTCTTCTTTTTAATCTTAAATACCGATAAATATGAAAATTATTCACATAAATTTTTAGTATTGGTTTGAATTAGAATTAATATATATTTTCTTCTTGGACAATTAAGATCACATAAGTGATGACGACTCTGAAACAGCATCACGGGAGGCATCTCCGTATTCGGAGAGCCCACAACCTGCACTAGTATCAATGACCATTTTAGATGGGAATGAAATTCCATGTGAAAATGCCTTAAATACACCGACGGTTCCAACATTGCCTGAAACGAAGTTTATTGCCAGTAGCGAACTAGCTGGGTCAAGTAATCTAAGCGAAAATCCTCATGACAAGGTAAAATAATTGTTGAAGTTTCGCATACAGATTTCAAAATGATCTAACATATATTCTTCAGGTTACTGTAGCCACTCAAACTGGCCAGGAATCACCGGACATGGCATACAATGCAGAGAAAATGACATCGGATAAACATTGCTATGAATGCAAAGTGCGTTATAGAGATCCAAAACCAAAAGATTTGGTTATGTATTTGCATGCATGGAAGTATAAGGTAAATCTAATTATTGCATATTGATTTTGCTTGGATTTTTTTTGTTATAATTGATGTGGGCCTCATTAAGTTTTGTACGCTGCAAGAATATCAAAATTTGCAAAACTTTTCAGTACGTGCAGCAAAGCAAAATGAAAATTTTTGCTTTTCTTGGACCGTACAAGCGCATATGCTAGAAGTATTTTGGTATTTTATACATAATATTTATTTTTTCTGACGACAAAATTTACGTATTGACGTCTAAACATTTGGGACTACTATCACTATATAATCTTTGATATCTCTATACCAAAACCTCATTAATTTTATTAATTATTTATAATTTCTTCTGCAGGGTCCTGGTTGGGAATATGAAACCGAACTACCAAATTGGGCCAGCACTGACTGGACTGAACCAAAGTATGATTAAATTCCAATGAAAAGAACACTAATGACCTGTGACAACCGAACCAAACGGGATGCTTTGTAAGAAAGTTCATGATTGCAGCCAAAAATAGGAAAATACTAGTTTAAGAATTTTTAAAAATAGGTCTCAACAAATCGTTTGGCTTCACTTTATTAATTTAAGTTAAATTATGTTAATTTTGCTTTTTTCAGAATATGAATAAATATGTATAAAGATATGTAAGATGTACATATATTTTATTATTATTTTTTCAGGTATTATTTATTTATTTATTGTCTATAGATAACAGAAATCCTTACAGACTAGGCACAAATAAAATTAACTTAGTACTATGAGTAATAATTAATTAATACATTTTTAAAACATTGTTTGGACCATGTATATTTAAGTTTATCGGTAAACAACGTATACAGAATGTTTGTGCTGAATTTCTAGAAGAAGCGTCAGTTTATTTTCAGCAATGACTTTATTTTCATTGGCTATATCTTTATAGCGGTACTGATTCCCAACACGTTTGTAGAATTTAGTACATCGTGACTGAAACCCCTTGCATAAAAATCGAATTTATGTAAGCAGGCAAAATAAATAGTTAAAAAATACTGGTCAATACAAATTTTAAGTCAAGGATTGAGTACTTGCTTTTCAGCACCTTTTGGTTTAAAAGAAAATCTGCATGAATAGTGGTAAAAGGTAGAAAAAGACAAGCATTAAGTAAATAGGTAAAGATGTTCCCCGCAACGCCGTCGAAAAAAAATGGCTCCAAATTTCGGAGCAGTTATTTTTCATGTGTAAAATTAATTTTCTTTTATAGCTAAGGTTCTTAAGCAAATCGAGCGACTGTGGCAACTCTGATGGAATTTTAAAACGCATTGAGTACGAACTGTCAGATAACATATGTTTATAATTTAGTTTATTTTTCAGTAAAGTTTGATTTTTTTTCATGGAAAATGGATAAATTGTTCTGAGGAAAGCATTAGATACTATTTTTAATTACACTTTCCTTGCAAAAAAAAAAAAAAAAAAGCATCATAACTGCTATAATCATGAGGGCTATTTTATAAAAAAAAAAATGGCATAGAGCACGCCCCCATTATGCTCTCACCACAAAAAAAGAACAAAATTTTGGCTCAGACTGCTCAGATCTAACCAAAAAAACACTGTAACGTTTTTGGCAACTTGTTTCAAACAAAAAACAAAAGAAAACGGGGATATAATAATTATAAGAAATTTATAAAAAAAAAGTTGTAGATAATCATTATGTTTTAGTTCTTTTAAATACCATTATAAGGGAGAACATTTTTTTGGTTGGCCATAACAATTAGGCCGTTCTCCCACTGCCAATCGCTCCCAAACAATCGCAAAGATTTTTATTGTCAAAGGCATTGTGTCAGATGTCAGTTAAGTTGCTCTAGTGTGAGAATAGCCTTACTGTATCCAAAATTTTATTTTGGTTACCTATAACAGCCAACAATATTTTTTTAATTACCAAAGTTACAATTATGACCTCCAATTTTTTTTTTTTTTTTTTTACGCACAACCAATACAGTAATCAAAATTTTATTTTGGTTACCCATTTTAGTTGCGATAATTCTGTAGCAACAAGGAATAACAGCTAAACTCAAAAGTCGAATAAAAACCTGTTGCGTATTTTTCATTATATAATCCAAAATATTGAAAGTTCTTGAATAATTATTGGAGTTTAATTAATAAAAAACTATGGAAACTGCTAAATTGCAAAAACTTTCAAAATGTTTGGATTTATAATAAAAAATACGCAGCAGGTTTTTATTCGACTTCAGAGTTTAGCTGTTATTCCTTATTTCCAGATTTATTGTGGACAGCAAAAAAAAAAAAAATTGTAAAAACTGATTTTTTATTAAATCATTATTTTTCAAATGACTTTTTTGCTTTAAAAAACAAATAATTGTTATTTTGTGTCCTTCAGAAAAACGCCTACTGACTTACTTCTTTCTCAATTTATTCTTTACAAAATAATTACATAATTTCAATTATATTCTAATACCAAAATGCTTATTAAAAATAAAACAAAGGAAAACAATTGTTCCCACGTCTTTTCAATTATTTGTGTTTTATGGAAAATCCGCATTCTCAAAAACTTAATAAGAATCTATAACAAAAATATGGAACATTTTCCAGAAAATTTAGACCGATGTAATCGTGGCTGTAGATGAGGACAAATCACTTTTTTCTGTTTAAGTTTTTCAGCACTGCGGCTGCATAAGATACGATCTCCTAAAAAGAATAATTATATAAGTTGCAGTTGAATAAATATGATTAACGAAAATCCTAAGTTTAATATTTCTGATTTTTTTTCATTTCCCGGCAAAAGTAAAAAAAAATATGTTTATATAAATTTCCGAGATATCCGGGGTATTTTAGATATACGTAAAATAATAAAATAAAAACTACGCATTTAATTGGAAGAATTATTGTTTCCAAGTTTTTCCCTCAAACTATGGGCTTATTTTATAATGGGTAAGTATAATTTGTTAAAAATTAAATAATTACCTCGCATTGCGGCAAATTTTTGTTACTAGCAATGATGGTGTGCAGTGTACTTTCAATAGAGGTTATTTGTTCATTTTCTAGTTGATATTCAGAGCTTTTGGAAAGCTCTGATAGTGCAAAGAGTACAGTTTCAGCTTTTATATCAAATCCCGACACAGGTTCAACACCAGCAAATAGTTTTGTAATGGCAGAATTTTTTACAAACTCATCTAAAATTAAGTTAATATATAAATACATGATTGTAATTGATATGGTTTTGACAAGAATAGCTCACCTCGAACTTCGGGTTTTTCAAGTGACAAAGTTGCTATCACAAAACATGCTTTTATAAAAACTCTAGTATGGGATGTATTTAGACAATATAGAAGTGACTTTACTCCACCATTTTTTAAAAATTCAATCAGTCCCGGCTCGAAGTTGCGGATCAATGCGGAAATAGCATGCAGTGAACTGCTGGCTACGTCATCATTTTCAGTTAAATAAGAAAGCAGTAAAGAAATTACATCGGCATCAACAAAATGCTTCTGACAAAAAGGATTATTCTGAGACATTTCCGCAATAATGTATATTGCATTTACTCGCAAGTGACTGTCTTTTTCCTTCAGATATTGCAATATTATTTTTGTACCATCAACCTTAACGAAATTATTGGCAAAGTCAATATCGTCAATATATTCCCGAACAACGTTAAGGGCTTTCTGTTTATCCGGAACCGGTGTTGATGTATCCTCTAAAATGTTGATGGCATTGTGAAATTCTTTTATGACATCAACAGTCATTGTTTTGAAGGCGGTCTCAAGAAATTGTTTTCTCTAAAAATGTGCATAAAATGTGAGTACGATCTATTGACTAATCTTCAAATGAAAATACCTCTTCATCCATTCCATCATAAGTGGACGCCGTAGTGGAATCTTCTGATTTATTTTGATCAATCGCAAACCGCAAGAGCCCCTAAAACCAAATTTCACAAAATTATCTCAAATTAAATGGAGAAATAATATTTTGAAAGGAAATAAATCAAGAAATACCTGCAGGTTTAATTTATATCTTTCAGGTTCCATTTTATTCTACGTTATTCTATCAGATCAGATCAGGAACGGTAATTCTCACAATAAACAGAATTGAAATTGTGGTTATAATGCGAAGAAGAAGAAGAGTAGTGGTAGTGAAATTGTGATGAATTCTAGTGATGATAATATTTTTATAATCGAGCTATGCAAAAATTCAGTCGAGCATATCTCTCAACTCTGTTCTTTGAACTGTTGGGGCAGCACGGCTTTCGATTGATCTGCTAATGCAATTGACATGTTTGCTCGTGTAAACACCTTTTGGATCTATATTGCGACTACATTAGGAAATAGGTCTGTCCACGCACAAAAAATTGTTAATTGTTTTTACTGGTAAACTGTTCACGTACTCGAAAAACTTTCAATGAGAGAGAAAAACGAGCGCGTCTGTCCTCTTTTCCACACAGTAAGTTTTCTTGTCGATAAGCTTCCAATTTTCTTTTGGATTTGCCAGTTGCTTTTTCATACAACAAGATTTCTTGGGCAATTCTGTTTTTAATTGTCTTTCATTCGTGTTGTGAGAAACTTTTTATTAAAATTTTACTGAATAAAAATATATAAATGAAAAGGGAATTTAGTTTATAGAATAAAAATAAATAGAATAATAGAAGAATAGTGAAATTTCAAATAAAAAATGTTTCTTTTTCCCAATAAGAAAACATACTATACTCGTCTCTTCTCGTCTTTCCCTTCTTGCCTATAAACTCGAAAAGGGGACAAAGAATGTGAGAGAGGAAAAAGTAATTTAAAGTTTCTTAAAGTAAAATTTTTACTTTCAGAAATTTTTAGTTGCCGAAAAAAAAACTGTCAAATATCAAAACGTCAACAACAATTTTGTTTGTGGTTTGGAAAATGTAAGTATTTGTGAACACGAGTGTGTCATACGAAATGATTTCAACAAACTACCCTATAAATTAATTAAATTATAAAATTTTTTCGCACTAAAAAATAAAATCTATCATGAACTTATCGAATGGGCCCCGTTCAGAAAAAATGACACCTAGAATCATTTTCTTACAAACACACACACTCTCTCATGTACAAGACTTTCAAATAACGAACTGTTATGCAGACTAGCTACAATAGGGGAAAAACAACAACATAAGTATATAGAAAGGTAGTGGTAGTTTCTTTCAATATCTCTATTCAGTGAAGATATTTGGAATCAAATCTGTAATTCTGGGTTATGAATTCAAATATTAGTAGCTTATATAGGATATTGAAAGATTAAGAACTATCACTAAGATCACTGATGAGGAATCGAGGCGGATTCTGAATCAGCGGGCTGATTTACCCGTCTCTGTATACACTGTAGTTGTGATGACTACACTTGTTCATTAAGCCTGTTTATATATAACTTCAAATAACGAAATTAACATGAACTTAAGTCATGACTTTGAAAATTAACCTCTAAATTTAATTTTCATAGTCTCCTAAAAACTATCATGAAATAATAAGTGTCAAAATAATTGAAGATTTTTAAAAGTCTTCTGTTCACGCACTTTCTCTTGGTAAGAATTTATATCTTAATCTTGCTTGTTGTACTCTCTCCCTTAAAGTTCTTGATGGAAAAGTACTTAAAGAGCCCCGATGCTGTCATGACATGGGGGCACGCCTCCATCCCTCCCCTAGCTGGCTCTAGAACTTACTCCCCAGAAATAATATGGCAAGACAAGTTAAGTCCAATGAAAATGATTAATTTAAAGATTATATAAAACTTGCATTCATTAAAAAAAACCGTTTACTTTTCGAGTTTTTGCTTTTGCAGCAAAAGCTGTGATAAATGCTTAAGCAGTAAAAGATTATTAGTTTCTACAACAAAATTTATAACATTTACTTATTCTAATAGTAATATCAAAACTTATTCATTATGCAGCGGTTATGCAAGCAATTTTTGATTGTCCAACCAAAATTTCTGATGTGTAAACATCTTTTCACGTACCCGGGGAAAAAAATTTACTTTTGAGTGATTTTGAAACCGCATTACCATGTTACAGGAAAGGTTTTCAAATGTATCAATTATTAACATTGAAAAAAAATTTGTTAAATAAAAATTTACAGCCGAAAAGTGTTAAATATATTTTTTGGAGGCCTGGCCTTCCCCCCAGAGAATAATCCTTGTTGCGCCAATGCGAACACCATGAAATTGTTGTTGCACCGGACACATGCATACCGAGAAAGAATTAAATGCAATTACTTTTTTTTTTGAGGCAGCAAGTGAGTAAGAAAATTTACAGGAAACTTACAAATTACTGGCTGTTGAGGATAGCCCTTACTCACCTAGCGCAAGCATGAACGTCATAACTCTGGGTTACAGTAGTAAATCGTGACAGTAAAGCAGTGGCGGTTTTTATTAGGCTTCTTTTGTTCACAGAAAATATAAGATAAATATTTTCATGTGATGAAAAATTCAAAAAAGTACAAATTACAAACTCCAAAGACAATAAAATAAAATAAATCTACCAAAACCGAAATATTTTAAGAATGGAACGTTGATCAATACGCAGATTTTTATTTTATTTCCAATTTCTTTTTTTCTATCTGGTTTACTACCTCTCTCTTTTAGATTGGCGTTTATGTTTGCGCACGACAGCAACACTGCAATACAACGACAAGATGGCGTATGGGGCTGATGTTGCCGTGTTGACTGTGACTTAAACACAATGAACGTGGCAACGACAAACTAATTTAAATTGAATTTTTCCTATTTTCCACCCATTTCAGAAATGCTTCAGAAAACAATAATTGTTAATAAAACTTTTCATAAATTTGCGTTGTCGCGATGTCTTCATGAAAATAAATGAGATACAAGGGTTGACAGTTGTCGTCATTTTGTGGACGACGATATATGGAGAACATTACAGAAAGCGTAAATTATATATGGAGAAAATAGTGAAATCCCAAAAGCAGCAGCTGATATTTTTAACCGGGCAGCTGATGTTTTATGAATAGGGTATAGTATAAGACGGATTGTTTCCACGTCTAACAGCAGACATAACTTCATTTTCGTTGCAGTAGGTTGAGGTCAAATCCGTAAAGGAATTGCTACCCTTCATTAAATTTTATCCGACAGCCAAGGATTTTAAAAATTTCTAGAAAATAAGCAAACAACATCGAGGTCTGTCAGAAGCTGTCAGGAAGTTTTCACAATGATAAACTCATTTTGATAGCGGTGTTATTATTATTGGAAGTCGGGCACTACGGCCAAGAACACCTTTTATACTAACACTCTAAATTAAGGCTAAAGCCGACCTGAAATCCTGATGAGTGATAGAACATTTTCTGTGGAAGTGGTTTTAGTTTTAGTAACTCTTAAAAATAGTTTGCTAAAAAGCCAAGACTGGGTATTCACACAAAATATGAGATGTCGTTTCATCGTCCTTAATACATAGATGGTACTCTGTTTGATGGCACATGGGGGCCGGATAGAAAGCTCACAAGCAGTATAAGAACCGCTCTGTTTACTATGTAACATGAGAAATCTCCATGTGCAATTTATTTCTTACTATGAACACGGTTGTCACTTCTTTATTTTATTTTGTACCAATATTTACAAAAAAAAGTAACAAATGGGGAAAAAATGTACCAATTTTTTATATAGAATAAATAATTTTATTAAAAACTTTTTATATTTATTTTATATTATTAAGAGTATTGAATTCTAATTTATTCCTTTTTTTTTTACTGGACTCAAGTCTAACATTTTCTTTTAGCAGCAGCTGAGCTATGACGAAGGCTCATTAACATGAATATATTTAGTTAATTCTTCAAACCACATTTTGTCTACTCCATTTTTAATGCAACTAACTTTTTGCCAAAAAATTGCTAAGTCTGAACAATTTTCTGATTTCTAAAGTATTTTGAAAATTTACAATTCTTTATTACTATAAAAGCTAACTTTTCCCACAGAATGTACCAAATTTTAAAAACATGTACCGTTGTACCAAGCGCTGAAAAATGGAAAAAAATTGACCAGTTTTGGTAGAATTGTATCAAAGTGGCAACCGTGACTATGAATAGTATTTTATGAACGATTGCCAATGGAGATACAGTGTTAGATCACACAGTGTGAGTGTGAGTGGATTTTGTGGGAATCAGTGTACGATATCTTTGCTTGTCATACCGTTTACACCGGCTAAACGAAGGGCGAAGTCTTTTTATGTTTAGTTGGTGTGAAAGCACAGTGAAAAATATAAAATTTCCGTGCCTGTTATGTGCTCCATTTACTTTTTGGTTTATATGTAAAGCGCACATTGTTCATTGTGTGGGTTGGCATTACTGGAAATAAGTTGTATGATTGATGCTTAAATTGTTAGGTTGGTACCACTGATGTCGAAGTCTGATATTAGCAGATTTACAGTTAAAAGAACAAACATTTTGATCACAGTACGCTAAATATTATATTTGTTGGCGTCGTCATTTCCATTTGTGGATTTAAAAGTTTATCGTGGTAAGTTTTAATTTTTGAAGATGAACAATGTGACAACATGGAAAAATTCGTGTACGGTTCATATTCTCTGCTAGTGAAACTAGTGAAATTTTGCATATATGTGCTGAATATGCCTAATGGTTTTTAAAGGACGTAATGCTGCATAAGTGTTTCGAATTTTGCGATGATATTTTGTAATTGTAATGCGTTAGATCTTGATTCGTTTGATTAATGTTATTAGTTTCGAGTCGGTGTAAATTGATCTTTGTTATTTTCATCTTAAAATGATAATTCTAGTATATTAGGGATTATTTTCAACACGGCAAAGCAGATGTACAAATAAGAAATGGTGTGAATAATTTTTTTTAAGAAAATCTTATTGTGGTGGGAATCGCAAAAGAAATAATGAAAGTAATATTTCGTTGTCTAATATTATTCTGTGAATATTTTGCGATTATTGGCTTCTCGTAAAAAAGAACTAGAAAATTTGCTCATGTTTTTGTTTTATATTATGAATTACCGATATTCTGCTGCCATCTTTAAACTAAGGTAGTGAAAGGCAACCACCTAAACACAAATACAATGTAGAACAATTAAGTACGGATTTATTGTAAGCCCCGCATGCATACATTTTATTTAAAATAAATCCGGTTTGTGACATTCATCGGTATCAAACGCGAGTAGGATATTAATCTATATTATTCCAATTTTCTTTTGTGATTAGTAGAGGTTGAATTTCATTTGTTTTTGTTTATCGGAAAAGAGAGTAATAGCTAAACTAAAGTTATGCTGTGTGCTCGGAGTTGTCAACTTTACATTCAAAATCATAGTCTACTCTAGTTGTATCCAAATTGATAAAATTGGAAAAGTTTCGAATTTATGGAGAAAGCTGCGTGCTCTGTTTCCTATATACGCAGGGTGTACGAGTTGCAAGTATACACGTCCCAATTAGCGGGTTTAACTTTATTTGGTAAATGCTATAATACTACGCTTTATCCCACAGACACTTTGGAGTTGCTACCTATAATATAAGAAAACCAGTTTTCTCTACGATTTTTCGAAAAAACCCTTTAGCGATTCTCTTTTGTTGAGAATATAATATGGACTAAAACTTTTTTTCTTCTTAGAATACGTTCGATTTATTCTTCATTAAGTAGCTTATTGGGAAAGTAACAATAACAGTTTCAAGGGTATGTTCCAGGGCTTTTGATATTCTGATCCGTATATTGTTAAAAGATTCTCCATGCTACTTGCTTTTAAGACATTCATCACTGATTTCCTGGTGGCAGGTAAACCAATCATTTCATCTTTGACCAGTCTGTGGTACGCCTAATGTAGCCCATGCGTTTATGGCACAATACAGCTTCTTCTGGTTTGCTGTGCAGTTATCGAATTGGGGTTTAGCCTACATTCAAAGCCTTTGCCATGGTTATATCCATATTTAGAAACTATCATTCTCTTCAGCTTAATAAATAAATATTGGTTCGAAATGATTTGCTCCACCAGAGTTTAGGATAAAATGCAGTTCTTGACCGATGAGTGCCATAATAGGTCAATATTAATTACTGCTGTATTAGCCTACTTAACGTGGTAGTCCTTCTTCATTTGGCCGAAGCTGATGTAGTTATGGCAATTTTCTTTTGAAACACCGTGGTTGTGAATTATCTACTTTTTTCTTCTTCTTGGTGCCTTGCAACCCACCAATGGGGCTTTAGAAAAGAGAAGACTAAAAATCAGTCACTCCATGGAGATATACATACAATACCTTTTTAATATTTATACTATAATAGGTATAGTTATTTTAATGTTTTTAAAAAACAATGATAGGTAAAGAAAATCAAATATAACCTCACTTTTGGAAAGTTTCACCATACTTCTTAACTTTGAATTTCCAATTATAAACATTATTCATAATAAAAAACCTTTTTTAATTTTCAACATTTTGATTTTATGTCATTAAATAACTTTATCCTCTTAAATATATTATCATCCAGGAACATCATAATTAAGAGACTTAGTTAAGTTTCTACGCCTAAAATCGCGATTTTCTGAACACTGAAACTAACTCAGATTCAAAACTATGTTGGACTGTGTAATTTATTTCGTTTCATTTTATTCACATCTCTTGTATATAAACTTTATGTGCATACGGTACTTTTGCTGATAAACGGCATTTGTCTAGTTGTTGCATTATTATTTTCCCTGCAATTTACTGAAGTTTTTCACTTGAAAAGTTAAGAAATATGTTCCGAGTGTAAAATTTAGTCTTTCTCAACTCCTCTTTGTGTTTGCAAGTAGCTATAAAATCCTTCCGTTCTTGTACAAATATAAAACTTCACTTATGTGAGTTCAAAAACCTCGATCTGTAGAACATTATCTATTGTCCATTGTGCCATAATATTATTATTACTCTATTGCTCATTTGATTCAATACAACATCTTTCTAACATGGCTTAGTGAATGAGTATGAAATTGGAGTCAGGCAGATCCTCAAGTTCGATTCTCAAACAGGGAATAATTGTCATAGGAATTAATATATTTTTATCATGAAGGTTTCTTTGCCCTAAAGATATTTTAAAAATAAAAAAACAGCGGATAATTTTACAGAAATTTATGATTATAACTGTTTCCATGCTAAATATTTGTTTTCTCTTTTTTTAGATTGGTTTTCAAATATATTTACAACTGTTCACTGTTACAAACAGATTATATTTAACATTGACGGAAATATTAAAATAAATTCTAAGTTGACTGAGCGAATTACACCTAAAAGGAAAAATGATGACAGAAAATATTAACACTGGGCATGGCAATTTAGTAACAAAAAGGTATGTATCTTGTATAATATTTACTTTGGTCAAATTACAAACAATGCGGAATCTATGAATTCATCTACATATAAGCAGAGTCATGTAAATCTATTTTAAACAAGAATAATCTATACAAATTTATTATGAACATGATTGAAAGCAACCAGTTTCGGCGCTTGGTGAAGTTGCAATTGTAGCAGTTTGTTTAGCTGATTTCATAATGGTTCTTGGTCAATTTAAAGCCAATAGTTCCGTGGCTTAGACCATGCCATTCCTGCAATCCTTGTTAAATTAGCTACAGTAACCTGCTTTTTACTGAACTATTGAACAATGGATATACAATTTCCAAACACTGAAAGTATATCCACTCATCAATATCCGTCATCGATGTATTACGTCCCATTTGCATCCACAATATCGCTATCTATATTCCGATTGAAACAAAGCTTGAATTATAAAAATCGCAGTATATTCAATGTGTTAACACATCTGATCGAACACCGAACAAAAACTTTTAAGATATTCACTTTAGAATTTGATAATGCTATTTTCATAGGCATTCTTGTTTTTGTTAAATTATTAAATTTGTGAATTACTTTGTTTATAACTAGACTTCTGCACCAATTTCTAATAGTCTTTCAATCGGTCATACTCAACTTTCACCTTCCAAAAAATGCATCTCTTGCTTTGAAAACTTTTCTTCTTTCCTGAACACAAAAACGATTCGCTAAGAAACCAATCAAATCTTTTTGGTCAAGTTTACGCCTTCTTTATTTTGATATCCAAAACTAAACAATTGGAATTTCTGCTGATTTGGTGTTCGTACATGCCATAATTCTGTTGGAGTTTTATTGTTCTTAGCGTTTTTATGGGGTTTCGATTCAATAAAAATGCAACAAAGCAATTTCTCTTCAAATATTTTTCGGTATACGCAGTGTGTGTTTCAACTAAATTGCATTTAATTCACCTAAATTATGGGTGTTGATTGCGGGAGATCGAATTGCATTGATACTACAGAAGTATTATATAAATATTTGCGCCTATTTTTGTGAGTAAAGAACGTGGCATGTATTATAGCTACTGCTGTGTAAACAATAGTGAAGAACAGGATCTAACCTGTAGTTTTAAACTTAGCTGCTTCGTAAAGAAAAATGTTTCAAGAAATCTTGGAGTTTTCCAAAATAATACTAGGTTCTTATTCATCATCTTTATATTTCTATTTTTTAAATATGAAATAATTATGTTTTTTTTTTTTCAGTATGACCAAAGATCATCAGTTGGTTAATGCTTTAGGAGATGACATGGGTTGGAAATCAAAACTTAAAATCCCTCCAAAAGATAACCGATTTAAAACAAGTGTAAGTAATTTAACAAATAAAATTTGGTAACGTAATCCACATTAGGGGATAGACAAAAGTTCAATAATGGGAAATTTGAATTAACTAAACCTCATTTATTTAATGGGAACGGCATCAAAGCAAGAATTATGGTTATCAATGATTTTTGTCTTTGTCTGCTAGTTGCTAAAATAGGAAATGCACAAAAGCATTTCTGAACAATTTAATAGAAATTTATTCCCAGCGTTGTCCATGGATTTCGTAAAGTTATGTAGGCGGTTTATAAATTTATTGATTGCTACTTAAAAATTAAATCAAATATCATTATTTTTTTTCAAAATACACCCACAAACAAACTTTTACATACAGTGGACGAATCTTATGTTGCACACCCAATTCGTTAAATCAAATTTGTTTTATATACCTGCCTCTAATACAATTAATTTCTGAAGTAAAGTAGTTAAATTTATTAAATTTTTAAATTATTCAGGAATTCATGAATAATAAGAATGCACCCTATGCCTATCATTTAAAAAATAGGTAAGAGTTGCACACAAAGGTTGGTTCGATTTTAAAAATAGAGGAATATAACGTCATCTGTATGTCAGATTTAGCATTTGACATACAGATTGTGTCCTCTCCCATATAAAATAAATCTTTCTTTCTGCTGTTATTCCTCATTCATATGCTTTTACATTTCGTTCTTCTGTTATTTCTTATTCATTTTCGGAGTTAGCTATTATTTATAATTTTATTAGAACAGAAAGCCATGGGCAAATAATTCCGTACTAAATTTTAATACCGAACTTCAAAT
Organism: Toxonevra muliebris; assembly: GCA_963691655.1. NCBI lineage: Eukaryota > Metazoa > Arthropoda > Insecta > Diptera > Pallopteridae > Toxonevra > Toxonevra muliebris. The sequence continues at coordinate 7,469,657 of OY829329.1, read as the reverse complement.
TGTTCCTGAAATATTCTATAATAAGCATTTAGATAATATGGGAGATGCCACATCCCATTTTATAATCCCACTCACCTTTGAAGTAGTTGTCCTGTATTATGACATTGTCAATCGACGTCCTTGTGTATTTTAATTTTTATATATCGTCAACGTTCTGGCAAAATTCTCAATTTTCCACTTTTTTTTATTTCGGAGATGGAGTTAGTTTATGCAGTGCATAGCGCGCTGTGAACACAGGCAAAACTTAAAAATTCAACAGATTGATATGTACATTAGTATAGGTTTTAACTGGATCATCAAAAATCTAAATTATTATGCCATTCAGATCCAATTAAAAAAAAATTAATAAGAATATAATTAAAAATTGGTTTTCTTTTAATTTTAGGATGTCACTGATACGCGTGGCAATGAATTTGAGGAGTTTTGCTTGAAAAGAGAACTTTTAATGGGTATTTTTGAAAAAGGTTGGGAACGTCCTTCTCCTATTCAAGAAGCAGCAATCCCCATAGCTTTAAGCGGAAAAGATGTTTTAGCTCGAGCAAAAAATGGTACTGGTAAGACCGGAGCTTATTGTATTCCTGTCTTGGAACAAATCGATCCAAGCAAGGATTATATTCAAGCATTGGTTATGGTACCAACAAGAGAACTTGCTCTGCAAACCTCACAAATATGTATTGAACTTGCAAAGCATCTCGATATTCGAGTAATGGTAACAACGGGTGGAACAATTCTTAAAGACGATATCCTTCGTATATACCAAAAAGGTAATTACTTAATGTAATATAATAACAAATGCCATATTTCATATAATTTAAAAAAAATTGATTAATAGTCACATAAACAATAACGATTAATTTTTATATTTATCGTTTTTCAGTACAACTAATTATTGCAACTCCTGGACGAATTTTAGATTTGATGGACAAGAAAGTAGCTGATATGTCTCATTGCAAGATTCTGGTTTTAGATGAGGCGGATAAACTTTTGTCACTTGATTTCCAAGGCATGCTGGATCATGTTATTTTAAAATTGCCGAAGGATCCACAGATTCTTCTTTTTTCTGCAACATTTCCTTTGACTGTCAAAAATTTTATGGAAAAACACTTACGTGAACCATATGAAATTAATTTAATGGAAGAGCTTACGCTCAAAGGTGTAACACAGTACTACGCATTTGTACAAGAGCGCCAGAAAGTGCATTGCTTAAATACTTTGTTTTCAAAACTGCAAATAAATCAATCGATAATATTTTGTAATTCAACACAACGAGTTGAACTTCTTGCTAAGAAAATCACAGAACTTGGTTACTGCTGTTACTACATTCATGCTAAAATGGCTCAGGCCCATAGAAACAGAGTATTTCATGATTTTCGACAGGGCCTATGCAGAAATCTCGTGTGTTCAGATTTATTCACACGAGGAATTGATGTTCAAGCCGTCAACGTTGTCATCAATTTTGATTTTCCACGAATGGCGGAAACGTATTTGCATCGTATTGGTCGCTCTGGACGCTTTGGTCATTTAGGTAAGTCTAGGAATATTTATATAGCAAAATATATATGTAGCTATATTGATAATTGAGATTTTTTATTATTACCATAAAATAAAGTATAACAGGTATTTGCCAATAGCCTCAATCCGCGTGCTGATGTCAGTAAGGGTAAGTGGAGTCAGGTCCACCTCTGCTTAGTTTTTCCATTTACGCGCGTTCCACCATCGTGTATCGATTATAATACCGGAAAATTTTCTTCCATTCGCTCAACATGATTAAGCCAGCGAAGCAGGCAGACTTTAATGCACTTGACTGTGTAAGTTTCGACGTATAGCTCATGGTTCCATCACATTCGATATACAGTATTCATGCATAGTGGATCATAGATCTTCCAAAGTACCTCTCGTGATTGTTCCCAACAACCTCATCGTCCATGTCTGAGCGTCATACACTGTGTTGAAAAATATGAGTTATTCTTCATTTGTTCTCTAGGCCAACATCGTTGTTAGTGTTGATGCTAGATCTGTGAATAAAAATATAGCTGTTACAACAGTAACAGACGACCTCGATAGCCTAGTGGATAGTGCACTAGACTTTCATCTGGGAGGTTCGGGTTCGATTCCCGTTTCGTCTGGTGGTTAATTTTCATTACTTTCTTATATTCACTATCAGTATGAAGTGTATGAGAATTATAAGATAGTGTACAAGTACATACATTGGTTGGTAATGGCAAAACCACCAAGCCGATAAAAAAAATTGCCACACTGCCGTTCGGAATCGGCGTTAAACTGTAGGTCCAACTATGTGGTATCACAATGGGTCGTTCAGGCCTAAGTGTGTCTCTCGACAGCCACTCCAACCTAACCTAACCTACAACAGTAACGTTTTGACCTCGTTTGATTTCTTAAATCATTGGAAATTAGTTCGTTTTCTGACTTGTATCGAATACAGTCACTATTCAAGGTGCGATACAAGAAGGTTTTGTGTTGAATCGAAAAAGCTCAACCATAGAACGTGGTGGCTCTAAAGTTTACCTTCTGTCCGGAAACCCTATGCGTATTTATCTATAGATTTATAAGAAAAATATATCCCGAATTTGATTAAAATCTTATTAGTTTATTGAAAAATGAAAACATTTTTAAGTTTTAAATTAAATTTAAATGCGTCATAATCATAGTCAAAACGAAAGTGTGTTTTATTTTATATAATGCTGACGTTGACATACACGCCGCCGTATCAAGCAAACAAATTGGCAATTACAAAAATGATTGTTAAACTTAATAAATTATCTTGTAAAATGTAAATAAATAATTGTTTTCTCCTCTTTTTTTCAGGTATTGCTATAAATCTGATAACGTACGAGGATAGGTTCGATCTGCACAGAATTGAAAAAGAACTTGGAACTGAAATAAAACCTATTCCGAAAGTGATTGATCCAGCTTTGTATGTTGCTAACTTAGCACTTAGTTCAGGTGAAACCTGTAATAACAATGATCTGAACAATTCTGCAAATGAGGAAGGCAATGTTAGCAAGTGAACTGCTATACAACATTCTTTGAATACTTTTCAATATTAAATTCTGAAATAGAAAAACAAATTATTGAATTTTTGGATTTTTCATTAGCATAAACTGTTTCTTTGAATTAAAATAAATGAAAAAAAAAAACAAAACGAATAGATTCTGTATAATAAGATTTTATATTAAAGAATGTGTTTTAATTGGAAATAATAATTTCATTGAAGCTACAAAAATGTGTTTAAAACTTTATTAAGATTCCAATATTTATATTCTACAGCGAAAAATAAAAGCGTGGAAATCTGTTTCAGTTCATTCACTTCATTTTGTCGCAGTGCGTGGGGGCGAAAACGTGCAACTTTCAATAAGGTAACGGAAGATATTATTGTAGTATTGGCAATATTGTGAAAAGTTTTTAATTTTGCTTTTTTTTCGAATATTGGCAGATTGAAATTCAACATACTATATGATTGTATACTTCAACCTTTACAAGTGTAATGAATTATATGAATGGAATATCGATGGTCATACGTTGACTGATTTTTCGTAAGTACTTTTTCACTACTACTACTATTATGGCACAACAGCCCATGAAGGGTCAAAGCCGAGCTTTTTGCATCCATTCATGTTGTGTGAGTTATATTTATACACGAATGGAAGGGACCTACAGTTTTATGCCGAATCCGAACGGCGAAGTGAAAAGCTTTTCATAGGAATTTTTTTTACTCTTGGAGGTTTGCCATTGCCAGCCAAGAGGTTGTCCCGTGTAGAAAAATCTTTATTTTTTGATTTTTGAGCGTGCCGAGATATGAACCCGGGCACCTCTGCGCAGCAGTCAAACACACTAATCACTAGGCTACGTACTTTTTCACCACTCGTACTAAAAACCCGGCATTAAATTATCTACACATTTGTAGGCATTGGGTATGTTCGTTTTTGCATTTGCTAAGGCAAAAATGTTAAAAATGCAATATCTGTCTGCTAATTACGCATGTAACAGCAAGTGCCCAGCAGCCTGATATTGCATTTTGAACGTTTTTTCTTTAACAAATGCTGCAGTACTGCATAAACGAATATACCGATTTATGCACATTATCTAAAGAACAGAGGCAGAAACTGGCTTAATCACATAAGTCGTAATGTTTGTGTTCGACGGAAATGTGAATGAAATCAAGTTACAAGCATCCGTGCCTTGCTATAAGCAACGTGAGCTACGCCATTTAGTTTAAGACCAGAGAACTATGTTCAGATGAGAAAAGTTTTAAATACCCTGTAACTCAAACGCAGGAACCTCTCGGGAGGGAAAACTAAATACATCGTTAAAAATGTGTAGTAGATTAACGTTTATAACTTTCTTTGATACACTAATTTGTCTTAATTTTCTAACCGGTGTTATTAATTCATTTTAGCTAATAGCCAATAATTTTCACATAAAAATGTTTGTTTATATACCTAGTAATTGTTTATTGAATGGTCATATTACAATATTCATATCGTATATATGTATGTGCTCTTGTTAGTTATAAAATATTCCAACCCTTTATTTTCAATTTGTTGGCAAAAGCTTACAACTCCGAATAGCTTCTCTTATATCACGTGCTCACTTTGCGCATGTCTAGATAATTTTCAAATATTGGGAAATTTTCCACATGAGCACATCACCCTTATTCTCTCTCACGCACTCTCAGTGCACAAGGCCACTACGAAAGTTCTATATACTCGGCACTCGGCACATTCAAATGTGTTGCATGAACGCTCAGTGATGTCTCCGTTTCACCGACAGGAAAATTTAGTCTCTGTGAGGCGTTCGGTTTGCAAAGATATCTGAAGCAATGTGCGTAGTGCGGGTTGACATCATGTATAAACATACATACATGTATTAATTAAAACAAAAAAACTAAAAAAAAAAAAAAAAGTATGCAAGAAAATAAATATAATGCATAAAAGCAATTTTCTCTGCAAATATATATAAGCGGTTTGTCGGAATATATTACACGGTTCTAATCTTGTAGCGGAAAGTACATAAAATTACAGCAAATTATCGAATTGTGATAAATTATATTGTAAAACCGTGACCGAATAATTGAAAGTATATATGAAAAACATTCGGTATTATATTCCTATAATTATTTACAGACATCTTTCAACATAATAATATTGCTGCTTTCAATTAAAATAGGACATTATAGAAAATACAGAAAGAAACGTATGTACGTACTTTATTGTCTTGTGGTCGCGTGATTAATGTGAATCTTCGCGTCGGAAATATTTTAGTATTTGAAGATAACGAGACTAATTTTATGTTCGTTATTAGCTTAAATCTAAGTATGCGGTGGTGACGTCGAAATTGTGAAATTTACGAGCGGTGACGGTGGTGGTGCTGGTAAACACTGTAGGAATTTGCGAAAGTTTCTTTACATTGTATTACTTGTAATGATTATGTAGTGTAAAAAATTTTCATTCACCAACCAAAAGGAAAATATTCAATCGAAACAAATTAGAACAAATGTCATAATGAATGAAGTGCCATCTTAGCATAAAAATAAATTTCATGTCAATTTATCAATAAAATTTTGGATTATGGTGATGGTGATGATGGACAAGGATTTATTGATTTTAATGGTCAGTTATTTAGCTATTATTACAAATAAAATAAATTTGAAATGTTTCAAAGATTAATATAAACAAAACAAAAAAAAAAGTAAATGCAAAGAAAAGTGTCGACTAAAAAATAAAATTTAATTAAAATTTAATTTAATGGCTTTACGCTGTAAACATAATCAGATCCTGCACCTAATCTGATTGATACCATCCTTACTATACGTATCTGAAACACACCTTAACTTAGTGTTCATGTTGATTGAAAAAATAAATAAATACTCCTTGAAATTATATAAGGGGTGAACCAGAAAAATTTTAGAATTAGAGTTAGGACCCCGTTATCTTCAAGTGAAAGTATCTATAAATAGTGCAGTTTTTTTGTTTTTCTATATTAGTCATTTTTATCTTGGATCTATTTAAGTCAACATGACGAGCCAACAAGAACAGCGTCGCAAACTAATACTGTACATTTACTTGACTGATAAGACGAAATCTAGACTAAGCATTACAAGGGAAAGCACAGCGAGTTTAGCCACGGTTTATAACGTCATAAAAAACCTACAACGCGGGAAACTCCATCTGCAGAACCGAAGTGTCAGGCAGAAAAATGGATCCAAATAACCCAAAAGTGCTGAAAAATGTTGTTAGTACATATTGGGCTAAACCCACGAGGTCGACTCGACATGTTGCAGCTACAGCTGGTACATCGCAATCAACTGTAATGCAAACCGGTCGGAAGCAAAGCAAAAAATAGCGAAGATACGTGCCCGAAAGCTGTATGACAATTACCTAACCAAATTCGATTCCGTGATACTCGATGATAAGACCTACTGTAAGGCGGACTTCAATCAGTTGCCTGGGAATGCCTATTTCACAACAAAGAATAGGAATGCAATACCCAGAAAATACTCTGAAGTAAAATATATCTAAATATATCCAAAACGCTTCTTGGTGTGTCAAGCTATTTGCAACTGCGGTCTAAGGAGCAAGGCGTTCATTACGACAAGAATAATTAACTCCAGATTTCATATAGAAGAATGCCTGCAAAAACGCCTTCTACCATTTATTTCCCAGCACAAAGGAACCGTTTTGTTTTGGCCACACCTAGCCATAAGTCATTACTCCAGGTCAACTATGGAATGGTATAAGGAAAATAATGTCGCAATGGTCCCAAATGAGGCAAATCCTCCCAACTGGCCGGAACTTTGGTCAATTGAATGATATTGGGCTATAATGAAGCAGCAAACCCTAAGAAAAACAAAGATAGTTTGCAAAAATGCTGTAGAATTCCAAAATCGATGAAATCAAGCCTATGCAGTAGTCATCAAAAGTACTGTCTAGTCTTTGACTAAGAACGTTAAGAAAAATGATAAACAATTATGCAACCGCTAATAATATTTGAATCAATTTTTTTTGTGAATTATAGTTTAAAAAATGTATAATAAACTGAACTTTATTTGAGTGAAATCGGACTGTTGGTTAGTTTTTCATGTCTCCCTAAAAATTCTGAAATTTTTCTGGTTCACCCTTTATATATGCATATATGTTGTGTAATGATGGTAATAAATTTTTAATTGGTAAATAATTGAAAATTCAAAATATTGGTTTTTATTACCATCGCACAATATACAAAAATGCGAATTTATAAAATAATAAAAGCAATATATGAATGAACAAAATTTTTAAAGAAAATAATAAGCAATAACAGTTGAAAATGAATGAATGAAAATGAACTGTGAAGTGAAGTTATTCAAATAGTTTTTCACACGCAAAAAATACTTCCTGTCCTTTCAATAAATGTAGCAAATGAAGAGAGGATATAAAATATATTTGAATCAGTGAAAAGGATACGTCAGCATAAATTATCACTGTGGATTATTGTCGTATAGTAAATCATCTCATATTTGTTCGGGTATGTAAACTTACTCTCTCAATACTGGGGAAAAACGATAATAATTCAAACAGACGCAATTTTTTTTTTTTTAATGAATGCGAATAAAAAAACTCTATTCTGGAATCAAAAGTTCATCAATTGTTTTTTGACAAAAATGTTAAACAAAACAATTAAAACTAAACCGATTTTATGTATAACGGAAATGCGAAACTCAAAAAACAATCGTGTATATATGTAAGTACTACTCGTCACGTAAAACGGAGTGTTTTGCATGTATTTTTATGTGAATTTCACGACGAGTAGTGGCTTATGATTTAGTATAAAGCAAGTTTACCTAGTGGATATAATGGCATACTTAACATAGGCCTACGAAATTAAACTTTTTTTAAGCTGATTGAAAAAAAGCCAAGGTTTCTTATGAATTTTTGTGTTGCGAATCCCAATTAAGATGCAGAAAGAGAGAAAAATCTCATTTATCCTGACATGTTAGAAAAATTATACGTTCCAATTTGAGGTCAGCGCCAATATATACCTAGGAAATCACGGCTTGTTTTTAATCATCTAAAACATCGCCGGTCTGTTTAATTAATGGAATGGCTGGAATATATATGGTAATAGAAAACGAGAAAAAAATGAAGAAGCGTGCGGGCACTGGAACGTTTCTTCGGATTTGTGAGAGAATGCTAAAACTAGCTATTAAGAAGGCAGGGGTGCAATAGTGCGAGAGTGAAGAGTGCGATACGCGCTAGGTTAAAAAAAAATTAACAGGTGATAGTAGCATTACAACAAAAGAATAACTACACACTACTTTGCTTCTATAAATACTCAGAAATGTCAAAAATGCGTGAATAAATGCATGAGGAACAACAAAAATGTAAACAAAGATTTGAGTTGAGTTCCGTCATAGCAAAAAAAAAAAGAGTGCCACAAATTTTCTTAGGTGAAGTATTAAATATTTAAAATAAATCTTTTTTTTGAGACCCTCAACTAAAAATCTGTTGGTATGTTTTGAAAGGTTTACATACACAATTATGATTCAGCGCAAAAGGTGAGGAATTAAGTTCAAGGAAGTATAGTGGCATAGCTTACAAATGAAGAGACAAATACAGGTGCCGAACGTGGCTTAAAATATAAAGGATTTCACACAACAAATTTGGTACCTTTAGACTACTATTATATGACGAGCAATTTGACGATTACTCTATGAATACAGAACATTGTGTTGAATGTGATGAAAGATATGTAGGTGGGGAAGAGAAAAAGAAAAGGCATAGCTGTGCGCGTTTGGCTTGAGTTTCGATAGGTCATAGCTAATATGAAAAATGATTTTAATAAATAATGCGTGGTACGTAATAATACCGATTGCAAATGGAATGGGGAGTTTCAATTATGGTTGTCAGATCAACCATTATGAAAATAGCAGCTGATACAAGATACCGAACTGAGCATTTTTAGAAACACTTGTAGCAAAATACTCGAAAAATTGTATAGAGTGAAAGATTGTTGTAAAAAACAAAGTAATGTTAAAACTACTTTCCATTATAAACAGCTTAGCCTTAGATGTTAAAGTTATAGGACTTCAAGATAATAAATTTATTTAACGATTCGCAGCACCTTCGCGAACTTGAACTCTCGAAAAAAATATGACGTTGCACGTATCTTTGAAACTATGGATGGACCTTACAAATTTCTTAACCTTTTATAAAAGGCAAAGGTGTTGGATTTTGTGTATTAAATGTGAAAGTGATTAACTTTTTAACTAACCTTAAAACCAATGGTTTAGAATATGCAAAGTATGAAAATAGCTTAAAAGATAAACTTTGTAACCTTATAACCGCAAAAATCTCATTAGCAAAGCAATTAGTTATATGCTAACCTTTCATTTCTGTTGAAAATTTACCAGAACATAATGTAAATACATGTGGAACGAAGCTTAACGTGGCTGTAATATGATATATATATATATATATATATATATATATGTATATGCACATATATATTTATATTGAAAGTTAATTCACTATAAATATTTCAAAGCTATACATACATACTATGTATTTATTTGCTCACAGCTATGAAAAAAGGGCCAAATAACTATATCAAGCTACTCAAAAACTTTTGGCTAACTCGTTAATCAAAGCAAAAGTTTTATTTAATTTTATTTTCCGAATATTCAATGAAACGACTTCAAAAAGTTTCAACCATTAAACATACAATGGTGGTACAGATCTTGACCTGATTTTCGTAAAATCTGAGTTGTGCATTTAAGTGATACAACGTAATTTATGCACACACTGAATTTAGATTCTAAAATTCAACTTTTTTATAAGGCCGCGTACAAAAAGTGACTAAACTTTTGGTTGAAAGATTTGCTAATTACCCATCAAAATTTCGTCTGTGGTGTCTGTAGAAAAATAACAATTTGTATTTTCTATTCAATTGTACCGAGTATTGAGCCTAGATATTCTGCTCAATAGCATATGACCACAGCATGAACCCAGGAGTTAAAAACATTCTCTTGTTTCCAACTCCATCAACAAAGTAAAATACTAAGCGCTTTTACAGTTCTGATAAATCGTATTTTTTTTAATAGAAATATTTTGCTTTATATTACAGAACAAAATCAAAAGAAATAATAATCAAATTGTAATATATGTATCTCCAATATATGTATGTATGCAATTGTAGAAAACGTTCATTATAATATTCTTTTGTAAAAGTAAACCGTCAGAGGAACTTCTTCAAATTGAAATGTTGCACATAAAATGCAGAGGGTGGCAATAGATCGAGGTGTCATCAAGTTACAACAATTGTCCCATATATATATGTACACCTATATGCTTATATAAATAAATGGGAGCTACCGAGAATCATTAAAAGAAAAACGATAAAAAATCTAGAACATATGAAGATTTTAAAGTGCAGAAAATCCCTAGAAAGGAGAAAAACAAAGTGATTCAAGAATGAATATTTTATATAATTCGTCAAGACTGTTAAAGGGAATGTAAAATCTAATGATAACAAAAAAATTATAAATAAAATTAACAAAACATAAGTGGCCTCGTGAATTAGATGAATGGAGAAAAATGTTGCATGCATAAATAAAATCTAATTATTTACAAAATTTACAAAAAACGAGACAAAAATATTAAAAAAAAAATTACATGTGAACCCGTTCGCCAGCTGTAAAATGGATTTAACATCGAGGTTTCTAAGTGGATTACTTCTGATAATATCATTTATGTGCATTGGAACATTTTCAGGTGAGTCTTAAAATACTAGTTGAACTATGTAATTTCTTTTAAATAGAACTATCTGCATACATATAAAGACCAAGGTATCGGTACTCATTAATATAACTACTCGATACTTTTGTTCCGGTATCCCGCTTTTTTACTCGATACTTTCATAGTGAGAATGGTGGAATTAGAAATGTTTGATGGCGGGGGCAAAGAATCCAAAATTTGCTTTAATTTTTTATATTATTTGAAAAGGGTGTCAGTTGCCCTCTTCCCTCGGCTATCAAATTAGGATTACAAAATATAAGTCTGTCATTAAAATAAATTCCTTATCTAAAATCTCAATGGGTGAGGAGGGCTTAAGCTTGATTTTCTTAAATCTGTGGATATCCAAAATTTTATTTTATTTTTAATTGGCAATTTCAGCCATGCCATTGCCCTTTTCAGTGTGCTAACTGATGTTTATTTTAATTTAAAAATCATTTGAAACTGAGCTTCAGTTTAATACCGAGAGCTTACTCGCTTTAGTTCGGCTTCAGTTCGATGCTCGTGATTTTTGATAAATATCTTGAAAGGTTTGTGATTTTTTTAAACAGAAAATTTTGTGAATATATATTTTATGTTTCAAAAAAGTCTTCAAAATTTTTTTTTTATTGTGTTACAGTGACTTATATTGGATCTTCTTTTTATATAATTACTAAAATCAATTTTCGTAATGTTACAGATATGGGGAAAATGTCTTCACCCCAGAACCACTTTGGTAGTACCTCACAATCACAATTTACTACTAAAAATAATTCAAGAGTCATTGCACAGAAGGGCGGCTTAGCAATTCTTCCATGTGTGGTAAAATTGAATTCACCAGCAACTGTGAGTATTCTTTTTTTTGTTGGTTAATACAATATATTGATTATTTATATATACTCTATAGGATTAGATTTTTTAACGTTCCGAATCATAAAATAATAATCTGAAATTTTCGGGTCACTAAATAGAATTTCATCTTATTATAACAAAATTTTTGAAATATTATTTTTTAATTCCAGAAGAATAAGAAAAGAATATTAAATATTTTTTTTTAATTTTTAATACAAATTTAATATAAATTAAAATTCTAAAATGAGTAATTATAAATTTTTCAACTATCAGTTTTGTTTCTCCAGAGATTTTTCAATTTATTCTATATTTTTTCTATTTGTGTATAGAAAATATAAAATTTTTGCTTACTGAATACAATAACGTTTGAAAATTTTATATGGTTAAAGGTTTCTTGGATACGCCGGAAAGACTTTCAGCTGCTCACAGTAGGCTTATCAACTCACAGCAGTGATAAAAGATTTCTTGTTGAACATACGCGCCACATGGGGCACTGGTCGTTACGAATTAAGTCTGTAAGAGAGGAGGATCGTGGTTTCTATGAATGTCAATTATCAATATATCCAACGCAGTCCATACTTATTGAGTTAAAAGTTGTCGGTACGTACTGCAGCAAAAACAATTTCAAAATTATTTGTATAATTTTTTTTTTAATTTGGTTTGAATGGCTTGAGTCAAGCTCACAAACTCACAAAATGGTTCAGTTTATGACATTAAACTTTCAAAATAATTTTAATATATTTTCAGAGGCGGTAGCTGAAATAACAGGTGCACCTGATCTACATATTGATGAAGGTTCCGCTTTACGACTGGAATGTAAATTAAAACGTGCTACAGAAAATCCTGCATTTGTATTTTGGTATGTTATATCTGGAGAAAAGTATATCAGTCATTTGAAAAACATGCACTTCTTACTAATTCTTACATATAATGAGTAATATTTTTAAAAGCGTGATACCTACTAAAACTTGGAATAAATATAAATCACATTTTCGATAATAGCAGTGTTTTTTTTCACTTGCTATTAGGCAAGAATTGTTACAACTTGTTAAAGAGTGGGAAAAACTTAGTAAGCACACAATACTAAATTTTTAAGTATTTCGGAGTACTTTTTTCGTAGCTCTTTAAACAAAAATGCCACAAATTTTGAAAACTTATCACATTTTCAAAACCATTTTTGTTTATTGAGGCACTGATTACTCTGTTTCATATATTAAAACTTCACAATTTTGCTACTCATTTGAAAATGTTTAAAACTTCTTAAAAATATGTAATATGTGAGTAGTTTCCAAATGTCTTCAAGTGCATTGTATCCAAATACGCCCACAGTAATTTTCATACCACGTCTTACTAATTTGATCAGAAAACAAAACTTAAAAAAGGAACTGGCTTAACTTGCAATGTTCTTCAAAATTTCGTTATTATTTCTTTATGACTTTTATATATTTTACAGGTATCACGATAATAAAATGGTAAATTACGATGCTCAAGATGGTTTCTCGGTCACTTCTGCAACGATAAGTCCACCATCTGTCTTGGACAGCGGCTCAACATTAATTGGTGGGGGTAAAAGCAGTCCTAAAGATCGCAGTACAAGCATGAGTAGTAGTGGTAATAATATAGGCAATAGCAATAATTTAAGCAGTCATTCTAACGGTCATATGTTATTGCATACGTCGTCAATGTCGGCTCAGCCACATCAAAGTTCTTATTTACTTACTCCGTCATCAAGTATCTTAACTATACAAGAAGTTCATTTTCATCATGCAGGCAATTATACATGTGCTCCATCGAATGCACGGCAAGCCAGCATAACGGTGCATGTTTTAAGAGGTGAGTGCCACAATATACATAAATATATTAGGGTATCTATATTTGTCGAACAAAATAGGGACTTGTGGATGGATTGATTGGTGTGTAGAAATAAAAATAAGACATACATATTGAAGCTTAATTCCCTTTTTTTTACCATCGAAGTTCACTTTTACAGTGCTCGAACGAACAATCTTCGTTCGTTCAGTAGATATCAAAGGTTCACAGCAACTGCAGCATTGCATTCGTCCAAAAAATCGAACGCAACATGATCTGCCCGAACGAAGAATCGTTTTTCGTTCGCGTAGTGTAAGACCCATCATAGATTTCAGCGAAGATGTGTGAGAATAATTTGTTGTTGTTGTAAAATGTTACGAAGTATTTCGCCGTATCTGCACATTTGAGCGATGTTTTGTGGTATTTTGCGTATAGATTCCAGTGTGGCCAAGTTTTATTTTTCAAAATCCGCTAAAATGAAGAAAAAATTTTCTTAAAAAAAGCGTTAAATTTTGTTCCTTATAAAAGTGCGAGAAAACTCAATACATTTAAACTTTTTCACTAATACAGGCATACATCTGATACTTCTAGTCAATGAAAATTTCTTCGATTTTTCGAAGATATTTTAAATTGAAAAAATCACTGAGCACTTTTTTTCGGCGTTTTAATTTTTAAAAAGTACTAAAATCAGCGGGAAAAGCGCTGAGTTGGCCACACTGATAGATTCTGTGAATTGTCAAAAAAAAATCCACACACACATTGGAATTTTTCATTGTAGGTATGTGCAATTAAACATGTATGAGTGAACGAGAGGGCACGCTCTCGTTGAAAAAAACTCATTTAAAGAAGCATGCAGTGTTCTATATGAATAAGTTGTGCACAACTAAGAGATAAAAACTTGTTTGCTCTCTCTATTCACATTTTTGCTGAAAAGAGTGACGGGCGGGTGTAAAAACTAAGTCAACCAAGGAAATTTAATTTCAAAAATTTTTTGCAAAAAATTGTATAAGCTTTATTTTTACCATTATGAATAATTAGCATTTTATTCTGCATCCCACAATTTGAAAACTCACCACTTAATTTAACTTTTTTGGATTTTTTAGGTGAGAAACCCGCTGCAATGCAACATGCAAATCGTAGTTTGCTCGATAGTGATAACAACAACAGTAGTGTTGGAGCAAGTGGTGCCAGCACAACGAGCAGTGCTTCCAGCATAAGTGTCAGCGGGCCATACGGTATAAAGATGCACGTTGCATTAAAGATACTCTGGCAATTGCCATCGCAAGATACACAACGTCAACATTGCAGTCCAAGTATTTGGTTACTATTAATAGTAGCGTTAATTTTCACTTATCATAAAAACGATAGATGAAGACAAGCCAATGCGGATAACGCCGCTACCATGATAATGAGAAGTTTGCTTCATTCTGAATGGAAAGATTAGAACAGTCTTCAATAGATAGGTATGTTGGGTCAATCGTTCGATACTGTTTTAATTGTTGTTGATTTTAAGATCAGTAGCAAAAGGCGTACGTACTAATAGCATTTATCATGTGGTATATGATTTGAATAATTATGTAAATACAATGTTTTTTAAGCTTGCTAAAAGCGAATATGATTTTAATGATTTTATTCATATTGCATACCTATACATATAAGACTTGACTATGAAAAACTATTGAGATACTAATAGTATTTGTACAAAGGAAAAAACTTACTTGGATTCCATGGCATGGAAACCAAAATGAAATGTAATACTAATAGAGTACTTACACTCAAATAAAGGCTCGAGGTTTTGTCAAACAAAGTTTTTATAGACTATTTCTTTCGACGATATCTCTCTGCCATTCATCTATTATCACTCTCACTCATTTTATGTAGTTTCTATCAAATATATCAATACTAAATAATGGTGATGGTTTCGATATACGGTTTAATAGGCAAAAAATACATAACATTGAGAGCTTTCGAAGGAATGTAGTCGAAATCACGTTTGTAAAGGAAAATCGCTCATTTTTGTTGAGTATGTGATTCATAATATTCTTAAAACCGCAAAAATCGAGCTTTTGTTTCGGCGTAAACTTTCAATAAGTTTCACAAAATCACAAAAAATTGCTAGAATGTTTGTGTATTTATTATTCTTACCTACCACTTAATATACCAGAGTTGGGCAAAATATATTAGTTTTTTTTTAATATATATTAAATTTCATCCAACTATTAATGCAAATGCAAAATAAAATTCAATGCATTTGAAAAATAATGTAAATAAAAAAAGATTCCCATTGAGTTTTGAGAATTAATGCAAAAAAATGTTATTTTGAATTAATCCGAAAAAATTTATTTACACTGAATTTTTAAATGAGAATTCAATTGCATTAAAGCAAATTTTACAACTGACGATTAAATAATGAAAAATCTGTCAACGCATATAAAATAAGCCAAAGTTCAGATATACAAAAGTTAACTGATACACTCGATGTATTGTGTGTTGTTTCAAAGCATAAAACTGAATTAAATAATATATTTGTTTTAACTTAACTGTTAGTTGTATAATTTATCCTAACGAACTCAAAGGTTTTTATAGTTTACCCCCTACCGATTAGTACAGGCAATGATAATATCTTACATGACTAGAATTTGGGAAATTTGACTTTGAGTTATTTAATACATCATAGACAAATTCTAAATCGTGAATATATTTGGAAAAGGTTTGTAAGAAAAAGATTTTAAACGAATCTCAAACTTACTGTTGCTTTAAAGCAACACGCAGTAAGAAATGGGATGAATTTCGCAATTCGCTTCAGTCCCTCTAGATGACATTCTGCGTAAATTCAATGTCTATCATAGAATCAACAATACAATTTTTTATTCTATGAATTTGAATTTGTTTTCTATTCCGATCACAGAATTTTGCCAAAAAAAAAAAATGCTGCTTTTCAAAAGTTAAACTTTTGTATAGCGGAAAGGCAAGCGTGTACCTTTTTCATATTTAAGCTGAATATCTTTAAACATTTCGAGACCGTAGGGAAACCAGGGGAAATAGCGCAAAACCGAATACAGGTTCGTATTCTCTGACTCCCATTTCTTGTTACAATTTTGGGTCAAAACAGTCAGCGGTGACCCTATGGCCTTCAATAGTATTTTCTTGCTAAATTAAAGATAGAAAAAGTTACTTAGTATTGATTCTTCACTTAACCCTTTCTAGACCGTATGGAAACTAAAAACGATAGAGCAACACCGAGTCCAGATTCAAATTTGTTGACCCCCATTTCGTTGTAAAAACGTTCTTAAAAAGTTTTACTAAAAATTTTAGAGCTACTGGTAACCCATGGCGAAAATTGTATGATATATCTCTAATATGACGACATTCGGATTCCAGCACACAGGGCCTCGTTGGCCTTGAAAATTTGGAAATCTCTTTGTTAAACGAAATAATACCAGCGTGCTGTGTAAATTTTTACTCTTATCTCATTTTCGGACTATTTGACCCCGTTTATCTCAAAAAACTGGTCGTGCCACTCCGGCTCCTTGCCCCTTGTAGACATTTGGCTGACCATATTATTAAAATATTCGCTCACATGAATCCGTGACTTCCCCAGTACATCCTTCTCTAGATACATTAAAACAATATGTGTTTTGAAAATTCGAAGGCATTTTAAATATTTGGTTTTTGCAATGCACAAAAAAAAGCACTGAAAATAAGTACATACTCGTATAGGTAAAATAGGATATATTCTGGTAGAATTTATGATAATTTTTATCTTCCATTAAACTGTACTTACCAAATGTTCGACTTCTCATCAGTTATATCTACATAGTACATTTTTTATTGGTTGCCTTCCAAAATCTTGAAAATGTAAAAGTAGTTAAAAACTTCTTAGGAAGTACTTTAGATGTTGTAAATAATTTTTTTGTATAAAGAGAACACAAGTTTATTGCAGAGGCATTTATTTTTATACTTGTAAATTTAACGTACTTTGTCATACAAAAAGTGAATATGATTCGCTCGTCTTTTAGATAAGAACTAGAAACATAGTATCAATATATAATTAGTTACATATACATATATATATAAGTTACGAACACAATACACTTGGTAGACTCTTGATTAACCAGGTTAGCAATAAGGTAATTAAAAATTGGAAGAACAAAAGAAAAAAAATTGTGTATTCAGTACTTTAATTAAAATGGTTATGTTTAGGTTTTATGCTGAAATTATTCGATCTATTTTCAAACATGTTTTTTTCTGTTCTCTACCACCCGAATACTGTGGTGGTCGTACCGTAACTGATAAGCGTATGGACTACTGCTAGGAAGGTCAAAATTCTATTTCGCAGAAACAGATAAAAATCATAACTAGAAATTAAATGTTTCTTCACAGCACCATCCCTTGGTTGGTAATGAAAGATCTCGAAGAGTAGAAATTGAATTAGAAAAAGCTTTACACTTTGCGGTTCTAGTTCGGTAGAAATATTGCACGCACAATACGAGTAGGTTCTTAAGTAGTAGCGATAACCGGATAATCGAGAGCATAACTACTAGAAAAATACTAATAACACACTGATGAAATTGAAAAAAAAAAAAAAAAATATAGTACATATACATACATTTCCGAAATCACTTGTACATAACTGTGTGAATGTATGTATTAATTTTTAGTTTTGACCGGGTTTTTTTTTTATCCTGGCTATTCAGAGTATACTGTAATATCTAAGTATAGCTTTTTTATTTAAAATATTTAATTGCTTTGGTTTGAAATAAAAATTTAAAAAAAAAAAAAACGAAAGGGTTTATAAAATTCAAATGTATTTATAATCGAGAAAACAAAATGTTGTTAAATGTATGTAATATGAAGTTTTACCTAAATCATGGTTGAATTAATTGCAGTTCAACATTTCTACAAACAATATATTTAAATTGTTATACCTTGAACTGCCGTAAAAAAAAAATACTTTTTTTTTTTAAGAAATAATACGTACGTAGCATAATAAATAGCATGAAGTTGTTCAATTAAAACTTTAAAATTATTCTAAAAATTATACATTAAAGAAAAAATAACATAACTTATATATAGTTGAATATTTACTTTCTTAAAGGTTATCTTTTTAAATGACTGTAAATATTATTCCACTAACTATGTGAACACAATAATAATAAAAACAAACAAAGATTTTCATTAAATTTAAAAGTTCGTTTAATTTTGGAATTGTGGAATGTAAGTATACAAGTTTTTATAAGTATATATTAATGTGATAACATTTTTACTGGCTGAAGGAGTGAAATTTACTAGTGAAGTGGTTTGGCAGAAATATTGCAATCCGTGTGAAATTACATTTGTGTGAGTATCAAAGTTTCCTATTTTTTTATACATAAGTCTAAGCTGCTTCATTTTGCACAGAAACCGTTTTCAGATTTCTAATTATGGTATACTACAACCAACTTTGATTACTTATACCGAAACACACAACAGGGTGTAAATAGAAAAGAGAAAATATCAGTGATATCTCAAAAACTCAACTGTGAGTAGGGAAATGGTATCGGTACTCGATATTTTAAGTATTCAATACTTTTATCCCGATGCCCGATACTTTTTTACTCGATACTTTGCTGGTATCAAAATTCGATACTTTTCAAAATTTCCAGTACAAAAATTAGTACTGAAAAATGCAAATGCAATCAAAATTAAGTAGTACGTTTTGTACTTTTTTGAATTTATGTATAATCAGGTAATGCTAATTTAAATTTAGAAATACATACTACAAATCGCAACTTCTTTTCTTCATCCACGTATCTCCATCTTGGGCGAAATTGAGTTTTTTTTACCAACATTGTATAAAATCACTTAAAAATCCAGATATAAGTATGTTTTCAACGAGTTTGAATGAAAAAATAAATTTTAGAGAAAGTTCTTCATCCTCGTATCTCCACTTGAACACGAAAATTATTTTTCAAGCCTTTTGTTTTTTCCATTTTCTGCCGAAATTGTTTTTTTTGGAGATACGTGCTTGAAGAATATAGGCGGCAAAATAGTTGAACAAAGGATCGGTCGGTTGAACAGAGGTTGTGCCACTTTTGTAGTTAGGGTGCGATATGTATTTATATTAAATAAATATCTACATTTTTTATATACATAGGTATATGCATTCATTATTTATATATATTTAAAAAAATTAATAAAGACAAAAAATGTACACATAATTCGCAAATTTTTTAAGCGCACTTTATTATTTTTTAGGTATCGAGTACATTTATGTCGATACTTTTGAGTACCCGATAATTCAAATGAATATAGTATCGATACTTTCTCCCCGATACCATTTCCCTAATTGTGAGTAAATAAACGACAGTGTGCAAAGTAAGTTATCACATCATTGCCCTTCTTTTATTGTGCATTTGTACTTATCACACAATTTTATATATCATATAATATATCGGAAGTTTTTCAAAATTCACTCATTGAACAATCGTCGTTGTAAAAATTATTGCTTAAGCGGGAGTAAATAACAAATAAGAGAAAGAAAGAAGACATGAGTAACGGCATCTCTCAGAAATATCTAACGAATTATCTGCATACACAAATAACAAAACAAACACCAACGAATAGTTTGGTTCTCTTTTTATATTTGTTTTTCATAAAGAGATTTCTTTCGCAAAAAACTAGCCCCAGTTACTGGGGCCTTACCGACTAGTTTTTTCAAAGCAAATTTAGTCGCATATCGTGTTCGGTGTGAGAGTGAGTAAAGACTCACTCTTTGTGTTCAGTGCAAAAATAATTTCATGGTGTTCGCCGAGCATACTCCCAATATAACCAACCACAGTCTTACAGTCATACCTAAAACCTAAATTTGAGCGTAGCGTTAGCCAGTGTTGCGATGACTTTTAAAAAAATATATTAAATCGTTCATAAAATTTGATGAGAATGATTGAAGCATTTATGGGCCGCTTAAGACCGATGCTCTGTCTATAATGGACATGAGGTGAGTTAACAAAATGCCACTTAATTATTTATTATACGCAAAAACAAAAGAAGCAGTTATAATAGGCGTGAAGTGAATTAAAGTACCAATCTTTAGATATATGATTTCTTACGTTACGTTACGGAAAATTTGACGAAATTGACAATTAATAAGAGAAGTGAATAGTTTGTAGAAAAATATAACTGTATTATTGATAACTATGGTTTTCTGAAACACTCTTGCAAGAGTGGCGAGAGTTTGCATTTTGGAAACTCTCATCATTGTTTCTATTACAAAATAATAATATTTATGAAATAATTTCTGTTTTAAATGGATGAGAAATTAAATGCTGGCGCACGAACGCAAAAAGTCAGTTACAATCGATCGGAGCTGAAGGCGGCTTCTTTTGCGTATACAATATTAAAATGCATAAAAACTCATCTGCAATATTTTTATACTTTTTTCTTTTTATACAAATATTTATTCTGTAAACAAAGAACAGCTGTCTAATTGAATGTGACGTAGCCTTATAGCTAGCACTACTTCTGGCTACGGAAAAGTTATATTTCATTACTTCACCTTCAGCTCACGCCCACTATAACCCAAGCCTGAATCTTAAAATCACTTATATAGAACAGGGCAATGACACTTATCTACCTATATTTTTAATTATATCTTCGTCTCACCTTACGAGTTACAATATATTCATATAGAAATTTTTACAATAGGAGTTTACAGGGTAATAACTACAAACATCAGCATCTCCTCCTCTCCACTGTTATCGGCCCATTGGTATTATTTATCAATTTTTTTTTTTTTGCTTTAAGTGTAAATAATCAATTCGTTGTTGCATTGCATTTCCTTACTAAGTTTTATGATAAGAGAGCGTCTTTTTAAGAAGTTACTACCAATATTTTTACATAATCATATTCTTACCCCTGTATTCCTACTATTTGTTGATTTCTCAACTCTCTCAACCTCTATTTCAGCCGTTGGGATATAACTACATGTACGTAGTAATGTTTACCAGTTTTATACTTTCTCGTACGAGACTCAAATTTCTCGCCTATTTCAAAGTATTTTTTTTTTTTTAATTTCGTTTTTTGCTTTGGTTTTGCGTGTTCGGGAAAACTCTCTTGGCATCCTTTTTCTCTGACAAGAAAGAAAATAATTTTATTCGTTTTTTGTGGCGCCTAACATACCATAAATAACAAAGTTAACCATAGCCGCAGCATTGTTCTTCGCGCACAAATCCCTTAGCAGTGTAATATCATCTAAAAATGATAAAAGATTTTCGGTACTAAAAGAAAATTTGCACACCCATACATTGTATGTAAACTCATCCCTCGATTTACATGGTATTTCAATTACATATTTTTTGATTTTATACGATTTTTTAATTCAAACAATTTTATGATTTTATGCAATTCTGGTTCTCTTTTGTGTAATATGCTAGTATATTTATCACCCTATTCCTTCATTATATAATAATATATATTATTGTATTTTTTACGAGTTCCATAGAAAAAGAGCTCAGTCGATTCCACCTCAGTGTATGTATTGTATGCGAGTTGGAGTTCACTGCTTATAAAAGCACGTAGTTCAATTTAGCTGCCAGCTAGGCTCAAACGCAGCCGAATGCAAGCGCAAGAATAATTTCAATAATAATTTTACTAAGAGAGACTTATACGGTTTGTCGTGGAACATATACATTGTGTAAATCGTGGCATGAGTGTGTGTATATTTACATAGATATTATATGCATTCATATGTACCTACTTTATAGGGTGGTTCCGTCTCAATTGTCAATATGATAGGAAAGGTCAAGAAAATTTAAAACAAAATTTTATGGGATTAATTTTCGATCCCTTGCGATATATTAAGTGTGGAAATTTTATCCGTCTTGTTTTAGGCTCTTCGTTATAAAATCTACGATCGACTACAAATAGAAACAATTAATCACTCTTGGTTGCGAGTTAATAAAATTACTTTTCTAGCGGTGGGTGTTGAAATTTCCTAGTGCAAATTTCGTATATGATACATAACCACAAATGTTCTCATGTAACACATTATGACTGGAACACCTTGTATAAATACAGTTTATGTATGCGTATGTAAATATGGTTATAAACAAATAATACATATATGCTCAACTCTGGCTAGGACAGGAGCTTGTGCAAAAGAGAACATTCATAATAATTTAATTTTTTCGGTCCCTAAACTCGAAAAGCAAAACATTAATTTCAATAAAAACCATTTAAGAAAATTAAATTCAAAATTTCTTCAACAACAGGTTGTTGTTAGAGCAATAAAATTTATTTAAAAAGGATGTCTTTTCATTTTCAGGAAGTAATTCGAGGCGCACATTTCTAAAATGTACATTTGTTTTCATTTCATAATTCTAATTGTTTTTGTCACTGAAATTTTTAATGAAATACTACTGAAGAAAACCTTAAATGGCAGATAAAATGCGTTTCACGTAATATCTATAAATTTTGAGAGCTGTCTTCTCTTTTGAGCATTTTTCTTTTTTCGAAAAAAAAAAACGAATGTTACGAGGGGAAAGAACGTATTCTTCTGAGTCTGATGAATCATTTTGTTGAAGCAATTACATAGACTTGAAGCAAATTCACAATTGTCAACAGTTGCTGTTTACAATTATACTTTTAAAGTTGCCATTACGAGACTGGAACGTATATTTAGGATATTAATTCACTTAGTTATATATATTTACTAATCGATTCCTCAAAACCCTCCTTCCCTCACCGATTAAAAATATCATACATTTTTATCGCTGATCATGAATCAAAGCAGATTTTAAAGGGACGAAAAAAAATTAATCTAGATCAGATAGTGTGGATATTTATACGAGTGTATATGATACGATATTTCGCAACGCCGGTATTGTAAGGTTAAATCGGTTGCACGGATCCTATGTTCTGTAGTCTCTGTTATTGAGCACAAAATTCAATTCAAGGAGTACACTATGGTGACCTTTCTCGATATCGGGGTGGACTGCCATAACGTCAATTCAGAAGCGATAATAAATGCACTCGATTATAAATCCTTGATATGACAACTACTTTGTGGGAATTGAAACGCACTTTGCTCAATTTCCTAACTATTAACTTGAAGCATCTAAACATTGTTTCTCAAAAGTCAATTTTTTTATTTCTGGTAAGGGAAAGGAAAGGAAGAAAATGCTAGCGCTAGAACACAAAAAAGATAAAGCCCAAATCTTAGTTAGATCTGACAGCTTTTGGCCTTACAAATTCGTGTCACCGCACTCATTACAGAGACGACTTTTGAAACTTTTTAGGGGCGATGAAGATTATAGCGGCTACCAAATATGCAAATTACAAAAATCCAAACAAAAGTTTCAAAACTTTGCAAACAACACTTAATAAGAAAAATAATATAAATAAACAGTGAAAATAGAGAATGTGAAGACAAGGAATGTTAAAGTGGTGTAACAAAATCGCAAACCATGCCAAAACAAGCATGACACCCATTGACTGATGTAAATTGGGTGTAAGAAACATGCTATAAAAAAATTAATGTATCATTAAAAAGGTTATTTATCCAGCCCAACATAAAGTAACATAAATTTACTAAGTATTGCTTTTTTATTTTTTTACTGTATAATTTAGCTATTTTAGTTAAATGTAAACACTAAATTATGCTATTTATAGCATTTCTAACTACTATGGAAGCATACTGATATATAGTTACATATTTACTACAAAGCTACAATGAGTCTTACATATGCCTGTATATATGTTATATGTATATATGTAGGTGCACATACTTAACTTGCTACTTTTATATTGCAATGACCCGTAGTATTGTACTTGTCTATTCTTTAGTAGTGTTTACTTTTTCTTTTATTAAATTCCCGTATAAACATTGAGAACAATTTACATGACTCCGAGGAAATAACTTATGCATGCAGTTTTGATTGGAAAACAATAAGCAGTGATAAGCATTTGAAATTGCTTTTTAAACCTCCCTTAAGGAATTTTGCTGCTCTTCTTTGGCGTTCGAGCGTACATAGTATGTAGTTACACTCATATATAAATATACATTAGAGTTCGCTTAGCTAGCTATACTCTACAGTAAACATATCGCTCATTTACTAAAAGACTGTCATAAGTCAAAAAACACGATTTTGCAGAAAACGCGTTTAAAGTTTTCAATTAACTCCCACTTTGCAGAAAAATACTACTACTGGTGTTCACATCCATTCATGATATAACACCTAAGTATATATAATTGAATGAAAGGCACTTGCAGTTTTATGGCAAGTACAAATTGCAACGTGGCAATTTTTACCCATGGTAGCGTGCTATTCCCAGCTAAGAGTGGCGCCGTGTCGATAAATGTTTATTTAGTTTTTATATTTATTTGCCTTGTTCCAGTTTCTTTATTTCAACACTTAAGATTAACAACAAATACAAAAGTTTACAAAAAGGTAAACAGATTCAAATTTTTCGTATAATCCTGTAAATGATGAAGAGGCAGCTAAGCGAACTTTACTGTATTCACTTGCTTTACTTGTATGAACACACCATCAGATTCATTGCATGTTCGTATATTCGTAACGAACATCTTTAACGCGCTTTTACATTATTGTGCATTTAAATTGCATTATTTGAAAACAGTACGAATTCATCATATACAACTAACGAAATCCTTTGTTATTTAAAAGTGCCAGAAGGCGGCACAAAAAATGTTTTTTGAGTTAGATTTTTTTAAATAAGTGTGTATGAGTTTTATTAATTCGATAATAGAAATTTTATCGTTTTTAAATTGATGTCATTTCACTTTATGTTAGTTTTGTACCTGCTATAAAATCGCGGGTTCTGTAGAAAAGCATAAATCATATAGGGGATAGTTGTAGTACAAAGTTGTCACAAAATTTAAATGAAATTCTGAAACAATTTTGAGGAGTATTTCACAATTTTACAGGTTACACGTTCCATGTTATGTTTTATTCTTGTAAAAAGCAAGAACTAGAATATTGCACAAAAATCTTGTAAAAGATGATCTTAATAAAATAGAACCATTTGCTATAATTCGGCCTCTCAATAATTGAGGCAATGACACTCAATAAAACAATTTTCACAATTTTGTAGCAAGATTTAACTTCTTCTACAAGTTGTTTTGAGATGCTTTTCCGTACTTATTACACACGAACTCTACCCTCATTTAAGTCATAAAATAAAAAATAATACTCTATCCTAAAAGGAAGGATACAATGTTATCGTAGGGTCAAATTGTTATTTGGGGATAAATTCCCTTTGACAAAGAGATGGCATCGTTTAGCTGAATTAAGTGTTGTTGACTGTTTTTCCAGTTTAAAATGTAAATTGAAATAAAGAAAAGCGTTATGAATATTATGTTAACAACAATAACGGTTATGATACTTTAGTCAGCCATTGTAATCGGCAGTATGTGCAAGAAATTTTATACAATAAAACTAAAAGTGTTTTTTCTCTCTCTTTCACATGCTATGTACCATTCGTATTAAATTGTTATGCAAAAGATATTCACAATAGATAATAAGCTTTAAGAATACCAATATAGGAATTGGGTTTTGGGGTACATTTACCAAAAAGCACCAATTTTTGTGTTCACCTATTACAATATAACATTCGAGAATAGATGATTATGATACAATGTATCCAAGACATTAGTTCCAATAATAGTAAGTATGGCTTTAGTAATTTCTCAAAAATTTAATTTCCATAAGACGCAGAAAAATTAATAAGAGTGCTAATAATTTGGTGCCTTTGGTGTTGTATTATGTAATAAAGTTGATATTTGTAAATCAGAAAAATATTGTAAATTTATAGCAAAAAATGTTTTTTTAAAGACAATATTTTATATATAGTGGAAGCTGCTAACAACGTCTATTCTTCAAATTAGGATCGGATGAATTAATATGTGTCTGGTAGTCAACAAAAAAAATAAAAAAAAGATCGTGCATACATAGATGAAACCTAAATGAAAAAATTACCCCAGTAACTAACACTCCCCTTTAGTGGCAAACCTGATGGTTTTGGGAGGGTAACATTAATTTTAAAACGACTTCTTAAATTTATCATTAAAAATTAAGTTACATTCCTAATTTGTATATTTTTTTGTTACTTTAAATAATTTTCTAATTCCCAAAAATGTGTTATATTTGAAGAACTCTATGCAATTGAAATGAAACACCCTCGAAATCATAGCAGAATATTAGAGGTAGCCGCATCCAACATAGCGCTCTCTACTGTCAAATCAAAATCCATATTGTGTACATAACGTTTGTGTGTGTGTTTCGTGATTTCAATTTATACAAAAACCACTACATTCAGCGCTCACACTTCATAGTTTGACAGTTAAGCTTAGTTTCGTTTCCCTCCCGGATGCGACCATTTGTATTATTCTGCTATGTTCGAAATATCAAAAGATTGATTTATATTGACAAGACTCATAAAAATATAGCTCAATTGTTTTTGTTTTCCTACTGAAAGTAATAAGAAAATAAACGATAACGACAGCTACAAAATAAGAAACAACAGCAATTGAAGTAATAACAAAATTATGACCCAAAGAAACATTTTTATTTTTTATGTAAACAAAAATGAGCAGCAATCACAAAAATGAAGGAAGATGAAAAATGTTGCACTCCATTCTAATATGTATGTATTTCAAACACTAGGATTTAAATAAAATGAAGGCAATCAAGAAGAGGAAGGTAAAGGGGAACAAATTTATTCGGCAAACAAAACTTTCTCCCACAATCCGATAAGATGAAAAAGAAGAAACAACCGATAGGAAATCTTAAGAAACTGTCAAAGAAATTCTAAAAGACAGAAAAATTGCTGTAGGTCATGACATGAAAGTAGTCAACGTCAATGACAATTTCTGCAGCATCGCCGTCACCATTAAAATTACCCACCGAACCGCCGTCAAAGCTTGACATCATTGTCGCAATTTTTTTTCCATTTCATTTATATACTATATATGTATATTATACACGTATACATTCCCAACGGCAAAATTTAATGCGATTTCACTTTGCTGCGAATCATTTGAAAGCAGTTTAAGCTCGCCATATATGATTAATGAAATCCAATTCAGGGTCGTTTCATTATTAAAGAGATGTGCACGAAACCGAAACGAAGAGAAATTAAATGCACTTTTCAGTGCATAAGTTTTTTTTGTTTTTAAATAGGTGTCTTTCGTCATCGTCAAAATTTCTCTCACACTTCCGTTTCCTTCTTTTTAAATAACGTATTTTTTTGTACTAATTTTTTCCGAATGCCATAAAGGTCAAAAGAGCAGGATGCATTTCAGCATCATCTCTGAAGTTCATCTCTCCTCCGCTGGGTATCAACAAAAGTGTGTAAAAGTAAATAATAAAGTGACATCATTTACTTGCCAGAAATGCTCATGAAGTAGAGAGGCAACGCTGCCGGCCAATTCACATTCAAATTTGGTTATTCTGATGATAAGATCTTGTATATTGTACAGTGTCTTGTCGTGCCATGTTTTGCTGCTTCTGTTGCTTTCTAGGAACATGAGACATCAATTGCAAGGACGTCTCTCAATGAACCTCAACAAATATTCAGATAAATTATGCCAGAGCTACAGTACAACAGAATTGAGATTAAGTGTCACTGATTAGAGCAAAATATATTGCACTCAACGAGCATACCAAAGATGTAACGGAAGTTACAGCCGGATGTCAATGTAACAAGTTCTTTTCATTGAAAAGTATGCAAAATTTGGCAATGGAAAAATTGAATTCCTCCAAATTGCTGAAGTAATACAAATTAGTGTTTTTTTTTTTTTTTTTTGAACACCAAAGTATTGTTTACTTGTTTAAAAGTATGGTTTACCGCTTCTGAAATGTGGACGCTGGCTTCATTTGGTAATTCAAACGGCTTCCGAAACGGCCGTCTGATTTGCCCGTCTCTATATACATTGTTGTTGTGATGACTACATTTGTTCATTAACCTGTTTATATATAACTTCAAATAACGAAATTGACATGAACTTAAGTCATGACTTTGAAAATTAACCTCTAGATTTAATTTTCATAGTCTACTAAAAAACTATCATGAAATTCAAAATATAGTCTAGGGCTTGGTTTTTCTAACCCAAAATTAAAATTTCGAAAAAAAAAATACTTTCCTCTTCGCAGCTATTTCTTTTGCGTCAGTTTCGACTTATGTATGTTTCAATCTTATTTGGTGTTTGTCCTTCGTAGATCCAATGCCAGCTTAGAGGTGGTAACTTGTAGAATAATACCACTTACTCCAATATAAAGTTTTCATTGATATGGTTATTTTTCAAATTCTTTTTAACGTATAAGGCTTTAAGAAGCAATAAGCTGATTAGCACTGCTGTGTACGATAACTTCAAGATAACAGTGCAACTTAGTATATTTTAATTATTAGAAAAAAACTGGAAGTATTTTATTTCTGACCTCATATCCTACTTACATATACATATATTCTCATTCTGAGAATCACTTAAGGCAAACACTTAGCGTAATGTTAAAGCCAAATTGCCTCCATTTGCCGACTGTGGCAATAATCATTACTAAGTAGCAAATGCGGAATTATTCCCATTGCCAAGTGTACTAAACTGATTACAACGTACATATGTATGTACATATGAATGTATCTCAAAGCAAGAGTATATGTAGATGTAAATACATTACATTTTTTTTTTTTGTAGCTTCCAAGCCTTTGTCCTTTTATATACGGGTATGCTGCGTGGTTATATTGAAAGCGATTTAATCACAGAAAATCGCATTTTCAATTCGTAATTAGCAGAAAACGCTTAGGAAATGTTGAAGAATAAAGGTTAATGATTTCTTGTACATACATAAATGAAGTACGGAAATAGAAGTAGCATTAGTAATGGTATGAATGTGGCGCAATAACATCGATGACAAAGATGCTTGCTGCCTCCGTCTAATTTCACATTATTGCTTTCATTCCCAACCAATTCACTTCAAAATACTTAAAAACCACAAGACACTTCTTTAATTTTATCCCAGCAAATATTTGGTATTTTAAAATATCGCTTAGAACTCCAATTAGGGATTATTGAAATACCCATATAATTTTCAAGGCATTCCAAAGGAACTCTCTCCAAAATCTGTATATTTCAAGAATATTTTTATTATAACACTTATTAGATACTTAAATATATATATTTTTTGTTAATGTTTATG
The DNA here is from genome assembly GCA_963691655.1 of Toxonevra muliebris. NCBI lineage: Eukaryota > Metazoa > Arthropoda > Insecta > Diptera > Pallopteridae > Toxonevra > Toxonevra muliebris. The sequence continues at coordinate 7,440,037 of OY829329.1, read as the reverse complement.
GTTGCTAACGATTTTTAGGAGCACTAACTTACTTACGTTAAGGGGTACTAACCCTCGGCTCTAACCCTCGTCCGGAAATTTAATATTACCCTTCCGTCCCGGTCCCATTCCCCAATTGGTATACTAACGGTTCGAATGGGGTTATGGTTGTCCTAGTATTTTTCAAGCCGAAACATATGCAATTGAGACGTGTGCTAAACAAACGACTTCGATAGTCTAGACTGTCATCCGGGAAGTTCGGGTTCGATTCCCGTCTTCCTCTGGTGGTTAATTCTCATAACCTTCTTATATTCACTATCAATATGAAGTGTATGAGAATTATAAGAAATTGTACAAGTACACACCTTGGTTGGTAATGGCAAAACCACCAAGCCGATAAAAAATTAAACGTTAAACTGTAGGTCCAATTATGTGGTATCACAATGGGCGTTCAGGCCTAAGTGTATCTCTCGACAGCCACTCCAATCCAACCTAACCAAGATAATCCTTAAGAAAGGACTAAAAGGTGCAAAGGTTATGATCTTCTCTGACACCCAAGCGGCTTTCAGAGCATTTTCATCATGAAGCTACTCTTCGAAGTTGGTGAAGGAGTGTCTTGATAGTCTATAACAGTTGCCTATCCATAACAAAGTTACGCTTTGTTGGGTACCAGGCCACTGTGACATTGCAGGTAATGTCTAATGTAGTTTCTGCCATCTACATACGATGGTTCAAAAGTAAGATGTATATTCCCGGAAATTCACTACAATTTACTACCGCTCATTAGGGCAATCTGTGTATCAAATTTGAAAAGGATTGAAGAAGGTCGATTTCGATATTTTCTTTAAATGATTAAAAATCGATTTACTCAAAATTCAGCAACAAGCGTATGGTATAAAATAATAATCAAGCGACGATATCGTCGTACATATTTTTTTTTAAGCTGGTTGCATTTGACTTCAAAAAGTTGAACTTTTTCGTACCATCGATTTCTGTAGATACGTGGCTTATCGTATTTTCCCCGCATATTAAAATGAGTGCATTCTGTCTGAAGATGTGATGGTGGTGTTGATTGTGAAGCTCAAGTTGAATACAATCTCCGTAGGGGGGAATTTATTCAAAAATTCTGCTGACAAAATGTATTCTTACCTACAATTGGTAGGAATGGGATGGACATTGTGAAAATTGTTTAATGCACACAAAATGGATAAGTTATTGTTATGGCTTCATTTATAAATATTAACAAAATGAGATATTGCTCCAAGAAATTTTCTTCGTCGTAAGCGAAAAGTAACATTAGAGAATATGTAAAGTACAGTGCAAACATATGCTATGTATAAGAGGAGTGGTGGAATATTATTGTCCAAGAAAATTGTTTTCTTTTCCTGATAAACAGTTTTCTCTGAAGCACGTACACGTGTATGGGAACTAGAATAATAAAAAACTACATCGGTCTCACATATACCAAAACTATGGGGGTTCCGGGGCCTATATTAATGTTAGCCATTTCATAGGCATGCATACCTTGTTTTTCACATGTACAGGACAATAGCTTTCAAGTATACCATATGAAAAATGGGACGACATCATTTTGCATGTGTGTCTATGAAACAGCTAACACTGCTTTATATAAATGTTGTGTGTTATTAAAAAATTAAATTAAGCAATAATTTTCATTACATTGGATTCAAAATGCCCGTAGATATAATATAAATTTAACCTACGTAGCATGAGTTCAATTGAATTCTTGAGCCCTAATGAGCTCGGTTGCTTTGCGTTGCAGTAAATGAACATAGGGGGATTATATGATGGGGAATTTAATGCAATTTCAAGAGAATACATAGGTGAACACATTTTACACACAATAGTCTTATGACATTATCAGTATCAACAATTTATCAAGTGTAGCATTTGCAAACAATGTCCTACGTTCATGTAGCTAGTGTACATAATGCATTTAGTAATTAGTTTGTGCATATGTATAGTAGAGTGTTTCTTATTTAATGACCTAGTTGGGACACTACCTAAATCTGAAAATTACTTCTTTAAAATGACTTATGAAAATTTCTTGCAAATCATTTCTAAAGAATATAAATCTTAAGGACATTGAAATCGAAAGTACTCTATAGAAAAGACAAAAATTGTTACTACTGCGACAAATATCTAAATACGAATGTATAACTGGTAAAAAACAACAAAAAAAAAAAAATTTTTAAAGCTTTATCTTGAAGAAAAAAAAATTGTGGAATGCTCATTTTATTCGAATTACGAGGAATCTGCGGTTAAAATTCGATCTTCCAGTCGGTTATTAGGTCGATTAGGTGCACCTTGGAAATTTACAGTACAACACACTTGAAAACGAAATGCAACTCTTTACAAGGGTATTAAAAAGGCCCTGACAATGCATAACTGTTTCGCGTCGTTTTTTCCAAGTTCACCACATTTAATATGCCACTGTGAATAATATTTCACCACTTTTAAAATATTTTATGTATTTTTAATAATGTATAAAGTTATTTTCCAGTTAAATAAGTTTTTAATCAAGTATATTTTTAAATAAATTATAACCCATTATATGGCTCGCGTTGTGCTCTATTAAACTTAGCAAGCCCCAAAGTAAAACAAATCGATATGGGAACAAATGGTGTCCAAAATAAACCATTTAATTAATGTGTTGAACAAACTTTCCAAATTGCTAAAATAAATGTTTCTTCTCATTGTAATAAAATTTTCATTTTATTACGAAACTTTTCAACTTTACCGCTTTAGTAATCAAGTGTTAAAAATCTCACTTTACTTGTAACCCAGAAAGTTTGTTCAAATTTAAAGATTCATCGCTAAATTACCTTGCAAAAATTAACATATTTATGGTAAAACTTCAAAAAGTAACAAAAAGTCATCGACACATTCATTTTTTTTTTATGTAAGAAGTCTCATTTGAACTCAGGTATCCTCGCAATTAGAATAAGAAGAAAATTATCCGTATTTCCCATTTATTTTTTTCTTCCAGCTATAGCCCACACCACCATTAAAACGAAACCAACGTGCTAGATTTTTCTTTATTTTTGTCTTTGCGTTCAAATATTATAAACACGCCAACACCATTAAATTTACTTTAAGTCAGAGGGATACATGTACATTCATTTGTTGGACACCATTCCCAGTTGGGTTTGCTATGATTATCATGAATAGAATATATAAAAAAAAAAAAAATAGTCAAATCATCCCTCAAGCTGAGTGGCTAATTATCTCTGGGCTTAATAGTTAGTTACCAGGAGAAACATTCAAAATGTCGCTGAGGGAATCCAACCCACCGCGTTATTGTACTTGAATACTCGCACCTGCAATGCCAATATAAAGAAAGTTGTATTTTTTTTTTATATCAGTTAATTGTTCAAGCAAGTGCTTTTTGGAATAAGCAAATGGCTACCTGAAAAAGGTTATGTGACGTGATGCTGTAATTTGTACGAATAGCACGATTAAAATTTTTCGTAAGTACCTAATGATAAATATGGGTTTAATGAAGTGATGGTATCGTGCAGGTTTAATTTTACAATAACTAAATACTTATACACCCAAAAAAAAAAAAAAAACTCTAGATCAAAGTAAAGCGTTAATAAAAATCAATTAAGTAAAGAGGAAATTTTCAAATGAGAATAAAATAAAAAATAAAAATAAATCAAAGTTCATAGACAAAAAAATAGCTTTATGGTTTTAATAAGAGGGTTTTTTCACTTTGTCGATTTATACTCGAAAGCCAGCAATATTTTTATGTAGGTGTGTATTTATTTTTTTCAGCTTATGCCCAGTTTCCGTTAAGCTCATAACAAATAGAAAACATAAAAGCATCGAACATCCCTCAGTTGAAGTTAATAAAAAATTTATATTTGCATATGAGAGTGCTGATATAAAAAGTGTTCATCACACAGCAACATTACAATAAGAATTTCAAAAATAAAATTATTTATTATTTTTATAAATAAATTAATAAAAAAGCTTGCTAACTTTTTTACTTTTAACTATGATTTTGTTTATGTAATTATGTTCAACCAACATTTTAAACTACAAAAACATATTTGTTAACTGTTTGCACGTTGATCCTTTAGGGAGGCAATTCACAGTGGATTCGATACCAGTTAGCGGCTCGAAAAAAACTTGGAGGAATTCTCAAATCCTTTACACTCCAGTTAGTTTAGGGTTGGTAACAGTGTTGTGCGAAATTCAGTCTGACTATTAAGTAAAAAGTAATGACCACGGAGCGGTAAAAAAAACAAAAAAAAATATCATTGATTTTGACAGGTCCATGCAGACGGACCTTCTTAATATTAATTAATTTGGTTTGTTTTATTGGTTAAGATCTTAAAGCATTTGGTCGATTTGGTTTCTAAGGGAGATAGTCGTTGAAATCCACTGACCATGCCCACTTTTCGTCTTTGTTCTTTTTTGTTCTAGTCTTCCGAACTAGATGGTATGTTCCAACCTTGACCATAATTTTTTTTTTTCAAATGCCATTACTCCTAAACTACTGATCCGATTCGGCATCCAATGGGACTGAATTCAAAAGGTGTTCCAAACTAGACGGCATTCCCCTAGTATTGCTAATTTCCAAAAATTGAACCTTTCAACTTTCAGGGAAAAAAAATATTCATCAAAAACGTGTAGAAATTTCGTGCTTAGATCAATTTTTATCTTGATAGTAAATATTAAAATATTACTAAACCGTGAATTGAGGCCATTCAAAAAATTGTGTAACTTAGATTAAGTGGATGACATCTGTTTCCTATCTTACTCTTTCACCGGCACTATGAGAAGCTGGAAACATTGATGGAGAATACCGAGAAAGTGGGGTTTGAAGTGATTCAGACCAAAACCAGTTTTGCTGTGTAGCTCCAAAAACGTGGAAGGTATAGATGGATGGAATATGCAATGAACTGCAAGTGTTCATAAACAAATGCCAGCATATTACCTGCCAAATCTTCTGGTCAAAACTAAACCAAAGCATTTCCTCAAATAGAGGAAATGTCGCCGGATTGGGCTCACTTTACGCAAAGAAGATAACGACATTGCTTAAATGGTATTCAAATGGAACCCACAAGTAAATTGGGAACGATGAAATGCATTAGAATGGTTTATACGGAAGGTTTGCTGATCGGTTCATGGGACGAAATAACGAAGCTCGCTCATGATATACCATAAGTCGATGGTACCGCTTGTTGCGCGGCACATATTTTCACGCGATTTTCTACTTTTAGTCCATCAACGTCTTGAAATATAAAGTATGGGAAAAAATATGTTTGGGAAGTGTTATAAAGATAAATCTGTTTTATATATATAAAAGAACGGTAGTGGTAGTTTCTTTCAATATCACTATTCAGTGAAGATATTTGGAATCAAATCCATAATTCTGGGTTATGATTTCAAATATTAGTAGCTTATATGGGATATTGAAAGATTAAGAACTACCACTAAGATCACTGATGAGGAATTGTGGCGGATTCCGAAACGGCCGTCTGATTTGCCCGTCTCTATATACATTGTTGTTGTGATGACTACATTTGTTCATTAACCTGTTTATATGTAACTTCAAATATAAAAGAACGTTTTTGAAATTAATATTTCTTAAGCGACAAAATATGCGTTAGATGTTAAACAGCCCCGCTTTCGTCTCCCCTCCTTCGTTCAAAAACACAATCGCGAGAACAACATCAATGAAAACAAACTTGCTCTTTGACTTTCTTATTCTCTTGATCTCCTTCTTTTTAACTAATACTCTCACATTTTAGTATAACTGCACTTTGTAATAAAAAAATTATGTGCCTTTGGCTACTCGGGTGCTTTTACGAGTACGCAACGACTGTTTCTCTCACCTCTTATTTTGATTAAACGGTATTGTGGAGAGGGAACAATGAACAGATGAGGTGTATTTCCTATTGAATTTTGAGGTTAACATATTAGTAAAATATAAAAGGGTATAAAAATAGTACTTGATAAATGATTAATTAATGAAAATTTATATCTGAAAACAAAATATGCACAATATGCGAGTGACAAAACTACGAATTAAAATTTTCATTTTTGCCGTATGTCAGAGTTTTTTTTTCATCTAAAAAGCAAAAATTTAACATAAAACTTTATATAAAATTACTCGACTTTTACCAGCTGAAGCACCCACAGTAATTATTTCATCAACAAGATTTTTTTTTGTCTTCTTCTTAGTTAAAGTATTATCTGTAAATTCGTATCAAATTTGTCAAGTTTCGTGAATTTTGTCAATGGGACGAATCACTGTGCAATGGTTGGATATCAAGTGCTTGTACTTGCTATGTGTTTGAGATATTTGCAATCTATACTTGAATAAATTGCAGAGGATGAACTATTTAATCAATTGTTTGAATAATCAGTAATTTCGTGTCTTGAACAGTTCAATATTTACACACAATTATTGTCAGAACTACTTCATACATTTCTAATCGCTAGAAGCCTTTCAATATGAAAGTAACATAATCTGACTTTTTTGTTTTCGTTCAACTTTCATGAGAACGTTAAACTGCATACAAAGCAAAAATTTCATGTGAAAATAAAATACAAATATGCCAAAATATATGCGTGTTGTACATATGAATCTCATCATATCCCCCATTAAGTTGAATGGAAGCTCAATTTACTATAAAGTCAGAGTGAACCATTTTCATTCAAGGCTCATGTAGGAAGCTGGTGCTTATGGCAATCGTTGAGGGCTGTACGACTTTAGTGATGTGCTGATTTTTCTTCATAGCTACCACATATCCAACGACCGCTGGAGTTAGGAATAAAGTTGTGTATCCAATGCCGAAGTAGGGTGACATGCTACATAATTTAAAACTATCAGTTCTCATTTGCATACAATATAATAAGGTTAACTTCACATTCGTTGTGTAAGTCTTTAGTTGAGTTGTGTGTGTCATGGCAAACTTAAAATTATTTTTAAGAGCTTATTTAGACATGTTCAAAGCATTTTAATATGAGTTTTTGCACAAGGACTTCAAACTTGGCATGCATATAAAATTATAGATTGAAAAAGTAATTTTCACAATGATTATTTTATTGGCGGTGTTTATTCTGATTTTCTATTAATTTAAGAGTTAAAGATATAGCATTTTAATTGCAATATTATAATTATTTATTATATTTTGCGCATGAACCTGAAAAGTTGATAAACATCTTAGTTATTTTACATTGCCACCGCACTAAGAGCCGTTAATGTTTAATAATGTGCTAGGAATGAAATAAGGATTTCTCTTCTTGTGAAGATGGCATGAGTATTGGTAGGATTTATTTTTCAAGTTTAATACTTATGTATGTATATTTCATCCACGTAGTAGGCATATATAATTGCCTGCTTCGGATAAATCATAAATCCTAGATAAGAAATAAAACCCAATTATTTAAAACCACACAAAAGAAATGACATATTTCCATTGTTATTTTTATGCAAGTTTTTTTTGTATTCATTATATTGCAGAGGTTGAGTGTTAGGATTTGTCAAATAGAAAAAGTTTTTATTCGTACTGTACACAGAAATATTTGTCGATATAGCAGTAAATTAAGCTGTTAACCCCAAAGAGATGTCGCTATTTATGCAACTAAAAATTAAAATTTAGAACATACAGGATTATATTATAGCAAAGTGAATTTTTGGGGTTAAAACTTTTGGGTGGAATGAATGGAATCCCCTAGGGTCCCATAGAGTAGAAAGGCCATCAGCAGGGCAAACCATGAATCCGGCTAAAATACCTAGCAGCGGATAGGAGGAAATGGAAAGAGTTCGCCGTCGCCCTGTCTTACAAAGCGTAAATAGTGATACTAAAATACTTACATTTATTTTAAACAAAACACTTTAAAACTTTTCAGATATACATACATCGTTACATCATTACATCAAAGATTCACTTTTTGTCTGTTGTTATTCAAGCAGATAAATTCGGTTTACCCATGGACGCATACCTAGGTTGGTATGAAAAAAATGTATTTTCGTAAACGCTTAAAAAAGTATGGGTGAAATTGCTATTTTAACAGAACAATCATTCATGTTGATATAAAAGAAAAACACAGCGGTCGCATTCAGAAGACGCCTCTGCTCCACTACTGCTACCTGAGTGTCTTATGAATTGCTATTTAATTGAGCGTATTATTTTCCGATACTTTAGCTCACCATATTACTGAGCAGAGGTCGTCTTCTGAATGCAATCAATTTAATTGCATTTTAAACATTTTATTGTTTACTGCATATTCTGATTTCAAATTGTAACTTACACAGAACTTAACAATAGCTTTTCATATCGTCTAGAGTGTAACATGGAACTGTTTATGTTATTCTCATATCTTAAGTCCGTTTAAAATATTTATAAATATAATTAAAATTAATGATGATTGGACTAACGAAAGCTTAATTGTCACAAATCTTTTTTTCTTTCCGGCATTGTGTTCGCTGATGTTGTATTACTATCTTCGGTTGTTGCTACAACACTAACTGGAAATACTTTGCTTAAACCAGTATGCGTTGGGGTCTGCAACACAATGCTGGCCTTCTCAATGATTTTTTCTGTGGTAATAGCTTCTTGAGCAACAAGCGCCGCTGTTTCTGGCTCCGCAAAAAACCAACGTTTCTTATTGAAAAGGAATAATAACATTAACGCAGGTAGATGAATAAGTGAAAACCGAAAGAGTTTCCGCGAACTTCCACTATCGGATTTTTTGTAGAACTTGTAAGCTATGGACGAGCAAGAAATATATAATTGATTTGAGTAAAACAAATTACAGACAGGAGAAAGACTCACCCAAATAAGTAAAGTATGCATTCAGAGGGAGTGTTTCCAAAGCGAACCATATATTTGTAACATCCAGTGCAGGTGCCAATAATGAAAGACCCATAATTGCTATAGTGTATCTGAGTGCAGTCCGCCGACAAAGACCTGGATTCGTCACAGCCATCATGCGGTAGCCGGCACGTGAATAATCTGGTCGAAGGTTCCACGATAAAGCATTAAAATGTGGAAATTGCCAGGCATAGAGTAATCCAGCCAATATCCATGCACCAGCATCCAAACTTCCGGCACAGCCAGCCCATCCCATAAGAGGGGGGATAGCGCCCACCACTGACCCCACCCACGTATTGCCGATGCTAATTCGTTTCATTGGTGTGTAAATGGATGTGTACAGAAATAGATTACCTGCGCCCATCGCCGCAGTTAAACCATTCACACCGAAATATAACATAGACAAGCCTGCAGTGGCGGAGACAACAGCAAAACCAATGGCATGCAATGGCGTTAACTGACCGGTGACTAGTACGCGATTTTTTGTTCGCGACATTTGTGAATCAAATGGAACCTCATGATACTGATTTATAGAATTTGCCGCTGCTGACACGAGTCCCGTACCAAGAGAACACATCAGAAAAGTGGCAAGATCGAATGGTGCGGGTGCCATGGCATAGCCACCCATCGCCGTAATAACAACAAGGGCTGTAAGATATATTTATAGTTTCGTACAACAATAAAAACAAATAACAGAAAGTATTCTTACACGTAAGCCTAAATTTTGCTAGCTTTTTGTATTTGCTAATCAGTTGGCCAGGTTCTACGCTGGGGCTGGGCATCCAAGGAAATTTTCCTAGTTTCGGAGCCGTAACAATGTTCAGCTCACCTATAGTAGTTTTCCCATCTAAGGTACTTCGAAGACTTGCGTCAATTGTGGGCTTTGCATTAAATGGCACTGCCACTGATTCCACAACTTCTTGAGGATTGGCAACATCATCTTGATGTGATGATACAGCGACCCCGGCTTTTATCGGCACTCTGCTAGCATGGTACTATAATTTTTATTTCATTAGCTTTACTTTATAGTTTACATAATATTATTTGTATTCTCCTCACCCTCACCCCTAACAGCTGACAATTAATACGACGTGCGTTAAAAAATACTTCATTAGAAATTTGTCTTACTAACAACATTGTTTCTTCTTTAATATTTTGCTTGTGTTATTACATTACGAAACTGATCTTAATTACTCATTTTTACATTTAGCACCAAGAATATAATACTATTCCCGTGTTTCTGTGAATATTGAGTCTTGAAGCGACTACTTCTATAACTTCCACCCCTCTGACAAACCAAAAGAAAAAAAAATAAATATCAATGTATCTGACGTAAATAAAGTCAAAAATGCAAACATGTGTGGAGAAAAAGAGCTCCCAGCCGAAAAATGTATGAAAAAACGGCTTGACCACAAGTTGCAGGAATGTATTTCAACCATTCTATATTTCGAAAAATTCGATGTTTTGAGAAATGCCCTTATTTCATAATAGGGCGATGTTCGACGATCAATTTTTTGCTGTCCAATAATGAAATGGTTGTTGTTTTGAAAAAAGAGAGAATGAACAAATTTTACTTCAAACTTTTTTGCTGACGGAAAAATCATGCATCACTTCAAATAAATCTGATAGTGTAAAACCTGCTACAGACTGCAGACTTATCGTTAACTTGGTTGAACGATAATATGTGAGGGCTCAATCTCAATATTATTTTCAGCTACAGATGCCATTTTCAATAAATTCACTCTTTTATTTACATTTTTAAATAATTTTGACACTGTAAATGCAAAGTAAAATCAATGCGCAGCCATAGTTGCATTTCAAAAAAATTAAATCATATGTGCAGTTTGCCAACTAGCCTACACACGACCAACAAGTTGAAATAGATTTCGAAAATCAACAAATTTTGATTTTTTCCTAGCCATTTGGGAGGTCGCAGACAAACAATTTACACATAAAGGGGCCCACACACGTTACGACTTGTGGCACAACTGCATTGTACAACAACTTAGTCTTTCTCCACAAACGTTGCGATTAGTTAGCCAACTTCAGTTTGCTCTTACTGTTCACAAAGTAACCAACAATAAAATGGATGGATGTATTATTTCTGTAAACCCCATTTTTGGTGCCCCACAATTCAGACATATTTCTATACTCCTCGATGAAGTCACGCCATTTGTCACTATGTTTCATTTTTGTAATTAGTATAAAAACAGATAATAACCACAAGAGCTAGTGTTACCACGTCGCTGCTGAAATACAAATGGCTATGAAAAGTCGGCAAACAAGGCCACAAACGACGCGACCAGGTCGGCCGACTTAAGAAAATATCAAAATATTTTGATTTTCATTCAGCAAGTCGTTCAACTTAAAATTTGTCGGCCGACTTCCCCACACACGATATAGTCGTAACTTATGTGGCCGGCATAACGCTTTTTGTAGGCACGGCGAGGATATGTTTATTCGGTTTTAGTTGTCAATAGTGTTTGTCAACTGCGCTTATGGCGGCATCTATGTGTGAAAATATGTGTACCAACTTGGCAGCACTTAGCACCAAGATGGTTCCACTTCCTTTTCTAATTGCTTAAACTTCTTTCTTTTTACGTGGTGTTGTGTTTCGAGCAAGGTGGGTTAAGTATATAGCTCGTAAAATTTAATTAAAAGTGTAATAATTGTGCAAGAAATAATTAGAGTTTATTTTTAAAACACTAAACAAAATTATAAACACAAACATTTGTGTTAAATTCATCTGCATTCTGTAAGAAAAATGCAAAATAAAAAATTGTTTAAAACACGTGTGGTCTCGAATTGTATTTGATTTATGTTTAATTAGTGAAAAATACCATAGATTATATTTGTGGTGAGTACTTGTGAGCGGAATATAGCTACAGTGATTTTCAGAATAAAATATAAAGATCCATATGCAGCTTAATAATAAGTGAGGTTAGGTTATGGCACGTTTCTATTCTGGTAGCACTGTGAGTTTATATTCTGCATGGAAGTGGAATATTGATGTATACTTTTCTCTATTTCAGAACACTATCTTACATTGTTGAAACAGCACCAATATGCCACAGAATGAATATATGGAACGCCACCGTAAGCTATACGGTCGGCGACTTGATTATGAAGAACGTAAGCGCAAGAAGGAGGCTCGTCTTCCCAAGGATCGAGCACGCAAGGCACGTAAACTACGTGGTATTAAAGCAAAACTATTCAACAAAGAGCGTCGTAACGAAAAAATCCAAATCAAAAAGAAAATTCAAGCACATGAAGAAAAGAAGGTCAAAAAGCAAGAGGAAAAAGTTGAGGATGGTGCATTGCCACACTATTTGCTCGATAGGGGTGTTCAGTCAAGTGCAAAGGTGCTTTCCAATATGATTAAGCAAAAGCGCAAAGAAAAAGCTGGTAAATGGGATGTGCCAATCCCGAAAGTTCGAGCCCAATCAGATGCTGAAGTTTTCAGAGTACTTAAGTCAGGCAAGACAAAACGCAAAGCTTGGAAGCGCATGGTAACTAAAGTTACTTTCGTTGGCGAGAACTTCACACGTAAACCTCCAAAGTTTGAACGTTTCATTCGACCAATGGCATTGCGCATGAAGAAAGCTCATGTCACACATCCAGAACTGAAGGCTACATTCCACTTGCCTATAATTGGAGTAAAGAAGAATCCAAGTTCACCCATGTTCACATCGCTCGGAGTAATAACAAAGGGTACCGTAATTGAAGTGAATATATCGGAACTTGGTTTGGTCACGCAGACTGGAAAGGTAGTGTGGGGCAAATATGCTCAGGTAACAAACAACCCGGAGAATGATGGAGTTATCAACGCTGTGTTGCTTGTTTAATTAAGAAGTTTTAGTGTTGTAACAAATTTTCTCCTAGTTCGTAACCTATTTGTATTCGTTTAACTTGATTTCAATAAAAAATATGAATTTTAGTACAAAATTTACTGTTGTGATTTAAGTTTCCATAGGAATTGCTGCTCTAATAATCTTTGCTAGTATCAAGATAAAATTTTCAACAAAAAATATGTTTCTTTAATTTCAGTAACTTGGAGACAACACAATGCAGATCTTCGTAAAGACCCTTACGGGCAAGACCATCACTCTTGAGGTCGAACCCTCTGATACTATTGAAAATGTCAAAGCCAAGATTCAGGACAAAGAGGGAATTCCTCCAGATCAACAGCGTTTGATCTTTGCTGGCAAGCAATTGGAAGATGGTCGCACTTTATCCGACTATAACATTCAGAAGGAATCCACTTTGCATTTGGTGTTGCGTCTTCGTGGCGGTGCCAAGAAACGCAAGAAGAAGAATTACTCTACTCCCAAGAAAATCAAGCACAAGAGGAAGAAGGTCAAGCTAGCAGTTTTGAAATACTATAAGGTATACAATCGAAATGATTGCGCCAGAGAACTGAGAATGCAAACAAAAAATGCACAAATGCTGAGTGTTAAATGATCTGATTTTGGAATTCTTGAGTCTTGTTTATCTTGTGCTATTGACTTGAGAATTTGATTTAATCTTTCGAAAACTTGAAATTGCTGAATTTTGTTGACTTCTCACTGGCCATCGTGTTTTTTTATGGATCGTAAGTTTGCTAATTACATTATTTTTAATTCATATTTAGGTTGATGAGAACGGTAAAATCCATCGTCTCCGTCGTGAGTGCCCTGGTGAGAATTGCGGAGCAGGTGTTTTCATGGCTGCCCATGAAGATCGTCATTATTGCGGTAAATGCAATTTGACTTTTGTATTCACGAAGCCAGAAGACAAGTAGAAGGAATACATTCGTTTTTTATAGAATACCTTCATTCTTTACACTTAAAAATAAACGTATTTTAAATCAATTTTTGTTTATTTCTTCAAAAAATCTGTCACGATTCCTCATCAGTAATTTTAGTGATGGATTTGGATGCAGTTTCCTCTGAGTCGAAATTTAGTTGCAGTTACAGCCAAGTAGAACCAAAATGTCTGGGTTTGGATAAGAGTGTGTCATCATTGTCTTTATCCTCTCTATAAAATAAATAGAAAAACACTTTGAAGAATATTTCGACTTGAAAATGACTCAAAACATGCATTAAAGTTGAATACAGACTCGTAAACAGTGAAGCGAATTTAATTCCCTCATGTGGTGATACCATCACCAGGGGTTAGGGTGCTTCTGTGCTTTTATACCCCTGCAGAGTACATTAGACTTTGCAAAATGACTGACCTCTATCGCTTGCGAGCAAATTACCTCCAAATTTCCTTGGATTGCTAGTGGGGGGAAGTAAATAATCACAACAAAAGTATTGTATATATGCATATATTATTTGATGATAGCTATATAGATTATTAAGTGGAAGATACATTGAGAGATACAAGAAAATAATTCCCATTTTATTCAACTTCAAAGTTCTAACAATTAACCGTATCGACATTCAAGCATTTATACATGAATGTCAGTATGTCAGTTGCTTCAGCAATACGTTTGGTAGTTGGTTTTCCATCACCATGTCCTTCCTTGCTGTATACGCGTAATAGTAGAGGATTCGTTTGAAATTCTGAACTGCGAATAGCGTCCTGAAGAGCGGCAACGAATTTCAACGAATGTAGTGGACTCGCACGATCATCATGATCACCAGTGAGGATCAGCGTCGAAGGGTATTCCTCGTTAGCAGACTTTGGCGTTTTCACATTGTGCAACGGGGAATACTTGTACAAGTTTTCGAAATGTTCCTTCTCATCCGGATTGCCGTAATCCGAGCACCAAGCATGCCCAATAGTAAATTTGTGGAAACGTAGCATATCCATAACACTGAAAATACATAGATCTCATGATTTGCATACTAAATTTATAAAGTGTTCATAAGAAATTTAGAGCATACCCCACTTGAGCCACAGCAGCACCAAACAAATCTGGGCGTTGGTTAATGCAAGCGCCTACCAATAACCCACCATTTGAGCCACCTTGTATAACCAAACGATCTTTGGTAGTATAGTTATTGTCAATTAAATATTGAGCTGATGCTGTAAAGTCGTCAAATACATTTTGCTTGTTAAGCAAACGGCCTCCATTATGCCAGTTTTTACCGTACTCGCCGCCACCACGTAAATTTGGATAAGCTAGTACTCCGTCAAAAGTATTAATGAACATAAGGCTAGCGATGTCAAAGTATGGCTGCATGCTAATATTAAAGCCACCATAACCATATAGTAGACAAGGGCGAGGAGCAACAACCTCTTTATTTTTTCTTATAATAAACATGGGAACTTTAGTGCCATCTTTGCTATTGTAGAATACCTGTTCCACTTTATAGTCTTTCTGATGGAAGTCTTCCAAGTTAAGGTTAATCTCACGGAATACTGTCGGTTTAACATCCGGTGTTTTGAAGTCATAGCGATAAATAGTACCCGGATTTAAAAATGATGAAAAATTATAAAATATTTCGGAATATTTCTTTTTGCCAGATACATCAACTATGGTGCCGATATCCAATTCGAAATTTCGTATCAATTCTCCTGTTTTTAGAGAATTCGCTTGTAAGGTACTCTGAAAATTAAATTTTTTTTTTCAGTTTTATAAAAACACAGTACCCCATAGTATGAATTTGTGCTTACCTTTACATCCTGAATATAGCAGCACAGAAGTTTATCCTCATCGACACATTTAACCCACATTAAAACATTTGTTTCATGCTCCTAAAAGAAGTTTAAGTTGAGCTCAAATTATTTTAAGTTTTATAATTAAAAAAAAAAATTGGAGAATTGTATTTCCTATACAAAATTCAATATATCATCTATCTATACTAAAGAGCTTTTAAGTGTATAAACCATTACTCTTGTTTTAATTTTTCTCAAATTATGCATTGAATCTAAATAATACATAAAATTTTCAACAGTAAGCTGTACTTGGCTTAAAAAAGTAGGCGTTTCTCAAAAAATTCTGTGTGGATTGACAACTTCTTAAGACTCTAGTCCATAATTTGAATTGGTGGATATCATTCTCTTTGTTATTAAACCTTCATTCGCATATGCTGCTACTAGATGCTCTTTTTTGTTTAGCCTTGGCTGAAGTTAGTTAGATTTAGGAAATATATATTAGTTTCTCATGTTCTTACAATTTTGATGTACAGCTACGGTCAAAAAAATAGTAGTAGATATAAGGAAATATTTTCACATCACGTAAACAATATTATAAATCAAACTTGTGATATAAAATCTTGCAACGGATTTATATTTCCATGTATTTAGGATTTGTACCTAGCCTTCCTGCACTAATCTTAATAATGGATCCTTTGTACACCAATTAGTCAATTTATGTTTACCGGTATCAATGTCACCCAATTCTCCTCAGCTGGATTCTCAAAGTCAATCACGATAACTCGATAATTTGGTGCATTTTTGTTCGTTTGCAGATAAACTTTGGAACCAATGTTAGTTAAGTACTGTAAAACAGTGAAATTCGTTAAGAGTTTATTAAATTATTCAATATTATTGAACTTACACAGTAGTCGGACTCAAAATTATCAATGATTTTGTTTATTTTTAGTTTTGAATGAATATCTCTTGTTTCTTTCAAATCGGCATAGTAAAGAATGTTATCGGAACAACCTTTAGCTATAGGTATAATTAGATATTTTCCACAATCGGAAACAACAGATTGGCTGAAAAGAAAACAAATAAATATATATGAGTAAAAATTGGTTTGAAAAGTAATAAGTTACGTTATTATTAACTAAAAGTGCTCTTATCATACAAATTAATTGTTGAAACGATGCAACTGGGGAACCATAGCAAAACAAATTTGTGAACAAGTGGGAGTGGCACTTCCCATGCTATGCATTTTTCGGTATATCTCCATAATCATTTACAGAAAAGTACTAAGATTTGGTGATGATGATGCTAGTTGACAAAATCATCCAACAAGAAAAACGATTGTAAAAGAGGGCGGGGCACTTTCTATATAACTTGAATTTTTATTATTGGATATCTCAGGAAAGATTTATGGTGCGGTACTAAAATTTGGAATAAAATGTGACTTGTCAATAGAATTCTGTTTATAAAATAGGAGTTGGCTTAAGTTAGTGGGTCTGACATTTTCTATGCAACCCTGATTTTATATACGGTATATTTCTTAAATTATTTCTGATACATTTTTGATACTTGGCACGAGAGTTTTTATTGCCAGTGGGATGCTGCAAGAAAAAAGGGTATTGGTTAAATAAAGTGGGCGGTCCAACTTGCATATGTCAGCTGATGGCCCCCTTTAGAAATATTTATAGTGCAAAGTGCAAATATTAAATACACAGAAATGAATGAAAAGTGAAAAGCTCGGCTTAGACTATCAACGGGCTGTTGTGCTTTAATAGCAGTATTGAATGTAAGTATTATTTTTGTAATCTCAATCTTATTTAAAATGTGGAACTTTGAATTGTGTGAATCAAATTTCTGAAGCCAATCACATCTACTATATACGACAGTTTTGAGTGAATAAAAAAGAACGGTAATTTTTATGGATAACGTAATAAACTCGCCTGCCTTAAATAATATCAAAAGAAAAATATGTGGTAAACATGAATGCAAACCAAATGCAATTTTAATTAAAAGTAATACTTACATACGCCATGTGGGTTCTTCTGGAAATTCGGCAACCAAAATATCCTTATCCTGTGATTCGCCAACACGATGATAATAGAGTTTCTGATTATCATTTTGTTTGGTGTCAGAGCCATCTATTTTACCATCTTGATCGGAATAGCGCTACGCATATATATTAAAGTAAATTACTATTGATATTAGGGATTTGTTAAAATTGCAACTAGGTGAAGTAACCTAACTTAAAGTCTTTCAGATCAAAATATAGGTTAGGTTAGGGGTTCAGAAAAACTGAGCGACCACTAGGACCAAGATATGCTCCATTATGATGTCACCATACATTATAAAATTCTACACACACGAAAGAGATCATCTTAAAATATATAACCATTCTAAAGCCACGCAGTCGCGGCACCTACAGTAGTTAGGTGTTGCGATCTAATCCTCAAGGCCATTTTGCCAAAGTACTCCAGTTAAAATTTGAGCTTATTTCCTCTCTAGACAAAAGAAGCTCTTAGTTCCTTTCTTATAAAGCATATGCCATAAATTTCGGAGTATCTTACAGTCGTTCCTGTTTGCCGAGATCTGTTGCTTCCTTCGCTTTCTGGTCTAGACATACTTTTACTATTCCTATGGACATGTTTAATGACTCCAGTTCATTTTCAAAACCTAAGGCCATTCTCGCTAGCTCATCTGCTTTGTCATTCCCTTCAATATTAATTGTGAACGGAAACTCAAATGAGTTTTACTTGACAAGTGTTGCTTCTCTTTGACATCGTACAAGGTATAGAACTGTGGTAGCTATTACCAGCCGCCACCATCGGGGAGGGTTTGGAAGAATAAAAATAAAAAATAAAGACTTCAAGCTATTAGTCATATCTAAATATTACATACATATATCACTAGAAATATTGTTTGTGGAACGTTTACTTTGAATTTAATAAGGGTAAAATTATTAGGAAAATTAATTGCAGACAGCTTATGCTACAAACGAACTATGCAACAGAGAAAAAACTATCTCGAAAATGCGTGGCGCGTTGCAATTTCAGTTTCTAATTTATGCTCACGCTATAGAAGAATCCTTTATTATCCTTGGTCCAGGAAATTTGCGAAAACTTAACTTCCTCGAGAGTTTCACCTAAATCCGTTCCTGTAGCCACATTTCGAATACGAATTTTTATCCAATCGGATCCGCTCTCACTCAATCCATAAGCCATAAATCTACCATCTTCCGAAAAGGATATTTGTGACAGAGCAATTGTACCATCTTCAGAAAACGTATTAGGATCTAAATATACTTTTGGTTTAGTATCTAAAGACTCTTGCTGGTACAGGACACTGTAAGTAAATTATATACCATATATTATATTTCAAAAATTATATTCGTACCTTTGATTTTGTAAGCCGGTGTTCATATAAAAGTAGTAATAATTTCCATATTTCATTGGGCACCCATAATTTGGATAGTTCCACAATTTCGTTAGCTTCTGGTTAAGTTTCTTCCACTCTTCACAGTCTTCCAAGAACGGCTGACTTATCTTATTTTGCGCTTCCACGTATGACTGAGTCTCAAGTGAATCGGGGTCTTCAAGCCAACGGTAGACATCTGATACTTTGGTCCCATGGAAATTATCTACCACCGCTATGTCCTTGCGTGCAATAGGATAATCGAATTTCTTAATGTTACGGATCTTTTTGGACTTTAAAGTTTCTACATTTATGCTTGCTGAAAGAACATAAAGAGATTTAAAAATTTTCCATTTAGAAATATTAAATATGTAATATAGTTAAAACTAGACTAACTCTGCTACATAAAGTAAGTTTAAGTGCAATTTTTAATAGAGCTCTAAAAGAAATGAAGAATTAAAATATTTTAAAAATTGTTTAAACATAATGCATTCAAGATTCACATTTAATGTTATCATAAATTTTGTTGTATTATAGATTACAATACATAAATTACACGCTTCGCTAGTTTTTGCGTTTACCAAACTGGCGTCGTCACCAAAAGATAAAATGAAATTACTAATAGTTTGTTGTGCAAGCACCATCATTGAGTTAATTCTCACTTACAGTAGCAAACTTTTAATACGTCGAATTTTGCAGTTCCGGTTGTAGTTTTGAAAATCTGATGGTGATTGAAAATTCGACTAGTTGGAGAGAAAGAACTTGCAGCACGAATGATGATAGATTTTATCATGGCAAAATGATAGTAGGTGATGGTCAGAGAATTAAAAACGTTAGAATTGTCAAAAAATGGTTTATTAATTTTTATTTATTTGTTAGATACAATATACTATATTAAAATTAACTCAGTAATAAGTGCTAGCTGCCAAGACTTTTGATTCGATTGTTAATTTACAATTTTTGGGCTAGACTACATTTTAAATTTAATATTTATGGTCCCACTACTAAATAAAAATTCAGCCCTCGCATGAATGGTTGCATTCGTACCGCAGGGAATTTACAGATGTGCTTGGTTTTTATAATTTTCGTCCATTCTCGACATATTCTCTAGTGATGGCAGCTCTACAATAAATACAACATTACAAAACAAACAAACAAAAAAAAAACCTAAAAGCACTTAGGGTATTCACAAGCTGCCGTATATGGTCGTATAAATATAAATTCGAAGAATACCCTAAATGCTTTGTTGGTGCTTTGTTATAAAACGCATAAACACGTAAACACACACACATAAATGTTGGCAAATTTACACACTTTATGCGGTTTGCAAGGCTTTCTTTGGGTTTTTTTGTCTGGCAGCAGTTTCCTAATGGTAATAACGGTGAAAATCACGACGCTAGGGAAGTTGTTTTGGAAACCCCAATCATGGACTATGTTGGCATAGCACTGCCTGAGTATGACGAGGTTTTAGCAGCCATCGCTCAGCTGAAAAACAATAAAGCTGTGGATGTAGATGGCCTGCCAGTTGAGTTGTTTAAGACCGGAGGCACAGAGCTCTAGAAACGCATGCACGGACTTTAATGGTTGGATGAAAGTATGTCCAGTGATTTAAATCCACTAGAAAGGTGGTCAAGTTTTTCTAATATTGCATATAAGATTCTTATGAGTGCAGGGTGAAAGACCGAACCTTCATCGTCAGCAAGCTGATTGGACCTTCTCACGGTGGTTCCAAGCCTTTGATAAGTTCACTATTGAACGCATATTTACTCTACAAATCCTGGAAAAATAACGAAACAAAACAGCCTCCTTCAACACCACGATTAGGGGTTAATTGTACGCCATTATGTTTTTTTGCAGCTCTGCAGAACGACTAACCAATATCACTTGCGCAGATAAAGTTTGGACCAACTTCTCTTAGGACATTATCCCCAAATCCCCTTGGATCCGACAGTGGAGTGAAGTAAATAATCACAAAACAAAAATATTGCCGGATATATGCATATATTATTTAAAAATTTGATGATAGCAATATAGATTATTAAGTGGAAGATACATTGAGAGATACAAGAAAATGATTCACATTTTATTCAACTTCAAAGTTCTAACAAATTAACAATTAACCGTATCGACATTCAGGCTTTTATACATGAATGTCAGTATGTCAGTTGCTTCGGCAATGCGTTTGGAAGTTGGTTTTCCAGCACCATGTCCGGCTTTACTGTATACGCGTAATAGTAGAGGATTCGTTTGAAATTCTGAACTGCGAATGGCGTCCTGAAGAGCGGCAACAAATTTCAACGAATGCAGTGGACTCACACGATCATCATGATCAGCAGTGAGGATGAGCGTCGAAGGGTATTCCTCGACAGCAGACTTTGGCGTTTTCACATTGTGCAACGGGGAATACTTGTACAAGTTTTCGAAATGTTCCTTCTCATCCGGATTGCCGTAATCCGAGCACCAAGCATGCCCAATAGTAAATTTGTGGAAACGTAGCATATCCATAACACTGAAAATACATAGATCTCATGATTTGGCCACCAAATTTATAAAGTGTTCATAAGAAATTTAGAGCATACCCCACTTGAGCCACAGCAGCACCAAACAAATCTGGACGTTGGTTAATGCAAGCGCCTACCAATAACCCACCATTTGAGCCACCTTGTATAACCAAACGATCTTTGGTAGTGTAGTTATTGTCAATTAAATATTGAGCTGATGCAGTAAAGTCATCAAATACATTTTGCTTGTTAAGCAAACGGCCTCCATTATGCCAGTTTTCACCATACTCGCCGCCACCACGTAAATTTGGATAAGCTAGTACTCCATCGAAAGTATCAATGAACATAAGGCCGGTGATGCCAAATGATGGCTGCATGCTAATATTAAAGCCACCATAACCATATAGTAGACAAGGGCGAGGAGCAACAACCTCTTTATTTTTTCTTATAATAAACATGGGAACTTTAGTGCCATCTTTGCTACTGTAGAATACTTGCTCCACTTTATAGTCTTCTTGATGGAAACCTTCTAAATTTAGATTGATCTCACGGAATACTTTTGGTTTGGCATCCGGTGTTTTAAAGTCATAGTGATAAATAGTACCCGGATTTAAAAATGATGAAAAATTATAAAATATTTCGGAATATTTCTTTTTCCCAGACACATCAACTATGGTGCCGATATCCAATTCGAAATTTCGTATTAATTCTCCTGTTTTCAGAGAATTCGCTTGTAAGGCACTCTGAAAATTAAATGTTTTTTTTTATCAGTTTTATAAAAACAAAGTACACATAGTATGAATTTGTACTTACCTTTACATCCTGAATATAGCAACATAGAAGTTTATCCTCATCAACACATTTAACCCAGCTTAAGACATCCTTTTCATGTTCCTAGAGGAAATTTATATACAAATTGTTAAGCCACTTCGATTATGTTTTGTTTTATATATAAAAAACAAATAGGAGAACTGTATTTCCTACACAAAATTCAATACAGTGTAAAATAATCCAGGGCTTTTTATTTCGAAAGAGATTAAAAATTTTAATTTCATTCTTCTTTAATAGGCGGTTACTCCCTACAGTTTTACGCTTTAAATCTTTTTCAAATTATGCATGAAATCTAATCTGGCATGTATAAATTTTCAACAGCGATCTGGGCTTGGCTGAAAAACTAGTGCTTTCTCCACTCTATTATTTGAATTGGTGCTTATCATTCTCTTTGAATTAAACCTCCTTTCGCTTCTGCTGCTTGACACTAGAAGCAATGACCAGTATTGGCCGAAGTTAGTTTTAGGAAATACATAGAAATGGATCTTTTGATCAAAAATCTTGTATTTGATAGCTACGCAATAGGTTTATATTACCGTGTTCGTACTTAGCTTTTTTGCACTAAGCGGAATTATTAACCGTTTCAAAAATAGTCAATTTATGCTTACCGGTATCAAGGTCACCCAATTCTCCTCAGCTGGATTCTCAAAGTCAATCACGATAACTCGATAATTTGGTGCATTTTTGTTCGTTTGCAGATAAACTTTGGAACCAATGTTAGTTATGTACTGTAAAACAATGAAATTCGTTAAGAGTTTATTAAATTATTCAATATTATTGAACTTACACTGTAGTCTGACTCAAATTTATCAATGATTTTGTTCACTTTTAGTTTTGATTGAATATCTCCTGTTTCTTTCAAATCGGCATAGTAAAGAATGTTGTCGCGACAATCTTTAACTATAGGCATAATTAGATATTTTCCACAATCGGCAACAACAGATTGGCTGAAAAGAAAATAAATGAATACATATGAGCAAAAATGTGTTGAATAAGTTACGTTACAATTTAAAATAAAAATTAAATTAAAAATAATAGCATCTTGGAGATCGATGTACATGTATAAAAATTTATCATCGTGGCAGGATAATTACGTAATGTTGTGATAAAGCCATGGGTGTTAAAATATTTGTTTCATTATTCAAAATTTGTTTGCTTTGCCTGCTGATAGTTTAGTAAGTTATATATCTTTCCTCTCTCGATTGTCGTACGCTGACCCCTCGTAAGTACTTTTCCAGCATTTTTGGAAGACAAGACAACGCAATAAATTCCTATAAATATATAAAAATAATAAAAAAAAAACATTTTTTTCTTATTTAAAAACTTTTTTTTACACATTCCTTATGTACATTTATTGCTTTTTTGTCGTCTCTTCCAAAAGTGGTGAACAACTACTTACGAGAGGTCAACGTATGACCATCGACATGAGTATTCACTCATCTCAGTTGCGCCGATGTATAAATGATTGCTTTTTTTATACACTATAAGGAGTATCATCAATATTCAATTCATTTTTACAAAGGAACACGAGTATATTTAAATAAATAAATAAATCGTAATTAAGTGAAAATATACTTATTAATTAAAAAACAATACCAGAGAAGAATTTATATTAAGAGGAGTAGGGGACTGTTCGTGCTTATAACGGAAGAGCAATCATGTCAATCCTTATTACTCTTTTTGAAGGTTATAGGACATACAATGTTAGAAACGAGTACAAAATAAAAGTGCTCTGGAGCAATAGAAAATAATCCATTGCCTGTTTTGGCAGGCTCCATGATTACTACAACGATAATCCTAAGCTCAACTAGGATGTTCTTGAGCATGTGCATGAGTTCAAGAATGTTCAGTACAAATGTACAAACATAAAATACGCAGAAAATGAACGAAAAGCAAAAGCTCGGCTTAGACTATCAATGGATCGTCGTGCTTTAATAGTAGTATGATTTAATGAATGTATTATTATTTTCTTAATCAAATAATTTTCTTTAAAATGTGAAATTTCGTATTGCGTCAATTAAACTTCTGAAGCCAATCACATATATACGATAGTTTTGAGTGAATACAACAAATACATTCGTTTTTATTAAAGCGTTCACCTGTCTCCAAATGTAATAAATTCGCTGATTTGATTATTTTTTGAAAATATCTGCTGTAGTGAGTATTTACATTTCATTTCCTGCCTTAAATAATATCAAAGGAAATATACGGTAAACATAAATACAAATCCAATGCAACTTTAATTAAAAGTGATACTTACATACGCCATGTGGGTTCTTCTGGAAATTCTGCAACCAAAATATCTTTATCCTGAGATTCGCCAATACGATGATAATAGAGTTTCTGATTTTCATTTTGTTTGGTTTCAGAGCCATCAATTTTACCATCTTGATCGGGATAACGCTATGCAAACATATTTAAGTAAATTACTTATCAAACTAAAACTTAAAACTGCAGCTATATAAAGCTAAGTACACAGTTACGGTCAAAAGAAATATGATATATTTATGTACCTATTTATATAATGATGTTGAAGTCTTAAATATTTATAGTTTTCAATTAAAAAGCTTTTGAAAAACTCATTAATGAAATGCCTCTAAGATGGGCTGCCGCACTATTCGGTATCTAGTTTTATTTCAATTTATAATTTATACTCACGCCATAGAAGAATCCTTTATTATCCTTAGTCCAGGAAATTTGCGAAAACTTAACCTTCTCGAGAGTTTCATCAAAATCCGTTCCTGTCTCCACATCTCGAATACGAATTTTTATCCAATCAGACCCGCTCTCACTTAATCCATAAGCCATAAATTTACCATCTTCCGAAAAGGATTTTTGTGACAGGGCAATTGTACCATCTTCGGAAAGCGTATTAGGATCTAAAAATACTTTTGGTTCAGAATCTAAAGACTCTTGTTGGTACAGTACACTGTAAGTAAATAATATAACAAATATTTTGTGTAAAAAATTATATTCGGATTAAAATGTTCAGTATTGACCTTTGATTTTGTAAGCCGGTGTTCATATAAAAGTAGTAATAATTTCCATATTTCATTGGGCACCCATATTTTGGATAGTTCCACAATTTTGTTAGCTTCTGATTGAGTTTCTTCCACTCTTCACAGTCTTCCAGGAACGGCTGACTTATCTTATTTTGGGCCTCCACGTATGACTGAGTCTCAGGTGCATCGGGGTCTTCTAACCAACGGTAGAAATCTGGTACTTTGGTCCCATGGAAATCATCTATCACCGCTATGTCCTTGCGTGCAACAGGATAATCGAATTTTGGTTGCATATTTTTAATGTTACGGATCTTTTTGGATTCTAAAGTTTCTACACTTATGGTTGCTGAAAGAACATAAACACATTTTAAAATTCTAATTTTTCACTAGGAATTATAAATTTTCTATTGTAGTTCAAATGTGATTGGTGAAACTTGAAATAGCTTTGCAACATAAAGTAACAGTTAAATTACTTAACGAGAATGCATTTAAGATTCACATTTTTTAATCATAAATTTTGTTGTATTATGCATTACAGTGCATAAATTACACGTTTGTTCACCAAACTGTCCCTGTCATCGAAAGATGAAGTGCAATTACTAACATTTTATTATGCAAGCACTATTATTGAGTTAATTCTCACTTACAGTAACACACTTTTAATAAGTCGAATTTTGGAGTTTTGGTTGTAATAATGTTGAAAAGCTGATGGTGATTGGGAATCCGGCTAGCTGGAGATAAAGAATTTGCAGCGCGAAGAATGACAGATTTCATCATGACAGAATTATAAGAGGTGATAGCCAGAGAATTCAAAACGTCAGAACTGTCAAAAATGTTTCTTTTCATTTATTTGTTAGATAAAATATACTATAATAAAATTAACTCATTAATGAGTGCTAGCTGCCAAGGTCATCGACTTGATAGTTAATTAACAATCAATTAGTTAAACTACATTTTAATTTTAATATTTATGGTCCTACTTCTAAAGAAAATCAGGTAAATGAGGCATGGTTGCATTCATAACGCAGTGAACTTACACATGTAATTTCTTCCATTCTGTTCATTCTCTGATGATGGCAGCGCTAGAAGAAGTACAAAAACGTATGCTTTATTGGTACAAAGAATGCCCTTCTAGAATAAAAGAGGAAGAACCAGTTTTAGTGCATATCTAACCAAAATACAACATAAGAATGGTTTAAAGACAATTATTGAATACAGAGAGAAACATTTTTTCCACATTCGTTCATGAAAAGCTCCCTTTTATTACTCTTTAGGACGGACTAACGATAAACAATAATTTCTGGCAATAATTTCTTTATCTAAAACGGGGCAAACATCGTAATAATCTTCCTCTCTTAAAAATTTCTTTACAAAATATTGAATGAAATGTGGGTTGCAATACATTGCGACTCATAAAACCTCGATGGGATTGCCAGATACGAGAAGAAAGAAATTTGCAAGTTTAGGGCTCAAAAATATTCATTGATTGTTATAATATATTAAATAATAAATCCAAAAAGTCTCAAAAAATTGTAATCTATTATACAAATGTTTGGGCTATAACAATACTTAAATTTTGATAAATCTGTGCCTTGAATTTTTTCAGGTGAAGGGGTGCTAACATTTGTATGTGCTATATTATACTATAACAGCCTTAATAAAAGAAAATTTTCAAAATATTGTTCATGTTTATGATTTGACATCGTGGTAGTTCGCCTTTTTCTTCATAATTTTTTATACAAGATTTTAATAAGCAAAAAAATCTTAATCAGAAATGTTTATTAAGGAAATTGTATGCGTATTTTCACTGACGGCTCCAGAACAGAATTCGGTTCGGGTTCTGGGGTCTTTATTGAAAATGATGGAGTGCACCTTCACTTCTCCCTTGGGTTGTATGCTTTCTTTGAAATTTTTGCAATCATCAAGGCAATGGACCATGTTATTGATAATGGTTGGAGAGAAATGAGTATCTGTGTATTTAGTGACAGTCAGGCTGCGCTTAAATCCTTGCTTAATCCTCTAACCACGTCTAAACTGGTTATGCATTGCAAATCCAGGCTTGATTGTGTTGGAAAACACAATAGCCTGCTGTTGATATGGGTTCCTGGACACTCAGGAATTACAGGAAATGAATCGGCTGACCTTCTGGCCAGAAAGGGTTTGGAAACTGGTTTCCTGGGCCCAGAACCTGTACTCTCTTTGTCGTCTATAGCCATCAAGACCACCATTAATGAGTGGGTCGATTTGACCCACAATCGTAAATGGGAGGACTTGAGGGGCTTTAGACAAATACCATGTTACCTGTTATCTCGAAGCGTCTAACAGACTTTCTGTTATCACTTAACAGAAAAAGTTGTAGGCAGCTGGTGGGATTATATACAGGTCATTTCTCTTGGGCCAAACATTTGCATATGATTGGCCTAGGAGCTAGTGCCTTCTGTCCTTCTTGTGGTTTGGAGGAAAAATGTGAAGAGACGGCGGACCACTTTCTTAGTGTCTGCCCCGCTTTCTGCCAGATCAGAGTAAGCATATTTGGTACTGGAGTGTTGGGAGACGAACACCTGAGCTCTCTAACACCGCAGGATCTGCTAAGATTTATTAATAACTCTGGTAGATTTGAAGAATAGCAAAAGGGAACACAGGATATAGTACAATGGACGTAAAACTTGTCTGAGTGCTGTATTCTTAAATACTTCTTTTGTCCGTTCCAACAAAAAAAAAAAAGGAAATTGAAATAAAAATTTTAAAAAGTTATATCTTGCATATGAACAACATTTTCATTTCTTTTTCCAACACAAAGTTCTTTAAGTTTAAACTCCATAAATTTTTTATAATGTTATATTTTCATATTTGCTTGCATTTATGTATTATCATTCTCACATTCTGCTTTTAAATTACGCTTCTCAAAATCAGATACTGCGATCCGTACGATTGGATTTGCAGTACTTCGTTGCTGATTTCATCACAAATTTATTTAAAAAAGCAGAAACCCTGCACTTAATTTTATTGTTTTCTTTGTGTTGACATTCGTTAAGCACTATTCACTAGTAGGCTGTGAAAGATAAATCGGGTTTGTCATGAAAAATGTGTTTCGGAAAAAGAAACTAGATTAGAAAATTAAAAGAGATGGTTAATTGAAAAGGAAAAATAAATGAATACATAAGTTGCAATAAAGTAATAAAAATAAATAAGAAATTATTTTGAAATACAAGAAAAAAGAGGCAGCTCTTCAAAATAATAATATATAAGAAAAATCAATGGCTCGTGAAAAAAATAATGAAATTGAAGGCTGAAAGAAAGCAAATTTAAATTATATTTATTGCTAATTGATAGGTAAATGATTTATTTATATAAAATAGAAAAACTTATCTAATGAATTTTGTGAGTTAAACTTATCGCTGATGGTCTCCCTTTAAAACAATATTTTAAACAAGTTCAGGTGAGTTTCATTTGAGTAATTAATATTTTCATTTACTGCTGAGTATGTAGGTAATTGCAAATTTATATCTCTTTGTTTTCTTTTGTATATATATATATATATATATATAATCTGGTTTCTTTATCTCTTTCATGTTTTTTTAGTTAATGTTATGTGTTGTTTCTTTGCGTATTATTGTTTTTTTTTTTTTGTTTTGGATTTTTTTTTTAATAGCTTAGTTTCATTGATTAAATTAAATGCATCTATGTATTTTCATTGAAAATATTTATTGATTCAGTGCTATTCGATATACTGTATTTAATAAAATTACTATGACAATTACAATAACTAAAACACATGTTGTTGGCTGAAAAAGTCCTCTCCATAAATAATAAAACTATGAATTACTTAATTTTTAACAATATTAAATCGCTAGTTGCACACACATCGCTGTCGGTTTTCATTCTTGCGTGGGTCGTCGATGTTGTTAAACTTTATTTTCCCACCCACCCATATAAAATTTGTGTAATCGAGTTGTTAGTGACTTGATATTGCAGCTGCTACTTTTACACTAAGTATATACAGTGTGACAATTATATTTAGTTACAAATTATACTAGCCATATTTACCAAAATAATAAAAATATAATTTTTATTTTTGTGAAAGAGGCAATAATGTAAGGTTTAAACCCCTACACATTTCCATTTTTCTTGGGAACTTAGATGTATACATTTTCAATTTGGAAATTTTTTTTTTTACATAAATTTGTTCCAACATTTACGCACAGTTTATATAAAATTTTCGGTTCTTCTCCCTGTTTTGCCGGATTTGAAGATTTTGACTAGAAAACAATTACTGACACAGCTACGAGTACATCAGTAAAAGTTGAAGGAATAAATTCCGTTCCTTCATAACACGCAATAATACATTGTATACACACAATCCTGCACCCATTATCTTCTACATGATGTGCTGAGATACGGGATTTCTAATTTTGGTTTTTTATTAATTCGAAATAGGATAGGAAAAATAACTATTCCATTAGAGCGCGAAGCTCACTCAAAAACGTTTGCTTCACACGGTTGAACATATTTTCGAGCCGTTGCCAAAAATCAAAATACTTTTATCATATTTTTTGCGTTCACATGATGAGATTTGTCGTGAAACGACCTACGGCCTTCGAGCATGCTCGATCGTGTGAACGACCCTTTATGCTGAAATATCGAACAACATTTCAAGCTGAAACATAATATTTTTTTATTCAGTTAAATAAAAATATAATAAAGATAAAATTTCATTTCATGATTTTAATTTTTATAATTAAATTTCATACTGAAAATTAATTTTATGTTGCGGAATTTAGAAAGCATTTTGTATTTAAACGGTATCAGAAACATGTAATCAAACATAATTGTCACAGTGTATGGAGTATCAACTAACTGATCAAGTGTTGTATTATAAAAAGTGTTTCTTAACTTGTTTGCTTATTAAGTTAATCTACTTAAATTTGGTTCAAAATTTAACAAATATATTAATTTTGTATATATAAAATGACTTTCAATTACTCATTAAAATTGATAAGACTTATGTAAAAACAAAAGTACTTGATGAATTCCATGGCAATATTGTTAGTTTTTAGTTTGGATTTGTAATTGTATACGTTTTTCGTGTATAAATATCTTTACTCTCGGTATGATAAATATTTTATAAAAGAGTGAATTGGCAGAAATGCGTCAGTACCAAAGTTTATATTTTACAACCAACAAAATGGTAGGGTTGTATTTGTATTGGCAACACAAATTTGTGTTTGACTACAAATTAGATTTAAAGATTTATTTGGTGTCCTTTTATCAAGAAACTAATTTCATTTTGTCATATTATACCTGTTATTCACTAAAAATAGTGTTTTAGTTTAAAAAAAAAAGTATTTTATTGCCAGCACAATCAAAATTCAGTTAAAAATGTCTTTCCTAAGCCTTTGTTAAATGCACTAAAACTAAAGTTAACTTATTTTATTTCAAACTAGACTAAATTTTATTTATTTCATGATTTAGCATTATACCTACGATTGGTTTATAAAATATTTTTTTAGTATCTACATTTTACAATATAATATATATGCACAATTTTATACTCGTATTCAATTGTTTGTTTAGGCGATAACGAACATTTTATGGTTACGATACCGATTGGTGTAAAATGTATAATTTTACAATGAGAAATTCACACGTTTACAGCAAGCAAACCCAGCACGAATTTTAATCATTCATGAATATTAAGCTAAGAAATCTTTTTTCTGAGTGTTGTCTATATGTTCGAGTTTTCGCCGATCACCCAGTATGAAGATTTCTTTGTTTGTTCGCCAATGCAACCGTTTACACTGCTCAAACACCAATCGCGTGTCGTTCAAACCTCCTCAACGAAGGAAAAACTCTTCGTGTGTTTTTCTTCTTTTCTGTAATGCGTGGTGCGTTGGGGTACCATATCCCTACTTGGTGTAAACGCAAAGTGTCAGTGACAGTGATAGTCAGTGTTTGGTTGGAATCATATGTCTTAATTTTATATTTTTTTTTAGCAATGTGATAACCATTGAAATATAGTATATTTTGCATCCACCGTATTAGTACTGTCATTTCAAAAGTTTAGACGTTGATAGATTGGCTAAAAAAGGCAGATTTCACAGAAAAGTCGTAGATATTTTTTTTTTTATTATTTCGCAAAATTAATTCTGATTTGTATGCAAAATTAATAATCCCCTTCCTTTTCAAAGTAAAGTAATATGCCCTAACACTGGTTAAGACGAAAATCACACGATAAATCTGAAAAAATTAGGTTTTCGGAACCATTTTCAGTTTTACCTTTTTCTAATTTTAAGTAAAACCAAGTGCCTAGTTAATGTTTTACCATGGAGAAACAAACGAACATTTCTGTTAAGTAGAAATAATAAAATAATTATGATGTAATGACAGCAAACGAGCGGTGCAAGCATTTGGATTCATATTAATCCATTAAACAAAAGACAAAATCAAAGTTTTATCAAAACTTGTCTTAATTTTAAATTGAAACAAAAAAAAAAAAAAAAGCTTGTATTTTCTTTAGTAAACGTATGCCGAAAATTATAGTTAAATCTCAAAACCAGTTTTGTTTTTATAAATATGTACATTTAAAATTAAACATTTATTGCTGTTTCTGGTTCTTTGGTTATTGTAAACAAAATAATAGTATTTATTTAATAAGTATTTCGACATTATTCATGTGATGTCACCAATATTTAAGGATTATTTGTCAGTTTTTGAGATATTTTTGTCATTTGGTTTTTTTTGCTTGTTTGTTTTTTATAATTAAGTCTATGCATTCCGCAGTGTTGAGAGCTTTATTATTTTTGTTTTCAATAATAATCTTTTTATTTGCTTAGTTATTTCTATTATTTGTAAAATATACGAACACTACATTTTCCTACTTAATAGAATACTACAGTTCTATATAGAATAGAGAGTTCTTAGAGGTAACTTCACCCTGTTTAATACTCCTAGCACTTGAGTATAGTTCGTTTCAATAGTGGATAATTCTGCTACTTCGGTTGTGAATTTGAAAAAACAAAAAACTCTCTGAAGTCAAGTCAAAAATCCATGTGCAAAAATTAAATATTAAATCTGCGATCATTATTTTTATAAAAAAATCAATAATTTATTACTAAGTGGATTTATTCTAAATTATTCCTTAAAGAGTCAAGGGTTAAAACAAAAAACAAGTAAAGTTGAAAAAACTATAAAAAAATTTGATTTTTCGTGGTTAGAAAAATTCCAATTGGATATTTACTCAATTTTAAATTTTCATTTATCAACTCTTCTGAAACAAACTATAAAGTATTTATAGTTTATTTATTTTTTTAATATTGTCTTGATTCGAACTCTCCAGCTTGAAAGTTAGCTTTACTTATTCAATCATTTTATATTTATATCTGAGAAGTTTTTATAGTTTTTAATGCACGATTTAATC
Source organism: Toxonevra muliebris (assembly GCA_963691655.1). Lineage (NCBI taxonomy): Eukaryota > Metazoa > Arthropoda > Insecta > Diptera > Pallopteridae > Toxonevra > Toxonevra muliebris. Next base: position 7,407,465 of record OY829329.1, on the reverse strand, counting down.
TAGTGAATTTTTAGGCAGAATGAAACAGTTTAATGGCCACAATTTGAAATCAACAATCCTTTATTATCCTAAAAAATCTTATTGCATCTTAGTTCATGTTAAATTATAGTTTTGCTTAGAAATTCTAAATAAAATTAAGGAAATGTTAATACTTTCTCTTTTTTTTTTCAGATTTTGCGCAAGAAATATAAACTCAAAATAAATATCTAAAAATATATTTCGTCTAGGAGTCTAAAATTTTTTTTTTTCGTAATTGAAACAACTAAATTTTTTTCAAAATTTTATATTTATTTATTTATAAAGGGTATTATTATTTTTTCTCGTCAAACTTGAAGAGTTTGCGGTTCTGATACGATATCGGATTAGTTTAACCAAGTTTTAGGCTAATTAAAAATCACTGCATCGTTAAATAATTTAGCAGGCCAAAAACAATGAGGAACAGTATTGAAAAATAATGAATCTGGTCGGCAGAACAACAATAATAAATGGATAAAAAAGTGGATTTTAAATGCACTTTTGATTCTACAACGAATTTAAACAAAATTAAAAAGATGAAAGGTAAATGCGACAATCATACAGATATTCCTGTACGGATGCATTGTTCGCTTGTGGTGCCAAACTCAATGTATAAAAAATTTCAACAAAATTCAAAACGTCAGTGTTCTACTGGGTCGATTGAAGTTGAATCATCGATTCTACTTCTAAATTTAAGTGCCAATAAGAATCAGACTGGTTCAAATTGTAAACATGAAGAAAAAAATATACGAAAGTCGGAATGTTCATTGTCATCCAGCTGTAAATCTTCGGAATCGAGTATATGTGCAAATGAATATAACCAGAAGAAACAATCTTGTTCAAATTGTAGACATCATAAAGAAAATAAGCAAGTGTGTAGCTGCAAACTTTGTCCATGCTGCCGAAAAGCAACTCAGAAAAAAAAATCCGAGCAAAATATCTGTTTTTGTGACGAAATATCTGTGCCAGCAATCGCATCTGTTGGACCCAATTTAATAGAAGCCCTTAAACGTGAACTTTTGTCAGAAATGCAAAAAAAGTCTATGAACTGCGAAACTGGGTTTGAATGTTGCTGTATTTGTTGTGCTCCCAAATGCAAACAACCAACAAACTTGTGTTGCTGTGCTCCCAAATCCAAACAACCAAAAGATTTGTGTTGCTGTGCTCCCAAATCCGAACAACCAACAGACTTATGCTGCTGTTCTCCAAAATCCAAACAACCAACAAACTTGTGTTGCTGTTACAAATGCCCCTATTGCTGTTGTAAAGACAACGTATCGAGTGAACCAGTTTGGAATTGCTACTGCCAATGCTCTCCCACCAAAAATAAAGAGTTTGACTGCTGTTGCCAATGCTCTTCTAATAAAAGTGAAGAGCAATGTCAACCAGTGCAACAATGCTGCTGTCAGTACGTTCCTAACAAAGGCAATGAAATTTGCCAACCTTTGTGTGATTGGTGCTGTCAGTGCTGTGTTACAAAAGTCGAACCACCAAAGGTCAAGTACTGTTGTACATGTTATCCTGTCAAAGATAATTGCCAAACCGAATGCCAGTGTTGCTGTTGTCCTAAGAAGACTATACCCAAAGAACCCGAAGCTTGCTGTTTTTGCTATCCTTGCCAACCTCCCAATGACGACCAGTGTTGTAAAAAACCTTCTCAACCAGCGTTTTCATGTTGTATGTGTTGTACTGACAATACAAATGAAAGAAGTGAGTTCCACTGTCAACCAGAGTGTCCTACTAGCTGCTGTCCATGCAGTTCGGAATCGCTTTCGAATATTAAAAGCAAAAGTTGCCATATGCATAATAACACAGTAAAGACACGTGCTTATCCCAGTAGATATCAGAACGACAACTATAATAAAAATAAAAATTTGATTGCGCACAGTTCAAATCGAATAACAAGTGGCAGTTTTCAAAAATGCAACCAACAAAATGTATCAAATGTATGTAAAGACGTAGGTGACAACAACTCAATATATTCCGTAACTCTGAATGACTCTGCAAATGATTGCAAATGTAATTGTCCTAATTCGGAACTGGGTGCTCAAACTTGCCAAAAAAATAAATCAATGAAAAGAAAAACTGCTGGCAAAAGTATTTGTTCAGATATGAAAGCGGATGATGAAAGTTTGAAAAAAAATAAATGTATGAGAGAGGAAATCGATTGCAAGACTAATAAAAATAAAAAAAACGACAACAATCGCACGCCTAACATTACTCAAAGAAAAGCTGACTGTGCTTACAATAATGGGCCCCCTAATACTTGTCCAACCAAACAAACAAATTCTTTAAAGAAAAACATCAATTCTTCAACTAGTGTTAGAAGAAAATCTAAACCTAACACTCTTAACATGTTATGGTCAATTAAGTCAAAACATTCTTCAGCCTGCATAAATTATTCTTCAGAGTCTTTAAAGAACAATAACCATTCTTCAGTTCATACTCAAAGAAAATCTGACGATAGATGTAACAACCTGCCAACTAGCACTCTTAAAGGCAAATGTTGTTGTTCAACTACGGAAAGAAATTCTTTGAAAAATAATAATCATTGTCCAATTAATATTGAAAGAGAAGCTGTCGGTGGATGCAACAACCTACCACCTAGCACTCTCAAAGGCAAATGTTGTTGTTCAACTACGGAAAGAAATTATTTAGAGAATAGTAATCAATGTACAATTGATATTAAAAGAGTAGCTGACGATAGACGCAAAAACCTGCCATCTAGCACTCTTAAATGCAAATGTTGTTGTTCAACTACGGAAATAAATTGTTTAGAAAATATGGATAATAGTTCGATTGATACTGGAAGAAATTCTCTGCTATCTAATTCCCGTCCAACCAAGAAAACAAATTCTTTAAAGAAAAAACACAATTCCTCAAATGGTGTTAGAAGAAAATCTAAACCTAGTTGTTTTAAACGCTTGTGCTGTTGTTCCAAAAAAACAACAAATTCTATGGAGAGCATGAATTATTCTTCTCGACAATCTTTAAAGAATAAGAATCAATCTCCAATTTATACTCAAAGAAAAGCGAAAAGAAATACTTTAGAAAGTAATAATCATTGTTCAATTAATATTGAAAAAGAAGCTAACGATGGATGCAACAACCTGCCACCTAGTACTCTTAACTGCAAATGTTGTTGTTCAACAACGGAAAGAAATTGTTTGGAAAATAATAATCATTGTCCAATTAATATCGAAAGAGAAGCTAACGATGGATGCAACAACGTGCCACCTAGCACTCTTATAGGCAAATGTTGTTGTTCAACTACAGAAAGAAATTCTTTGGAAAATAATAATCATTGTACAGTTAATATTGAAAGAGAAGCTGACGATAGATGCAACAACCTGCCACCTAGAACTCTTAAATGCAAATGTTGTTGTTCAACTACGGAAAGAAATTCTTTAGAGAATAGTAATCAATGTACAATTGATATTAAAAGAGAAGCTGACGATAGACGCAAAAACCTGCCATCTAGCACTCTTAAATGCAAATGTTGTTGTTCAACTACGGAAAGAAATTGTTTAGAAAATATGGATAATAGTTCGATTGATACTGGAAGAAATTCCCTGCTACCTAATTCCCGTCCAACCAAGAAAACAAATTCTTTAAAGAAAAAACACAATTCCTCAATTGGTGTTAGAAGAAAATCTAAACCTAGTTGTCTTAAACGCTTGTGCTGTTGTTCTAAATCGGCAACAAATTCTTTGGAGAGCATGAATTATTCTTCTCGACAATCTTTAAAGAGCAAGAATCAGTCTCCAATTTATACTCAAAGAAAAGCGAAAAGAATTTCTTTGGAAAGTAATAATCATTCTCCAATTAATATTGAAAGAGGAGCTAACGATGGATGCAACAACCTGCCACCTAGCACTCTTAAATGCAAATGTTGTTGTTCAACAACGGAAAGAAATTCTTCGGAAAATAATAATCATTGTCCAATTAATATTGAAAGAGGAGCTAACGATGAATGCAACAACCTGCCACCTAGCACTCTTAAATGCAAATGTTGTTGTTCAACAACGGAAAGAAATTCTTCGGAAAATAATAATCATTGTCCAATTAATATCGAAAGAGAAGCTAATGATGGATGCAACAACGTGCCACCTAGCACTCTTAAATGCAAATGTTGTTGTTCAACAACGGAAAGAAATTGTTTGGAAAATAATAATCATTGTCCAATTAATATTGAAAGAGGAGCTAACGATGAATGCAACAACCTGCCACCTAGCACTCTTAAAGGCAAATGTTGTTGTTCAACTGCAGAAAGAAATTCTTTGGAAAATAATAATCATTGTACAATTAATATTGAAAGAGAAGCTAACGATAGATGCAACAACTTGCCATCTAGCACTCTTAAATGCAAATGTTGTTGTTCAACTACGGAAAGAAATTGTTTAGAATATATGGATAATAATTCGATTGATACTGGAAGAAATTCCCTGCTATCTAATTCCCGTCCATCCAAGAAAACAAATTCTTTAAAGAAAAAACACAATTCCTCAATTGGTGTTAGAAGAAAATCTAAACCTAGTTGTCTTAAACGCTTGTGCTGTTGTTCTAAATCGGCAACAAATTCTTTGGAGAGCATGAATTATTCTTCTCGACAATCTTTAAAGAGCAAGAATCAGTCTCCAATTTATACTCAAAGAAAAGCGAAAAGAATTTCTTCGGAAAGTAATAATCATTCTCCAATTAATATTGAAAGAGGAGCTAACGATGGATGCAACAACCTGCCACCTAGCACTCTTAAATGCAAATGTTGTTGTTCAACAACGGAAAGAAATTCTTCGGAAAATAATAATCATTGTCCAATTAATATTGAAAGAGGAGCTAACGATGAATGCAACAACCTGCCACCTAGCACTCTTAAATGCAAATGTTGTTGTTCAACAACGGAAAGAAATTCTTCGGAAAATAATAATCATTGTCCAATTAATATCGAAAGAGAAGCTAATGATGGATGCAACAACGTGCCACCTAGCACTCTTAAATGCAAATGTTGTTGTTCAACAACGGAAAGAAATTGTTTGGAAAATAATAATCATTGTCCAATTAATATTGAAAGAGGAGCTAACGATGAATGCAACAACCTGCCACCTAGCACTCTTAAAGGCAAATGTTGTTGTTCAACTGCAGAAAGAAATTCTTTGGAAAATAATAATCATTGTACAATTAATATTGAAAGAGAAGCTAACGATAGATGCAACAACTTGCCATCTAGCACTCTTAAATGCAAATGTTGTTGTTCAACTACGGAAAGAAATTGTTTAGAATATATGGATAATAATTCGATTGATACTGGAAGAAATTCCCTGCTATCTAATTCCCGTCCATCCAAGAAAACAAATTCTTTAAAGAAAAAACACAATTCCTCAATTGGTGTTAGAAGAAAATCTAAACCTAGTTGTCTTAAACGCTTGTGCTGTTGTTCTAAATCGGCAACAAATTCTTTGGAGAGCATGAATTATTCTTCTCGACAATCTTTAAAGAGCAAGAATCAGTCTCCAATTTATACTCAAAGAAAAGCGAAAAGAATTTCTTCGGAAAGTAATAATCATTCTCCAATTAATATTGAAAGAGGAGCTAACGATGGATGCAACAACCTGCCACCTAGCACTCTTAAAGGCAAATGTTGTTGTTCAACTACGGAAAGAAATTGTTTGGAAAATAATAATCATTGTCCAATTAATACTGAAACACAAGCTGACGGTAGATGCAAGAAATGTTGTTGTTCATCTACGGAAAGAAATTCTTTGGAAAATAATAATCTTAAATGCAATTTTTGTTCAACTACGGAAAGAAATTGTTTGGAAAATAATAATCATTGTCCAATTAATATTGAAAGAGAAGCTAACGATGGATGCAACAACCTGCCACCTAGCACTCTTAAAGGCAAATGTTGTTGTTCAACTGCGGAAAAAAATTCTTTGGAAAATAATAATCATTGTCCAGTTAATATAGAAAGAGAAGCTGACGATAGATGCAACAACCTGCCACCTAGCACTCTTAAAGGCAAATGTTGTTGTTCAACTGCGGAAAAAAATTCTTTGGAAAATAATAATCATTGTCCAGTTAATATAAAAAGAGAAGCTGACGATAGATGCAACAACCTGCCACCTAGCACTCTTAAAGGCAAATGTTGTTGTTCAACTGCGGAAAAAAATTCTTTGGAAAATAATAATCATTGTCCAGTTAATATAGAAAGAGAAGCTGACGATAGATGCAACAACCTGCCACCTAGCACTCTTAAAGGCAAATGTTGTTGTTCAACTGCGGAAAAAAATTCTTTGGAAAATAATAATCATTGTCCAGTTAATATAAAAAGAGAAGCTGACGATAGATGCAACAACCTGCCACCTAGCACTCTTAAATGCAAATGTTGTTGTTCAACTGCGGAAAAAAATTCTTTGGAAAATAATAATCATTGTCCAGTTAATACAGAAAGAGAAGCTGACGATAGATGCAACAACCTGCCACCTAGCACTCTTAAATGCAAATGTTGTTGTTCAACTGCGGAAAAAAATTCTTTGGAAAATAATAATCATTGTCCAGTTAATATAGAAAGAGAAGCTGACGATAGATGCAACAACCTGCCACCTAGCACTCTTAAATGCAAATGTTGTTGTTCAACTGCGGAAAAAAATTCTTTGGAAAATAATAATCATTGTCCAGTTAATATAGAAAGAGAAGCTGACGATAGATGCAACAACCTGCCACCTGACACTCTTAAATGCAAATGTTGCGGTTTAACTACGGAAAGAAATTGTTTGGAAAATATGGATAATAATTCGATTGATACTGGAAGAAATTCCCTGCCATCTAATTCTCGTTCAACAGAGAAAACAAATTCTTTAAAGAAAAAACACAATTCCTCAGTTAATGTTAGAAGAAAATCTAAACCTAGTGCTCTTAAACGCTTATGTTGTTGTTCTAAAACAAATTCTTTAGAGAGCATGAAATATTCTTCTTCAGAATCTTTAAAGAACAAAAATCAATCTCCAATTTATACTCAAAGAAAAGCGGAAAGAAATTCTTTGGAAAATAATAATCAGTGTCCAATTAATATTGAAAAAGAAACTGACGATAGATGCAACTGTTGCTGCTTAAATAAGCCAGAACCTGACATGAACAAAGAAACCGAAGAAATTAATATTCTTCAACGGGAATGTTGTTGCTCCACTAAAGAAAACAAGGATCATAGTGCAACTAATGTTGAAAAAGAAGTTGAAGTTATATCTATCAGCCTGCACGACCATAATCTAATTAATACAATCAACCTGCCACCTAATACTTGTCCAGCCAAAGAAACAAATTCTTCAGAGAGCATGAATTATTCTTCAGATTCTTTAAAGAACAATAATGATTCTCTAATTTATACTCAAAGTGAATCTGACTGTATACAAAACGAGGTGTCACATTACATTCTTCAATACAATTGTGATTGTACAGGAGATCATAGTTTGATTCATACTAAAAGAGAATCAAACGATTCATTCACCAACTTTTCACCTAACACTCGTCGAACCAAAGAACAAGATTTTTTGGAGAAAAAGAATTCTTCAAGTCGTTTTGAAAGAAAATCTAAATCCAAACATAACAGTCTTAAGCGCTTATTGTGTTGCTCATCTAAGCCAAAAAATTCGTCAGAGAGCATAAACTATTCTTCAGATTCTTCAAAGAAGAAGAATCATTCTCCAATTTTTACTCAAAGTGAAGCTGACGTTACACCCAACAATGTGCCACATAAGGAAACAAATAGTTGGAAAAATGAGAATCAAATGAGGAACCTATCATCTAACACTCGTCGAACCAAAGAAGCAAATTCTTTAGAGAAAAAAAGTCATTCTTCAAGTCGCTTTGAAAGAAAATCTAAACCCAACATTTTTAAGCGCTTATGTTGCTCAAATAAGGGAAAAAATTCTACAGATTCTTTAAAGAACAAGAATCAGTCTACAATTTATACTCAAAGTAAAGCTGACGATACAGTTTATAGTCAAAGCGAAACCGACGTTGGATCCAACTGCCTGCCACCTAAAATTGAAATAGAAGCTGACTCGATATGTGAGGAACAAGAAATGGTATTACGCTTTTCGTGTGAAGAGTGTAGATCTGCGGATTCATCTGTTTTAGATAATGAATTTGATAGTGCAATTCAAACTGGACAATCTGAAAGTGAATTAAGCATTTCTGATATGGAATCAAAAATAAAATTATGCTTTAGGGGTAATGAATCGCCATCGAATATGGCTGAAGAAATTTTGAAAAGATTGTCATCAGCTCGAGGAAATTGCTTTAATGATTTAATAAATAACAAGGAATGCGCTGCAGCATTGCTTAAAACTTTAACAGATATTTGTATTCAAGAAGTTGAAAATAGAAGATCGCCTTTAACTTCTAATTCTGAAAGTTTTTCTTCAATTAGAGACGCAACTGAGCCAATAATAAATATTTGTGGCAAAGAATCAGAAATCGAATTGCAGTTCACAATTTCAAAGGAAATCTTATTAAAATTATTAAAAATAAATAAACAAATAGCAGAGGAAGACTCTGGACATTGCACTACTCCTGATTCCTCATCAGTTGATATCGAAGAATCTGAAATCAAATTAGAAATTACGGCAGAAGAATGCTCTACTGGGTATTTAGTGGAACCGGCTAACTTAGAATGCGAATGTGAATGTCCTGCATACAAAGGCGGATTTTTTCAAATGCAAACAGAAACTATTGAACAGTTGAATAGTTGTCTTGTTTTTTGTGAAAGTACAAACAGGGTTTCATCGAAGCGATCGGAAATTGGATTATTGACATCGAATGATTTTTATTGTCCAATAAGAGGCAACATTGTTCGAAGTTCAAAAACAGAAAAATTTTCGGTGGAAGATTCTAATCCTAACTTGCAGTCTTCCCCTGAATATAAAAAAAATATTACTTTTAAGGATTCACAAATCCAATTAGCAAATGAAATAGAAAAATTACTATGGGAATGTTGTTCATCAAAGAAGAACTACAATCATGCAATTTCAGATGAATGTGATTCCTTGAAAGGCCCTATTGGATTAAACCAATGCTCTGGAATAAACGTTTCTCTTGAAAAACCAGATATTAAGCTGCAAAAAACAACGGGCAAATATATTCTTGAAACTCCACTAGCATTAAAAAAAATTAAATATAATTGCTACCAGCAGACAAAAAATTGTGGTTGTCTAAATATAGATGCCCAAATAAATTGTGGTAAAACGGCAGAATATTTTGACTACTTTTGTCCAAGTAATTCACAGCGGGATGTGTGTGAATCTTTGGAAAAGCCAAATAGTCCGGTCAATTGTAAAAAACAAATTTCTGTAGAAGAATTTGGATTTGATCATCAAAGCATTCTGGAAGAGTGTTTATTTGAACGAGAATCTTGCGCTAAACTTAAAGGCGCACGGACAAAATGTAAAACAAACAAAGATCTTGAGGAATCAGGAGTGGAACCACATAATCCCGCAAACAAGTTTTCTTTGAAATATGAAAGTTGTGGTCCAATCCAGGACGATAGTTGTAAATTTTCAAAGAAACAAAGAATATGTTTTAAAAATATTTCTGGCGATAAACCAAATATTTCTACTGAAGAGCCTGGAATTGAGCTGCTAAGCACGACAAGCTTTATTTGCTTTATTGATTCAAATATTAACGGTTGTAATGGTAAACCTTCGGATAGAAAAAATAGATCATTAGAGGGTTTTAATAATTGTTTCTCAAATTCAGTAAAATGCAAACAGGATGTTGGCTTAAAAGAATCGGGAATTGAAATACTAAATAGTAAGGAAAAATGCCCTGAATATGAGAGCAGCGTTGGAAAAATGGATTCTAATTACCAAATCTTAAAAAAGAGAAAAGATCTGTCTGCAGCTCCCAGCTCCGTTTGCCACTTTTCCACGAAACTCAAAGCAGACCTGAATAAATCTGAAGTTAAGTTGGAAGACCCTGCAGAAAGATGCTTAACTGAATGTGAAAGTAGTATACCAATTCAGGACGATAGTTGTCGGTTTTCAAAGAAGGAAGAAACTTGTTTGAAAATGTTTCCGGCAGACAAATCAAATATTTCTGTTAAATTGACTGGAATTGAGTTGCGAAGCACAGCCAGGAGATACTCGCTAGAATATCATGCTACTAAAGATTATAGTTACCTAAATTCGGAGCAGCAAAAGAGTTCCTTACGGAGTTCTTTTGATGCCTTTACGGAACAACGAACTGAACAAAAAAATACTAGGGGAAAGTGTTGCAGCATTGAAAATATAGATAGCAAACCAGAAATTGATGTTCAAAGTGTCTCAGACTTGTGCACAACTGCAACTGAAAGTTCCGATTCAACTGCGGAATGTACTGATGCATCTTCAGAGATGTCTTTTTTGCAATATCCTATTATAAACAATAATTGTAAAGGATCTGGAATTGAGCTACGAAGAACGGTAGGAAAATATGCCTTTGATTGTTCACAAACTTCTACGAATTTGAAATGTAAATGCTGTTCGCCATCAAAGGAGTTCTATTCTCCATGCACGAAATACCAAACAAATTGTAAGATTCCAATTGCTTGGAAAGATTGTTCAAAAATAGCTGAATCCCAAGCTGACCTTTCCTCCGAAAAGAATTTAGAATACAAATTAAGTTGTTATTCTTCAAGCGATGCTATAAAAAGTTTAGAAAACTCACTAGAATCTCGAAGAAAAAAGAATACATCTAACATTATTACTAATACTTGTAAATTTAATTGCCTTTGTACTCAATCCTTTGGGAGAACTTCAGCACATGTTTCTCACCCGTTAAAACCAAAATTAACACGTTATAGTAACTGTACCTATCCTAGTCCTCCAGATTTTTCTAGCATCCATAAAAAATATAAACCTCCCAGGAAGAATTGTGATCGAAATAACAAAAAGCCCTCAAAACCAAAACATTGCAAGAAAAGTGTGCCGGTGCATTTACAGAGATCGTTTTCACCAATTGCAACTTTACCTTCGAATTGTGGCAGTAATTTGAAGCACAAAATGTCATTCGATGGAGAAAGTTTTGATAAGGACTGTTCGGTTCGGGTTGCTGTTCGGTAAGTTTAATTTTCTCTTTTATTATTTGCATTATTACATACTTTTTCTTAACTTCAACCAACTTTACATGTGTTATTGCTTTCGCAAACTTATTTATTTTCGGTGACATTACAGAGGAATGTAATTTAATTTTATAATTTTTATCTTCTTTAGAAAATGTTCAATAATTTCAATTCATTTCTTATTCAGTATATCCACCTTTCATAAAAATACGGCGCTAGATCCTGTGAATGTACTGCTGGGCAAATTTCTTCTATTCCTAAAAACGCAATAGGTTAGGTTGGAGTGGCTGTCGAGAGACACACTTAGGCCTTTTTTTTTTTTTTATATATATAAGAAAGTTATGAAAATTAACCACCAGACGAAGACGGGAATCGAACCCGAACCTCCCAGATGAAAGTCTAGTGTACTACCCATTAGACTATCGAGAACGTCTAAAAAAAAAAAAAAGCAATAATGTTGTTGCCTTTTCGGTAGTGTGAGCAGGCGTATTATCGTGATTGGAAAAAAATAGCCAACAGTTCCCTTTATTTCTGATTTTCCCATAAAATTTTTGCAAGTAAAAACTTGTGGTAAGGAATTTTCTTAGCAGTTACCGTGTGAGTTTTCAGTTATAATTTTCGCCCTGGTGAAGTAAATCCACATCATATCTTTGTTGTCTTGGTTTAATGGGTGGATTTGCACCTTTTAGGCTCCATACCATGTAATATTGTTTGCCTCCTTTGTCGTACTTATACACAGAACCAAGCTTCATCACCTGTTACGGCTTAAATATTGAAGAAACTAGGCCTTCTGTTTTCAAATTTTGTAAAGAAATATTAAGTAAAACTAACACATGCTACTTTTATTCAAAATTCGGGGAACCCATGTAGAACCCGAGTAGGTTTCTTCATATATCCCAGATGACCTTCTAATATTCGTGACTCAGCCATGGTATTCAACCCCAGTTCATCAACTGACTTTTCTTAAGTCAATCTTTTTCCATATTTGTTTCGTCGGTCAAAGATCCTCCACGAAAATCTCCCTTCGCAAAAAAATGTCTAAACTGGAATCTTTGAAAACACTTCAAAACAGCCAAAACGGATAACGTATTTACTTTATATGTATTTTGGGATTCGTGGAAAATTTGCACTGGCTTAAGGGAGGAATACCATATAGCGGGCACAAAAATCGATTTTTGTTTTACATAAACCAATTCTACAACCATTCACAGTAAAGTCCGAAAATTGCCTTGAGCAGCGCATTGTACTTTAAACAATGTTTTTAAGACAGCGTGCCATGTTGTAAGAAAATCGCTGAACCGATTTGCATGATTTTTTGTATCAGTTATAGTCTAGCCCCTGATTACTTTTTACGTACGCTGTTTTTTACAAAAAAATACAAAACCGTCAAGGACTACTCAATCCAATTATGCAACTAATTTACACTTTTTTGTTTTGGAAACTTGTCCTGAGAGTCGATTTGGCACGCCATTTGCCTCTGCACCGAGTGAATAAATTAAAACATTACATTCCTTTCTATTTTGGTGTTTCCTCATATTTCTAGTTTCCGGATTTGACAAAAAAAAATCCGTTATTTAAATTTTCCGGAAATTCAGATGTTTCATTGATATAGTAAATGCAGATACTCTGGAGAAAACACATTACGAATGAATTTAAGTTACTACCTTTATTTCTAATACAATTATTATGTACAAACATAACAAAAACAGATGCATTTACTAAATATGGCACATCAACATTCAAGTTACCAATTAAAATGTGTGAATAAAAATGAACATTCAATTTACTATTGACTCTTTTAAAGTTCCGAATTCAGCAAATTTTATTTGTACTTGGCAATACCTTATAAGGAGATGTAGTAGGTTTTCGAAAAACAGATATAATCGTTTGACTACCAGAACCATGAATGTGCAAAATTTTTGTTTCGAGAAAATACAAAACTTTTAAAACGGCCACAATAAATCTTATTTTTAAATCCAATTTCACAGTATAATTTTAAATTGAATTTAAGTTAATTGTTAATTCAAAATTATATGTGATTTAACTTTTTGCGGTTTTTACAGTGCCAGAATTTAAATATTAATTATGAGTGGCAACACTGCTACTGCTCTTCCACTTCTCTATGAAGTTGGCTGTCATCTCGATTTATATTATTTCCACTAACATCGTTTTGATGTTACAAAAACTTTTCTTCAAGAATATTTCACTTTCGGACTTTTCGGAACAAAATTCAATCTAAATTGGGGGGGAAATTTAGATTGAATTTTGTTCCGTCGAATACTTTTGTATTGAATCATGTAACGAAATTTATAGATGACTTCTTCTACTAGTCTTTCACAAGCACTGAAATCAAAATCACAATCTTTTTCTACACATTACTGAAGCAAGCCTCAGAAAACTTCTCAAAATAAAAACAACAAAATTTGTATAAACACTAAATTTGTCTAGAAACGAAAGAAATGAACGCATATGAAGTATTTCACACGCAAACGCAAACAACCATTAATTGCCTCTACATTTTGGTAATGTGCATTTTACCAATGTTGTGGTTTGGTGATTGTAAGAAAACCATGTCGTTGCTGTTTAAAAAAATTCAGTTATCAAATTTTGAAGAGGAAAACGATATCCAGATAGATTTTCCACAAAACTTGCAAATTCTTCTGGTGCTGTTTGGTATAGCTTCCTACTACGTTCATCGACGTTGGCGTTTACAGCTACAAGATTTGAGATGTGATGTTCTAAAAAAAGAAGCTTCTTTTACAGAAACTCAGGAACTGCATGAACTCAAGCTGAAACTTCTTGATAAGATTAACAATATTATCCAAGAGAAAATTTCTATACCCCTTCGGCACATCGCCACGGGTATTCCACCAGAAAAACATTTTGTTTCATATTCTAGCAAGCGTCAAATGTATCCTATGGAAAATATAATCGAAGAAAATCGAGAACTTGGTAATAATTCAGATTTTGAAGGTACTGATAAGGTGAAGAAATCAAAAAAGAAACTCTCACCAAAGCGTGGTAATATAACGCCTCGGACTCCAAGTTCATCGCCGAGAAACCCTATTTAAGCGATTATTGGAATTATGTTTTGATTGGCTGAAGATATTTAAACAAAATTCTCAGACGGCTAAATATATACTATATTTTTAAAAAATTACCTTGTTTAACCTTTATTATTATCACGGTGGAATAAAATTCTCTCACTTTCAAAAAAGTTTCTAGACAGTGACGTAAATTTTCTGAAGCGGATTTACTGTTTTAAATATTCTCGGGTTAGATCAGGATTCGACAATATTCAGGAAAATGTCCATACATTTTTTTATGTACCTATTGTAATAGTTTCCTCTAAATTGCGTCTCTCTTAAATGAATTGGCCGCTTAGATGAAAAACCTTGAGATATGATATATTCGTAAAAAAATATCGGCAACAAATTTTCACGTGAACATATTCACTTGTCAGCAATACATTTTAGATTGCCTACAGGGTGATATCTCCATGGATTACTCAAAATCCTGACTTGCTACATTCGTGTTCAACGTCAAAAAATTTATAAAAATTATCTACTTTCATTTGTCGTGCATACCCGCTATAAAAAATGTTTGTATGGGGGATTAATTAATCTTACGCTTAGATCGCGGGGGATATCTATTGAGGGATACAGCTAATATCAAGAACAATTAATAGCTACATACTTACGATAAATGCAAAATATTTCATGCAAAAATCTTTTACGTCTTTTATAATAACTAAAACCCTCCATATAAATTAAATACGATAAAAATGCAAAATAAATAAATGCACAAAAATTGTTAGGAGACTGCGTTCAGAATTTTCTTCATCGCATCACTTTTTATATTGAAGCTGTTTATTACATATATAAAAATTACAATTTAATTCTATTTCAGAATACGACCACAAATCTCACGAGAATTGATTGACATGTGCCGTATTTGCACAACAGTGATTCCTGGGGAACCACAAATTGTTCTTGGAACGGACAAGGCGTTTACTTTCGATTTCGTTTTCGATGCTAATTCAAATCAGGTGATTAGAAAAAGAAAAGTGATGTAATTTATAATGTTATTTATTTTCGAACAATATACAGGGTGATATCTATATGGAATGTGTGGAGCGTCTTGTTGAAGGTGCTCTACGTGGATATAATGCCACCGTATTGGCGTACGGCCAGACTGGTTCCGGAAAGACATTCACAATGGGCACTGGATTCGATCGCGAAATCGATTTTGATCAGCAAGGTATTATACCACGGGCAGTTGGGCATATCTTTGCAGGTATTGAAGAAATTCAGTCACGGGATTGTGATGAAAACAAGTCGTCGGATCTCGAGGATGCACAATTCAGTGTAGCCGTACAATTTATGGAATTATATAATGAAGATATCATTGATCTGCTTGATCCATATAATAAAGGTCGAGTTTGTAAAATACATGAAGACGGTAGTGGACAAATTTCCGTTACAGGAGTGACTATAAAACCCATTCACGGCCCTCAAGATGCTTTAAAGTAAGTAAAAAGTCTGTCTTATATTTATAAATATTTTTCTATAAATTTTGAAAATTTCGTTGGTAATTTTAAAAGTTCAAATAAACATATCATTTACTTTCTTTTTTACGCCAATTTAGGGCGTGCTCATTTGTGTAATTATATTGTGAATGTTATTTTTCGTTGTGTTTAGATGTCTTCAACAGGGCGCTTTGGCACGAACTACGGCCTCGACCCAAATGAATGATCAGTCGTCGCGTTCTCATGCTCTTTTTACAATTCTAATACGACGACAGCGTGTTATTAATAACGGCATCGGTATTCCCGGGGAAGATTTGGAAACACTTACATCGAAATTTAATTTTGTAGATCTGGCAGGGTCAGAACGTTTGAAGCGCACAGGAGCTACGGGGGAACGTGCTCGTGAGGGAATATCCATTAACAGTGGTCTACTCTCGTTGGGTAATTGCATTTCAGCGTTGGGAGATAAATCTAAAAAAGCTACACACATTCCTTATCGTGATTCAAAATTAACAAGATTGCTACAAGATTCTCTTGGAGGCAACAGTCAAACATTGATGATTGCCTGCGTGTCGCCGAGTGATAGAGATTTCATGGAAACATTGAACACATTGAAGTACGCAAATCGCGCAAGAAATATCAAAAATAAAGTACAACTAAACCAGGATCAAAGCTCGCGTACAATATCACAATTAAGAAGAGAAATTGCAGCGCTGCAATTGGAGCTATTAGAGTACAAGCAGGTGTGTGTGTTTGTTTGTTGCACATTTAATAACTTTTAATGTTACTGTGTTATTTTTCTTCTTTTTTTTAAAGGGTAAACGTCTTACAGACGCCGAAGGTAATTCATCGCTCTCGGACACTTACCATGAGAATGCACTGTTAATGGCAGACAATAAGCGTCTACAACAGCGTCTTAAAGCCATGCAAGAAACTATTAATGTTTTCACTGAAAAAAATGTTCAACTTAAGTTGGAGCATGAAATGCATGGTTGGTCCTCGTCCGTAGACTCTGATCGATCTGTTACAAATATGGTCGCAGGCTATTTAAGTGAAATTGAAAAATTACAGGCCAAGTTAATAGAATCCGAAGAAATGTACCAACAACTGAAGAAGAACACTACCGCTCAAAATACGCCTCGGGGTGTCGCAAAAGGAAACGCCGGATATGAAGGTAAGCACAAGCATCAGGTTATTTTATGCATAATCAACATTCAGGGGATACATAGGTGTTAATTTTAAAAAAGAATGCAGTTTAACGGGAAGGGAAGAGGTTATAGAAGTATCCATCATTTTTTTTTTTTTGTAATTGCATAAGCTCAAAAATTTGAACTTTGAAATAAAATTTGTTACATAAAAACGACGTTTGTTATGAAATTTTATGATAAGGGCACCTATATATTAATTGCTGCAATGCGAATTTGTTTCCTTAGTCTGATCTATTAAACCGCAATACCAATTACATATTTTTCGCTTTCATACTAATACAGCAATATCCACGTCGTCCACGTTATTTAAATTACATACTTATTTTACTTATTAAGGCCTAATTTTAAACTGAGTATTCCACATAAACGTGCACATATGCTTTTTGGTATTTGTTACCAATAAGCATATGTAAAATACATTATAATATGAAATACAAATAAAATACTGATATTTCGTCGTCTGTCGTGATAGATAAACCTAATTACCTAATTCTGCAAGCAAAAAGTCTCTATAATTTAAAGCGAAATTTATATAATTTACAAGTGTTTCCCAATTACTAATACTTCTACCATTTAATAAGTCTACTATTTCGTTTTCATCTAGCACATTTTTCCCAAAGCAAGTATCTCTAAATTCCTTAAGTGCCGGACATTTTCCTATGAAATGCTGAAGAGTTTCATCTTCCCCAACGTTGCATAAATTGCAGATTTTTGACGTTGTGTCCCAAACTTATTTGCTTTCGGTGGCAAAATATCACAGTGCTCATTAAATATTGCTGTTATTTGTGTTTTTGGGGTCAAATATCTGTAGAAACTGTTGGCACTCGATACTGCTTTCAGTTTGAATTCTTCACACACTTTATTCTTAAGCCTTGTTACCAATCCTTCACATCGCACCCGTATTTGTTACCATTTAATATATCTTCTTTTTTTTTGTGATAGATCCTGACGACTTGATAAACTTAGCAAAACGTGGACTTGAGAAAGATCGGGAGATGCTGATGTCACGTTCATTGCCCGGCTTCCAAGAAGATAATTGCAATAATGGTGATAATCCAAATGAATCATGCGAAAGCGATGAGACTGATGATGAATCAGATGATAAAAGTAAGTGGTTTATAACAGTGTTTGTATATATACTATTTTTTTAAAATTATAAATTTTCTTTTTCAAAAATTCAAAAATTGAGATGGCTATTCCGAAGCTTTATCAGAACTTCAAAAATTAAAACAAAGGTTAACAATGCGAATAAAAACTGCATTGATTCCTTAACCCTTTCGAGACCATGGTCACCGGTGGCCCAAAATACAGTTTTTATACTTGTTTAAAAAAAAATTATTGTGTTTTAATTATCACTAAAAAAAGTTCGGAATTGTAATCTAATTAACGGAACCTGATTTTTTTTTTATATATATCGCTTCCAATTTCGACATTTATTGCTATTTATTTAAACATGATGTCTGACTGATGTCACATATTTTTCAATTTTTGATTATTTTCTTAAGAAATTTAAGTTTTGTTATGGGTCACCGTTGATTCTAAGGTCCTCAACGGAAACTATTTAAGAACTTTTTGCAATAAAATTTAATACAGCCAATACGAATCCATTCTCGATTTAGCTATACCATATCGCTTCTGGTTTCTTTATAGTTAAAAAAGGATTAAGTAAAGAGTTGTCCATCCTTAAAAAAATATCTAATAAAAATGTATCAAAAGAGATTTTTCGTAATGTTCTGGGTCATTGGTGACCCATGCAGGTTCAGGCAAAAAAATCTTTTGATAAAAAATTGTAATACGAAATGACAGTTATGGAATACGAATCCTGTCTCTGATTTACGCTATCTCTTCTACCTTCCTTACGGTCGTGAAAGAATTAAAAGCTTTTCGACTCGTTGTTTAATGCCCTTGATTGATATTTTAAATTTGCTCATTCCAAACTTTAAAAAACTTATATTGGAACAGTTAAAATCAATGTTTAAAAAGGGATTGTTAATTAACCTTAAACGCAGTGCAAAAGAAGTATAAGTGAAATAGTCAAAGATAGAAGATATTCAAATGAACTGGAGAGAGCACGAATAACTTATTTCTTACGTTAACTTGTTCAATCATCAATCTAAAATGCAAGAAACTCAAGACGATGAAGAGCACATAACATTTGCCAACGAAAGTTATGACCTTACTAAATTTAACAAGTAACCTTATTAAATTGTTGTATTATTATGTTATAAAGTAATTATGTTGATATATTTTTCAAAAAGACTCTCCACGGAAACATATGTGTTACTCCGACAGCCATATTTTTTTTTTTAATATGCTTCAGAAAAAATGCTTGAAAAATGTTTGTTTTTTTAAAGCTGTTATAATGAATTGTATTTAACATTTATCTTTAATTATAGCCAATGAAATACAAGCTGATATTAATGATATTAACTCTGATATCGAGATGAAATCGAAGCTCATAGAACAGCTGGAGTTGTCACAACAGCGCATGCAACTTATGCGTCAACATTACGAGGAAAAGTTAACGGTTTTAAATTGTAAAATAGTAAATACACAAAAAGAGCGGGATGAGGTTTTAGCAAATATGGGTAAGTGTTTTCTGTATTTACGATAGTTCTCAGCTACACTAAAAAAGAAGGCCGAAACCAATAATTTATATTTCTTTTTTTTTTGTAATTTGCAAACAACGTGTTTAAATATTTTAAATTACATGTTTCTTTCAGGGCCTAGTCAGAGCAATCAGCCAAATGATAAGATTAAAAAAGTTCGCGATGAATATGAACGTAAAATAAATGACATGCAACGTGAATTAAAAAAGCTGCAACAGGCAGAACGCGAACACGCCCGACAGCAGCGTGAAGTTAAAGCACAAGAAGCTAAATTACGAAATCTTCGTAATGAACTTGCCGAACTGAAGAGTATTAAGGTAAAATGGAATTGACCGTTCCTACTTCTGTTTAGCAATATTTATAATCAAAAAAACTTGAAAATGTTTTAGACTCGTCTTATACGCAAAATGACCGAACAGACAAATCGTCATAAGGAAGAGGACACCCGTAAAATACGTGAAATTGCACAGCTTCGTAAAGAGCAGCGACGTCAAGAGAATACTGTTAAATCGCTGCAGGCAAAAATGCAAGCGAAAGATCAAATCTTAAAACGTAAAACTGAAGAAGTATCGGCTTTACGTCGAAGTCAACGTGGTTCACTTAGCTTAAAGGCAGCAGGACGGGTGGTGCCCAAGACTGATCCCTACTCTTTTAATTCACGTGTTGCACGACAACGCTGGGATAATATGAGCCGTGCAATTTCACGTGCAGCACGCAATAAACAAGTTATTGTGCAACTTGAAAAAGAACTCGAGAGGCTAATAAACGAACGTGAAACTTTATCACATGATTTAGCGAGTGTTCGAAATCGCCAGAAAATGTCAAAAAATATCGAATTGGCAAATGAAGAGGATACCATAAAGTCGAATCTGAACTACGTACAGGAGAATATTGAACATGTACAGCAAGCCATTATGGATTTCGAGGAAACCAAAGAAACTCCGACTAACAACAATACAGAAAATCTACAAGTACTTATCGGAAATATTCGAAATGTGGAAGAAGCCAAGTTCTTGCTGGAGCGTCTTACCGATAGCGCGATAATGTTCTCTTGTAATTCATCATTGACCCAGAGTCGCCTTATGGAGCACGAAACGCTGCTAAAAGAAGCTCAGCAGGAGAGTGGCATTCAGCAACAGTTGTTACAACACTTTCTTGCACAGAATAATACCGTTCAAATATCGGATTTGTTTGAGTCGCTGAATTTGGGAGGCACAAAATTGGGTTCCAATTTGAGCGGCTCACAGAAATCTTTAATTAGCAATGGTACCTATGACATTCCCTCTGAAGGAAATATGTCTGGACCAAGTGTTGTACAGCAACGTTTACAAAGCCGAAGTCCATCTCCAACAGCCACAGTTGACTTGTAAGTTTAATATCCAGTGTGTTAGAGCATTTCTTCCATAGTGGTACATATTTCACAAGCATTCAGAAAATAAAATTATGTTAGGGCAGAAAGCTCCATCCACGTATTTACCGTTCATCGTTCGACATAAATCAACTTTTGGTTGCACACATGGAGTAAGCCATAAGTGCGTACGTAGAAAGTAGAAGTAGTTTATTGAATCATAACTGACCATGAACTTCAAAGTTTGCAATAAATTATATTTTCTAAAAAGTAATTTCACGTGTATATGGTTTATTCCACGTATAAAAAGTGCTGTCGCTCGATGTTTTCTTCGAATTAAAATATTTTTGTGAAAAAAATTATTTTATATAATTTCTAATCTCTTTTTATTTTCTGTGTATGCATAAGGGCATCGAAAACCGTGAAAATACCCTTAAAGAATAACCAGAAATTTTCAAGAAGTAACCATTCCTTTGAAACTGTTGGCATGAAAACAAGAAAGAAAGCAAAAATAAAAATGAAAGCAAATACACTCGACCAAAAATATGTTAATGTTCAAGAAAATTATTGTTTAAATGATCCAAATTGAATGTACAATTTATATAAGCTTAAAAATATCTCATATCATCAAACCAAATAAAAAATTTCAGCATACAGTAATAATTGATAATTTATTTATCGTTCTTTAAACTACTTTACCAATGCAGGACTTACGAGAAGAATTCAAAGATACGCAGACGTACTGCTCAACCCCAAGATCTTTTGTTTGGCGACAGCGAAGTTACGCACAATGGGGTAAATTCCATTAAAAAAAATATATTTTTTTTTACTATTAATGAACATTTTTTATTGACAGGAAGATGTAATGACACGATCATTCACTCAACCCATGTCCAGCCATGTTCATCCATTAATGCGCGTTCCAAGTGCACCAGGATCACTTAAGTAATTTATGTTTCATACTAACATAAGATAATCTACTATATGAATCATAATTTATTATTCCTTTATATTTTTTTGTATTTATCTAATCATTAATTCAGAGAAAAATATAATTTAAAAAATCCCAATTATTTCTAATAAAATGAAAATTAAATTTATACATTGCAGGCAATCTCTCAACTCTCCAGTACAAGCTAAGAAGAGCAATGAACCGTCTTTAAATGTAGCAGCTGTTCCACAATCGCCCCGTTTAAGTCGACGTGGTGTTTCTAACAAGAGTTCCTCCGGATTGTAAGTACAAATAATTAAATATGTTGAAAGCCCATACACTCTGTTTCAATATTTCCTCTATTTACTTCTTGATCCTTTTTGTTTTTAATATTTATTATTTATATTTCTAATGAAATTGTAGTAAAAACTGAGTATACTTATAAATCATAAGAATGTATTTTGTAGCACTATTAGACTAAGGCAACCGTTGAGGTAAAGAGTGGAAATTGGCCCCAACTGTCTAATGTTTTAAAATATGAAAAATTATCCAATATACCTCGATTAAAAGCAATCTACCCTGTGCACAAGAAATTAACGGTCGGGTGAGCTCTAGCTGAAGAAATCGAAAATGTATTTTTATCAAATCGAAAAAAACGGGCTCAAAAGAATTTGGAGGAGCCATTGCACCATGTTATTAGTAGAGATTGCAACAGAGTGTACTAGGTTTAATTTGTTTTTTTCTATTTTCTATTAATTTCTTAAAATAATTATTTTGCGTACATTTTTGATTAAAAAAAATACAGCTGTATAGTTTTCTTTAATTAGAATCGATTATAAAGTAGCTAAATCACTTAATAATATCCCCTAGGTTTTACGAGCATTTTTTTATTAAGTTTTTCTCTTTTCGTTTTTTTCTTTGTCTTCTTTTTATCTTCAGTTAAATATAAACTATTTTTACAACATTTCTAAACTGAACAACAATTAAACAAAAATTCATAATATCATAATGTTATTAAAATTGTATTTGATCTTGTTGTTTATTAATTTTTTTTAATATTTTTAATTTCATAATGGCATTTTAATTTATATTTTATTCATTCTTGTTAAAACTATTTTAATTTATCATTATAATGGATAGGCTTAACAAAAACGATAAGTCTCAGAGAGACAACAGCAAACAAGTATGTAAACAGGCCATATAGCTATAGTTCCTCATCAGTGATCTTCTTCGCATGTAGTTTTTAATATTTCAACAATTCATATAAGTTACTAATACCTAAAAAAGTCCCCTTAAAATAATTACCAAGGACATTTTCAAACCAATTCAATCAATAAATTTATTGTGGAACTAACGCAATTTTTTTGTTATTATTTTTTTAATAAATGGGTTATTTGAAATATTTTTACGAATAATGGTATAAATAACACTGAGCTTTGTATTTTATTTGTATTTATTTAACTGAATGCGAAATCATTAAGCTAATAAAAAAAAATGCTGAACGCAGTGTCAAAGGTCCATTTTCCATTCAGCGATTATCAAATTCATACTTTATATAGCAAAACAAATATAAGAATATCCAAGTATGACCATCGATCCATTTCGCAGTTCATTCTTAACACAAAATTATTATTTATTTATCCCCCCCCCTCCCCCCCTTTAACTCCTCTTGGGAGCTTAGGGCTGAAACCAGGCATATTGACTAGTTTCATTAATCAGTTAATTGCCATTTGAGTAGGTGATTAGTCTTCTATTCTTCTAATATTAAGTAAATTTCTACTAAGGCGTTAAGTTAACAATTCAAAGTGTCCATATAGATTGCATTCAGCTAATTCAAATTTCATCTTTACGATTAATTTTTGAGGTTATATTTATTGAAGTTTCGTGGAATGTTAATGCACCCTAGCCACAATTTGCAAATAAACTTACGGCATCTCATTATTTTTCCTTCGTTTTGATCGTTTTTTTTCTGCAAATAAATTTTTTTTTTCAAAAAACGGAATTTTTGTTTTGTCAAAGTATTTTTTGGGATACGTTCAGTGACGCTCGGAGTAGAAAATGATTGTATAATTGTGGATTGCATTTCAACTTCGTTTGGAACTTAATTACATCGAATTGAAATAGTTAATAGGTACGAATTTGTACGGGGATTGCGATCATTTCAATTTTCATTTGCAATAACTACGTTGAAGTGAGTCCTCACAATAAAGTTTAATAGAAATTAGTATGCCCAAGACGACAAGATTGTTGATTTGTTGACCCAAGGTATTTCGTTTTGTCCTCATTCGCATTTAGACTTTCTCTACGTAAATAGTTCCAAGCTGGAAAATCTTTTTACAAGCTGAAAAATCATTTTCCAAGCTGTAAAATCTTGCGCTGACTGCTGTAAAGAGATATGCCGATGACGTCGACTTTTGTAGTCCGAATTATTTTATTTATCTTGAATCTAAATAGTGTGGAGAGACCAGTTCCAATTTTTACTACGCAGATGAAATGATATTGGTCAGTGTTATTTTGCAAAGTTGCATAATTCAGACAAGTAGAAGTGACATATGGTGATGCAGTTTTATAGTCAACAAATAGAAGGTGGGTGTCGATCTGTCTTTCTCGAATATTTTTCAGAATCAAAAATAGAGAGAATATCTGGTCAATGATGGATTGACCAGGCCTGAAGCAACGATATGTTTGTTTAGCAGACTTGTGTCGTGGTAGATGGTGAAAGTCTAATACGACTATTCATCATAATAGATTAATAATTTTTGTTATGTTAACCTTAAAGACATATGATTGTTTAGACAATGGCAGAATAAAGAGGTGAGTCAATCAAGTGATAGCTCTTTTTTGGGCTTTTATTATATATAAAATATAAATAAAATTCGAAATGTCTTCCCTTCATTCTAATATAAAAAGATATGCAACTGTGGAACTCGAATTTTCGTAATAGTTGCCTCACCTTATTATTCCGCCATGAGTTAGATATAATTAATGGAGAATTTAACGCGTCCAATTGTCAACTTCATTAATTTAAAATGGTCGTCAGTTCTTGAATTGTGAAAAAAGCAATGTCTCCGTTTGTTTTTGGCAAAACTGACCAATCGACGGCCAAGCCTACATCTTGTAAAATCGCCTAATTGTTTTTGTAATAAATTCATTTTTTTTTTATTTTTAACACGTTTTGCATTTACGTTACAGTAGTTACACGTTTTGGTTTAGTTTGTTGAAATATTTTTGTTTTACATTATTTGTTTTTAATTGTTGTTCTTGTTATATTTTCTGTTTTTGCATTAAACATTTTGGCTTCTAACAGTATGCTTTTATAAACATTTCTGCTTTATTGTAATCTTTTTACCTCTGCTCACCAATGACTGCCATTAAATAATTCAATGAAACCAATAAAATACAAACACCATAAACTAATTTAACAAAAAATAAAAAAACAAAAACCTGCATTCTACGTAAAATCAAACTGTAAAACATTAGAGAAGACAACGACTTCAACCCGACTCAATCACCACCAGTTTATCGCAGAATGATCTCTCGGGAAGACAATAACATTAACAGTTACAGCGACGTATTCTCTAGATTGGGTGCAGGTACACAAGACCCTACGCCGGGAGGCAGCATTCAAAAAGCCACTGGAAAGGTGAGTATTCATTTGAATGAAGCAGCAAATAATTTGTGTTTTATTGTTCATGTCTCTTATTAATAGATACGTGTTGGGGTCCCCCTTCACTGTACTCACACTGTATTGGGCCATAACAACTCTGTACTTTCAATAAAAGTTGATGATAATACTTTATATACTGCTTCAGCTGATCGTACTGTTAAAGTATGGGATCTTTCCAAAGAAACAGCACAGCATTGCCTCTCAACTCATCCAGGCCCGGTGGTTGCTGTTCAGAACGATCGAAATACAGGTCTTCTGTTCTCAGCTTCTGGGCCGTATGTGAGAGTTTGGGACCTTCGCACAAGTAATACTAAACCTATTAAAACGTTTGCATCATCGGGACAAATATTATCTGGAAATGCCAATATTACGGGTGTAGCTACTGGCGAATCACCAATTACTGCATTGTGCATTGGAGAATCTGGTAATTTATACATGGCGGCATCGGATAAAGTACGAATATGGGACTTGCAAAAGTAAATAATTACTTTATTGGACTATAAATCAATCTCTTTTTAATTAAAATGTACGAAATATTTATGTTATGTTGCAGTATGGCATGCGTTGGTAAACTATCAGGTGGACATCAAGCAGCTGTAATGTGTATTACATCCTGGGAAGGTGACGGAGATGACAGTACTGATTTTGTGGCAACTGGCTCCAAAGATCACTATGTTAAAGTGTTTGAGGTACCCAGGACAGGTGGTGTAATTTATCCAGTCTTAAATTTGGAGCCACCCCATTATGATGGCGTACAGGCACTAGCAGTGGCTCGAGATGCCGTAGGCGCTGATGCTGAGCTTTTCTCTGGGAGTAGAGACTCTGGTATTAAACGATGGGACCTTAAAAGCGGCGAGCTCAAACAGGTAAGTTGCCGCAAAATAATCTCTTCTTTTTTTTTCTAGATATGCAGAGAAAATGGAGTTTAATTAAATATTTAGGCTGTAAGGATTCTAACCCTAAGGTCCAAATACTGGGTTTCCGGGAAATTAGCAATTATGAAACTCTAGGACTAGATATATTTGATTCCAAAGCTAATACAAGCTTCACATTGGACAATTAATTTATTGAATTTGGAACAAAATATTCTGGTTATAGGAATCAACTCGGCATGGAGAAGTAGGCTTGGGGCAAAATCTAAATAAAGAGTACAGTAGCGGTGTCTGTGTAATTCAAAGAAATCTTATAGAATTTCCTCAAAATTACAGAAGACATTCTCGAAATGCCTTTTAAAATTTTGAAGTGGATGCCATCCCTTAAATAAGTACAAAATACATTTTTTGAGAACTAGCCGCCTTTGTCTTACTGCACTAAGAAGAAAACCGGGAAGGATTTGTTCTAGATGATGTTGTTAATGTTGGTTGCTTGATTTTGTACTTGTTACTCTTTTATGTTCAGTGTTTTTATTTAATTGTGTTTGTTTTAAATAAATGTTTATTATTAATGTTATTTTTTTCTTTTTATGACCGTTTTATTTGTTTGTCACAATTTCACTGTTTTTGTTAGCTCGAAGGACCAATATTTAATCACGTAATCTATTTAAAAGAAATATTCAAATGGATAAAGGGTACATAAAACACACTCGAATTTGACTCTAAATCATAAAATTTACTATTCATTGAAAACATGCTAAATTTAACTAAAAGAGCTACCGAGCAGTGAGAGATAATCATAGGAATAAGTTAAAGTTAAACCGAAGAATATAATTTCTCAGAACGTATTTGTGGCGGATAAGTCACCAATATTCATTTTAGAAGAATAAATATTTTAGAAGCGTTAAAATTTATATTATTTTTATAATTTCAGTCCCTCAACAATGCTCACAAAAGCTGGATATCTGGAATGGCGATATCGGGTGATATTTTGCTTTCTAGTTGTCGCGGTGGCATCATACGTTTATGGAATGTTAAAAATTGCGAGAATATAGCTGAAATGAAGACCGGATTAATGATTAATGATATTGTGGCGTCAGGTCAGCGTGTTTTCACAGCATCTAGGTATGTTTTTTCCAAATCCCAACATGCTTTTATGCACATACATATACATATAAAAGGTGGTTCGTTTCCGTTGGTCAAAATAAACCAACATTTTTATTTGAGGGATATATTTTTTCAAGCTTTTCTAAAGTTATAGAGTGATAAATATTTTGATTCCATTTTTAGTGATTTAGGAATAAGACAAATCTAGAATATTTAGAACTTAATCATATATACTATTTAAATTTTAAATGCATGTCTTCTTTTATTTACTTATTATTTTTCCTATCTATAATTTCATATCATTTTATACATTCAGCTCCGGCGATGTACGAATATGGCGTTTTGCACCGCAAGAAAACTTTTCTGTACCGAATATGACTTCGTCGCTCGAAAAAAAATTATCTTCAAAATGAATATGCTAAATATAATAATCTGCTAATAACTTCAGTTGTTATTATTAATACAATTTAATAACTTGAGTTAATGTATTTTCTAATATAGTCGCTTTACTAATGTTTACATATGTACTACATACAGCTTGATTCCGTTCCATGGTTAATGCAAGAACGACAAATAAATATTCGTATTGGTGTTCGTATTTTAAATGGTTAATTCAATATACATATTGCTTTAAGCTTTGTTTTCGTAATTTGAAACTTGTAAGTTATAGGTTTCATAATACTTTTACAGGAGGAAGATGACGTATTCCAGCTTAATTATCTCAAATTAAACTGAAAACGATCATAAGGAATGTGATATATTTTTGTTCGTTAAGTATCTTATTTCGATGTTATTAAGTTCCAAACAAAGTTGGAATGCGATCCACAGTCATATTCTGCTCTGAGAATCACTGAACGTACCTCAAAAAAATATTTTGAAAAAGCAGTTAAATTCAAAGTCAAAATATAATAATACTTTTTTTAAAAAAGCGGAGAAAAATCATTTCAAATATCAATCATTGCAATGACAACTCGCAATAAGAATTCGATAGTCCACTTAATTTTTTAATTAATTAACGCCTTGGTATAGACATACTTTCAGTTGTTCTTTACAAATTTTGAAGTTTGTCTATAGGTTAGGTTACACCAGTGGCGGTGAATGCCTCACGTAGACCAATATTGCTCCATAGTGAGGTTAAATTTTTTACTTATCTTGGCATAACCTTTATTTATCTTTCTTTAACCATCAAACGGAATCACTCTCAGTAGATATTCAATATATATATAATTTTATATGCAGAAACATTTAGTTTATACCTTTTAGTGCATTTTAGATATAAGAGAGGTATTAGTTTAAGTTTTTATATTGATCTTGATTTTATATTGACCTTGAAACTTAAAGAAAATCGGAGGGAGGATCATGTCATAAAATTGGTATTTTGATCGATTTGATATGAAATGCCTTCTATGTATATGTAAATTGGAATTGATTTTGATCAAGAAATTTCTTTAAACTATATATAACTTAAAACCATGTATACGTATCGTAGGGTAAATGCTAATACCATGAATGTAATTTCTTTTTTATACCAATTTTGAGTTAAATAAAATGTGCCAAATACACAATTCATCAACTGGAGGCGGTCAAGACCGATCATCGGTTGTAGCGCCTGCCAAGTAAGTACGGATGAGTTTCAGAATTTGAACCTTTTTACATAGAATTTTATGATGGTAAATAGTTTAGTAAATAGGGTTTTAATGAATGAATGGATTGAATATATCGAAAAATTCCAGGACAGACCCAACAGTAATTCAACTTTGTACTCAATAATTATAGCTGACGCACATCGACAACAGTTAAGATGCGTTTTAAAATTTTTGACTTAGTCTACAATGTTGCATTTAAGTTTTGGAAGTTATGTATTTATGTATACCGCATCTAATTAATTTTGAAACTCCGCCTATAATTCATGAAAACGCGAATTTGAAATACCATTTTTGTCTCTGAAACCACAAATTTTATTTAGATTTATATAGAATTTGAAGTCAGCCTTAGATAGTTCAATTTAGGGCGTTCATGGTTTTGGTATATACCCACGATATGTATATATACCTACGCATATTAAAATTAAATAGTGCTTAAGTATTTGAAACTTCATTTGAATTCATTTATCTAATTTTCTCTTATTTTTACTTTTCATCTGTTCCATCTCCATCTGTTATTACTTTTACTTCATGTGTTATTGCAAACACTATACACGCTTCTTGTCTTTGTGTTTGTCTTGCACGCATCAATCTAATATCTTTAATATAAAAAATGAAACACTCGCTTATAAATAGCGAGGGTAAAGTCCGAATATGGCGTTTAACCAATGCTCTACGTCGACAGTGTTCGATGAATAATAGCTGACAATTCGCGAAAAATTATCAGAATGGACTCCAATCAAATTCTGCCAATACAATGCACAATTTGAATCCACAACGCTATCGCAATGCACAAAGTATTAGTAAGATACCAACAATGAATTCCACGAATAAAGGCTTAAGCAAACGTTTATCCACATCCACACATTCACTAGCCCGAGTAAACACAAGTGATCTTGCCACAACGCCGCCTGTCAAACAATACCATTTGAATTATACAAAAAATTCAACAATGATGTTCAAAGCAACGAATCCCCATGTTCACAGTGCTAAAAACAGCTTAATACGTTCAACTAGCGCAAGTACACCAACATGCAGAAACCCCCCAAGCGGTTCATCATCTATTCTAATGGCACAAAAACAAGCCTATGTTTCCAGAATTGTTACAGGTCAAAGATCTATTTCTAATGCTACAAATTATCTGTCGTCTCCATCTGAAAATAAACGAAGCTCTTCAGATTTATCTCCTTTTAATGCGGCATTGTTACGACTACGATGCACTCACTCCAGTATTACGCCAGAACGCATCGGCAGACTTCCGATCAGGTCATCTTCGAATTCAAGTCGTCGAATCGTATCACCACAGTCACAGTCACAAACACTGATCAATGATACACGTAATCAATTATACCGTCATACTAATTTAAATTTATTATCTGTAACGAACAACATGATGATACGCTCGATGACTACGGATAGGCATGACAAAAACAACGACGACAGCAAAACCTATTCGAGGAGAGCGAATCATTTATGATTTATTAATGTGTGTGTGTGGCTTTATTTTTTGGCAACTATTCATAATGTGCAGCACTGATTTATCTTTTATTCATTGGAAATTTTAGCTTCATTTACCATTCAAACTGTTTTTCATTAATCATCTTTACTATAATTTTTAAAAATTAACGCCAATTTATTATAATTATATTTACATACTTACGTTCTCGCAATTCTGAACAAAATATTAATTAATGTGAAATAATTGAAATAATTATTCAAAAATAATTTATAAAACTGACTAGTTCGTTGAAGTCTTCATTATAATGAATGGACTTAACGAACATTTTGAGGAGAAAAAAAAGATGGCCTTTTAAGAGAGCTGACTACTATATTGTAAAACTTAAAAAAAAAAAAAATAATTTAGCTTGTTTGCAGATTAAGGTATCAATGTACATGTATGAACATTAGAGTGGATAAATATGTCAACCCATTACGTACATGGATTTTTGTGAAGAAGAATTAAATATATTGTAAGACTATTTTTTTTAGTACACGTCCTCTCTAATGTACATACATATGTGGAGTTTGTTCAGGGGAAAACAAAAAACCTCTTATCATCATTGCAAATGCAAATTGTTATGGGATATCGCATATATTTGTTGTTGTGATAGCAGAATTATTTTGCATTTGCAATGATGCCAGATCATTTGCACCAAATCGTGTATAAGGCTAATATGTTTTTCACTGTTGCATTTCTAATCGTATGTGGTTACACCAAGCTCCTCCTACATACTGGTATGATAATCTCTACATTTTATTTTGTAATACATAATAAGTAATTAAGACAATACGATTTATAGTTGGATCATATATTAGTTAAGTCTAATTAACTAAACTGGCAAAAACTACTATCAATTATATTTATATTTATAAAGTCACAATAATAACAATTTAAATAAAAACTACATATAAAATAAAAAAAAATGCTGACAATTAATTAATTTTTAATTCCGATATCCGCATAACAATGATATGTAAACATCGCGGGACAAACCCAAATCCAAAAAAAATTCCCGCCGTCGAGAAATTTGCAAATTTGATCAGCAATAAGAGTGTAATTGCACAAAATTTCCGTACGTTTTCTTCGTGTAAAAAGTACTATGTGTCTTGTAATTTGACCTCCGATTTGTATTTTTTTTTAAATAAAAATAGAAGTGATATAGGTTTGAAAAAAACAAACATTTTTTATCGTTCCCGAAAATGAACCCAGTCGACAGCGCTGGAGCGAAACTTGCGGAATATGGTTCAAGCGTGCTGCAGTTTGTGAAGATTGTTTTATAAAAATATAAAAAAATCATGGTTTTATGATTTAAAAAAAAATTATAACTAAAACAAATCGGATGATTACTTTTCCGCTATCTTGTATTTACAACTTCATAAAAAATAAAAATACTGTAGCATTGTATTGAAATTATATTATGGGTATTCACGTGTTGATACAACATGCGGATTGCGGAAGCTTGACACCTTTCTACCTTTAAATTCGTAAGAAGAATCCATATTTTCATTATTTTTCAATGATATAGTAATATTTTGACAGTTAAACTATTTCGCATCTCCAATATTTGCATTGAACGCTCACATCTTAGTGCTTTAAGTCGCACTTTCGCACTTTTGCATCAACGCGTGAATACCTATATTATATGTGCGTTTTTTATGGTTAAAATTGTGCTGAAAATGGTAAAAAAATAAGTATTGAAAATGGTACAAAAAAATACTGTTTTCCAGCCCTGCTGCTTACAAGATAATGTGAGAGCAACTATTATAAGATGTTTATACTTACTGAGAGAAGGCAAGAGATAGAGAGTGAGAGAGGCAAACATTTACTCAGGTTTACATTAAGCATTTGTTAATAAATCGTAAGGCGACCTCGATAGTCTAGTGGGTAGTGCATTAGACTTTCACCCGGGAGGTTCAGGTTCGATTCCCAACTTGGTCTGGTGGTTAATACTTTGAGTCTTCTTATATTTCATACTGTCAATACTTTTGTTTTATTGAAGATTTAGGTAATGAAATTTAAAGGTGTCTGTGGCTCTGACAGTAGCACATAAAGCTTCGAATCTGCAAATGTGGGTTTGAGTCCCAAGTGGCGCAAGCAATGTTTTTCTTAAAGAAATTTACTCTCTTTGCGTTTTTCCTAGTGGTACTCAAATTTTGTTTGCTTAAGTAAGAAATTTGATTAGAGTAGTGTAAGCAAATCGATAGCTCAGCGGGTAAGACAGTAGTCTGTGAATCCGGTGGTAAAGAGTTCGAATCTGGGGAGAACTCTTACGATAATCTTTTCTTTTTATATCCCAAAGAAATTTACTCTCTTTGCGTTTTTCCTAGTGGTACTCAAATTTTGTTTGCTTAAGTAAGAAATTTGATTAGGGTAGTGTAAGCAAATCGATAGCTCAGCGGGTAAGACAGTAGTCTGTGGATCCGGTGGTAAAGAGTTCGAATCTAGGGAGAACTCTTACGATAATCTTTTCTTTTTATATCCCAAAGAAATTTACTCTCTTTGAGTTTTTCCTAGTGGTACTCAAATTTTGTTTTGCTTAAGTAAGAAATTTGATTAGGATAATGCAAGTAGATGGGTAGCTAAGTGAATAAGACCGAAGTCTCTGAATCGGGAGGTACAGAGTTCGAGTCTGGAGAACTCCCCAACGATTATTATTTTTTTTTTTAGGTACATAAACATACATTTTCAAATTTATTTACTTTTTTTTATCTATTTAATAATTCTGAATGGTTTTTAACCATTTCTATAGCATAAATTATGTATCTGCCTGATATTAATGACTAATCGAAGCTACTAGCAAGTAACCTTAGCATTTTTAAGATGATTTCCAGCTGAAATTAAATTAAAATGTATTTTATACTAAAATAAACGAGTTAAAGGTGGACTTGTCTCAAAATAGGTCTTTAAATGCTTTTAAACACACTTTTCAATGCTCAAAACCATAATTTAGTTGATAATGAAGCATGATTTCTAGCTGATATTAAATTAAAATGTACTTTTTACTGGAATTAATGAGTTAAAATGGAATTTATCTCATAAAATGGCTTTTAAATGATTTTAATCTAACTTTGCAATGCCCAAAACCACAATTTAATAAATATTTTTAATCGAAATATTAAAAATTTTCGTATGCTAGCATTACACGCTTCATAAAATATAAAAAAAAAAACTATTTTAAAAGTGGTCATCCAAGTGATTCGAACTTTCGCGCCTCTTGATTCGGCGTTCTCTAGGCTACTCCCCTTCCCAGAACCATAGTGTTATATTTATAAATTGTTTGCCTAATTGCTCATTAAAAGGAAATCTATTTCATCTTTTTTTTTAATTATTGAAATTCAAACTCCGCTGAGGTTCGAACCCTCAATCTCCAGACTGCAAGTTCTCTATGCTATCCCCTGAGCTACAGACTTCTTTTGATTTCAATGTCAAAAAACTCAATAACCTGAAACTAAACGGTTCTATTTTCTTCTATGTGTAAGGTAAACAAAAAAGAAAAATATCAAAAAGAGAGAGACGAAACTCTCAGAGGTTCAGATGATGACTACTTGCTCTCCCAAACTTAAGCTCTCACACATATGCGAGAGTAAAGCTCTGTAGATGTGCGGAGGAACTCTTAGCTTTTTACTCAAACTGAGTATTCGAGGAGAGTATGAGAGTTGTGTCTAGAAAATCTACAGAGCTTTGAGATAAAATTTAAATTTAGCAATTTTATATAGAAATATCCCTGTTTTTAAAGGTTTAGATTTGTGAAATCTGAAAATCTTCAATAAAGGTTAATATAAGAATTTGAAATATATGCTGGAATTTAAGAAAAAAAATTAAAACTCCAAATTTCAATATTATTGCATTGATTAGCGGAAAGGCAAAGCTCATAATCGAAAAGCTTGCTGCAAAAGCTTCAACATTCAAATTAGTAGAGACCAGAACCTTTTTTTTATTTTTTTTTTTAGCTTCCACAAAGCTCTCTTAAAAATTTGTCCAATTTTGAGAGTTGCCACAAACTTCTAAATTAAAGATTTTTCTCTGCGTTATTGGGATTCAGGGTAAAAGTAGGTCAGTAGGTCCCTTCCATTCGTGTACAAGTAGAATTCTCGCCTTGGCATTGCACCGCAAGGCCGTCCTTAATAATGAGCAGGTTAAAATCCAGCCTCCAACTACGAATCGTTTACCACAATTATGAATCAGCTTCAGAAAACTTCTCCGATTCATGTAATAGAAAGGAACATGGTCCCTCCCTTTCTATAGTAGATAACTAAAATCATTAATAAAATGATAACTCCACTACGAATGACATTCGATTTATTTATTTCCAATGTATGTATTTTCTTTCAATATAGCTTATATAAGTATACATAATAATTGTACAATATTGATTTATAATGTATATTTAATTATAAATATAAATAATGTGTACATTGTTTTAGTTTTCTAAATAACAAAAAGAAAAAAAAACTCTTCAAAACTCATTTATAAACATGTTTAATTCGTTCGGAGCATCGGTTAAATTAAGATTCATTTTAAAATGTTTTAGAATTATAATTTTTGTCGCATATGAAGATGGATGCTCATTAAATATTTCAATCGATTATTCTTTAGGTGCACAATTAACTTGAGTGCTACATTTATGCAAGCAAATATGTATTTTTATTTAAAATCATTCTCGTTAGCGCATACATAAATATTTACTCAGGTTATTTTTAACAAACATTTCATTTTTTATTTTTCGAAAATACGATATTAGTAGAATAATTATTCTATTTTGTAATTCACTTGCAAGCAAACAGATTCATCACCAATTGTATATTATATCAGCAGCAGCAGCAAAATACATTTCTTTTTTTTTTACCGATATTAAAAATTTATTTTTACAATAATTATATTTGCTTCTTTTACGAATTTACTAATTAATTTATACACTCGGCTTTTTGCTGCTGCTGCTGCTTATTCAGATTCAAATTACTTTGATGAATACCCGGAGGCATGGAAGTTGAGAATTTATCGAAATTATTATTTGTAAATCCATTTGCTAGGCTATTCATAAATAAGCTCTGTTCAGTATTCAACCAATTTGTATGGGAGAAATTCGCCTATTCAACTCAAAAAGGATTTACGCAAATGCGTGGTACCAAAGATTGGGACCAGTAATTTTAGCGAGTGCCAGCAAATCAAATAATATGGTGAAGAAAGCGGCGATGGCGACGACGACGAAGTTCGATACGAAAAAGAGAAGAATAAGAAAAAATAAAAGAAAATTAATTAAAAAAATTAAAATTAGTGAGTAAAAAATTACATCATATTAAAATCTATCTAGAATACAATTTTCAATTAAGCAGGAAAATATTATTATTTATAAAACACTAGTAGTCTATGTTAGTCATAAACTGCGTGCAATGAGATTTTTCTAAAGTGATTTTAAATAACATGAATGGGTAGAGCACCTTCCTACTTAAAAAAATACCTATTTTTTCTTAAAAATAATGTATGTAATAATGTTTAAAACGGTTTTTCATTCTGGAATCCAGAGTTTATATCATACAATAACAAACTAGAATTTGTTTGTTTTCATGACAATGAGTGGATGATTTATTTAAAAGAAGGCACTGCTCTGATCCCTCAATCCCACCCCTGCGGAGAATTTAGACAACTACGTCAAAATTTTGTTTCGGTGCGGGTGAGCTGATGGAAATCGTTTAATATTTTTAACTCCTACAACTAGCGTCTGAGACAAAGTAGCTCTTTATGAAAAGTTAAACATCTTTAGTTCCAACCTTCTTACCCTCAATATACCTTTATTTTCTAGAGCTTTAAAACAAATTTCTTCTTTTTTTGGCCTAATGTTATGTTCAATAAATACTGTAAAAACATATTCTGATAATAGATAACCTCAATTTTATTTTGAAGACACAGATCTCTGGTGAGAATATTCAAGTGGAAGATATAGCTGATCTAAAAATGTCGCAAGCTTTCTCACGAACTTACGAATTGCTACAGCTACCCATTGAGGGTCTAAGCCAAGATTTTCGCATCCATTTATATTGTGCGAGTCATATTTATAAACGAAGGGATCTATAGTTTTATGTCGAATTCGAATGGCGTCGAGGATAGCATTTCTCATGCCGCAATTTTTTGATTGTGCAATTAGAGGTTCATTTTTATTTTTACTCTCTTTGTATGGTAGTTGGTTATGTCGTTTAATTTCGGAGAGTCATTTTAAATATGCAATAGTTTACTATGTTCTTTAACATTTCCATATTACAAGGCAATACTGAAACAAATTGGCTGATAGCTCTATCATCCAGCAATTAAATTTGATTGCTGTGCAAGCGTTTGAGGAATTGTTTCATCAGCAATTTACTTTAAAAAAAGCCTTTCTGCGAGCAACTTACGGCAATTTGCTTGCAGATGAAAACTTCGATTAAAAAAAATGAGAAATCCATCACCCATTTTATATGAGAAACAATCAAAGACTGGACAATCAAGAAATTGCAAGCCCAACTACGGCATCAGGCAATTTTTACTCTAGGAGGTGGAAAAAATGTTTATTTTCAATTTATTTGATTTTTCGAACAAGTGTCCGATTCTCTGCCAAAAGAGAGTAAGTTTTTCTATTTTGCTTTTCCATTTTATCCTTAAATGCTGCCATATTCAAAAATTAAAATTTCCAGTTTTATAATGCCTTTAATCAATAAAATAAAAAATACAAACAATTTGAATATGGCAATTCCATGCCAATTGCAAGAGAGTATGGCATGGCTTTGTTTCTCTCCAAATTTGTGAGAGCGAAAAAGCTTCATATAAAACAAACAAAGAAAGATGAACCCGTCTAACTTCTTTGATTACTGTGGCTCTTTTTTGAAAAACACAAAGCATTTAACAAATAAATTATAAAAATTGATTAAATTGTAATATAAATTTGTATATTTGAATTTTAAAGCTATTTGACTTTGAATCTGCAAATCAAAACTCAATATGGCAGACCAAAAAGTTTATCTAACCGAATCAATAGAAACGTTACAAATTTCATTCAAATCGGTTTGCTATTTTGAATAATTATATGAAACTCTCCGATTACCAAGAATGATGAAATTTGAATCAGTGAGAAAAATTCAAATTTACAAGGTGAAATATATGTTGTTAAATGCACTTACAATTACAATGAATTTTTTTTTTTACTCCAATGTTGAATACGTGAACTGTAGCAACTTAAATTCGACACCCATCATAAGGCACTGCACATCACTTCTGTGGCACTCTTGTGACTTTTAAATAGTTTTCTTTAAACAACTTTGGGCGGATCCGCGTTATCCTGATAGCAATCCATGACCAGCCTGCTGTGGTTAGAATACGCTAGCCAGAAGAGTATCGAACCTATCTGTGAACCTTTTCTTTTTTGAAGACGGCCGATTACAAGTTCAATATGGATATAACATTAAAATAATTATATCTTAAAACACAACACAGTAAATTTCATGTGGCTACTGAAATTCGGAGTCGCTGATTTCGAACCGAAAATCTCAGACTTTCTATATCGTGCCTGAGATTTTTGCTATATAGGCACATTAAATCCACAATTTCGATATATACGGGACGAGCTAAGTTAGGTTAAACTACTGGGGATGGTTGTCTCAAAAACGAGGTTTAAGTAGGCTTGCATATATCGGCCCATTGTAGAACTAACTGTTTTTTCGGGCTTCCTGCATTTACTTTTTAAGCTTTTACGGAACTTCTAATGAAACTCAGTTTAAAAATGTTTTTTCCTAGATTTACTGGGCTGTCAAGAAAAAATATTGTGACCCAACTGAGCCATCACTAGGAGAGTGCATACGAGATGAGGAATCGATTTTACTTCAACCCCGTTTTTCAAACTTCTACACAAATCGTTTGTAAACAGACCTAGACTTTTTCCTTGGGCCCCAAAAGTACAATGTTCTGTTAGTACACTTATTGTTATACCTATCTGAAATCTGTCTAAGAAGAGTAAATTTCTGCAGTATTTTAAATCTAGTCTTGGCTAAATTTGCTTAGTGTTTAAGGGGTCGCCTGGTATATCGAGTCAAAAAAATTTAAATTTTTTTTAATTAGGATGCTTCTATAGCGTCTCCAGAATATGTTTGCAATTGAAGGTTACGAATGCAGCAGTCATGCATGCTTGAACTTTCAAACGCGTTTTTCTCAAAACCATGGTTTTGAAACTGGCGTGCAGCATAACTCAAAAATATGAAATTAATTTTAAGTACTGTATTACTCGACAATCTCACTTTTTGTTTTTATCTATCTTCTATGCTCTACCGCTGTTACCGAATTCAAGTACCTTGTACGTATACTTGA
Source organism: Toxonevra muliebris (assembly GCA_963691655.1). Lineage (NCBI taxonomy): Eukaryota > Metazoa > Arthropoda > Insecta > Diptera > Pallopteridae > Toxonevra > Toxonevra muliebris. The sequence goes on along the minus strand of OY829329.1, from coordinate 7,368,613 downwards.
GAAAAAAAAAACTCTGCAGTGTAAAGCTCTGCCGCAAGTACCTAAAGAAAATAAACCTTTCACTGTTTTTGCATTTAATAAGCTGCCAGCTAGAGTGTGCGTTTTATTATGCGTATTCCATATATTTCTTTTCCTTTTGTATTTTTTGTTTGTTTTGTTTTTAACATGCCTGGTTAAGCATTACCAAAATGTACATTTGAAGGGGGGAAACAAAAAGTAAATTAATGGTACGAACCCATAAATAAAAAACTTAACACAAACATTTTTCTTTAAGTTAACGAAACGATAGTGTTATTATTAAATTGAAATAACTGCGCTAATGTTTAAACAAATTGACGAGTTTTTAAATACTCCAACATGCCTTGAACATTGGTGTTTACCTGTGGCTGAGATGTTTGCTGCGAATTCAGCAAGCCATTAGACAAATTGACGCCGCCTTGAAGTTGTGGCTGAGAACCAAAACCTATAATTAGAAAAGAGTTAATATAGGGAATTAATATGTTTTCATTTATGTGATATTACCAGCCGGATTATTTTGTTGATGCTGGTGCGTCAAGTGTTGTATAAACATGTCCTGCTGTTGTGGATGAGGCGGTATTTGCTGCTGTTGTTGCTGCTGCTGCTGTTGTTGTTGAGGAAATGAGGAGAATTGCCGAAATGAAAGAATTGCTGGATCCATTGCCGTCCAATCGTTGTTGCTAAAACCTATAAAATTTAATAAATATTAATAAAACTGATGCAGTAATAAAAATTATATCTCAAAAGACTTGAAAACCTTTTTTTTTTTTTTTGAGATGTTTAAAAATGGAGCAAAACCCAAAAATGTGTTTAAGGTCACATCGAAAACTATTTTTCTACAAATAATCGTAAATATATCTTGTATACTCACTTTTATGACTTCCACCATTCGGCGGACCACCATTTTGATTCATTTTATGCATTTGTGAATCACCCAGTGTTTGCTGTTGCTGCTGCTGAAATGATGCCAAATGCGGGTTCCACGAATTGGGCATTTGCATTTGTTGTTGTGTTGGTTGTTGTCCATTAGCTACTGTACCATTACCTTCGATATTCACAAATGGTAAAACCTTACTGGTGTTGCTTTGGGAACGAGGTACTCCAAATCCAAAAGCATTCATATGATTGAAACCTGGTGGAGGCATACGCGTACGTTGCATATTATTATCCATTAACTGTTGCTGATGGTGCTGTTGCTGCAACGATTTTGGATTAACCGCTGTTGTATTACTAGTATTGTTGCTTGCGCTAGTATTCTGCTGTTGTACTACTTCATTTTCCATCAATTCGGCTAAACCTTTTTGTGTCTCTATGAACGGATCGAAGCCTGGAAAAAAAATGGATATTAATTATTTTTTTTTTTAATTTAAAAAATTCATAGCTTATAAGATCAAAAGTAAATTGATAAGTTTTAGCAGTTTTTCTTAAAACAATTTTCACCAAACTCCTTCATCTTTTCTAAAATTGGCATACCATGCCATTATGGTGTAAGTTAAGGATTTGAATACTTGAGCACGTACAGATTGGAATTAGGGCATTGCAGGAGGAAGAAGTAGACTAATGTGTGATTTTTTGTGATCGTTAATGTGTACACGTATCCCCTCTCTCTTTTTTTGTAAGATACAACAAATTGTCAGTAGCAAAATGTGTCGTTATGTCGTTATAATCAGGCCGCCAAGCCCTATATGTCGCAGTCGAATTTTTGTATCCAACCTTTCTGAATTGTCTTCTTTTTTTTTATCAAATTTGATTCGATTTTAACGTTTGAGCTCTTACAAAAAGCTTAGGATTACAAAGCAAAACAAAAAATTTTAGATTACATTACGGATGCCAAATTTAGTGCGATTTTTTAATTAAAATAGATACAAAACAAAAGAAGATATTCTCCTGAACCGTATTGAGCACAGAGCGATAAAGTTAATAGGAGATGATAAGGCTTCCAGTTCTATTGGCTCTTTGGAGCATAGAGTGACGTGTATAGTTTCCATTTCCACAAGTTCCATAGAGACACGACATTTGCTACCATCGGTTAGTGTACTCCCCAAAATTACGTGAACAGTATACCAGAAAAACACATTTGACATGAAAATGATATTCCAACGCACCACGTACTATAGTTATAACTTTTTCTCATTTATGGAATAAATTTCCCAGAATTATTTTTCCTAACCAAATTCAAAGTGAATGTTAGCCGATATTTCTTTCACTTTCCTTCTCCCTTTTCTCTCTTTCCTAATGAACACAATGCATTGTATTTATAGGGGTATCCCTTGCGGGTTGTATTGTATTGTATTAGAGGTTTCTGTCGTTGTACCGCGGCCTATAAGATCTATTGTACGTCCCTCTTTTCTATCTAGTCAAATCTGCTAGAGTACCTCATCCAGTCCAGTCTCCCTCAAGAATTCGAGTATTGCACCCGGATTTATGGATGCTCGTTCAGTACTGTGCACTTGGTGCGTACCCAGACATTTCCTTCTTTTGTGGATCAGTGCTCCACACTGAGCTAAAATGTGTTCTGGTGATTTGTCTTCCTCATTTGCTCAATCCCTATTTTTCAAAGGTGTTCTCTGAGCCCGCAATGCCCAGTTAGAACACCAACTAATATGCGCATACTGTTTGTTTGTTTGTTTGTTGAGACCAGTGCAGAAAGCGTATCTACTCTTATTATAGTTGCCTGCGGGTTGATTGCTGATTGATAAAAATGTGATTCTGCCTCTCCAATGCCCCTACCCCTTGATAATACAGTACGGTAGATAGCATGCCAACAAATACAAACCTAAATCGTCATCGACCGAGATATTTTGTGAAAATGGATTTGCTATGCGATTTAAATGAGTTTGCTGTTGCTGTTGTTGTTGCTGATTTTGAGACTGTGCTTGCTGTTGTTGTGGTGGTTGCTGTGTTAACTGTTGATTAATAATATTATTTAAAGCATAATTTGATAAAGCATATTTAGTAATAATCACCATTGGATCAAATTTGCTAAGTAATCTTTGCTTTTGAAGTTGTTGCTGTTGTGGGTTGAGAAGCCCTACGAAAATTGTTTTTTTTTTTATATGTTTATAATTTAAAAGGATGTGTATAACTATATTAAATATTTGCTTACCATTTGATTGATCTAAAAATTGTGAATTAAATCGGTTGTTCTCCAATAAAGATGCCATGCGTAAATGGTCGCTTAACGGATTATTTCCACTGCTACTAGCATGCCCATTAATCATGAATTGCTTTTGGTTTGGCAAATTGGTTAGTTAATTTTAACAAAATCATTTATGTGAAAATTAGCTTACCTGCTGATGCAATTGCTGTTGTTGGTTCTTGTGAAAATCAAAGAACTTTGACATACTTGTGCCAAATAAACTACTGTTTATTAAGTGATCTGCTGAGTGTGCCGCTTGTTGCTGTAACAACTGTTGCTGTTGTAGTAGAGCCGCTTGTGATAATCGACTAATATCAGCGCTTCCTTGGAAACTGTTTGCAAAGTCTAAAATTCGAAACAAACAAAATTAAATATTTTTTAGACTATTTAGTCAAAAATCGTGAACGGCCGATAGAAAAATTCTGTTGTCGGATGTTGCTCGCACAAAATCCAGAAATTCTACTTCCTCCCCCCCACGGTAAATATTTATTTTTCCAAATTAGATTAATGATTTTTTTTTTTTTAAGAAACAATACCCATATATATACATAATTTAAATTACTTTAGGACATACCATTGTGTGGTGCGTTAATTTGTGAAAATCCGATATTATTCAATAAACTATTTCGTTTTTGTAATTCCTGTATACGAAGGAACTCCTCTTGTTGTTGAAGATGTTGCTGATGATGAAGATGATGCTGCTGTTGCATGTGTTGATGCTGTTGCAGTTCACCCATTTGTTTAGTATGTCTCATCATATTTTTGAATGCCTCTCCCCATTCTTAAAGATTAATGTATAAAATAGTTTTTGATACAGTATTTATATAATAATAGTAATATTGTTTCCCTAGCATAAAAATATTATTGCACTTTTACAGATCGTCGATTTAGAAGTACATACAACTCAATAAGAAATATATCAAAGACATATATAAAGAAATCGAGTAATTGATATATTAAAATTATTTTTTTTTTTAAACCGCGCACTTTAATAAAGATTGCCTGAAATTATTAAACTTGGTGCATTTAGTTTTTAAGCTGAGTGAATTTTAAATCTACACTGATATTTCTCTAATCCTAACATAAACAGTTTAATTCTATTCCATTCCAAACATTCTTTTTTAAAAAGTACAGAACTTCAGAAAATTTCAAAAGTACTTCAGATTAAAGAAATGTACTTTAGAATATTTCACATGTACTTCAGAAAATTTCATACTTCAGAATAACGAAATGTATTGTACCTCAGATAATTCCAAATACTTCAGAGAACTTCAAGATGTACTGCAGAATAATCAAATGTGCTTCCGAAAATTCCAAATGTAAGTATTTCAAAATAACCAAAATGAAATTTAGATTTTCTGAAATATATTTGGTATAATTTGATATCAATTTGGAGTTCTCTCAAGTATATTTGGAATCTTCTCAAATACTGTTGAAAAACGTGTAGAAGCGTATTGATTTTTGAGTTATAAGGTTCCTAGAACTTTTATACTTTCAACAAAGTTCATTGAAATATTTATACTTATATGTTCCAAGCATCAATGGCACGATTCCATAGCTCGTGCACAGTTCTAGCGACGATTTTTGAGTAATTTTTTGCTTAGAATTATTTTCCTATATAAACATATTGTTGTTTTTCTCCTGTGCGACAATCGAATAGACGAAATTATAGAGATATCAAATTGCTAACCATATTTCAAAGGTAGTAAGAAATTGCAAATTCTCCTGATTTCAAAAATGTTCACGCTAAACCTTTTTCAAACCTAAAAAAAATTTCTTAAGAGCATATGTATAGAATCAGTAAACATACCATTTGAATTTGTGTTATTTTGGTATCCATCGATGCCTGTTGAATGTCATAAATGTCCAAAAATAGATGTCCACATAGTGAATTTGTGATATTTTTAATCAGAAAGGAACAAATGAATCCGGAAATAAAAGAATAAATTTTTTTATTAGCTATTATGTCAAGTGTTAGTCTATAAAACTGAATTTTTAATTTTTGAGATAATGAAAATTTTAGAATTTAATTAAATTTTGACCATCGGTTACTATGGTAATTCCCCAGAGTACGACAATAGAATAGCTTCTTATATTATATTTATACAAGATCCAAGCATACATACCATTTAGTAGATCAGGTAAATGTGAAGCGACAACGCTATTCATTGGATTTTGCCGTACTTCAGAGCCCAGTTTGTTCCTTAACAACAGCGACTGCTGAAATGAAGCTGCCGATGAGAAGAAACTGTTGCTGTCGTCGAAAAGATTCAGCTTAGATAGAGCCGCTAAAATATCAAAAATCAAATTAGTACTAGAAAATAAGCCCATTAATGCAATGAAACTCACCTGATGTATCTACTATATTACCAGCATTACCATTGGGCAATTGTATATCGGAATCGGTTAGTTCGCTATTGATTCTCTCATTTTTATTATCGCCTATGTTTTCTAATGCTGACATCATTTCACCATTAATTATGCTGTTATTAGTGACAGTAGTAGTTATGGGCTGCTGATGATTAGAATGATCGCTACTATTACTGTTGTTGATATCAAGTGAAACTGCAGATTTGTTTTCACTATTAAACGATAAATTACACTCTGGGATACTTCCGGGAGAACTCTTTCCGCTGACACTTTCACTCATGGATAATACATCACTGTTGTTGGTAGCACTGCTACCATTACTACTGCTGCTACTACTGATGTTGCTGCTCGAGCTCAAGGACCGTTGGTCTTCATTCTTAGCAGCATTTTCATCAGAGTTTCCGTTATCAAGGAGTTCACTATTTATGTTGCTACTGCTGCTGCTAACTCCTTTACTGTTACTATTTCCGCTTCGTACTATTTCCGAGTCTTCGATTAATTTTACTTCCTCGTCTGCACTAATGGCTCGCTTTTCTTTCTGTTGATCTTTGTTATTGCGATTCAACAGCGATTTTTCTTTGATTCGGTCTGACTTTGATTTGATATTCACATTATTGCCACTATTATTCTGATCTGATGTTGAATCTACTAACGATGCGTTAATTTCTTTCGTGCTGTTGTTGTGCGGATGATTATTCTCCTTATTAGTTACGTTGCAATTGTTATTACTACTGCCGCTGCTGCTGCTGTTATTGTTCTGGTTATTGTTGTTTTTGTTATTCTTCGCCTTGGCATTCTTTTCACTTTTTACCTTTTCGTGTTTTGGTTTTTCTTTTTTGTTTTTGCCACTATTATTACTTCCACTTACCATCTCCTTTATATTAACTGGGGAAACTGATAGGCTGGGCCAAGCCTCTTTCTGTTGTGTAGAACCTGCAGCTCCAGCTGCTGGTGCCGTTCCAGTTCCACCAGATCCCGACGACGACGATGAGGATGATGAAGACATCGCTGATGACACTGATGACGAAGAAGCCGACACGTTGCCATTTTGTGCCTTGCTATCACCACTTTTCGAATTAGCCATGTTAACGCTGCTGCCACTGTTCCCTATTGAAACCATTGAACCGTTATTCAAGGAAACTTGACCCATTGAACAAGCTGGACTTGCACCAGAATTTGCAATTAATGCATCATGAAGACGTTTCTCATACTCTTGATGCTTACCCTGATGCATTTCCTATAAAATATTATAAATTTGTATTTGTATTTATTTTTCTTTGTTTCCTGTGTATGGGGGCAATCACTTACCTCTTTTGTAAAACTAGCTTCCGGGTCTCCTAATTCATGCAAATACATGCAATCTCCTTTAGGACATTGTTGGTTCTTCATAAAGTGGCTACAATACTTTGTTGTACCTAAGCTGGTTTTAATAAGTCTCCCATCTATCATTACATTGTTGACACTTTGTATTGCACGCAAGGCATCACTATTATTGACATATGTCACATACGCAGACGCAGATGGGCCCTTCAGTGGGGTTGATGATGAAGTACAAACATATTTATGTAAGAACATCTCTAGAACGTTATTTTAGTTACACAGATTTTACAAGGAAAGTATCTTTAATACCCTTTTTACACACTTCCTATATTTCAATCATCCAACAAATCCTTAGATATCCTACTACTAAATTTTATGGCACAACTGCCTATTGAAGGCCTATTAAATTAAACGAATTAAATTTGAACGGTTTACACATTCAATCTTCTGCGTGCTTTGCACGCAATCTTTTTTTTTTCGTGCCTAATAACGAATCCAGGCATTCTAAGCAGAAACCTAACACATACTTATGTATATACCACCACTTGCCTTTGCTTTTACTTGTGAATGTGTAAAATTTCGTCCAAATTGTTATAGTTTTTTATCTTTGAATTTCGACTTATGGATAGGTACAGTAGGAAGATAAGAATGTATCGATAGAGGTATGAGTAGTAAATAAATGTTTATCAAATGATAAAGAAATGAACATTGGAAGGAACCTCGGTTTTGTTTCGCTTGGAATAACCAAATACTACCTACTTAGATTCTAAAATTCTTTTATACAGGAGATGCTTTCCTTGCTATCGTGTATACATTTAATACAACTTACTTGTACCCCGGCATATGTAGTGCTTGGATTTATCACAACTTTATGTATTTTGCCATATTTCCCAAAATATTCATGTTTTTTAAGAATCTGTAATAGCCAACAATTAAACTTCAATTCATAATGTTAATTAAATAAAAAAAAACTTACATCGGCATCTGCCAGCCTAGGAGGAAGACCAACAACAAATACCAAATTCTTTTGAACAACACGAACATTGGACAAATGTTTACGATTTTCCGTAATTTTTTGCTTCCGCTGCTGGTCGCGTTGCCGTTTTTGCGACTTGAATGCTATCATCTGGAAATAAAAATACAGATTTATTTATTGCTTTTGTCAAATTTAATGCATTACTAACCTCCTCTTGAGTTAAAGGAGTAAAATCCGCTGGATTTTCGGGATACTCCTTCCGGCATGCTGGGCATAGCTCATTTTCATCCGTGCGAATTCTATGCCAGCAAAATCTACAAATCTATTAGAGAGATATATTTAGGTTAAATTACTTGAATTCATCATTAACCAATAGTATATATAATTTTACCTGATATCCACAAGTGCACGGATAAAAGTTAAGGTCATCAACCTCAAGAGGTTCCATGCACAATGGACATTCAACCACATCATCATTGCTATTGTTAACACCGTTCATATTGTAGAGCGATATCTAAACTGCTGAGCTGCTATAAAGAATTTTTTGAACTGAAACGATAGTGCGGCTGTGATTCCTATATCGAAATCTTTATTGCTTTTTATGTATTCGTTGTGCCACTAGAATAGTGAAAATTTTGATTAACGCTGGGCTTCTGATTTTATAAATAAATTGTCGAATATTTCTCTCTTCGCAGAAAGGTATATCAAAGCTTTCAATTACTCTACGACGTTCTGTGAGAAACCCTTCGGAAACGTCCGAATTTATTTATATCACAATATCGTTCGCTATAGACGCTGCTCTAATTTTCGATGATGTTGAGTTATAGCAAATGCTGAAATAAAAAGGAATTTTGATAAGTTTTTCAAAAGGTTAATTTTAAATATGACAATAATTCAAAAGTTAAGTTAAGATGTCTATAGTTTCTATTGACATTACCTCAAGTAACACTACTTTCTTGATTGATCTATGCATGTAATCGCACTAAAAAGTGAAATTAATTATTATACAATTGTCGGGCAGTTTACTTTTGGAAAATACTTATAAATCCACCAAAACCTCCATTAATACATGTATTTCCCGAGTATGTAGATTCTAATAAGATTTTTTTTTTTTAAAGAAAGCCCTGTTCTAATCAATTTCTGTCATGTTTTTTACGCGGAGTTCAAGGTCATGATGGTCAGCTAATAGAAGTCTGTGGGTTAGTTTAATATTTTGAAGCCCTACAACATTGCTCTGGACATCAAAATACGCATAATACGAATGTGATTTTATATTTGATTTGATAACACAGTGTGACAAAAATCAAGTATTATTTTCACACACATGAAAAAATTGATATAGTACATATTTATGAAAGAGGATGAAGAATAGAGAAAATTAAGTATTCAGATATTCAGTACCACGAAAATCGTTAGTTTTTCAATTGAGCTTAATGCTTTAAAATTTCGATAAAAGGTTAAACTCAAGTGAGAGGGTGATTGGAAATTTTAGGTAAGTAGAAGGCAAAGTTTCAATGAAACTATGAAACACATTAATGTTCACGCCATAGGAAAAATGATTTTCTACCAGTACTAGCAATGCCATAAGCAATAGCGCTTTTGACAAAATCAATTAAAACGACCCATAAACAAGAAGACTTCTGGGACAATTTGACTCAAAAAATAAAATGGAATACGGCGCAACTGCTTTGCCACTGCTCTAAGTGTGGCACAACAATGCAAATTGATTACTTTATTCTCAACGAATTTTGGGTATTTCTTACGATATACACTAATTATTTTATTGAAAAAACTTTTGATGTGAGTTTTAATTATTTGGAAGTTTATTGCATTGTCAATACAACTATGTAAAGAAACCACTAACGGATTAATTGGTGTTTTGAGGACAACCCCTTCTCGCCTTCCCAACTTATATTTCATGTATTTTAATAGTTCACCATGAATTGGAGAAAATTTTAAAGATAAAAGAAAAAATTAAACCCCCTCACTGAATTCGGTCTCACAGTTATGGAACTGAAAACTTAATAGTTTACACAATTTTCAGTGCACCCTCGAAAACTCTTCTAGTCTATACTAACTGGAAAAACATATTTAACCTTAAAAACGCTATGAGGTATTCAGGATCCTGAATCCTATGGTTTTTTCTTTTTATTTTTAAGCTATGAATTTTTTTTATCCTTTCAAATGTTTTGTTTTTTTTTTTTTGTAATAGCCTTATAATTACTGATATTTTACCCATAAACTTAAATGAAAATGAAATGTGGTTTTTTATGCCAGCAAGAAAAAAAGAAATAAATAAAACAAAACTTAGTAAAGATGACTAAATGCGTGGGCAGCTGTAGGGGTTTTCACAACAAAAAATAAGATATGGGCTGTAGGTTAATATATGTATTTTGATAAATAGTTTTATTTTTGACGTTATAAATTATAAAATTAACAGTATTGTTGCTTTAGGATTCTCAAAAAATAAAAATATGATATAATGATACCGAAAAATTTTTGTTAATGAAGGGCATTTTTCAACACTAAACTTGCTTATTTTAAAACTAAACTTTGTTTTTTTTTTTTTTTTTTTTTGTTAAATTTGTCTTGCAAATTTTCTTTATTGGTTTACGTTCGTGGCAATTTATATTGCAAAACATAATCACAAAACACACACACACACCAACTGCATGGAAAATGTATTGAGTAGAGAAATCCATACATTTTATTTATATGGAAATACGCATTAAAAATACTGAAACATACAAAATCTAAAATTTTGGAGTCTACTTAGTCTTATTAATTACAAAAAGAAGTTTTCATTAAAGTTTAGCCAAGGTTGTATATCCTAAATTTACTTTTAATTTAAACGAATCTAACGTTGGAGGACGGTCAATTGAATGGAGCACTAAAACGGTGATTAGAAAATTTCGTACAAGGGAAAATACCACAAAAATATCCACAAAAAATTAATACGAGTCAATGAAGCTGCTGCATGGATTGTTCGAAAATTTTCTGAAAACAATTTCATGCATACGTATTGAATATATTTAAAATAAAATTATTAAAATAATAGTTACCGTTGTTTGAATAGTATTTTTCAAATATTTTCGAACGCTAAATTGGAAGAAAATATTTAAAATCTTAAGATGAAACTTTCGATCGAAATTACTTGTGAAAAAACGATTGTGTCTTTTATATGGCGAAAAAAGAATTCGTCGATGTTCGTTTCATCTCAAACTTCACTTCGTTTTCTTTTTTAATTGCTCTTTCGTATTTGCATTGTTTTGCTGCGAACCAAAATATAAGTAAGAGCAGGACAAACATATAAGTTTAGGACTGAATCATGTATCGGTTGTCTCTACTATACAAATGCATTTCTATAGAGGAACAAAATGAGTTCACTATCACAGCAGAGAAAATTATGAGAACTGGCACAAAAGGGGCACACATATTAACTGAATTAATTTATTTACCTGCACTAGAAAAAATACTTGAAACCATAATGGTACAAACTGGCTTAGAATGACAAAAATAAAAGAATAGTTACTCATAATTTGTTATATGGCATCTTATAGAAACGTCTTCAAATCTATATATCAAGTGCGTAGTTTCACTTTTCCGTATGGTTCCGAATTTCATATTCTCATTCAGCAGTATTCAAAATATTACTGAAATGGAAGTCCCCGGGAAAATTTTTTTATCTTCTTTTTCTATAGGAATATGGGGGAAACGAAACAAATTTTCCCGGGGACTCCATTTCGGGAATATTTAAAATAAGACCTTTCCTATAGGAATGTGGTGGAAACGAATCAAATTTTCCTGGGAATTCCATTTCGGGAATATTTAAAATAAGGCCTTTCCCTATAGGAATATGGGGGAAACGAAACAAATTTTCCCGGGGAATTCGTTCGGGAATATTTAGAATAGGGCTGATTAATGTATCCATGTATCTGTTAGTTTTTGACAGTTGGTTAAAAGCTTGATTATGCAAACGTAACAGAACGTAATGTATAAATTGAAGATAGAACTCTACATACATTTGGTCACATACACGTACTGCCTATATCACAGAATCGAGAAGTGATAGATGGCAACGTTAAGAGACGCTACGTTACGTTGTGTAACCAACTCTTTAGCCAGCTTGTATTCATTAAGGTTGGCCCTTAATAGATGGGAATGAGAAACTTGAATATTCAAAACCATCAGGCAGCATTGTTCAGTTAGAATGCAACCACCCAAGAAATCTCTGGCAAGAAAAATATTTGTCTCTTGCGCACTCAATCAATTGCTATGGATTTCCTTTTCACCCTCTTTTGTACATAACTTTAGCAATACGATTCGACCTGATTGTTACCAAGACTTAATCAATATTTACATTTTTTAATCTAAATAAATTATCTTTAACTCACGATATTGATATTTGCGATATCAAACAATTAATCTAATTTGGTTATAGTTGATTTTTTACGAAGAATGTGTTACCAAAGAACTAGCTACTTGCTGACAAACGATTAATTCCACTTTTCTTTTTCGACTGCATTTGTAACCATTGTTGCCATTTTCGCGTTTTTAAGGCTAGATTTTACTTTTCATGTTTCTCTTCAGCTTAAATTTATGGTTTAGCTTTTTAGGCCTTGTGTAAATCGGTAAGTTTTTATACAATGGAAATAGTAGTGGGAACAAGTGGGAAAAATTTTGATTTTCAATTTCGCGGTGCCAAAGGAAATAAATTATTGCCATTTGAAGTTGCGATTGTAAAGAAAAAAAACGGCGGATAAGAATATTTAAAATGTAGATATTAAATATTACAATTAATAGCGTTGTATATTACTTACTTTTCTTTTCCTTTTATAAATTACAAATTATATCGGTTTTTTTCTCTGCTTTAGCTGAATTTACTATAAAATTTCTTCTAATTTCACTCAATAGATAAATACAGCTATGTTGTTGTAAGAAATGTGTAGTTTGTTATAAACATTTCATCTTGAATTGTTAATATTTATAATTTGTTTACTCCTACAGTTCTTATTCACCTCTCGAACAATTAAAATTTCATTTTTCGAGTAAAATGTTGCCGATTTACACATGTTCTTAGTCTATTAGCTTTTTCCAAACTTATATAGTTTTTATATCCACAGCTCCATTTTATTTGGACATTGGAGAATGTATAAATTTTAAATATAGGTTCATTCCTTATCAGTGCTGCTACTTCAAAACTGTTGATAGTGGTAGATTGATTCAATAAAGAGTGGCATATTTCAAAACATAACGCTAAATTTTTGTTTTTTTTTTTTAAATGGAGTTTGGTATGAATCCTTGGCCTCTTGGCAGTAATTTTTTAGCAAAACAAATCTTAAGTTAAAAATATGAACCGATCTCCTTGGATTAGAAAAATTCGGAATTTGTTACACTGCACCAAAATATGTAACAGAAGCGACTAAAAGAGACATGGTGTCTTTTTTAGCCCTTCTTCCTACCACTACTGCATTCTTACTTCATAAATTTATTATTTATGATGCTACTAATATTGACTTATTTTATTTTGCTATAAAACAAATAAGTTCTTAAACATTTTTTATTTTGTCCTTATTTTGCAAGATCAAATCCAAAAATTTTTTTTTATGCTTAGTAATTTCCACTATAATGAAGATAATGCAGTAATTCTGTTTCATATATCTAGGTTGGATTATTGGCAATGGTGGTAGACAACAATAAATTTCTGATATATTCAAGATGCGCTGGAAAGCCTATTAAGTTTCACTATGATTTCACTGTGATTCAGGAATGCCATATATTCCTTCTGAATTCCGCGATAGATATGTATTCTTCTGTAAGAGTTATGAGAGCTCTGCCTAGAAGTTTCCTGGAGTTTGCAAAATATGCGTTCTACTTACTTCTCCTAGGTTTCAGTCAAATTCTTTCAGAGTGTTCAATTATGGTGGGTAAGTATGAACTATGCTAGAAAAAGTATCTTTAGCTTATTAATCAGTTTCAACGAATAGCGAGTTTCCTTCATTAATATGAATATATGCACGAAAATTAAATAAATTCATTTGAGAATACCCTAAATACAAAATCATTACAAAATGAAATCTGCATCAAATATTAACCACAAGCGAAAACTATACATAAAATATTAAATTGAATACAAAAGATTTAAGATACAAACTCGTTCGCTCCATGTGCTTTTTTTTCTCCACTGTCTCTCATTTTACATGGTAAAGTATCATTAATTTGTGAAAAGCTTTTTCAGCTCATCAGCCTAATTTAGAAGCTGGTAGTCTTAGTCTTGCTAAGCAACTCAGAGTATTTAGTTGCTTATTGTTCGGTGGATTACATCGTCACATCTGTATCAAATATTTGAGTAAACTTATACATATATACTTCATCATACACATATACAATTTATTACTGTATTTGTTTTGTATTTGTTTGGCATTAACTTGAAAGGTGAACACAACATTACTTATATTAAGCATAATATTTTTGCTTTCATTTTTATAATTATGTAGTTATTGTAAATTTGCAATGCACAATGCATTTATATTACTAGTAAGTACTTAGCGCCGTCATTTTTTTTTTCAGACTGTATTATTTATGAGCCATTTGTGTGAGATGATAATGTGTTCAATGTATATTAACATATAAAAATAAAAGATTAAAAAAGATAAACAGTTACAGTGGAAAAAAGAAACGTCGAACGTCAAAGTTACTTGCAAATATCATTAATATGTGTTAAAAAGCATTTGTAAATGAGTGTGGAATTCTGCCATAATAGATGTTGTAGTTAATAACTGTTTTCCATTTCTTTAATTTTTTCTTAATTTTTGTTACATATATGTATGTGTATTGCTGGTTTGCTTTTACCATTTTATATACAGTGAAAGCTCTTTTCATGGGCAATACGAATATAAATATGTGTTTTATTAGCTTTATATCTATGGAATCATTTTTTTAACTTTAATGCTTAAAGTATGAGATTTTGGTTATTCTTTCCCATAAGCAGACATATCTTTTAAGCTCAGAAAAACCGTGGGTGTTCCCCATATAAGTCCAACAGATGTTTATGATGTCAATAGAATATATATTTTGAATGAATTTAATCAAACTAATGACATTTGCCACGAAACCAAAATCAATGGAAAAAATTTAAAATCATATTACTCTTTTGGCCAAATCAGCCTTCGGAATTAATTAAAAATACTTAGAATACAATTAATAAGAAATACAAATATTGATTAAGAAATATATTAGCAGTGCATGAACATTAAGACGCCTCAAGACCCATTAAAAAAGCTTGTTGTTACCATCCCTTGAAAATTAACTCTGGCTTATTTTATAAAGATTCCGAAAATATTTTGGTTCTACCAGATCGTTTTAAAAAAAAATTCTAAAAGGCGCATTATTTTTCGCTTGGCTTATTTTGGTAAATAAAAGTTTTAAAATAATAATGATTCAAAAATGATTAGGATTTGCGTCAAAATATTTTAAAAATTTTGTAAATTTCCAAATGTTTTAACACTAAAATTTGATATTTTTGAATTAATATTATTTGTGACCTTTTCTTTAATTAAAAGAACCTAATTAAGAAATTTCACACACAAACTACAATTTTTAAAGAGTTTTCGCAATACGATCTAACAATTTTTTATGAGGCACCTTAATGAACATATGTAAGCATAAGTAATTGCAATATGATTCACCGAATCGTACAAGGTTTAAATTTATCTTCACATCAGCAATGGCGGTATTAAATTTGTTGCCTTCCACACTTAATTTTATCCGTAAAATTAGTTTGTAGCATTAAAAATGCTTGAGAAATTGAGTAGCTTTAGAGTGTAATAAATGATTAACAATTTCTTTAAATTTTTAAATGATAAGCGACCACATGCATCATTAAATATTTTAATAATTTGAGAGATCTCTTTCAAGTAAAATGGCATCACTGCTTTAGAATTTCAACCAACCCACTAAGTATAAATGTGAAATGACATTGGCGAGCATTTCAGAACCGGTTTTGTTTCTTGCAGTAATGTATATTAAGTTGTTTGAACCATGTATGTAAATATATTCCTACCCATTGTTTTGTTAGATTGGACACAGTTTTTTAGATATTGACAAGCTCATGCATTTAATTTTTAAAACAAAATCAAAAAATAACTTCACACTTGTATTTTTGTTGTTTTAAGTTAATGCTACACTATTGGGCGAATGCCAGCACAACTTTATTTGTTTTTTTGTTTTTTTGCAATTAACACACAAAGTATACATACGCAGGACTTCCGGAGTCAGACCTAAAAAATTGTTATCTCTTCAGAAATATTTTAATTACGTTGTTTTAAGATCTAGAAATTTTATACTAGCAACATAATTCTCAATTACATATATATTATCTACGTATATGTATATATTTTCTTTATTTGAAAATACATTTATTAATTTTTTAATTTTTTTAAGCACCTTAAGTCATAATGATTAACCGGATTGCTTTATCTACTGCGCTTATATTGCTTATTTGCATATTAAACGTATCAGCGAAATTCGGCGATAAAATAACAGTCAAGGAAAAAGATATGATGCGCAAATCGGTTGTCTTTGATAAGAAAACACCTGATGTATTTTATTGTCCAATGCAAAAACCATCGTCGATGAATAAATTGATTGTGAGGTAAGTACATTTGAATAATTTTAAAGTATATTGATATGTCAATATTTACACGATGAGACTAGTCTCATGAAACTATCAAAAGTGAAGGGAAGAGGAGAGAAACGACAGAGGGATGGAAAATATCGCGGGCATCAATTCAGTAAACCTCAAAAGGGAATGTCAAAAAGTTTGTAGACTAGTTTCATCGTGTAAATGCTGACTATCCTGGGTATGCCCTTATTCCCTACAACCAAGTTTCTTCCTCGATTTTGCGGAAGATTTTTTAGTCTTACCGTTTTCATTTTCACTTGTTATAATATTTTCTCACTTCGTATTTTGCCCATCTAGGGCAATTCAAATCAAATTGAATTCGCAATTGTAAGATGTCGTTTTATCCAATTTGATTTTGGTTTTTTCATAGATAACTTTTTTACCAATGATTGCATTATCGTACAGCAACTAAATTTGTTGGCTGTGCAAGCGTTCATCCTTAAGAAACAAATATTAATTATAGTTATCTCGTTTAAATATAAATGAAATAATATTTATAGGTCACGTCCCTTGCATAAATTATGTGAATATGAAGGACGCCCTTTGCCGCCTGAGTACAAATCTGATTGTTACCAAGATTTGGATGAATCTGATTATGCTTGCAAGGAAAAATATAGAATAATGGTGAGTTTTATGTAGAAAATGGTGCTGAATCGTATCCTTTGCACTGAAAGTGCTAATACAATTTGTACCATAAAAAAAAATTAAATGTATCTACCAAATATCTTTTAATAACAAAAATTTAGTTCTAATTTTTTGTAAATAAAATTGAATTAAAATATATCAAAATTAATAATTTAATTGGTATATCGGATTTACTTTAATTTTTCTAATTACAGAAACGATTCGCCAAAGACGAATTCAACACATCAAAGAAATAATAATATTTAATACAATTTTGACAATTTACCGAAAAACAAATAAAAACAAATCAATCAACACTTGGTATTACGCGACTAACCTAAAATAAAATGAAATTAAAACAGCAATCTCGTCAAAACTTATTAGTATTAATACAATTATATCTTAACACTAATGCAATTAACCATAGCTTTTCTAACTGGGAGGAAAATATATAAAATAATATTTGAATCAAATAAGTTCGTATTTCAGTTTGATTTGTAAATAAAAATTTTCAAATTGAATATGAAATTTATAAATCCATTTTAACTAAGAAAATATTAAAATCAACTATGTGAGTTATGGAAAGGAATTTATTACGAAAATATTCAGATGGAATATGAAAGTATTAAATTTAATGTTATAGTGTTTTTATGCAGATAAAATAAATTAGTTAATTTGTAATTTTCAATTAATAAATATAATCCGTTTTGAACTTAAAAATAGTTTAAAAATATTTGAATCTATTATACATATGTTTTTCCTCAGTATACTAATAATAACAAAAATATCTATCTTTAAATGCAATTACCGTCCTTTCCTCTCTATACATCTATGGAAATTTAACGAATGCTCCAAACTTTTTTCGTTTGTTATTTCCCTTTATTTCCTCTATCTTCTCTTTTACTTTACTTGATCTGTAACTCGATTTCGTCTTCTATTTTTTCAATCTCTCACAAATTCGCATACTCTTTTTTATTAAAATTGTTCACTGCAAGATATGCAATTTCATTTAACCGACAAAACGACTTTGGACTTACCTAAAACAAATTTATGGAATAACATCACATAAAATGCCGATGCAATCAACTTTGGATTAATTAAAGCTTTGATATACATAATTACAAATTTAAACCTAATCCAGTGACGCTACCATGCACAGCCCAAGTAAAGAATTTAATTGCTTTCACCGGATATGTTCTAATCGCATTTATTAGGAACTATATCAATAATCCCACTGTAATACACTGATCTAATTATTGTTTAAAAAAACAGGTTTAAAAAGGTATTTTTATATATATACATAAATAAATATGCTTTAATTTGGAAAAGTCGTTACTCACATTAATTTCTAAAAATGTTTTTTGAAAAGAAATGCAGATGATGCTTCGACTTTTTCAAATAGAGAAAACTAAATATAAGATATTAAAGGGTGTTTCATTAGGAATATGATACCAACTTTGAAGATCAGTTAATTTTAGGGACCGAAAACAAAACATTTTTTTAAGTATAACTCGGGGCGAAAAATGAATGCATAAATTTCGTTATAATATAATAAAAATAAACACTTTTTTCAAAGTTTCGTGTTTATAAAATATGATTTGCGTTCACAGTGGAGCGCTTAAAATACTCCGAGTTCAATATGACGTTCCTTTGCTTACATTTTCCAATGATTTTTCTTTACACTTTTCAAAATGCCTTCCAACATAAAAATCGTTTTGCTAATTGTGATTATATATTTACTATAGATCGGAAATACGTGGAAGCTGAAAAAACTTATAATAAAACTTTATAGATTGACTTTTCTTTTACTTTTTTTGCTTTGGTTTAAAAAAAATCGACCAGTGATGCCAAAATAAGGACACTGGCGATGAATTTGGCGCGTACACAGAGTTGCATGCCCATAAACAGCAAATAAAATAGTGTTAAAGTTTAACAGAAATGGTTATATGGTAAACTCGCTATTTAACAGTAGTGTCTAATGTGAACACCGAAATGGCCCAAAAACTAGAATTTATGCTGCAGTGTGAGCTTAGTATAAATTACACACACATTTTTCAAGTGCTCTAAAAAATATTTAAAGACTTATAATGCCACGCAGGTTCAGAAGAGAAAGCTAGTGGTGTTAAAATACAAAAATAGAACTTTCAAGTATATATATTTACCCAAATGAATAAATGTGCTTTCAAAATAAAAAATCAATCAGTAATAATTTATGATATCAATTGAAACACCTATTATTTATTAGTTGTTAAAATTTTTCATTTATATAATATAATTTTTTATGAAAGCTGCTTGCAATGTGTATGTATCTAAATTGTTTGTAAACATATGTAGATTTAGGAGATTTTTTGAAAAGTGTTACAAATTTTTTTTCGGAAAAGATTTGTTTTAAGTTAAATTTCTTTTTCATAAAATGTTCCAACGAATCGTTGAATTTGAGTTATTAGGTACTTTTATCTACATTACGTTACAACAATGTTTACATACATACATACATATATACATATATTGTTTACAAATTTACATATTATAAACATTTTCATATTATTTACAAACAAATCTGATTTTCATGCTTATAGATGCGAAAGTATCCTCCAGGCAGTGAACAACCTTTCAATGGAACTCGTTTGCAGCGTTTTATGGATTTGGATAGCGAAGTCCGGCAGAAAATGGAAAAGTTCACAAAAGTATTGGAATATCATGACGTGCTTGGAAAATTTTGAATTAAATTTTTAATTTGTCATTGCGAAAATTTGTTCCTTTAAAACCAGCTGTATTAAATTCTAACAAGCTTACATATAAAAAATTTCCTAAATTTTCGAAATTAAATTCTTCTATATGCTAATATTTATTTAACATTAATAAAATTAACAAAAGAAAAAAAAAATAATAATATGAAACTAACCAAACCATTTTTAGTATGATTTCAAATATATGATATTTAGTTAGATGTTAGGTATAACGTTTTTTTAAGCCAAATTTTTTTTTTAAGCATGGAGTCTAAAATTTATGATTTCGGTCATTACCCTTAGTTTTATTCTTGACAATCACTTTGTGGTTTGACAATAATGACAACTTGACATTGCGATGATACTCAATGCATATTTACATATTTCACTTTGACAGTTCACTGTGCCTCAGTTACTTTACGCTTCAGCTTCATATTCTGTTTCGTACTTTAATTTTGATAGTGGATACCAGTTAGTATAGTGGTTGTCGTCCATCACTACGCTAAGATGTTTTATTGGAAATGCTATCTACATATTTTATTACAAAAATTCATTAGCGAGTGATAGCATAGCAATCACTATCAAGGCGCTTTTAGACGAAGAAGTTATTTGCTTGCGACTGTCAAATGTGAAGAAAAAGTGGAAAATACCTCTTTCATCTCACACCCTCTTCCAACACAATTTTAAAGTCGCAAGCAACTAGTTACCTCGCCTAAAAGTAAACTAAAACTGAAATCGCTGTTTACTACTTTATAATGCAAATTATAATTATATTAATACAACACTGTTGTGAAAATTTTTAAAGCAGTGCTGCCAACCACAACATATAGAAATTCCAACAATGAAACATGAGCAGTGCTGACAACCGTCAAGCATCTGAAAAAGCATCGTCGCCAAAATCAGCGAAAACGCGATTTGCAGGAGTTTTCCAAAATAAAAGTAATATTTTATTTCAATAATTCCTTAAAAGTGTGCATAAATGGCATCTATGAAACATTGAAAGTACACAAACAAATATTTACGAGAGAACGTAAAAAGAATTGGAGTTATATATGTGTTTAGCTCGATCCGCGCTAAGAAAAATATTTTCCCTCTCACGAAACAAGTGAAAATTGTGAAAACATTCATGAACAGATTACTATTGGAAAAATCGTTTGAATCTAAAAAAACTTGTGCAACAAATATTGAAATTTATTATAACAAACAATAACATAACAAAAAACTAATAAAAAGTATTGGTTATATCGTTGTCTATCATTTGTCAATAGAAATAAAAGAAGGTGGAAGCAACGAATGAATATTTTCCATTCTTACTAGCTTCGTACGTGCTTCGTTTCCTTGTGTTAATTAAACTTTAGTTCCTGTCATGGATGTACGTTATTCTCAGGTAAAAAATAAACAGATAAAAATAAAAAATAACAATCCGAAATATACTCAAAATCTATACTATTTTGTGGTAATTTGATGATAACAATAATAATAAATTCAAAAGCGTTCCGTTTTTTATATAGGTGAAGAATGAGTTGAAAAAACACAGAAGGTGAATAACAAAAAAAAAAAAAAAAAAAAAAATGAAATAAAAAAGACATTTTTACTTGTAAAGTATTTGGAATGTAAATAATATATATATATTTTAAAAAATAAGTTAAGGGCAACAAAAGATCAACATCACATTAATTAACTGCTCAAAATAAAAAGTAAAAACCGCCCAATTTTTCTTTCTCAATAATAAATTTAACGCACAGTAATTTTGAGATGCTGAACACGAATGTTAATGTAATAAAAATTCTCTAGGTGTGAACACAAAAAGAATTTATAGCCTTTGTGCATTAGTAGTTGGTGGATAACAAAAAAAAAAAAAATGAAAAAGAAGAATAATCTTATTTATTTATTAAAAATATATAAATAATAAATCATTACTAAATGAAGAGGGTCTACCTGTGTTTTCCCTTCAATGGGAAGAACAGGTTTCATTGTATTTTATTGGAATTTCATTTATATTCTAGATACAAACCAATTTTGCATTTAGTGCACAACATTTAAGTTTATACCTTGCAACTCATTTTTTTCCAATTTTTGTTCTCGACCGGTCGTTGGTTTTAGGACGTGTGTGGTACTTGCTAAGTGATTCGTCCATTAAAACTGCTACGCCCATATCATTATTATACTCTTGGATAACCTGAGAAAACTAAATTTCTTATTTACTTATTACATGTCGTTATTTTTATTTTTAAATATTCTCTGGTTCTTATAATAAATAATACTCAAAAATTACCAAAAACGCGCAGTCTGTAGTCAATTCTCTATTTCTGAGTTTGGTTTCTGCCTGTAAATCCTATCGAAATCAACTCTTAAACGCTACGCCAAGGCAGTGACAGTAACATAAAATCATCTGTTCTCTGCAAATAACTTCAGAAATGGTTCTAACCGGAGAAGCGCTGCAAACTGCCACTGCTTTACTGCAACGACGCGCTATTGTGATTTAGGCTTAAGGCTGAGCGCTCGTATAAAGAACTGCTGATAAATAGGTTAAGGTCAAACGGCTTGTCGGAACTAGCTAAGCACGGTTGCAGAGCAAGGTCCGATATTTAATTTCATCTTAAAAGTTTCTATCGACTCCAGAGTTATCTGTAGATGAGTTTCAGTACCCAAAAAAGTTGGGCGAATATTCATCGAATTTCTTGGCAAAACCATATACATACTTATAAATTTATTGAAAGTAGCGCCAAAATATTCGGCAAAATATTAATTTATTCCATATTTTTATTTGGCGCAAACATGTGCCAATGCTATTCAGGTTTGTGTTGATTTCTTCTTATTTTGTGGTATAACAGCCTATGGAGGGCCTAGACCAAGTTTTCGCATCCATTCATCTTGTGTGAGCTATATTTATACATGAATGTAAAGGATCAACAATTTACACTAAATTTGTTTGATCTTTTTTTTTATACTCTGAACATAGCTTAAGTTTTATGTAGCTTCATGAATTGAATGTTAGTCACGTTAGGTTAAGGATACACTTAAAACGAAATTGTCCATTTTATCCCCTTTAATAAACCTGGTTAGTCAAACCATTTAGCAGGGTTGTATATCTTTCTTAGTTTCTTTGCTCTCAGAAACTTTTGCATTTATGCTATGAATGAACCAATTGTATGGGCTATGAATTTCTATAATATTCTAGTTCTGCTTTAATAAATTATTTTTAACCTGTTTTTTTCACAGTCATTTATTTTTTTTATCTTGATGTACATATATTTTTATTTATCTAGTTTAAGTACTGTTCTGTTATAGTCTGTAAGGTAGTTAGCTTCCATAGACTTAATAAAATGAAAAAATACTGATTTTTCAACGATTTCTTGGAGTTTAACGAAATATGTGTTAACTAGAAATTTTAATGCAGGTTTGTTTGAATGTTGATGGCCAATAAACGAAATAATTTATTAAAATCGTCATTGCCAGTTACTGATTTGGGTTTGGTAGTATCGTGCTCAGGTAATGGTAATCGTGTTCGTTTTGATGATCATGTTTTCCCTAATTGTTCTTCATCTTCTTTGTGGTTTAATCACACTTGGTGTTTTATGTTATTGTTATGGAAAATTCCTCATTTTAGTTACCTTTTGAAATGTTTACATGCATATTCGAATGATTTTACTTCTTTTTTAATTTCTTCATATTAGTATTTGGTACCCTGACACATTTTCAAAAATATTTAGTGCCTTTTCGCAAAACTATATAATTTTTAAATCTTAAAATTATCCTAGTACGCAAGGTACAAAAAATCATCAAGTGTAAGAGTTGACTTTTTCCTCTGTTTTCCTAGACTGGTTTTTACTTGTAAACCAGTCTAGAGTTATCGGAGTTTTCTTTAAGAATCAAGCAATCGAAAGAATTCTACAAAATTTTTAAAATGTTGATAACTTTATAGTAAAACATAATCAATGGTATTTTTTGTTTTCAGGGTTATTGTTGCGATTATTTGGCTTTCTTCAAATGTGTTGGATAAATAAATATTTTCCATTTTATAAGTCAAATTGCAGTGATGCAAATTGTATTTTTGTTCTGAAAAAAAGCGATTAAAATATCATTTTAACTTACAAGACCATACAGAGAACGGATAAGCATTTATGGGGAAAGAGTCCACTATGAGTGATCGTGATATTCCGAGTGTTCCGGTAACAACTTTAGCCGGGTTGACGAGTTTATCGGATTGTATGCAACATTAAGTTTTTTGTTAATATTTTTATTAAATTGTATTTTATTATTACAGTACTCAGTGAACTTCCTGTTTCGGACTCTCTATCTAATGGTGCTCCTTTAAATAAATCACTTTTATTTCATACCTTAGTGGCAAATGAGTCTAACAATCTATTGTCGGTGCGCGATGATAATTTGGTTAAGCAACTAGTTCATGCAATTGAGCAGACTAATTCAGATAATATGTAAGTAATACTTTGAAACTAAGAAGACATATTGAATAGAATTTCGGTAAGCAATTAGGTTAATTGTCTTCGATCTAACATAAGGCCTTAATCAATTTTAATTTTTATAATAGTTTTATCAAGTGGTATGTTAGTGTTGGCATAGAACAACCTTATATATTTCGATCAATCTTTCATAATTTGTATTGCATAAAAACTTTTGTAGCGAACTAAAACCACAATATGCAATTCAACAACATGGAACCAATATCAGCACCTATCCGGAATTGCTACAAGGTATATACAATTTTCGACCTACTGTTTTCAATACACCACAGCGAATGTGTAAGTTATTTTATTTGTTAATTATGTACTCTACACTTAAACTATTGAATTATCAGCAGCAATAGCAAATCATCATCCATATCCTCAACAACAACAATATCAACACGTTCATCAAAATGTTCAACAAAATCTAGGCAGTCCTAATGTTATAAAGTCACATTTAGCTGTTGATTCGTTATTGTTACAGCAACAACAGCAACAACAACAACTGCAACCACAACAGCAACTTAAAATTGTACCGGATGTGGGAACAACAATATCTTCCAACACTAGTACACCTGTCGTTGTTAATATTCAACAACAACAGCCGCAGCAGCATCAGCAAATTGCCCAACAGATAAATTCAAGCACAACTCAGCAACAACCAATGCAACCAAGCAATTTAGTGTAAGTTTGAATTCAAACTTTAAAATGTTCATAATAATAATGTGAATTTCTGTTCTTGTTAGAAGTCATGCTTCCAATATAAATAAACAACAGGTTCAACAGGCAAATATTGCTGTACCTGATACGCCCACACGACGAACGCGACGTAATGCAAGTGAGCAACAAATTTCCCCTAAACTACAACAGCAACAAATGTCTGGAGTATATTTACAAGCGGAACAACATAATGTTGAAGGGCAGCAAAAACAACTGCAACAATTACAACAGCAAACATTAAAGCAACTAGAGTTACCGCAACCTTCTTCTAATATGAATTGCCACGGTCAGAAGCAACAAATTGCACAACCAACGTCGGTAATACAAATACAGGGAACGTTGATAATGCCACAACAGCCGCAGCAAGATCAATCTGTAATCCAGCAAAGTCAAACGCATCAACAGCAATCGGTAATATTATCAACAACAGTAACGCCTCAACAAAAATCTGTCATAACGAGTCAACAGCAACAAATAAATGCACAAAATGCACAAAGCTCGCAAATCTTAGAATCGGCAACGTATCCCCTTCCGCAATCGCAACCACAACAACAGCCTCCACCACAACAACAGCCACCACTACAACAGCAGCAACCATCACAGCAGCCACAGCCACAGACACAAGCAATTCAAGGCAACTTTCAAAATGTATTAAATCTGCAACGTCAACAAATGCAACAACAATTGGCACAGCAAAAACAACTCCAACAGCATGTGCACAAAACGACTCCACGCAACAACGAATTCCTGCAAAATCAGCAGCCAAATAAAAACTCATCGAATCAATCGCCAACTCAAGCGGCAATCGCTCCTGAAGGACATCAACAACAGGCGGTATTATCGGTTTCAGCACTAAACCATAATTCTGTGCCAGATGAAATTGCTGCTATTTCACACATCACTGCAGCAAAAACAAATTCCGAAATATCTGCCACTCCCACTCCCACTCTCGCTCCCGCTGCCGCTGTTATGAGAGATAGACGCACCGCTATGGGTTCGTCTTCCACATCAAGCAGCAAATCCCAAGTTCGGGTATGTATAAATCGACTTAAAGCCGAGGACGCACGTCTCATGCAACAAAGTATTAAAGAATTTGTACAAAAGTCACCAGAATTGGCAAAGAAAATGGGTTTACCTGTATTGACTGATCTGGCGACAGTTGTTGCTACTTCTAGTTCAACTGACTCGGCTGCAGCACAACCAGTTGCTGCTACCGATATTGCAGCATCAGCACCATCAGCAGCCTCTGATGTAAACTCAATTCCGACCACCTCGACATCAATTAGTGCTGGTGCTGATACCTTCACCATGATGAAGGCAGATGAAAAACGCATAACTGCGAAACGCAAATTGGCCATTCCAATGGATGAAATTCCTCCTGAACAGATATGTAAGTTGAATTTGATAATAGAAATTGAAATTTTCTGATTTGTTTTTGGGTGGTTGCCAAGCACCTTTCACATCATTGCTATATACCTACATAAATAAAAATAATAAATAAAAAGTTAATGCTTAAAATGGTTAAAAAAAATCAAAGAGTTTTACTAATGTTTTAATATTATTAGTAATTCTATTATCACTGAAGTTCGTATGATTAATATTGACCAAACATTACAAATTGTAAATTTTGTATAAATATCTTTTTATTTGAAAATTTTCCCTTGGGTATAGATTCATGTTAACTAAATGAATATTATTGTTTCAGTATCTCAACCGAAAGTTCGTCGGGTGGAACGCATTATGGCAACTCCTACTCCAAAATGTTCGAAGGAAGAAGTAATGCGTTCTCAAACGTATCAACAATTCATGCGTAATATGGAGCAAATTATTGAATTGTTAGATGACACAGAACCTCCAAATTTCGAATCGGGTTTGATTATATTTTTAATTATTTTTTTATAATGAATTATTATAAAAATAATTTAATTTGTTTGCAGATGATATTGATGAAAATATCGAGTGTATCTCATCCAAAATGCTCAACACAATGAGCAATGATGTCGCTAAACTAAAAGCCAAACAGGTACTGGATTCAATACCGAAAAATAAACTAACGTTACTTATTAATTACGCAATGCGTAATGTTTACTTGGCTAAAAACTATTCTGCCGGCCCGGTAATTATATTTAATTTAATTTTATTTACAATAAACACCAATATGATTTCTTATTTAACTTTTATTTTAAGGATGACGAAGATGAAATTTTTGACGATGATGTCATGGAAAAAATTCTTAATGCAATTGAAGCATGTCTTCTCATTTGCAATATATATTCAACAGCAAAAGACTTAAAGTTTTTACAAGAAGATAACATTTCGCTTATTATAAAATTTGTGCAAAATCAATTTCGCGAAACAATTTTTCCATCATATGATTCAGTTTACACTGTAAAAAGTATGAAAAAGGCAGATAATCGTAAAAAATCAAAAGGGCAACAAAATCACAATCGCAGCTTGCAATTACTCTACTCAAAGGCAGTAGAATTAATGAAGGTGTTCGTAACCCTCTTCGATAAATGCATATTTGTAGACACCATCGTCTTGCCACTATCGACTCTAGCAATTGAGCCCTTCTTTGTGGATAATATTGAAACATTGCAGTTTATATGCTTAGAATTGGTGACAACGGTAAGCATCTATAGTATTTAGTACTAGGGTAATTTTACGAATTGAGAAGTGATTCTTTTCCTTCTGGGTAGGGATGCCATTTGTAAACTTTTGAAGATGACAACTGGTGGCGATGGCAATGTGTAATAATATTTAGTAGTATGATAATTTAAAGAATTTAGAATGGAATTCATTCTTTTCTCTCCTGGGTAAAGATACCATTTGTAGAAGAGAACAAAGAGAGAAAAATCGCAAACACTCTGAGCAACTGTACTCTTAATTGTGTTGTTATTGCTGCATTAAAATGATGTGACCATAAATAGAGCGAAGGAAAGAAAGAGAAAGATTGCACGCACACGAAGTAGCTGATTTTTAAGAGGTGTTGTTGTAAAAGATTGTCTGGATAGAAAAGAGAGAGAGAAAAAGACAGATACGACGTTTACTAGGGAATTCAAATTTAGGTTTAACCGATATTATTTTGTAATCCAAATCGGAGAAAAATCAAAAAATTTTCAAAATAAAATGTTAAATTCGACAAATGGTTTTAGGAAGATTTAAAAAGAAATTTACCTCAGGGTTTGTTATTGTTTATATTTTTTAATAATTATATCTTTTGTACTCTTTTTCTATCTACAAAATATGACAAGTCCTACACCTGGGCATTTCTATAAGAAGAATAATACAAAAAAACAAAAATACAAAAAATGACGCCCCCGCCCCTCATCAATCATTTTTAGATGATGCACTATATTCTGTTATCTAATCTGTAGTAAGAATTGATATTATAATAATTTCAAACAAATTACAGATATTTCGTAAAGAACAATACGATAAAATTCGGAGCAGCATTCTTGGTGATATACTCTCATCCATTGATCGTTTACCATCTTCGAAGAAAAATCTCCGGCCATTTAAACTGACAAATAATGGTGGAAATATACAAATGGTTACCGCTCTGGTACTGCAGCTTATACAATGCGCAACAATTCTACCTGATTCACTATGTCATACCGAGCAGAATAAAGCCAAAACTATTATCGATTTGGACGATGATGTGCCGGGTGGTGCTACAAAAATAGGAAAACCAAATCACGATATTATTGTATTGAAGAAATACGATGTTGCCCTCAGCATAGGGGGAAACTTCCTTACAACATTTTTAAATAAATGTAAATCACGTTCGAACGAGACTGACTTCCGTCCACTTTTCGAGAATTTCATTCATGATCTTTTGGCAACTGTTAATAAACCTGAATGGCCGGCATCGGAATTACTACTCTCTCTGCTGGGGACCTTACTTGTGCGATATGTTTCCGACAAATCAATTGAGCAGAGCATACGCTTGGTATCTCTTGACTATTTGGGTATTGTAGCAGCACGTTTGCGAAAGGATACTGTAGAGTCTCGGTGCAAAGTGAATATAATCGATTCAATGATTAAATTGATAAAAGCAGAGCAAGAGAAAGAAGGCGATTCACCAACCGTGAATGTATGATTAAATATTTTACAAAATCACAAGAATTGCATGCATTTTCTTACCAAATATATATATATCCTTACAGAGTAAAATTGAAATAGATCCGGAGGAAGAGCGCACCGAATTTCTGCAAAAAATTCTTTTAGATTTTTTGGCTGTAAATGCACAGGAAGAAAACTTAATATGGGATTATGCAAGGCATTTCTATTTGACTCAGTGGTATCGTGATGTAATTTCTCAACGGCGACGCATCGCTGAAGGCGGAAAAGGTTACGCGTCGCGTAAAAAGAGTACAGCACGTAAAAAGCGTAGAAAAGGTAAGTAATCGTCATCAAGTTTGAATTTATTTAAATTTATTGATTATGTTTATGCTTCTTATGGTTTCAGAAGTCTTATCTGGTTCATCGGATTCCGATTCTAGCGATGATAGTGGCAATGACACTAACACAGCTAATAATCGGAATGCCGGCGTTATCGATCAGGAATTAAATTTAGAAATATTCAATGTACTCGAAGAACGCAAACGGTATTTACTGAACAATATAAAACCATACTCATCGTCGTCGAACGATATCAATCACACATCATCACAGCATATTAAGACTTACATAGATTATAACAATGCACATTTGATAGCCCAATATTTGGCTACGAAAAGACCGTTTAGTCAGTCATTCGATGGATATCTGAAAAAGATTATATTAGTTGTGAAGTAAGTGATTATTGTTTTAATTAAATTGAGTTTAAAAGTAATATTATTTTGCATGTTGTTGCATTAACCAATTAGCGAGCCATCCATAGCTGTAAGGACGCGTGCAATGAAATGTCTAGCCAATATTGTCGAAGTAGATCCGATGGTGCTTAAGCGTAAAGATATGCAAATGGGTGTTAATCAGAAATTTCTAGATGCTGCCATATCAGTACGTGAAGCAGCTGTCGATTTAGTTGGCAAATTTGTGCTGAGTAACGAGGAATTGATCGATCAGTATTACGATATGTTATCCACTAGAATTTTGGTACGAAAAGCTAATTTCCAATTGTGATAACGTTTAATCAGCACTTTTAATTTAATGATTTTAGGATACGGGTGTATCGGTGCGAAAGCGTGTGATAAAAATTCTCCGCGATATTTGTATAGATTATCCTGATTTTGAAAAGATTCCGGAAATTTGCGTGAAAATGATAAGACGCGTCAACGATGAAGAGGGCATACAAAAGCTTGTAACCGAAGTCTTTATGAAAATGTGGTTTACACCCTGCCAAAAAAATGATAAAGTAAACAGGATGCCTTTACATATTATGACCTAAAATTATAAACCTAAATATTTTTTTACAATTACAGCATGGTATACAACGTAAAATAAATCAAATCATAGATGTTGTCAATACTGCACATGACACGGGAACCACATGGCTAGAGGGTCTCTTGAATAGTGTATGTTTTAAAAATGCAAACATTTTTACCATCGATTTAACTTTTATTGTTGCTCTGCAGATTTTTCAACCCAAAGAGAATATGATGAAACTTGATGGCAGTGCTCAAGAGCCCGTTAAAAAGAATACTGAACCACCAGCAGAAATTGTGCTATCGTGTCAGCAGTTGGCCGATGGCCTGGTTGACCGTTTAATTGAACTGGAGGATACGGACAATGCTCGTATGCTTGGTTGCATAACGACACTGCATCTATTGGCTAAAGTTCGTCCACAGTTACTTGTACGGCATGCAATTACTATCGAGCCATATCTAAATATAAAGTGCCATCCGACAACGGCTCCTAAATTTATTTGCGCAGTTGCAGATATTCTAGAAAAAGTACTTTTCTTATTGTACCTACATATATATAAAAATAGAGAATTTATTTATTATGGTTTTCTGTGTATATTTTAGGTTGTACCTCTGGTAAATTATGCTAGTGAATCATTTTTGGCATCTCTAGAAGAACATTTGATGCTTCTAGTAGTTTCACTGAATCAAGCCGTTGTTACTAGCTGCGTTTCCTGCCTTGGAGCTCTTGTAAATAAGATAACAAAAAATTATAAGCTCATTCGCGATTGCTTTCAAAAGTATGTACAAATTCTTTGTTGGTGTGATTACATTTCTTAGTTTTTTTTAATAGATCCAATAGCACAATGAAAATTTTTATCTATTTATATAAAAAAAGTTGATTTGTCTGTTTGTCCGAGACGGCCGAAGCGATCTCGTGTACAGTATAGAACCACGCAAAACCGGGCTCCATGACTTCCAAAATTCTTCCCTAGGGTATATCTCCCATATGAACTAAATGAAGTTTTCGCTATAGCTCTTTAACGTTAAAGATAAGAGAATTTAGTACAGGGATTGCTTCAAAATATAGGCTATATAAAAATTAAAATTTTACCGATAGAGGGCGCTGCCAAACTATGTATATCGTGAAGTTTTCATGGTTATGTGATGAAATTAGATACGAGAATTAGCTGTATAACGCTATAAAATATGAGCTAAAAACTGTTTTCAAAGTTTTTCACTAAAGGGCGGCACTCATAGAAACTATGTTGAGGTACTACCTATTAATAATACGGCCGACAAAATTTTTGCCCATAAACCAGACTATACTTATCCAAAGGATTTTGACGCGCTAAATTCGAATCTGATCTCAAAATTTCTCTATCTCGTCAGGAATCTCAGCGAGAAAAAAAAGATATTTGATCAAACTTAACGTTATTTTGAAGAGGAGTACTTTAACCCTTAAATACCCACTGGTCACTGTAGTGACCAACCACTTTAGCAGCTGCCTGTGCCGCCATTTTACGTTTGCCATTTAAAATAAATATCTGATTTTACTGACAAAAGATTTCTTTATCAATACGTACAAATAAGAATGCAAAAATGACAACTGTCGCATAGTTACAGTTATTTTTAACTCGGAAAGTACGTTTGGTAAAAATTTTGAACCACATACAGAAAATAAGGTTTTTTATTTTCGAATTTTTGTATAACAAATATATTGCCGGGTTAAAAAATTTGTGTCAATCGGTATGGGATAACACTAAATAATTGTTTTTAAAATTTATTGCTCATGCATTTTAACTTATTCTCCAGATAATCCCCAAAGGGTACTACTGTGGCCAACCATGTAAATCGAAATTACGGCACTTTAAACTAATTTATTTGAAAACTCGTAGAACAAACGTTACTCGGAATCCCAAAAACTACCTCTAAGTATGTTTTTAATTTAAATCAGACGTATTGGGCGTTTAAGGGTTAAGATGCTATCAATAATTTTTGAAAGATAATAGGATCGGCCGTGGTCATAACCTTAAAAATGAGCAAAAAAGGTATTTTTTGCACTTTTAGGTTAGGATATCTCTAAATCCTGACGTGACAGATCAATTTTGAGGCCAAATTCGAGTTCAGCGCTTCAAAATCCTTCGGAAAAGTTTAGTCTGGTTTCTTGGTAAGAGCGTTCGTCAAATTTTGTCGGCCTGTGTAATTTAGTATTTTTGGGTGTATTTTTGAGGTAATCTGTGGAACTACTAACTCGGTTTAAAAATTGAAATTGTTATATTCTCTGTATGAACATAGACTCGTTTTTATTTCAATTCAATAATTAGGCGTGGCATCTTTCATACGAACAGAATGCTTGAAACGAAGTAACTGGGGAACAATATAAAAGAAGATAGTGAAAATTTGTGTGTGAACGCGGGGTATAAGTGGTAATCAATGGGCAGAATATGATAATTTTTAGACAAATAATTAGGTTTAGATCGAACGTTGCCACGGTCATATGGTAACTTCTGTTGAATACCTATGTTTTTTGTTATTGTATTTTACGTATTACCCAAACTTTGCCAGGGCCGGCGCCTGTCTTGTTTTAAATAATATGTCTTAAATAAAAATGTTGTTTCCCAGTTTTTAAGATCTATGAAAAGTTCAAACCTATTAACTATTTTTCCAGGTTCTACCGCATATTAGATTATAGCCGAAATCAAGTCGTACAAAATAATCACAGTATAGACAGCATTTACACACCAATGTTTCGTCGAAGTATATTTACAATTGGGATCCTGATGCGTTACTTCGATTTCAAATCAAACGAAGTTATAGGTAAGTTTATTAAAAAAATTAATGTATCATTTTTATTTACTTATCTTCTTTTTTTTACCTGCAACAAAATTTAAAAACATATTTTTATGTTTTTGTTCATCTTGGTTATCCAGGAATATTTTCACCTAGTTAACTATTTCACTTTATAATTATATCTCTTTTTCGTTAGGCGAAACTAATGGCCTTCCCCCATCAATATGTGATGATGCGTTTGACTGTTTGATGTTCTTCATACAATGTTCCAATAATGAAATTCGTAAACAAGCTCTTATTGCACTTGGCTCATTTTGTGTTATGAATGATGATTATCTTACAAGATGTGAATTGAAGACTTTCTACTGTGATCTATTGCGTTCCGATACAATCGAATCGAGTATTAAAATTATTTGTATGCGTAATATATGGATATATTTGACTGAATCAGAAATGTATATGCACAATAAGGAGAAAGAATGTAAGTATCACTTAACAAATAATATTCTACTAATTTTTTTTTTACCAATAAATTTTGTAATAAATTTAGGGGAGAAACAATCAAAAACTGATGATCTTAAAGAGATGAATGATGTTTCATCGGGTATGGCTAGTCGTATTATACAGTTGTACCTGCAGGAAATATTAGACTGCTTTTTGAATCGTGACGACTCAGTGCGTCTATGGGCTGTTAAAGTTGTTCAAATTGTCCTACGACAAGGATTAGTTCATCCAGTACGAATGGTTCCGTATTTGATATGTTTAAGCACAGATTCAAAACTTGAGGTTTGTTTATAAGCTACATATAAAGAAGAAACTTATAGAAATTTTAAATTGTTATTTATACTTAATTTTTAGTCGGCTCACCGAGCAGATGCACTTCTGAAAGATATTGACAAAACTTATGCAGGCTTCGTTAATATGAAAGTTCAATTTGGTTTGCAACTTTGTTTTAAACTACAGGAAATATTGCAGTGCAATAATAAAGGAAAAATGGGCAATGTTATTCGTGGATATGTGTAAGTTATTTGTGTATAAAACGAACAGATCGAATAGGATTTGTTTTATGAAATGTTTTTTTTTTTTTAAATAACAATGTAATATCATTTATTCATGTGATAGATAAAAACCTATGAGAGTTACTTATTTTATCAAACTTAACAGAACAAAATCTTAACACTTTTTTTCACTTTTTATCAAAATTCAAATTGAATTCGTTGCTTACATTTTTCCTGTTTTTAATATCTTGAAATATATACTCGTAGAGGGTTATAAGTAGGGACGAATCTAAAATTTGGGTTTAAAGTGGACTGATTTCGTTAAATTATAATAACTAGATCAACATCCAGCTCAAAAATCGACCTTAAATTCTTTAGTGAGAATTCAGCCCAGAAATTAAAACAAAAAACGACCAAAATTCTGACTAAAAGTCGCCAAAAATTAGGCTAAACACAAAAGAAAACCAAAATTTAGACCATTTCATACCAAAAAAGTACCAAATTCAAACCCAACAAACCAAAAAGATACCAAATAAGAACATTTACATACACTCTGATAGCAGAGCGCTCTTCTTACAAAAGAAGAGCTAAACCATTCATGCCAAAGGTCTGCCATAATAGAACTAAGCAATTGCTTAATCTAGGTAGAAAACAAATCCGAATTGCCACTGGGTTCTACACAGGGCATTGTAGGGTCAACAAACACTTATCAACCTTGGGTTTAGTACAGGACGATATGTGTCGAATATGTAACGAGGAGGAAGAAACAGCAGAACATATCCTATGCCACTGTGGTCTAACGAGGACTCGACTTTGTTACTTA
The DNA here is from genome assembly GCA_963691655.1 of Toxonevra muliebris. NCBI lineage: Eukaryota > Metazoa > Arthropoda > Insecta > Diptera > Pallopteridae > Toxonevra > Toxonevra muliebris. Next base: position 7,333,606 of record OY829329.1, on the reverse strand, counting down.
GGAAACTCTATCCTACAACCGCAAGACATAGCGGATGGTACTCCAAAAGAGATAATAAATTTCCTCAAGGGAAATAAACTCATGGGGGAACTATAAAATACATTAATTCCTCGGGAGATATCACAATAGGCCTAATCTGGCCGCATTGATCTGGGATCGTCTTGCCCACCGCCTCAACAATCTAATCTAATCTGGGTCATGCTAAGATTCTAATCCACGAAACGTCCGTACCAACTAACGTAGACTATATTTGCTCTGCCCCTAATTTAAGCCACACGTTCTTCACCCACGTCACCAGTAGAGAGGAGTGGGTTAATGACGAGTTTGTCACTGACAATTCAATTTACATCTATACAGATGAGTCCAAATTGAAGGAAAGAGTCGGCTGTGGCATCTTCTCTAGTAAGCTAGATCTTAGACTCTCTTTCCGATGTCCTGACCATTGCAGCGTCTTTCAGACGGAAGTAATGGCTATCTATCAAGCGTCCAAGTGGCTTATTTGGGACGATTCATTCGATACGAATATCCGCATCTATACGGATAGCCAAGCAGCAATCAAGTCTTTCGCTGGTGTTTTTACTACATCAAAGCTTGTTCTTGACTGCCGATCTTCACTCAACCTTTTGTCGAGTCACTCGCAGGCCCACCTATTTTGGGTACCTGGACATATAGATATTTCAGTTAACTGACGACGAGTTAGCAAAACAGGGCTCGCAGCTTACAGATATATCACCTTTCTGCAGCATTGGTGTCCCTCTTACGTCTATTAAATTAGCCATTAAGCAAAACTAACTTAAGGAAGCAAAAAGATCCTGGGTAGCGGACCATACTTGTGGTATTACCAGGCTCACATAGATCACTATAGGCAATAGACGGACTAGACAGCTACCCAACCTTAGCAGAAGCTTTAACAACATTACGACTTCGGTGCTCACGAGACACTGCATAATGGGGAGACATGCTGCAAGACTAGGACTGCCATTCAATGACTTTTGTCGGGATTGCGGATCTGAGGAGGAAAAAGAAACAGTCCTCCATGTCATGTGCGACTGCCCATCCCTGGCCAGGAGGAGACTAAAACTCCTGTGTTCACCTTCCTTCACTAGTCTGTCCGAGTTATCATCCATAAATATTAAAGGCATAGGTCTTTGAATAAAAACTATTTTAATATAATATACAATTGCTCATTTAAAAATACTTATTTCTTTTTACAACAGCAAACGAGAAGCGGATGCTATGCCGTCCGCTTTAAACGACTTTCTTTATACGCTGCTTCGTGCAACAAAGCCACAACGTCGTGCACTTGTACAAACAGTTACGAAACAATTCGATGATCAGAAGACATCATTGCAGCAAATGCTATATATCGCTGATAATCTTGCATATTTTCCTTACGTTGTACAAGATGAGCCACTCTATTTAATACATCAAATCGATTTGCTTATCTCAATGGCTGGCACTAATTTATTAGCTACATTTAAAGAATGTTTAAAACCTAGTGAAAATGTTGCCGATGTACTTGAAGATGACGATGATGAAGAAGATCCAGAAGTTTTGTTTAAACGTCTTCCTGAAAGAACTTGTGAAATACAAAAGTGTATAACGTCGGCACAAGCATGTATGCTACTTCTAATACTGAAGGAACACTTAAAAGATATGTATGGCTTAACAGATGGAAAGATTTCTCGTTATTCACCATCTGAACAAAAAATTTACGAAAAAGCTGTTACAAGAAAAACTGTATCAGACTTTAATCCAAAAACCACAATAGACGTCGTACGGAAGCAACAAGAACAAATTATCTCAAATCCCGAAGAAAACATTAAGCAATTAAACGATGAGGAAAAAATGGATCTCATTGTAAAATATTTAGATGTAAGTTCAGTAATATCAATCAATAATACTCATCTATTTAAAATTATATGTATTTATATGCATAATCTTCTTGTTACAGTTTAAACAACTTATGCTCAAACTTGATCCTGATGATGCTGACTCCGATGACGAAGCACGAGATAAAACTAAACTTAATACAAATGTATCAGATACTACACCCACCACTTCAATGCTGAATTCAACCGGTGCAAATCAAACTTTAGACGAAAGTAGTGCAAGTGGCACTGGTGGCAATAGCACAACACCAAACTTAAACAACAGCAGCATTGATAATTCTATACCAATACCAGCTACAACAAAAGTAAGTTATTACACATATATATTTGCTTAATTTTGCATTCGTTTAGTTTAGTTTGAGGTAGTTTTATTGAGATAAGTTAGAATCAAACCCGAATTATCACAGGGCTTTGTGATCCTACAACCTACCTACACTTATTCACTTTGCAAAATCTTTAAAACCCGGGGTTGAATTGTCTGATCCGTGAACGTACTACTCTTCACGTAAAAGTGGGTATTTTGCATGTATTTTTGTGCAAATTACGTGACCAGCACTATATTCAAGGATCAGACAATTCGGCCCCTGCTTTCTAAAAAACCGTAATTTACAGATAAATCTTTCAATATGGTAACACTGAACACAAGTTACACCAAAACCCTATCTCTTACTTTCAATACAGTAATGAAAAAAGAGTGTCAACTCCAAAAAAGCAAACTCCAATACGCCAGTGATTCGAGTCGGTTGATGGGATCTTCAGTGGTATTAGTATAGGTGGGATAAGAGAGCATTACTCAGTTCTCTCTCTCTCTCTAACTAACCTATGAAATAAATATAATAATAATAGCAAAGCTTTAGAGGCAACCGTGATGTGTATTCAACTCTACATTATTTTTGAGTGAATAATTGAGTGATTCTCATCATTCTAATTTTATTATATCTTTTCAAAGTGTACATGGTTCAAATATAATAATCATTTCGGAATTCTTGGTATACTGCCTACTTTATTTCTCATTATATTTTAAACTACAGTCAATTTAGCCTAAATTTTTAGAATTTATCTCATTTATATATGCATATTTATTGCAGGACGCATTAGCTACACCAACATCACGATCTTCTAGAACGGCATTTACTGGAAAAATGCCAACAACAACAACAACCACAACAAGCACACGTAAGCAACCACAACGTAGTAAACGAAAGAAACGTAAGATGGTCTCATCCGACGAAGATGATGACTTTAGTGATGAAGACTATGCGTGAGAAAAACTAATTCTAAACTCTTTTGATATTTAAGTTATTTTATTTATACAAATAATAATCTTAAAGTTTTTCAAAAAAAAAAAAATTGTTCAATAAATATTTAAATCTATGTATAAAACGATAAAAAATAAAGAAGTTACTGCTCTTCAATTTCAATAGTAAAATTGAAAAAGAAATTATAAAAAAAAGTTAAGTTTTTTTTTTTTTTTTTTTTTTAATTGAAAGCGTAGAAATTAAGCAAACAGTAAATGGTTAAGAAATTAATGTTTAAAGTTATGTAAGGTCATAAGAATATTTTAATGTACACAAGGTTCCAATTTGTAGAAGTCAATATAAATTCCCAGACTTGATTGATGAATTGCACAAACTCTGATTTAATAATATTAAAACATTAGTTATTTATTTAATTTGTATACTTTTTTACTGCCTAAGCTTAATTATTTATCAAAATATTTAATATTTTGTACACCCTGCTTACTTTTAATAACACTTTATTCAACGCAAAAATAGAAAATATTACGTCAGCATTTCGAAAGATCTTAACCTCAAATTAAAATGCGATCGGTAAATGCCGGGTTTGATCGGTCTATAAAATCAAGGAACAATTTTCAGCTTTTGAACCGATCATTAAAATCATCCGAACTTAGAAAAATTCTAACTTAAAATGTAAACATGAAATCTAAAAATTCAATTTGTTATATCTCTGTAAAAAATTATTGGATCGGGATATATTAAAAAATATTCGAGCGTTAACATAATTATGAAACCAGTAGTAAAGATAAAAAACAGATAGCAGAAAAATTCTGCATACCAATTCAGATTCAGTGTTTCAGTCGAAACCCTCGTCGCAGTCTTGTGCTATCTTTCATATTGGACTCTCCAGACATTTTTGGGTGAATAAAGTTTATGGATAAAGAAGAGGAACGATATTTTTAAAGCTACACATTTGTTATAGTCTGGCTGGCTCATTGAGCTGTCTATAAAATAGAGGACCAAACAGCTTTTTACGTTTACCATACTTCAGTTGATTACTAAAGGCAGATGTTTTACAGTTTCGTGAACGCAGGATGTTAGATTTAATTTTTCTCTTCAGACCGTTATAGTGCAGATGTGTTTGACTGTGTTAAGGCCAGCATGGTTGATTCACCCCTAAACAGCACAAAATATGTGTTTGGAGTGGTGTGTAAGGAGATGGGTCACAAATTTAGTGAAATTAACTAAATTAAAATGAAAAATTAATGCTTTAATATTATAAAAGCGGAGCTGGTGAAATCCATCAATCTAAATCTGAAATTCTGTATTTTCTTGCAGTTGTCAATACAAGTCAATGGCACTGCATTGCATATGTATCCAGTAGTTATGCAAACATGTAATGTTGGTGAGAGGAAAGTTACCGAACCCCTTAAAAATAGCCTAAATATTTATTTTAAGTACAAGATAGTGCTACATACTACATATACAAAACAAGGTTATTGTAATACAAAGCAAAAAGAAAGAGGAAACAAAATTATTAATTAATTTTCACTGAATTATTGCTTAACAAATTTGCAAAATTTTTACTGTATTTATAAGTCATCACTGTAAAAAGCTAAAATTTTAAATGTAAAAACAAAACATATGTAAAACAATTTTGAATTCTTTATAATCATTAAATTATTACTAATATTATGATTATACTAAGCTTGCAATTTTACTTATTTAACAAACAAAAACACATACATAGATATGTACGCACATACATACATTAGTTATATATGATATGTTTATTTTTATTATCAATTAAGCAGAAACGTCCTCAACAATATTATTTGAATTTCAATCATATTGGATTTTAGGTAAAATTTTGCTCCATTAATGCTATTTCCCTTTCCTTTAATCTGTTAGATTTTACACTATCATTGTTGAGAAATAATAATGTAAATTTTAATTAAACAGAAGATTTAGATATTAAGTTAAAAAAAAAAAACTGATACAAAATATTAATAAAAATTGTAACGGATATTTAAGTAATTTAAATACATGAAATAAAATAGGTTGAGAACTTGTTTTTCATTGCAAATCATCAAAATTATATTTATTAGTGAAGTGTTTTCATTCCAAGCAATGAACACGTTTGGGATATTAAAATTTATTTCTAAATATATCAAGAAACAGGATTTTTCAGAAATTTTGCCAAGATGACAGCTGATTATAAATAATGATACCTTGCTTATTCATATTTAATTGGAAGTAGTTTTAAAAGAGTCTTATAATGGTATACGTTGTGGAGTATGTTAAAATTACTTAAAAATCTTTTGTTTCTACTCATGTACGAGTACGATGGCTTTGCGAGCGGATTTGAACGAGTTTCTGTAGTCATTTTCAATTCAGTAATTTATTTTTGTAATTTTAATCCTACGGATTCTAATAGAGCATAGTATTCGTTAGCAGCATTGCCATCGTGAAGTATTTTATGTATTTTGGACATAAATTGTTTAGTCGTGAGAAATAGTAATACTCTGAGAGTAATTGAAGCTCACTTCCTTATACAGATGTGCAAAGGATATAAGTTATCACCTCAATAGCAGAAGCCGACAAACCTTTGCCGAGTTTGGTCTATTATACTATAAAACCAGAAATTGATCTTAATAGTGAGACTCCATGTATTTGCGGGGAGTTTTCTACACGCTTAAAGAACCTTGTAGTTTCCGTAAAAATATTTTTTGAGTGATTCATAAGTCTTCTGTGATACGTTAATTTAAAATTAATTGGTGGTTTTCGTTTTTCCGTCCTTCATTACCAACGATCAAATTACGTGAGATTTTCATCTTCATTCAAACCCCCATTGAATCCGCTGGTAAAATCGAGCAACCTCTTCATGGTTCTAAGTACTTTATCACCGTAAAAATCAAAACATTTGGTTCAAATTTCAGACGTAATAAAATATCCGAATTAACTTAAAAGAAATAAAAAATTGAAAACCTTTGTTGCCAGATTTGGATTGAAATTGGAGAGAGTACAGAGCACTAAAAGAGACCATGTTCTCTTCAGAAAAGCACTGTTGGTAAGTTTATCTATGCTTAAAATGTAAACAAATAAATGGCATTGCCAGCTTTAAACAATTAAAAAATATAGATATAACTGAATATGTATACAAAAATTGAGTTCTCTTAGTTAAAGTGTTATTTGTCGGCTGGCGTAGTTGATGAAGAATGAGTTCGGTTGGTGCAGTATTGTATTCTTTTTTTAAACGATAACTAAGCAATAGTCGGCATAATGGATTGAGAATAAAAATCTGAAAATTTCGGAACCATTCGGGGAGGATCATGTTTATTTCATATCTAGCCAAATACATGATAATAATAAAACAGTCACTTCGATATTTTTGTATGTTTATTAAAATTTATAATGCTTAATCAATTTACACATGAAGGTACCTAAAATTTAAGATCTTTTAATTGCTTTAAATTTTTATAAATATTTTTTAGAAAGTAAAATGCGGCAAACCAATATCCCATTTTATAATTTGAAATTAAATCAAAACAAAATACATGTATGTTTGTGTGTGAACAATTCCAGTAAGAATTGACCAAAGCTGTGTGACACATCTTCGCTTTTAATAGGTTTTTGCAGCTCGACAGAGATAGTTTTGATGAAAACCCATTGAGATCAACGATGCGTTTGATGCGCATCCTTTTTTATAGTCAATTCTTATTGAATTTTTCAATATAATTTAATATACTTGCACATTTGCAACGCAACATATCAATATAAAGTAAAGGTTAGCATGTAAATTTTGTTAAAAATAATAAAGATGTATTTCATTCTTTAATATCATTATCGATTTAGTTTTGAAACTAAAATCTTTGGGTACATGAGCTGGGAGAAAAAAATCCTTCAGGTTTTATGAAACTTTGCTACATTGGAGCAGCCTTTGAAATATGAATATACTTAAATAAAAATGATTTATTTATGTATACAGTATTACGATGTTGTTGTTTTTTTATTGAAGCAGCTCACGTATATCTTCTTTCTCAGCAACTTCCAGATACGTTTTACCATCTGGAGTAGTTCCATTTTTTGAAGCACCCTAAAAACATGAATAAATATAAATAAATATGTATAACGAACATCGAACTTAATATTTTTAGTTTTCTAACCTTTGTCAATAATAGTTTAACACATTTTGTGTGCCCTTCCCAAATTGCAGCCAGCAGTGGAGATATACCATGTTTGTCTGCAAGCTATAAATATGGAAAATATGTGTTTGTAAAGTCTTTTTAAAGTTTTGTAATGAAATTTGTGCTTACATTAACATTTGCTCCTTTATTTATGAGGTATTCTAATACTTCCGTTTGCCCGTAATCTGCGGCATAATGTAGAGGATATCTACCATTTATTTCTGAATTGACATCAATATTCTGAAATAAAGTAAATAGAGAAATAATTAATCAAAATCTAGAAATGAGCATCAAACGCGATATATGTGGCTTGCTGTCTAATAAGATGTGGGCGTGTAATAATGGGAGCTGCAAACGAAAAATCACGATGGGGAGCTAATTTCCCAGATTGCAGCAGGGTACTTTGGGGAGATTTCATTCTTACACATTATAATAGAGTTATCTGCCAAAATTAAGATTTCTTTAGCTAGTCATAATAATGTGTAAAATAAAAACACTAGCCATCTGTTCAGGCTACATACACAATATGGCGTGCACTCTCTCTAAATTAATGTGAAAGGCTGAAATAGAATATAATTAAAGGGTATAGCCTCAGAGTGAACGCCACCCATGATATCGTTGCTCCAGCAGTAATATCCTGAGTATGTTGCCTGTGATATGAATAATTTCCGAAACTCTGGTGAATCAGATTATATTGTTATTTTTCGGTATATTTATCATTTTCGACCGAACAATTTTATATGAAAACTATACACATTTATGTATAGAGCAGCATGAATAAGCAAGTAAACGTACATAAATGATGCATACCTTTAAATCGAATACCTCTTGAACCTGGTCCAACTCCCCATTTTTGATACTCCAAACTAGATCTGCTGCCATCTTATTCACACAACAAAAAAGTTTTAGAATTTAGAAGTTGGAAATATATACTGATATGTAAAATATAATAAAAACGGGTCAGCCTTTCAACACGGAATGTGTAATCATACAGTAGCTAGTTCTGTCATATTTCCAGACATTTTCAGTCGGTTGTGTCGATTAATTATCGATAAATATATAACATGGTTGGAAAAAAGCGTATTTATTGTTTTGTATTCTATTTTTACACATTTATATATTTGTTATTCTTTCTGTGAGTTTTCGCTATTGCATTTTATTTTACTCCCTAGTGCTTTTAAGTCTCCTACTCCTTCTCAGTTTCCTGGCCCTTCTTAGTTTCCCGCAACTTTTTAATCTCTTGCTCCTTTTTCAACTCTTGCTCTTTTTTGGCCTCTTGTTCCTTTTTAGCCTCCTGCTTATTTTTTATCACCGCTGTCGCTTTCGCTACTGCTGCTTTCTTTTGCCTCCTTTTAATACGATAACGTATTTGTTTTTTTGTTAGCCAATTACATGCAGGACGGACAAATACGAAAAATATCATTTCGAAAGCGGAAACAAAACTATATCCCATATACAAGCCAGCAATCCCACCAAAGGTGCCTGGGTAAGTACAAAATAAATATGGAAAATATGTGTTGATAAAGTCCCGTTTCTTCACTAGTTTACCTGTGACAATATCGTTGAAATTAGCATGGAAAACAAAAACAACTGTTACACTAAAAGCAGTGGTGACATAAATTTTCAATACAAATTTCAATGATCTGATTTTGTCACAGGGTAAATGAGGGACGGAAACGCGATCAATTAAAAAGAAATATTTAGTTTAGTTTTTCTTACCAACAAATGATAACCAATTTTCATAAACATCCATACGTAATTTTTCTGCTATTAAATCACCATAAAATACATGAAGAAGTATTTGATTTTTTACTACGATATCTTTGCTATAAAGAGAAAAGAGTTAATCTTGTTCTACAGTTTAATTGGTTTCAAAATGGAATTGTAATTGGAAATCAATGGCATGCTCTGCATTGATCGATTGAATTACAGATCATGAAAACAAAACTTACAAAAAGCGTTGATTTCCCAGGGAAAAGTTTCTATCCAACGTTGCCGAATCTATATAACAAGTATATTGATTAAAATTACATTCCGGAAAACAATCGCATATGAATTCTTCTGTACGTTGATCAGTTTCATACACCGTAGTATTATCAATCAAACTTTTGGTAAGAATGGCTACAATTTCAATAAAATGGAAGCTTTTTAACTAGTACATATTTCATAAAAATCTTTGCACATACTTTTTTGAGCTAAAATACACGCCGCCTCTGTCATACGACATATCGGCCATTTCGCTAAACGTGGCCAAAATGTTGGTACACAACCACATTTTTCATACAACAATTTACTACGACATTCTGCCAAACAGTTTATTTGAGTGTATTCATGGAAAACGAATAATTTACGTTCATTTCGAAAGTAACAACGACGTCGTTGTAAACTTAAATCGCGTACATAGTCTAAAGCGTATGTGCGTTTTGGTTTAATATTAATCGTAGTTTCAATGCGTGACTTCAGAAAAAATCGCTTAGCAACATTATCGGGATAATCGAAAGCATCATGTATGAGTACTTGATAACCTGATGATTTACTCATTGACGCCATATAATCTTCCATCTTAGGATCCAAGAGTACAGTCAGCCCGGTTTTATACCCACAACTTGTTGTTTGCTCGGGTTCTAAATCTGAGAATCGGATATGTGGTTCCCTACAAGGAACTATTCTAAGTGTATATATTTTTTTAATTGTTTTCTATTTACATACCTTTGATATTGATTTTCTTGTTTGAGCTGATAGTTAAATGTACAGCACATTCCTTGTGGTGTTTCAATTTTACGAAAAAGTTGTGAACATTGTATATTTCGACCTTTCCACTTACATCGCAATAAGTCGCTTTCACAGTCTGGTGAGATATCATGTAGTAATTTTGTAACAGTGTAATTTTTGGTATCCAATAGCATTTGTAAAAAACGAAAATCATTTCCACTGACATTTAAATAATTGGTAGAATAGAGTGCGTGGTGTAAATTGTGTAAAATTTGTTGCTTTACGGGGAACTGAGGTGCACTGCAAAAAATAGGAATACAAATTTACAAATTTGAAATTTTATCTCTCACCACACTCACATTTTCTCTACAAAACTCTCCGCTCTCTCCTTTGAAATCCGATTCAAATTACATAACGTCACTCCCGGAAATGGCATAGTCCACGCCGGATATGTTGTACTTTCTGTATATAATATCGTCGGTGTGTTTATATTCAGTAAATGTGATGCTATTAAAAACATTGTAGACATTAAAATTGCTATAAAAACTATGGAACACCAGAAAATTCGTTCCCACGTCTTAGCGCCCACAAAATTTATAAACCCATGTACGCTCGCCAGCTCGCAATAAATTTCGAAACCTGTTTTACGCTTACACAAGCCATCATCGTTACGTGCTAGCAGAAATGCTAGAAAGTTGGGTATTTTTAAGAATTTCTTTAAAAACAAGAATTTTTCTGGTATCTTTATAAAATTTTTTGATCTCGTAGCTTCTTTTTTATTCATTTCCTTTCGTGTTATTTCTTTTTTCTTTAGCGGAAAAGAATTGTGAAACTTTTGTAAACGCTGCCGATATTTGGTTTTTGTCCATCTTCTAACTGCATATAATTTTAGTGAATTTTTCAACAATTTTAATTTTGTTTGCTTTTTCTTTATAAATTGCATTTTTTTCTGTTTGCTTATGGGATTTTTCTTTGGTTGTAAATACTTCTCAAAGACAACGTAGTAAACTTCATTATTCACTTCGGAATTCGAAGGTAACATTTTTATTATTATTATTTTAGACTTAGGAAAGTATGAATTTGAAATGTGATTCTGTTCATTAGTTCAGTGGCTATTTATGCTAGAAATTTATCATGCTAATTTATAAAAAAGAACATCCTTTCCGTTGTTTTTGATGATATCTTAAAACAGTGATGTTAAACGTGCAGTAATTACTATATTGTACAGTAATTTGAAATGAGCCCCGTATAGTACGGTAGTAATTTATAGAAAAAAATACAGTAATTTGGAAATGTTTAGTTTTACTACGATTGGAAGAGAAACATGTCATTTTGTGTTGGAGCTTTTGCAAGGTTGTTTTAAAGGGCAAGTCCATATGCTGGACTAAAATAACAAGGCAAACGAGAAGGACACTTAAAAAATCAACGAAAATTTGTAGGAGTTTTTCTTACAATATTTTCTTGATTTTTTGATTACCAACATGGGTCCCTATTTATTACACGCCCTAGAGGTTAGGTTATGTTGGCTGTCCAGCGACAAATTCAGTCCAGAACGGCCCATTGTGGTTGGATCTACAGTTTAACGTCGGTTCCGAATAATTTGCGTAATCCATTGTTTTTCGCTTAAATTAGTTTTTAATATTATTTTTTAAACCAATAGTAATTTTACAAAAAAACAGCATTTCGTTACATAGGTAATTTCTACACCAAAAAACAAAAACATCTGTAGGTTTTTTACCAGTATCTCCTAAAAGTATGCAGTGCTTTAATTTAAATTTGTATGTGTATGGTGTTGATAAGAAATTTATATTTTGTCCCAGCAACTAATTTGAATGAAGCCGAAAAAACTTACGATTTTCCTATTTCGGATATTATTCACTAATAATGATTGAATATGAAGGTTCATAAAAATGTCTGGAAAGATAGTTATTTTTCCAATGAAAGTGGTCGTTATAAGCTGTAAATACGAGTCCAAAAATAGTTATTTTACGGATATTGTTTAAGAGTTTTCGAAATTAGAAATAATAATAAAGAGAGAATCAAGAAACGAGGGGCACACATTTACGATTAATTGTATATGTTTTTATCTACTTAATTTATTTTTAAATAAAGAATCAAAAATATTTTTCACATTAACTTAAAAACGTTTACACAATATCAAAATCTCTACTGCACTACTTGAAAATTTCATTAGCATTTTTTTTACTTCCAAGCAAATAGAGATCAGTTGCATTGACTCTTAGAAATTGCTTCAAAATAAGACTTTGTTATTGGTTCCATTTTCGAAAGAGCAAAATAAAATAAATAATCAGGAGATGGACTCTAATTGTGAAAATGAGTTTTATTTGCCAACGTTGAGTATAATGTCTGTGAAAAAAGTTGCAGTTTAAATCAATTTACTTTCTCATAAAAAAAAAGTAATTGCATATTGTAATTAACATAAATTAGAATTACAAATGCACTAAAACTCTGTTCGAATACATTCTATTCGAATAATTTAGTACCAGGCAAGCGTGGGTTAATGCATGATCATTTGCTTAAGAATTTATCACACATCGAAGTTTTTTTTATTTTATTAATATTTATATGTGAAAAGCTAAGCTCTGACTCATAACAAACTGTGTCACGACATCAAAAATAGAAAAAAAGAGGAAAGTGCACAGTAACACAAAATGATAAAAATGCAACAAAGAAGAAAGGAAGTAATGAGCACATGAGTGCAAACTGAGAGAGTTTCCAGTAATTTGGGCAAGATGAAGCTTCACTGGTAATATTATTATCTTACTCTCTTTTAAAACTACATTATACAGTTAAGGCAAAGAGAGCGAACAACTTCATATAATAATAAAAAAAAACGATAAGAGAGAGCGGTGAATCTGCGTTTCCACTTCCCAATAAGAATAAGCGAGATAGCTACTATCAAGGCGGATTTAACATGGTGGTAGCATCATTACAACAAGTACAACGTAACAATAACAACACGCTACTTTGTTGTTGCTAAAAATCGTAATTGTCAAAAGCACAAAAACAAATGCATGGAAAACAAACAAAAAAAACAAAGATTTTGACAGTTAAGATTATCTTCATATAAAAAAATTAGAGAAGAAGAAGACAGAGCTGACGCTGCTATCACCTATTATAATTTCGCTATGGCTTCTATTATTTAAAATCAGCTGTGTGGCATATCATCTTGTCCAAATTTATGAAAATTCTTGTCAGTTTCCATTCATGTACTCATTGGCTGAAAGAATAAGGGATTTGAGTGCCTGAAAGGAAAAATTTGAGTACCTGAAAGGAAAGCTGTATCACGACAATAAACAAAAGAGGAGATCATACAGTGGCACAACGTACTTAAAAATGTGGCAAAACTTCAATGTGGCAGTAGTTTGATGGTAAGTGAATAAAACTGATATTTTTTGACGAACTTTAATGTGGTGCAGTTATTTTCAAGACTAGAATTTATAGTAGGGCCATGTTAAATAAATCCATGAAATGGACAAGGTTGTTTCCTCCTAGAAATCAACATCAACAGATTCATTCAAATCTGAAATCATTTCAACAATCAAGTGTCCTTTCGATGTGTTAGACGTGACATCTAATGGACACTTTTGATGATGATATTTTGACGGATGATGCGTACTAAGCAAGTCACAAACTGAGATATTTGCAATTAAACTTAGATCACCACATCTCCTAATCTCAAACTCGTAGGGAAAGATATTGACTATGTACAGAGCTTTATATACCTGTGGAGCGTGATGTCTAACAAAAACGTCGCTGATCGAGATAAAAGGTTAGGTTAGGTTAGAGTGGCTGTTGAGAGACACACTTAGGTCTGAACGACCCATTGTGATACCACACAGTTTAACGCCGATTCCGAACAGCGGAACACTTTCTTATAATTTTCATACACTTCATATTGATAGTGAACGTAAGAAAGTTAAGAGAATCAACCAGCAGACGAATACGAAAATCGAACCCGAACCTCCCAGATGCAAGTCTAGTGCACTACTCATTAGACTAACGAGGTCGTCATAAAGATATGCATTTGTTTATTTTAGAATAAAGCTAAATTAGCTTTAGGTTTGTTAAGCAATATTTAGAGTCAAGTCACATACTTAGCGCAGAAAACAATGCTACTCAACTTCGATTCAAATGCACTTCGATTATATACAGATGTGGAAATGCTCTAATCGCATCAAGTCACGTATGCAGACGTATCAACAAATATATGAGGCGAGTTTGGTGTCCGCATGGAGTAGTACTTATCAATCACAAGGCAGTGGAAAATATCAGAAAAAGAAAATGCTGATCTCATATTCTCCGCAAGAACACCAACAGCTGTTGTTAGATGCAATTAACCACCACAAGAGTTTCTATGCTTTACTAGGAGTTGAGGATTGCAGTAAGATTATTTCCTGTCCCTGCTGTCAAAAGGATTATGGAAGTATTTGGATTACATGAATTTGAATTATTCAGGAAGGGAGGTTTTAAATCTTTTCGCTTCTTCAAAAATCATAAAAGCTGAAGGTCGAACTTTTCCCCAAACTACCTCTTCCCTTTTGGATCCACTAGCTCCCTCAAAAAAGTTCACGATTACCAGGTTGAATCCATTCGTTTCCGACTTCGAGAGAAAAAGTTTGAGGAACATTTAAAATATCGGATTTTTGAAATAAAATAGCTTCCATAACTAACTAGATACGGAACTATTTAATTATATATACTCTTAAACAAAAGAAAATAAAAATAAAAATTTCAAGCTATATTCAAAAATACAAACACTTATTTATTTGTTTAAAAAATTAACAAATTGGAATGAAAAAAGTTGTGTAGTTGAATAAATAAATTATAAATTTGTCGTCAAATTTCTGTTATTGTTGTTATTGTTTGTTTATTCAAAAAATTACTACATCCATATTTAATTTTCTGCTAATTTGCTACCGCTGCTGTTGCTGCTGCTGTTTCTGCTGCGGCTGCTGCTACCTCCTATTGTTGTTAACCATTGAAGCTGTTTTTACCAAACAAAAGATTTATTTAATTTATTGTGTGTAGGTTTTTTTTTTCAGAAGAAAAATAATGCAAATATAATTTTGCACAAATATACGGAATGTAGAAATTCAAAACAATTTTATTTTGTTATTGAAAAAGAAAAAAAAAAACTAAAGATAGTAGCAAATGAAAAAGTAAATAAAAGATTGCGTCGTCGCACTTCCTGAAAAAAGTGTTTGAATTTTAAGAAATGCGTTGCAAATTCTTTATTATTATTGTTTTGGTGATATTTTTTTTACAAAATGTATCACAAAAATAATTGTGACGGGCTTTTTGGCTAGTGTGGTAGAGAATTTAAGTTGTAGATATTTTTTCTTTTTGTTTTGAATATGATTTGAAACATATCGTCCTCCATATGGCGCGAACATAAATATTATGATTTATCTTTCATATTTATGTAAACAAAAGAATTTATAATTGTTTTTCATTGCATATTTCTAAACGGATTCCTCCCTACTTGTTTTGAGAATTCCACACAAATAAATAATAATTGTTATTGATATTTTTCTTATTTTATCATATTGTAAATATTTGCAATTAGC
Source organism: Toxonevra muliebris (assembly GCA_963691655.1). Taxonomy (NCBI): domain Eukaryota; kingdom Metazoa; phylum Arthropoda; class Insecta; order Diptera; family Pallopteridae; genus Toxonevra; species Toxonevra muliebris. The sequence continues at coordinate 7,317,986 of OY829329.1, read as the reverse complement.
TTGAAATTTATGACTTATCTAAAACTACAACAAGAATGCGGGGGAAATATCATAAATTTTTCATTTTAGAAGAATGCAAAGAAATAAATCTTATATTTTTCATATGAAAATTTATGATTAGCAAATATTTTAATTTCAACAAAAAAACAAATATTAAATTTTTGAAAATTGTTTTCATACAATAATTAATTTCAATAGAATTTTACAGAAATTTAGTGTTAAATTGAGAAAGAATTAATACGCAGGAATCGCAATATTGATGGTCTAGTGGCCGCCTGCAATGGCACGGCCGTATGCTTTTCTTTAAAATAAAAATATTTTCTTTAGTCTTCTCATTCCTAATTTCCAGAAGTTATTTTGTTCTTTGACAGTTTTCTTCTTTAGCTCTGATCTCTGAGAGGAATAGAGCCCGAAAACATCGAGTATGCTCTATTCAGAGCACGCTCTGAAAATTCTCAGTAAATTTTTTCTGAGCACTCTTCGATTGTGCTCTGACCACAAAAGAAGACACAAGAATTTTTTTTTGTACAGCTCGTGCCAGTAATCGTTTTTGCGGAAAAATGTTTGTCTATGTAAATTTTGTGTTTGGTTTAATTTTGTATCCCTTTAAAATTTTGTTTTTGTTCCATGATCAACGATGAAAATATTTGAAATTTTCGGGTGGTCATGTGATCTAAACAAAAAAATATCATTAGCCTTATTCTCTCTTTAGAGTAAAGTGCTGAGTAATGGGGTAAACAAGTAATATTTTACTTTAGAGAGCGAACGCATCTAAAACCGAGTGCACTCTGGGGTAAATGTCAATCAGGTCTTTTTTCTCTCTGCAAACAATATTGCCAACCTAAAGTGCTAGCAACAAAACTCTTGTATTTTATTTTTTGTTGTCGTATAAATCAATAAGTAGGCATCACTGACTTTCTTATTTATTCAGGGTAACTGTGTACACGGTTGCCACTTACTCATTTTATTTTGTACCAAATGGGGGAAAAATGTACCATTTTTTTTCATCTAAAATAAATAACTTTATTAAAAACTTTTTGTCAGTTTATTATATAACATTCTATTAATAAGAGTATTGAATTCTAATTTATTCCTTAATTATTTTTTTTTTGTTTTAGACTAAAGCATTAGCTGAGCTATGAGAAAGGATCATTAACATGAATATAAATTTAGTCGATTCTTCAAACCACATTTCGTCTATTCCATTTTTAATACAACTTACTTTTTGCCAAAAAATTACTAAGTCTTTCAAATTTTTAAAGTATTTTGAAAATATGTTTACAATTCTTGATTACTATGAAAGCTAACTTTGTCCACAGAATGTACCAAATTTTAAAAACATGTATCAATGTACCAAGCGCAGAAAAATAGATAAAAATTTACCAGTTTTGGTAGAATTGTACTAAAGTGGCAACCGTGACTGTGTAATTCTTGATTTTCACTATGTTATATTTCATGTCAAAGAGAGAGAAAGAAAGAATTTTCTATAAGAAATTGCCAACATGTTGGCAAATTTGATTGAATTTGGCATAGTGAAAACTAGGCATAACATTTTTGTTATGACTAGTACTATAATATAAGATCAAATAAATAACTAAAAACAACAAATATAATAAAAATGTCAAAGAAGAATGGCAAAAAGTATATAGAACAGTAGTGGTAGTTCCTTTCAATATTATATTCAGTGAAAATGATCTGTTTTGCAATTCTTATTTACTTTACAATATTTTCACTTATATAGGTTGTTAAAATGAGGGAACTATTGCAAAGATCATTGATGAGGAACCGTAGCGGGTTCCGAAACGATCGTCTGATCTGCTAGTTCTTTGAATTTTTTAACAAATATATTAGTCAAGAGTCAAACTAGAGTATAAGTGTAAAGTGAGGGTAAAGGCAAATGCAGTATATTTTGTTATTGCCAAGCTCTTTATTCTAAAGCGTGAATAGGGCTTATAATATTATCAATAGGACTTATAAATTTCGTCTTGATAAGGATATTCTACCGATTTTAAATTGAATTTTTAAAATTAAAATAGAATGCAATTTGAAATTTGACTAAACTCCATTCCACGTAAATTTGGAAAAATCAATTTAAAATCGAAAGGATACTTTTATGAGGATGAAAATGTTTTTTTTTTTTTTTTTTTTATAATACTATAGAAATTCGTTTTCTGAAAAAATCATATGTACTCTTTGCCTCCCCTGTCCAACCTACCCATCATTATCTCTTTTTTCTCTCCCCCTTTTCATATATTTAACCGCAACTAATACACCAATTGGGCAAAAATTTCAAATTTTGCATTTCCCTACCTTTCAAATAAGTCTAAATTTACAAACACCCCCCGACAATGCTTTTTATTTTTTATTATTTTTTAAACTCAGCCCAAGGACGAAAATTTCAAAAAGAGAAAAAACCCTTAACTTTACTAACCTGGAAAAACTATGAATAAGGTTTTCTCTAGAGCACGAAGTCAAACAGCAAGTAAAAATCAACAAGTCGTTTTTTGTCGCATTATGCAGTTATTGGCTTCTATTAAGTGAGCGCTAAATTCTCTCAGTTTACACAACTGACCAATCACTATCGTTTGCTTCCATTTTAAACTGAATAAAATCTTCTCAATATGCGTAATAGAAAGATCAATTTAGTTGAAGCAAACTTTATTGTGGTAAGTAATGAGCAATAACGATAATATTTGAACTTAAATATTAGTATTGGTTATTCATTTAGAACGTTTATTCAAGTAATATGAAGAGAATGATGTCAATAGCTAAATAAGTATCTATTGGCATTCTAGTATTCATTAAAAAATTTTAATCTTCACTTTATGAGCGTTATTTGTGCCAAAATAAAAAAAATAAAAATATTAATAATAAAATACAATTAAATTCATATAAATATAAATTTATTTATTTTTAATTTAAAAAAAAAAAAGAAACAAACAGAAAGCTTAAGTTAAACAAAACAAAAGATGACTTGTCATTACTGACGTCAATGCGCGCCAGTGTTAAAGTTGAAATGATTTTAACGGCGGCTACTTCATCATCAACATCATCATCATCCTCATCATTATGAACATGATGATTTCTTTTGTATTTGTATTACTTTTTTTTTTTTTTTTTTTGCACACATTTTTCATAAATGAGTATAAGAAAAGTATCTACAGAAAAAAGTGTCTTTGTTGTTTTATTGTGTGGTATGTTTTATTAAAAACAAATAAAACACACAAAAAATAAATCATGATTATTCATTACTACTCGAATAAAACAAGGAGCACACGACGATATCTTAAAAGACGTACATGTCTGGTATACATATGTATGTCCGTCTGTCTGCCCGTCCACTTATCACTCTACTACTTACTTTTACTACTTACTACCCTCTCATTAAAATGATTGCTTTGCTGTGTGCCACTCGACTGTCACTTTTGACGCTTGAGTTGTCATCATCATTATCATCATCATCGACGCGACAACGATTGTTGATTTAATAAAACCATGTTTTCTTCATGTCCGTCATTTTAATCATATATATATATGTGTGTGTCTGTACATGGTACATGCCCAGTAAAACAAAAGTCAAATTATGTAAGCCTCATTTCAAAAGAGTTGATATTTGCTTTCTATCATGCGCCGAAAGCTAATATCCGACACTGTGATTTCAATTGAGCAGTCACAGGCTTGGTTAGCTGCTTTGCATTGAGTGAGCTTTATGTGAACAGTAGAAATATTATTTTGAAACTTCGGTTACAACACTACTAATTGTTGCTATTTACTGATAAGGATAAAATCTTTTAGTTTTTAATATCTATTTTTTCATATTTTTATTTCTTGGTATTTTCTGGTTATTTTTTCTAGTTTCTTTTTTTTCTACTTTCCCGTTTTATTATGAATGAAAATCTATATCAAAAAATCTTTAGTTTGCTATTTCTTTCTAAATTGCAAAAATTCAGCAAGGAGAAACTTATATTTCCTACACAATTAAATGGAAAGATAATAGAATTTACCAGTTATATCTCTTTAACACGTGGATGTAATCAACTATGGCCACTTATACATGCACAAGCTCTTTTTATATGAAAATGAATATGAGCGTGTGCAATTTCTTACGCTCTTGTTCACGCTTGTTACTCTTTAATCCACGGTCCTCTCCACTTCCTCTCTTTTTTTGCTCCCTTTCTCATTTGAAGAGTAATGGAGTTTTCCAGTAATCCCTCTTCATCATAACTATGATCTTACTAGATTACTTTCCCTCTCCTCCAGCTCTCTCTTTCTTCTATCTTCTTTTTAATATTAACAAACGACACTAGTTTTTATTAAATTATGAGCTTAATCGTGTGAGGGTAGTCATATTTTTAATGACTTTCCCATTTTATTAAACCCAAAAAAATATTAAAAATAAAAATTAAAATAAGTGGAAGTTGTACACAGAAAGTTAAATTTGATTTTAAATGATGTCTCTCAAACAGATTTTTGTTCACTCACTTCATATTTATGCTCTTATATTCATACTCGCATCATATACACTCACACCCACTTCCCACACTCACACCAACTTCATATACGCACTCTCATTATTGCTCTCTCACTGCATACTCACCTTGTCATATATTGCATATATGTATGAAGTAACAATTTTGTTGCAAGCGATAGATTTTTCATAAAATAAGACATTGTTGTTGTATGTTGTGATTATTTATAGTTGGGCAATTCACAAGGTGTTGTATTTGGTGTTGTATACTCTCTTTTGTCGTAAATTTTCTCATTTTTCATACAAAATTATACGACTTTACAACTAAACGGCAGTATACGACTGCTTGTGAATAACCCAAGTGTTAATAGCATAAATTAAAGTGTGTAAACCAGCGGTGGCCACCTATACATCCACAATGATCGATTGAGCACTTTTTCTATGAAAATGAGCTCTGTCCGTATGAAATTTCTTAAGCTCATTTGCCTGCATGCAAGTCTTTGTCCTACGCTGGTGTAAAGTGAGGAACAGAATGTGAAGCTGAAGGGAGAAGTAACAATCTGTTAAAAGTAAAATGTATACATTTTCATTGTAATCAAACACAATGGGTGCGTTTTCCGGGTGCAAAATAAAAAAAAGCTGCTTTGGAAGTGTGTCAGAAACGCATTTTACCTTTAACAGATTGTTACTTCACGCTGCAGCTTCACATTCTGCTCCTCACTTAAACCAGTGATGGCCACCTATACATCCACAATGATAGGCTAATCTCTTTTTTATGGAAATGAGCCCTAAACGTGTAAAATTTCTTATGCTCTTGTGCACGCGGTCGACTCTTTGGTCCTCGCTGGTGTAAACACAAAATCTTTCTACGAATCTAAGAAATTCAACAGATGCACTCTATATAAACGAGAACAAGTTATTAACCAAGTAAACAATCAAAATTATAATTTTTTTTTATTCAGTTATATACTTATTATACCTTTCAATTCTATTTTTAAAAGTAATTTACCATATGATTATAGTTGCAATTACTATATCAATGTCTTAAGAGCAGTAAGTTCGTGAGTAATAGTTCATTGCATTACTTAGAATGACTAGATTCTAAGAACTCGTTTGAAAATACATTCTTTAGAAAAAAGGTTATTTTTAAAGTTATCTAGTGAAACAGTTTTTTTTTTTTTTTGCTGGGTATGCGAATGACGTTTGTAATGCTGCGATACATACGTGTCAGAACCACAAATAATATCGTGTAATTACATTAAAGAAAATCTTATTAGTAATCATCAGAAAAAGAAGAAGAACAATTCTCGACTAAACAAAGAAGCTGAAGTAGCTGTGTGTTTCAATTAAACTTGAAGACGAATTGACGCATTTTATATACAATACTTAATTCTTTTTATTATTGTTGCGGTTTTTTTTTTTCTTTTTTTTTTTTAATCTACTCTATGTTTTTTTTATAAAACGTGTGTATGTATGTATGTCAGTAACAATAATCAAATCACTAACGTCAAAGTTGTAATTTAATATTGCAATCATGTCTTTGCTGCTTTAGTAGTTATTTTTGAGTAGTAGTTTGGCAACTATTGTATTTCTTCTACATACTACTACTGTTTACTACTACATATTTACTTACTTATTAAAATAACTGACACTACTCATTTTTCATATTACAAGTGTATATCATCTGATAATATCGTCAGTAATTTGCTATTAATACTAAATATCATATTTAATATATGAATATTTCATTTCATTCTACATATTTCAATGATATTTTTGACGTCACTTTTTTAAACAGCTACTATAGTATGCACATAAAATTTTTGATTAATTTAAATAATTTTATTCGTATTATACTTAATTATTTGTTTATTTGTTTTAATATACTTGTAGGTGTGTTTTTGTGACTGTATGCCTTAGTAGTGGGTGTGTATATTAATGGAGTCTCTGTTTGTTTGTTTTGTTTGAAGACGTGCTTTAAATTTTTCTTAGATTTTTAATATTGATAATTTTTATTTAAATTTCTTATTTGTATTGTAATTATTTTTATTATTATTTAATTTTTTTTTTTTTTGTAAAATAAGCACATTTTATTTCTGAAATGAAGTGTTTATTACCCGTTTCCGATAGCTGATAGAAAATTAGTTGCTAGAGTGAGACAAAATCCTTTTTTTTATATCTTCTTCTACCCCTCTTGAGAACTTAGGGCTCCTACAAGTTTAGTTTTTGCATTTTGCCACGTTGTGTTTTTAGCTAATAGTTTCGACAAAAATTAACTGCTGAACACAGTTGTGCTGAATATGGAAGAGACCTATAGTTTTGTGCCGAAAAAAAAAAAATCAACTTGAGTCCCCCGATTTTTCGATTGAAGTTTTGAAATCACAAAGTAACTTTGAAATCATAAAGTAACTTCAATCGAAAAGTCGGGGGACTCAAGTTGGTATTTTTTGTCTGTCTCGGCCTGTTTATATTAGTGCTCGGTATTCGAAGAACACAAAACATTTTGTCCCGTGCTCGGTCGAGGTGGTTACATTCAGCTTGAAGAGTTGCTTTTTGTCGAAATGCACTCCTTTATTTAGTAATATTTTGTATGTAATGATAATGTTTTGTAAAATAACTCATTGCCACCCTGAATTCTCTGCGTGCTCGGTGTTCATTCCACCGAGCTCGTGTTCGTTGAGAGAGTGAGTAGAAATTCTCACTTTGTGTTCCGGGCAACAACAATTTCATGTTGTTCGCCGAGCGAAATCTGAACATAACTACGGCTTTAGAGAAATCTAATTTTTTTGTGAAAACTGGCAACATTTGTTTTCTCTTTGAGAGAAATGCTGAGAACAGGGTTGCATATACGCGTGTATATTTTATTTGCACCATAATATTGAGGCGAAAACGGCGCAAATAATTTTCCATACAAGTTTGTTGTTGCAATTTAAGGCGATGTAAACTTATGCGATATACTGCATTTGTGTCGTAGTTAAGTCGTTGTTGGAATACCCATACTATCTTTCTAGGGGGTAGCCGATATCTCGAAAAAATTCGCCGAGCAATTCGATCACCTATAACGTACATATACTAAATTAATCATTATAATAGGTTAGGTTGGAGTGGCTGTCGAGAGACACACTTAGGCCTGAACGACCCATTGTGATACCACATAGTTGGACCTACAGTTTAACGCCGATTCCGAACGGCGCTGTGGCAATTTTTTATCGGCTTGGTGGTTTTGCCATTACCAACCAATGTGTGTACTTGTACACTATCTTATAATTCTCATACACTTCATATTGATAGTGAATATAAGAAAGTAATAAAAATTAACCACCAGACGAAGACGGGAATCGAACCCGAACCTCCCAGATGAAAGTCTAGTGCACTATCCACTAGGCTATCGAGGTCGTCATAATCATTATAATGACTTGTCTTTAATAATAATTTTTATATTATTTTAATTAATTGTTAGCCAATGCTTTATTCCATTTATACATGGTGCAAATGGAAACACTTTTTAAGTGCGTAAATTAAAAAGCAAAATTATAAAAAAATTGTAGGTATATTTGTGGTTACTTTCGTAGAAAGTTGAAATATGACTAATACTGCTTTTTACGTATGCACTTGTATAAATCATTAAAGCATTAAAATTTTTTATTTATAAAGAATAAACTTACTATTAATACTGTGGGAATAATAGTAATTGCAATTATATTGAACTGATTGAGATTGCACATTAAATTTTCTTCTTTAAAAATAACACGTGTAAATTCAATTTAATTATTAATGACACTAAACTAATTTCATTTAGAACTACAGAGTAGAGGTGGGTGCGTGAGTTTTTTTCAGTCACGCACGTTGATACACATACGTTTGACGTTTTAAAAAAAAAAAAAAAAATTTACGCATCTTCAGGAACGTTGATATTTTTCCACAAAATTTCATATTTTTATTTTTGATATAAAAAATGTATAGATTTTCTTCTTTCGTGGGTCTTTCTTTCTTCTATGATGCGCCCAGAGATTGAGAAAATTAGTTCACTTGTAGTAGAGTTCTCTGTCGAGCAAGAACTTTTAAACGTGGCTAGTCATAAACGTTTATCCAAAAAGTTATCAAATTTACGTTGGCGTGATTTTCGTTATTGACTTTTACAATGGAGCAGTCTCTGATTTCTGAAAATATATCGTCTTTTCAAGTTAAAGAACCTGAATGAATATGTAGATCTCTGTTAATCACCGATAGTACCATATAACAGCTCCTTAGTTATTTTCGTTGAAGGTTAGGCTAGGTTAGAGTGATGATACCTGCTTAATCACGACTCTTGGTGTTGCTGGCTCAGGTGAGAATTATATCACACTCACGCATGCTTGCGTTGAAATTATTTCACGTTCACCCGTGTCACTTGCCTATCTCTATAACAGAGTCATGACGTACGTATTGCTAGATAGCCTTGAAGCAATCAAAGAAATCTTATATTATTTGGAGTTCGGTTAAAGAACTCTTGGTTAATCTGAAATTTACTACATGCACATTTGTATATATTTAAATAATTTGTTAATTATAATTTTGTACTGTTATCTATTGTCATAGTTTTCAAAGCGCATAATTAATTAATTGATCCTAGCATTGCAAAAACTTTTCACATGAAGCTCTTAGAATTTATGAAAATAATTAAGTCAAAGAACTTTACGTTTTTAAGTATTGAAGATAAGAAATTATGATTGCGTTGGTTGATTACGTCTGCCAATGGCAGTGAAATTTTCATTAGTGTAGAGATTAAACTGAACAGAAAAAGCGTCTGTCTAAATATAAAATGATTTAAGAATAAATAATGTTATTGCTCGTATTTTCATTTTAGTAAAACAACAAACAATTTTAATTGCATGAAAGTACTTACTATTTTTTGGTTTAAAGTGATAAAAATTTATTTTGATTCTTTCTTGGAACATTTTTTATTATAGGCCACTAAAGTTAACTAAGTATTTGCTATTTATAAAGAACTTGAAACTGAGTTGTTGAATATAATGGAGAAGAGATGATTTTGTAAGAAATCTAAGGCGAGCTATTATTTCTGTGGTAAAAAGGAAAAACAGCTTAACTCAACTTGAGATGGAAAATATTTTATCATATATTTTTAATTATAAATTCGCAATTTAAATAATAATTAAATAATTTTTGGAATCATATATCTTTTCGAAAATGGTCTTTAATTTGATCACAGAGTCTTTTTAAAATATTTCTATTCAAACTTATCAAACTCGGTTGACAAAACAATAAACTTAAGCTGTTATTTCTTTTTACCACAGATATGTTAAGTTCCCTCCTTATATTAACAGTTCCAAATAAATAATCTACAATGGCAAGCTAAAAATTCGAAGCTTAAAGTTAATACCAATTAATAATATAAGAATATAATAAGTAGGTATGTAGGGTATATGAGAATCGTACGATTTTCATAAAAATTTTAATATTAAAAAAAGCTTTATGTTGTATTAAAAATTTGTATAGGCATTTAATGAATGGCGACGTTTGGCGCGAGCCAACTGATAATAGCATTATAATAAAAACAATAATTATTACGATTTTTATATTTTTTTTTTTTGTCTTTTTGTTCATTTAAAAAGGTCATAAAGGTTAATAACTGAAAATGCCGTTAAAAATACAAGCAACATAAATACAGTTTACTTCATAATTATATGACAATCCTTTTTTTTTTTCTTTTTTTGGTACAATACCGCATGGAAGAGGGCCTGGGGTGAGTTTTTCGTAGCCATTCATGTTGTGTGAGCTATATTTGTCTTTGAATGGAAGGAGCATTTAGTTTTATGCAAAAATTTAATTGAAAACCGGACCTGATAGCAAAAAACGGACTGTGGATTCGTAATCAGCGCCTAAAATTACCTTGACAACATATTTTGGCTGCTTAGGTCCAAAACCATGCAAATCAGTGTTATGCCCATCGCTTTAGCCCCTCTGATAATTGGAGCATTTAACTAACGTTTGTTTCTGCATTTATTATAGCGATTGACTCATTAGAAAATATCACCTGCTCGTTTGTACGCAAGAAAATCTAATCAAAATCGATTTGAAGTTAACAACAATAATTTTGCAAAGAACTGTTACTAGTTTTTACTGGTAAAGTGTTGACGTACTCGAAACGACAGAGCAAAAATGAGCCGCCGAAAAAAACCGGTGTTTTTACCGCCGACGGCTGTAAGCTTAATAGAGTTAGCCGCATGCATCCAACATTCTGCTCTCTTTTTCATTCTGAGCTCTCTATTGCAGGGCTGCCCACGTCATATGCGCTCAGTGCACATTTGTTTTTGTAAAAGCATTAAAGCATATGCTGTGCATTCTAATACACACACATAACACTAAGCAATACGAAATATACGAACAATTTTGTCTTTTTAGTTTCCAAAGAACAAAGCAACAACACTTTCGTATGCTTTGTTGGTACACATTGGCGACAGTTACATTCAAAGTAGATTTTGTTGTTGTCTAACGTATGATTTTTTGTTCTTTATAAAAATAACGTTTATATGTATTGGTGTTTTGCACTTCCATAAGAAAGTTTTGGGCACCCCTGTTTTATAATAATAGAGTTTATATTTAATGGTGTTTGCACTTCCATAAGAAACTTTTGGGCACCACTGCTCTATTGCCAAATCAAAAATCATATTGTGTGCATAACGTGTGAAATATGTGTGTGTGTGTTTCGGGATTTCAATTCATATAAGAACCACTTCGTTCAGCACTCTCACTTCATAGTTTGACAGTTAAACTTAGTTTCCCTCCCGGATGTGGCTATCTCTATTATTCTGCTATGGTTTCTACTATGGTTTCTGCTTACGTACTTTTCTTATTTTGCTCGCTTTACGAGAATATGCAATTCTGAGAGACAATAACGCTTGATGCTTATTTCCAAGAGAGCTTAAATCAAATTATCCACCAATTGATGCTCTCAACAATCTTTTCAACAATTGAGGGCAATACTCTCAAAATTTATTTCATACACGCAAACTATTTTTCTCGAGTGTAATAAAATCAATTTGAAAATCACTTAAAAAAAAAAATTAAAATAAAAAATAAATCTGCCATAAATCTATTAGCATTTATATTCTAATAATTTTATTACTTTTTCATTCATTTCATCATATCAATAACACTTCTAAAATATAAATATCACACCCACAATTTAACGTCAGCAATTGTACAGAGTTTCATTGTAAATCAATTACAGCGATACACAAACATACATACATAAATATATGTGCATGTATATTTATACATACATGAAGCTAATAAATCACAAATGCTTCTACTAATAGTTGAACTATGCACGTGAACGACGATTGTTAATGTGAAAATCAGCGAGATCCCACACACAATGAGAAATCCAACGATTTAAGATAGAAAGTAAAAAAAATTGTTATGAATTAATTTGCATTTTTATATTTACATGCATATATGCGGTACTCATCAAAAAAATAAGCAAATTTTGAAGGAATTCATTAATTTTTATTTTTTGCGTAGTAAACTTTAAGTGGCTCCCAAAGTGTGATTCACTTTGAAATTTAAGATGAATTTCATTTAATCATACATAGGTTCAGATGAATGATGAAAGCGAGCGATGGGAAACACCACAGAATCTCAAGTAGTTCAAGTATTTCCAAAAATGCAACGGAAATGCGTCAATTGTGTGAGATTTTTAATGGCATTTTTGATGGTGGTTTGAAAAGTACGTTGTAGACTAAGTGCGTAATCATATTTTTATTTGAATCAAGTGTCATTTTTTAAAATTGTTGCACAATAAAAACTAATATAGTTATGTTCATACTAATCGAATGTCATGTAAATATATATTTTTTTAATTCAAATCTAAATTAGATTCATTATAATGCCTACATTTTCTGTTTCATTTTAATTAATAAATTTTTATTATTTGCGCTACTGTCATGTGAGCAACAGACCAGAATTTCCCAACTCCATTTGCGTCAATTGAAACAGAAATTAGTTTTAATTTTTTGTATTTTTTTGTTTTAAATGATTAGCCTTGTGCTAATTTCGAAATCGCATAAGTAAAACTACATAATCTAGTAAATCTAGCTAGCAAAAATAAACAAACATCAGATTCTAAAGAAATTATGACGTGCTGGGGGTAAATATTATGGTATAAATGGTGTAATTATTATTTAATAAATTAAATATTATTAGTCTATGTGCATGCGTAATGGAATATTTCTAAGAATTTTTAGCAAATAAGATTATTTTCTATTTTTAGTATATTTTTATTTACGTTGTATAACTTTTAACCCAACTTCTAATGCAATCACTTTAAGGATACACTAACTTTAGATACTAGATAATTAAATTCTAGGTGATCATAAAAAAAAATTAAAAAAACAGAAGTTTGAATGAAGAATGAAAAAAATCTGCATTTGAATTGAATTTTTCTTCGAAATACCCATGAATATTTTCTAAAAATTAAAGCTTGGATAAAATCGTTACTATCTGGAATTATACTTGGATATCTTGGAGTGCTGAGTGAGAATAAAAAAATTGTATTTACTATAAAGGATTTCATTCAAGAAGTTTTAAATTATTGAACGATTTTATTTCACAAAAATTCCCTCGGGGACTTCCCTGTGCTTATCAATTCAGAAAATTTCTCAGATCATGTATTTTTATAAAATTTTTGGGGTATTACTTAAAAATCTTTAGAAACCCGAAGCTTGCATGAAAGACAAAAACAATTTGAATGATTTGTTTTTTTTTTTTCTTTTTTTAAATACTTAAGCAAATTCTCGACACCAAAACTTGAATGAGTGAAAAAGAAAAACTCTTTGTGTGTGGCATTAGTAGAGATGTAAAAAAACCGAAAGTTACCGGTCACGATGGTATTTTACTGAAAATGGCCGGTAATATTAGTATTTTTCGGTTAAATTCGTAATAACACACGCATGTATGTGCAAATTTGTTTCACATGTTTTGTCAGCATTGTTGTTGTTTTTCTCGAATACAACTCTTCGTGTTATTTTGTTTGCATTAAAGATGTTGTTGTTTTTGTTTCAATCAATTACCTATTATCAAAATGGGCGAATGCTACTTGGTTAACGGAGCACCTTAGTATATTTGTTGTTGTTTTTCTCTATCCTTTTTCGCCATTAATACTTTACAAAAGCTCGGATAAATTATTAAATTTATATTTTTATCTTGGAATTTTCAAGTTTTTTCTTTAGTTAATAAAAATATTAATTTTGTAGATATTTTTTTTTTTATTATATTGAAAATTACCAAAAATTACTCATTAATGAGCCATTTTTGACCGTTTTTTATCAAAAAGACAGTAAACAACGGTCAGTCATTTTCGGTTACATTTTGTCATTTTCATACCTAGGCATTATACACGGCAGAAATATGTGGTCAAATACGTAAAAATATTATCAGATTTAAAATCGATTAAGCCAATACCAAAATATTAGCGTCGGAAGTTTTTTAAAATTCTCTCATTGAACAAAGCATTGCATTTATCGTTGTAAAAATCACTGCTTAAGCGGGAGTAAATAATAAATGAGAGAGAGAAGTAACGGCATTTCTCAGAATTATCTAACGAATTATCTGAATACACAAATAACAAAACAAACACCAACGATTAGTTTGGTTCTCTTTTGATATTTGTTTTTTCATAAAGAGATTTCTTGAACAAAAAAAATAGCCCCAAGTTACTGGGGCTTTACCGACTAGTCAATATGTAAACGTCAAAATACAATACGCAATACACCTCACCTGTCCTTTGTTCCCCTCCACAATGCCATTTATCCCCGAAAAAAGGAGTTGTGCCATAATAGTAGTAGTAGGAGTAGTAGTTGTATTAGTTGAAAAAAAAGAGATCAAGAGAGCAAGAAATTCAAAGAGCAAGTTTGTTTTCTTTGATATTGTTCTCCCGATTGTGTTTTTGCACGAAAGAGAAGAGGCGAAAACGGGATCGTTTAACATCTAATGCATTTTTTGTCGCATCATAAATATTAATTTTAAAAACTAGTTACAATAAGTAATTCTATATACTTATATTTGATTATTTTATGAAGCGGTGAATTTGAAAAAAAAAGTTTTATCTACTATCAACAATTTTACTCAACGTGAAATTATTAAGCTAATTTGTTCCTTAGAAATTACCTTTGGGACTCTATACTAATGACTTCAGAAAATCCCGCAAAGTATTTACATACTTTTATGGGAAGATTCATGCTATTCTATACTTATATACCGCTGCTTTAATTTGCTAAGGCCCTAACATAAAATTTTTCAATATCGAGTTTTTGATGGTTTATGATAAAGCGTGTCCACTTTCATCTGTACCGAAAATTTTAGAGACCTACACCGACATTTTCTTTTAGTTTAAATTACAAAGTCTTGAAGCAGTACTCCAAATCCAAAACGTTTTTTGCTTCTCTGGTAAAATTTGAAAAATGCGTGTTAGGGCTTTAGCAAATTAAGGTAGCGTTATGTGCAAATGGAGGATGATTAATTTTACAATTTTTGTTAATTACTTAGAATTATGTGTAATTATGTTTAAAAGTTTACTCGCTTACTGCAAAATTCCAAAAAAGTATTCGACACCGGAAATTACACCAAACATACAAATGAAAAGAATTTCCGCAGTGCTAAGAATTTATGCTGACGAGTATTTTATGAAAAGTAAAGATACATACATACCTAATTGAAGAAGCAATGAACTGCATACGAACTGCGCTAGGTGAAAGCAACGTAATAAAAAATCGTAACGTAATACAAATGACGACAGTTTTTTTTTATATGTCATTTACACTTTTCGTTTCAATTTTTCCGGTTTTATATTATATTCATTTTATTTTGGCACAAATATTTGCATAAGCTATGCGTAATCGTATTTGTATGAATGAATGAATTTTTTTATATTATTTAAAATTAAAGACGTAAAAAAAATTATAATGCAACGTATATTTACAAATGTGTTCTACGTATTGAAAATGTAAACTTTTGCATATGACGTGTTATTCTTAAAAAAAAAACAACAACAACAACAACAAATTACGACGAGTATAGGGATTTATAAAATTATGAATTTATACATGCTTATATGAAATTGAAAGTATCTGTCTGGCTGGTGGCTGTTGACTGCTGGTGGCTACCGCGAAAGGTGTGTCAAACGTGACGTTTTTATTATTACATCACAAAGAGGAAGATGATGTAATGAAAGTGTTAATTGAGTTATTGAATAAATAAAAATAAACACCGTTACATCATATTACACATTCTCATATGAATTCGTAATGTAATGAATTGCAGTATTTTTATAATTCTAAAATAAACATTTACGCTTTAATTGTGCCAAAAAGTCATTAAACTTCAGGTTAAAAACAACAAATGTCAATTAAAATTTACATGTAAATAAATTTGTAATCGTATAAGCTTTAAACCTCATTAATTGAATTAATTAATAAATTTTTTTTTTTTTCGGTGGTAAAATAAACAACGCATTTTTATTATTAAGTGCTTGTTGTTGTTTTAATATGAAACAACAAAAGAAAACCGCATAATTATGTATAATATGGAGGGGCTAACTAAAGTTTGCTAAATTGGTTGGAAAGAAAAAGACAAAAACAGAATTTTTGTAGATGTTTTAGTTGGGTAGATTCACATTTTAAAATATTTCTCAAAATCGTCTCTTTGTAGCTTCTCAATTTCTGCATTTACTGCATTACTACTGAATCAGGGATAGTAATGCGAGTTGAAAATAGCAGCTACGATTTTTATTCTAATGAAGTAAATCGACATCATCACGTTTGTTGGTGACTTTTATTGTCTCGTTTTAACGGGTTGATTTGCTCCTCTTGGGCTCCATAATATACCATAGACTGATTTGGTTTCTGGAGCATATTTATAAAACTAAGCTTCATCACCTATAACAATTTTATCCTAAAGGTGTTATACGTTATGTGCACCTTTTGGATCGTCATTTAAAATTCGTGAAACCCATCGAGCAGATTTCTTCGTGTATGCCAGACGATTTTCTAATATTCGTAAAACAGCCATGGCAATTATATCCAGGTAATCACATGACGAAAAATCTAATTTCTTGCTGTGTTGTCGGTGAAATTTCTACCGATCTTGCATCAGTAAATTTGCTCGATTGAAGTTAATAAAGTAAAAGCAATGCTTGGTTTTGTTAAGCGCTGGTCTAAGGAATTCCACGACCCATATGTCACAAAGTCGCTTTATACATCATTGGTTAGACCTATTGTGGAATATGCATCAACTATCTGGTGTCCTCAATATAAGATTTATATAGACAAATTGGAATCAGTTCAAAAACATTTCTTGCTTTTTGCTTTGAGTTCCTTGCCGTGGGATTTTCCGTTTAATCTTCCACCTTACGAACACAGATTAAAACTTTTGAATTTACCTACTCTTGAAAGCCGAAGAATTATGAGTAACGTGTGTTTTATTGCAAAATTGTTATCTGGCACTGTTAATTCTCCATCTTTGCTGAGGAACATTAACTTGAACGTTCCGAGTCGTAATACTCGATTCTATATTCTTATCAAGTTATCTATTTGTAAGACCATTTTTTCAGACAATGAGCCGTTCCGCCGTGCCTGCCGTGATTTTAACAACCTCTATAATGTTATCGATGTTTCTGATTCGGTAGATTCCATAAACAAAATGTTATAACTTTTTTAAATATATAGATGTCGTTATCAGCTGATGATTTATAATCTATAGCTGAATTTCAGAAGGGTCACTTGTTGGGTAGTGCGCTACCCCAACGTCCTTTACTATTACAAGTCTAACAACTTAGAAATTTTTCAAAAACTAATAAAATACCATCAATTTAGCGTACTTTTGTTAGTCCCTTCGTATGTATTCAAGTCAATAACAAGTGGTTTAAGTGCCTATTGTGTCCCAATTTTAGTATCCACATATGATAAAATTTTTTTGTTTTAAATTTACATTGGAACGTTCTTATTTGTAGTACGGCGGTAAGTTTTGCAATACCAGACAAAGTGCAATAAAAAACATACAAGTAAAAAAACAAATTAAAAAATAAATACAAAAAAAAAAAAATATGCAAGAATCGAATTTGGTTATTCGGGTTAGTAGCTAAAACTAAAATATAACTAACTGTGGGATTTTTTTTTTACTTTTTATTAAAAGGCGCTTTCATACTAACTCGGTAAAACTCTGAACTTCTATTATTTTAAATAATATGTAACAGGCTTAAAGAACGTGTAAGTGTAGTCATCACAACAACAGCGTATACAGAGATAGGCAAATCAGACGACCGTTTCGGAATCCGCCACGATTCCTCATCAGTGATCTTAGTGATAGTTCTTGATCTTTCAATATCCTATATAAGCTACTAATATTTGAAATCATAACCAAGAATTACAGATTTGATATTGAAAGAAAACTACCACTACCGTTCTGTATACATATTATTTTAATTTGACCGAAATGGAGCTGCGATTAACGCCCTCTGTCGGAAAAACGAGGAAAAGATAAAAGAGAAAAAAAAAATTAAAACCAAGTTTTGTTTTAAAATATTAATAAGTAAAAAGTTTCAATTTAATATCTTATAAAATAAACGAAAAAAAAAAAAATAAACAAAATTGGTCGATTTTCAATTTTAAAAGGCAGACCCTTTAAGATCCATTATATTGCTCTTCACAGACTTTGATTTTCTGAACAAAATCGGTATCAAGGAATCTATTTTTTGATGCATGTCTAGAATATTAAGAAACTGCAAAACATGTCCACTGTAAATGCCCCACAACTAGTCCGAGAGAAGACTAGTTGTGATACACTAGGCAAGCATTTCTTTATTAAAAAAAAAATCTGGCCAACCATGATCTATCTAGACAAATTTACAATGTAAAAAAAAGCATTTGGAAGACTGAACGCTATGGACAAAGTTGTAGCCTAACTAAATTAAAAGTGTGACGGACTACCTAATACAATGCAATCCCCGAGAAACATCTACCGTCAAATTGGCATTCGAATAAAGTTACGTAAACCATTTGGCGCTAAAACTGTAGAAGATATACTGCCATGTTCCGGATTTCACTCTCGATTGAAATTGAAATCGAAACAGTGCAATTCATATTACTGCAATTTCAATTTCACTTGAAAGCCGATAACTTCCCTCGCCTCTAGGCCTGGAAAAAATATTCGCCTTGAGTGCTTATAACTCAAAAACTACTATAAATATCATAATACAATTTACCACCTTGATCAAAAAGTTACCCGAATTTATTCAGAAAATTAAAAATACCAGTTTATTCATCTAAATCTATATTGCCCCTTTCAAAGTAATCCCATCGACTGCAACACACTTATGCTAGCGCTTGATCCAATCCTCGAAACATTTTTTATATTCGGTTCTCAGTATGTTCATCAGTGCTTCCAGCGATTTTTCCATTACTTCCTCTCGGCTGCTGAAACGTGTTCCCCGTAATGGGTTTTTAACTTGATTGAACAGAAAAAAGTCACAGAGAGCCAAATCAGGTGAATTCGGTGGCTGTTGGATGGTATTTGTTGCATTTTTCGTCAAAAAATTACGAATAATGTTGGCACTGTGCGACTATGCGTTATCATGGTGCAAAATCCACGAGTTTTCTGTCCACAATTCTGGTCTCTTTCAGCGAATTCTGGCCTTCTGGCAAAAATTCATGATTCTCTACACCGTTGTAATCCATGAAAACCGTGAGCATTGCCTTCTTTTTTGACTGAAAACGACGTGGTTTGTTTGGTCTCGGCTCATTTGGTGAACGCCATTCACATGCCTGATGTCTGGATTGCGTGTCGTACTCATAAGCCCTCGTCTCCAGTAATGATCCTTTTGATGAATGTGGGATCGGATTCAGCCTCGCAAATCATGTCTTTTGCGACGTCAACACGGTCTCTTTTTTGCATGGAATTGAGGTCTTTTGGCACCAACTTTGCTGCTACACGACGGAAACCCAAATCATTAACCAAAATGTCTTGGACGGATCCATAGGCAATGTTCAAGTTCTCCGCTATCTCTCTGATAGTTAATTTGCGGTTATTGACCAAAATTTCTTTTACTTTATCAATGTTTTTGCTCATGCCACTGGTAAACGACCGTCTTCTTTAGAGAATCGTTGCCGAAACACTTTTTCAACATTTCCAACGTTCGCGCACCATTAAATCTGTTTTTTTACCCAAAATTTAATACAAGTTCGTTTGTGCAAATTTAAATCCATTTCTAAAATTGTAAAAAATCGCCAACACACACTTACTGTACAATTTAATAAATTGAATTAATAAAATTTATAATTACATATAAAATTTATAAAACATGTCATCATTTTGACAAAATTTTATAAACAAATATAAATTATCTCGTAATAAATCGCAAATCGTACATTAACTCTTATCAATAACGTAACAAGTACGCGTGCACTTGAAATCAAAAACAAAAGGAAGATACTTAAAAGCTTAGCGAAATTTCAGGAAGTAATACAAAATAATTAGATTATAATCAATTAATTATTGAAATTCTTAATCTTAATTATATCACGAATTATTTGAAATAAAATGAATTAAACATATTTATATAGTTATTGATAGTTCAATTGACATACATGTCGTCGCTTGAGAATTGATTTGGCGTATAGGTATATGAATACGTGCACACATATGCCAAATCAATTCTCAGGCGACGATGTATTGATTTCTTTCTTATGCCTGGTTTTCATTATTTTCAAATTCAATTAAATTTGCCAAGATGTTGACAATTTCGTCGCCGTAGCCTAGTGATTAGTGTGTTGGACTGCTATGCTGAGGTGCCCGGGTTCATATCTCGACATGCTCAAAAATCAAAAATAGAAAATAAAAAGTTTTCTACACGGCACCACCCTCTTTCTCTCTCTTTGACATGAAAATTGACGAAGTGAAAATCAGGCATTAGATTTTATCCCTTCAGAGTTGTCAAAGCTCTCTTTGAATTCCCTTTTCAAATATTAGTAGCTTATATAGGATATTGAAAGATTAAAGATTGGCTGATTCCGAAACGGCCGTCTGATTTGCCCGTCTCTATATACATTGTTGTTGTGATGAATACATTTGTTCATTAACCTGTTTATATATAACTTCAAATAACGAAATTAACATGAACTTAAGTCATGACTTTGAAAATTAACCTCTAGATTTAATTTTCATAGTCTCCTAAAAAAAACTATCATTCCCTTTAATGCTTGTTAGAAAAACTTGTTTGGCATTACTTTAAGGTGTAAACTCAATAGGTTTGTTCAAGTATTAAAAATTGTTACTAGTTTTTTGCTGGTAAAGTGTACATGTACTCAAAAAAAACAACAATAAAAGAGCAAAAATGAGACCGTAAAAACATGAGGGAAAATAGGTAGTTGCAATTTTCTGCAAGTAAAATTTTTGCTTGCAAGAATTTTTAGCTGCCGAAAAAAAACCAACTGCCAAAACAAAAAAAAAAAAAACAAAACTAAAGGTCAAATAAATATTGGCCTTTGGAAAACAATGGACTACAATTTTGGATGGTTTCATTAATATATTAATTTAAATATATTTATAAAAAATTACAACCCCAATATTATTTCCCTCTAAAAACTAACTCCCAAAGCATTCAATTAGCGAATTCACCGACCGAGTGCCGAACTCTCTTTTCGTTTTTTTTTTATTTAAAGTTTTACGCTTTCATTCAAGAGAGCGAAAAACTGTATATACAAAAATTGGAGAGAGAGAGTGTGGCACTCGGTCGATGAATTCGTCTTTACTTGAAAGTTTCTACTAGTTTTATCCCCACATACTTTTTCTCATTTTTTTCTTTCTGTGCGAATATTTTTCTTAATTCAATACAACTTAGTTCAAAGTATAATATGTTATTATTTTTTATTATAATTTAATGCATATTTATTATAATTAAATATTGCTTGTTAAAATATTTAAATTTTCACCTACTTAAAATTAATAATTATAATTAATGAAATTATGAAAAATAATAAATTAATTACAATGAATCGCTCAAAGTGTTTATTGACGTCAAAATGTTTACAATTAAAAATTATTATTTGAATTAATTAAATTTTTTAAACGAAAACAGAAGTCAAAATTAATAAGAAACGAAATGAAAAATTTTGTTTTTATTTTTTTATTACCGTGTTACTGACATATTAAATGTGTGTGTTTTCAATTTCAATTTGAGTTAAATTTGCTAAAAAATAAATATTTGCATTACTTACCTATTTATTGTAAATAATAATAATTTTTTTTTTGATTTCTTCACATAAAAATACACATTAAAAATTTGTACATATGAATAGATAAATAAAAAAATTATATTTTTTGTTGTGAAAATCGAAAATATAAAAAAAAGAAGAAAAACAGTGCACAATTGAAATGCGTCACTTTGACGCCATGCTATTCAATTAGCAAGTATATACGAATTGGGATTGAGCATGAATACCCCTATATATAAATATGCATACTGGAATCACTGGTTACTAACTGAAAAGAGTTTCTTTCAGCTGTCGCATTCTTACTTAATATTAATTGAAAAATTGACAAAGTGATAAAATGTTGTTTTCAATTGAGCTAGCATGAAATATGCTATGATTTATAGTGTAAACACTTTGATTGCGTTTTTATTGAAATGTTTTGATTCAATTCTTTTAAGCGTAAATTTTCATTCATTCGAGTAATGTCGCGAGTGTAAAATGTCGTGTACGCCAGTATTTTACTTTCATTAAGGGGATGTACACGCTCAGATGTATGAGTATGCGGATTTATCATTGTTTATAAAACACTTGACGCATTTCAAAATATGTATTTTTAAATTTTTTTGGGGAGATTTCATAAAAAATCCACAATCATTTTCCCTGTATTTTTTGGTATTTTTTTATTATTTAAAAAAAAAAATTTTGATTTCATTAAGCGAATTGGTTTTTGTTAATCATTTCTTTTGGGTTTTTTCATACTTTTTTATAGACAACTTTGAGATAAGAATATTTGTACACTATATTGGTTTTCAATTCGTTATCTGAAGTAAATAAAATGATGTAAAAAACAGTGTAAATTTGTTAGCATCCTTTTGGTGAGTTATTGAGATAAGTCAAGATATACTAATAAAGGAATGAATATACAGAAAATGAAATTGAGATGCCTAAAATTGATTAAGGCTTTACAAATAATATTTCAAGATAAGGAAAAAACTATGAAAATTTATGGCTCAATCAAATTTCATGTATGAACTATAAACAAAGAAGCCTAAAACCTTGCTGACTTTTCCATACTCTCATTCAAATAGAGTCTTCTATTTATGACTTAGTACAAGAGAATATGTAGAAGATGTCACTATTTTACTCATGTACTTAAGAGTCTTATATCTTTGAGGGGAAAATTAGTTCAATTTGTAGTATTAATGTTCTGATTTATATTAAAGTTCCAAACGAGCTAACCTAACCAGAATTTCCTCATTTCCTAAAGGCATCCCCTACTCATCAATTGTAGATAGTTTACCTAAAGAGAATTCCTGATTTATGACCAAATTCAAACTTGAACAATAAATAAGCAGAATTAGGAGTTTTCTTGTAATTCCTTAAGATAAAATAAAACCTATGTGAAATTAGCAATTTCTCATTCAGAGGTAGCTCTAGATTTAATCTGAATCAAAACTCGTTAATGAACCATAAACAAAGAAACCCTGTTGATTTTTCCATACTCTCATCCAAACAGAGCATTCGGGTAATTTCTCAATATGAGGAAATGAATATTTCTTATTGCGGAAAAGATGTTTTAGATTAGGGGTACCCACGTCCTATGCATTTGATGCACATTTTTTTTTTTTTTTGGTAAAAGCACTAAGGCTAAAAGGCTGAGCTTTTCTCATCTCTCTTCTTTGCCTATACTAAAGTGTAAAGCAACAACACTTTCGTATGCTTTGTTGGTCTTCAACATGGATTTAGTTGTTGTCTAACGTAGGAGTTTATAATAATAAAGATTATATGTATTGGTGTTTACCACTCCATGAGAAAATTTGGGCACCCCTGTTTTAGATGTTAAACGACCCCACTTTTGTCTCCCCTCGTTCGTGCAAAAACACAATCGGAAGAACAACATCAAAGAAAACAAACTTGCTCTCTGACTTTTTTGCTCTCTTGATCTCTTCCTTTTCAACTAATACTCTCTCATTATATATAATTGCACTATGTGACATGGCAGAATAATAGAGGTAGCCGCATCCAACATGTCGCTCTTATTTTCATACCATATTGTATGCATAGCGTGTGTGTGTGTGTCATTCGTGATTTCAATTCATATAAAAATCACTGCGCTCAGCGCTCTCACTTCATAGTTTGACAGTTAAGGCTACTTCTGTTATTTTTCTCTCACCTCTTTATTTTTTTTATTTATTTATTTTTTTTTTTGGTTGAATGGAATTGTGGTGGATGAACAAAGAATGGTTGTAGAAGAAGGTGTAGATGAGAACAACGGTGATTTAGAATAAAAAGACTTAAATGCACTTATTTTTCTATATAAAAATCTTTTAAGTGCATAATGATGTCTTTAAATAATTTTTTGTAATCGAAATATGAAATTATTAGTGACTTGTTAATGACTGAGTAGTTAGCGTCTTCGACTCGTAAGGCAAAAGGTTACGCTACCAACTAGGACCTTAAAAGTTTTTCAAATTTCCTCAAAATAGCCTTCGTTATCGGCAGGTTAAACCTTGCTAGGGCCTCACCAGAAACCAAACAATCCTTCCATGCGGATAATACTAAAAAAGCTGTTGATTCTGATTACAAGCGAAGGACATTCACATTGTTTCTTCAATATCGCAGTAAATTTAACTTCTATAAAGGTCTATTAAATTGCACTCTGGCCTTTCGTCGAGTTTTTCAATCAACAACATAATTTAAACGCAATATACGATAATTTCAAAGAACAAAGAAACCCTCCATAAACCAATTTCACAATAATTGTTCTTGTTTTTTACAAATGGGATTTAGAAAATATAACCTAAGCGAATGTATAAATGGTGATAATAAGCACGCTATAATAGGACATATAAGACTTTACACATCTTTCGACATTTATTTACACATAGCAGTCATTAAATACATTGTACCTATATAAACACTAACTGTTTATATAGTCACGAACGTTTGCCCTTGCCCTCTTTCCTGTGATTAATCATATCGTTTACACCTTTATCTATTATCTTTTTTTTTTATTTATACAAATCTATTTGCAAAAATATCACGTGCATTTTTGAAGCGCAAAATAAATAGTAGAGCACAAATTAATTGAATTATTTTATTGTTCGTCTTCTTCCTCCTTTTTTTTTTTTTTTGTTATAATTTATTGCAAAATGTCCTTCATATTGTACATTTATAAAGAAAGAAAAAAAAAGAAAAAAAAAATGTTTTTATTTATTTGCAAGTTTCTCACTTTGATTGTTGTGATACAATATTTTATTTTTCCACATGATCATGACAAGCGTTCATATGTATGTAGCTCTCCCTCCAAGCTCACTTAAAGCTACAAAATTCAATTGACGTCAAAGCATAAAATGTGAAATTAAAAACGTTTTATTTTTCTGATTTTTATTTATTTATTTTTTTTTTTTTGGTTCGTTGTTATTGCTTCGTTGCGGTTTTTTTTTTTCAAATATGATTTTAAATTCAAATTCAAATTTGAATCTGTAACGTATCCATCATATATACGAATAGGTATAAATATAACGATCGATAGCGCGCGATCAAAATTCATAAAACACATCAAAAGTTCATTGTTTCTTAACGTTAAAGACCTCGACCGATTGATTGTGTTGCGATAAGAGAAACTAACGATCGATTGATCGAACGATCGTAAGCGCGTTTAAGTGATAAATGCATTTTCTGTTCTACATAGTTTTGATCAATTGCTTTACTTTTTTTTTTGATGAATTGATTTTTGTAACAAAATTGCCACTGTCGCCGCATGCAAAACTAAATTTCAAGCGGCACATGTCAAATACGCGTGCGTGTAGCGCACATACTGAGTGATGCATTCCAAATAAGTACATACCTAGTGTACAAAGTTTAGTAGTGCCTACCTATAAAGGTTAAATATACAGTATGAAAAATCATCTTAAAATTTTATTGAATGAAATGCAATGCAATTCAAAGTGCATATGTTTAAGGGGTCATACCCAATTATGATTTAAAAATACTTTTTAGGTTTTCATCAAAAACGGTATCAATTTGATAAATAGAGGAACTAAAGGGTTAAAATGTCTTACAGAAATGATCCTTGCCAAATTTTACTGTAAAACTTTGCCGATAATATTTTTTAAAGACATTAATTTATATCACTTTTTGCATTTAGTATTCAGCTCCCTTCGATCAAAAAATTAAAACTTTGATCCACTGAAAAAAAAAACTGAGACGTGCTGGACTATAAATTTATTTTACAAAAATGGTTTATACAACATGACCTTTCAGGATTATAGGGTATCTATTCTGTTGCAAAAATGCTGTTGAACTGTGTAATTACTTAAAATTTACAAAAAAGTTTCATTTCCGTTGCGATTCTATTTTCGTACTTTTTTTTTTGGTACTTCTTTCATTGAATTTCAGTTGTATCTATGGTTTCCAATTGCGTTTTAATTAAAAAATCTACATTTTTGGTCAATATTCAGTGATTGAGACCTTCCTATTTAGGTTAGTTCAAAAAATTTCTATTTGTCTAAATTATTTAATTTCAAAGTGTTGGAGTTTGTGTTAGCGTGATGTGAAGGCGCCAGGTTTGGCCAAAAAATAATTTTGTCCTATTGGTGGTGTTAATGAATAGACTTTTCAAGCACCGGTGAGCACATTTCCCTGTGTTTCTGTGAACTCACCGTTAAACTATCTTTAAAAACTAAAAGATCACTGATTCCACGTTCGCTGATGGCCAACCATAACAAAAATTTTCCTGAGAACTCGGTGTATACTCGGCCTGAGTATGTCCCCTTTGCATCGCTCTAGTTATTATAATCAGCACCATCTGTTGGCTTAAAATAGCGTACTCCATTCAAAGTAAAGCCGATATTGATAATACAGTGCAAACAAAATTTTATGCATGAAATTTTCTCACGGTTTTGTATCGATGATCACGACAGCGTACTCAGTTTTTGTCCATCGCCTTTAGCTATCCGACAATATGGACCTGAAGTCAGCGAAACGGGGTTTTTAGGGGCTATTACGAAATTCCTTTATTTTAACAGATACGAATTTGATGTCTGAGTGTGAGTAGCTTGGTTCTAATGCAAAGAAATCGGTTTTTGCATTTTGCTGCGCTGTGTAATCAAACACAATTTCATTTTTATCATACATTATAATTTTCTGAATTTAGAGGTGAAAGAGTATATTGATATTGTGTTGTATTTGTAAATCATATAAAGAGGCGTGACAGGCAAAAGATCGCAAAAGCGTCACCTTTACGATTCAACCCCTAATCAACTCTAGTTCAGAATGTCTTAAATTGAAATCAGTATTGTATGAAATTATTCATCACAATTTCTTTTAAAATCAATGACCCCATAATTATAATTAAATTATTATTTTACGCTTGTTGCATTTTGTCTGAACAAAAGATTATGGAGTAAGTCACATTTAGAATTAATAAGAAAAAGTTTGCATTTAAATAGATTACTTATTAATTTTCTTATAGGTCTTTTTTGCTATCATAAGACATTAATGCGTATTTGGATTTCACAGAACTCCAAAATGTCTTTGTCAATAATTAGAATTCTAGATGCTCTTCCTTAAGGGGAAATTCTTCAACGAACTGTGACTGGGATTCTCTGGAAAAAAATATGATTATCATTTACGGGACAAACTCATTTGGGAATTCAAAGTATATTCCATATGTATGTATGTATCATAATTAACTTTAACTGATTTGGTATTTTTACTGTGTTTTGTATATTGAGCGTATTAAGAAACTAACGTCTATGACTACTGCATGGCGGTGCAAGCATTTTATTGATTATCATGTTTGATGGTGAGTTTGCTTCTCAAATATCTCTTCATGATGAGACTCATCATGCAAGCAACGAAATGCTGCATGGCCATGCAGCGTGCAAGCGCACTCTATAATTGCCCAATTGAAAGCCTAGCGTTGGATATTTTCTCTCATATTCAATTTCTCATATGAAATGTTTCTGCTTGGCTGATATCTTGCAATTCTAATCCAAAAACAGCGGAAACAGTACAACTGACTCTTTTGACTTAATGCAAACAATTAGAGTAAATTTTCGAATCTCAGCCCAATATTGAAGTTATCTAGATTCGCCATTTACTATATCTATACTTTTGTTATTTAAATTCGGCGCCATATCGATAAATATTTATAAATATTTCTGCATATTTACATTTTTTGAACAACCTCATAATAATATAGGTATATATTTTCTTATTTTTGCAACATTTTTCAAGCTGCTGTCTTAACCGCACTCAAAACAATATGGACTAAAAATTATAAAAATATATTTGCATTTTAGAGAATATTGCAAATTTTTAGCATATATTTATAGAAAATTAAAGTACAAAATTCAGAAATAAAATAGAGAAAAAGCCATAAAAATAAAAAAAGAAACAGGGGGGAAAAAATGGCACCGTTCATAAAACTCTAAAGCGCATGACCATGAACTTCTCTCCCAAAGTCAAAACCAAACAAAGGAAATTCTAAATATGCAAACGTCTGCGCTGCAAAGAATAAAGAAAGAATCGAAAATCTTGTTTGGAAATATGCAAAAATTTCAAAATCAAACTGAAGAAAAAAAAAAAAAAAAATTTTCATAATTTTGCATTACAAATAATACTTGAGAAAAATAACAAAAACAATTAAAACACATAAGTCAAATTGAAGTTTTGCACTAACATAAAGTTCTGGCAAAACAATTTTTTTGAGATCATGACAATGAGATCAATAACTTTACGAATATATGCACGAATAAAAGCGTTTATGGATATGAATTAAAGCGCAAATAGGCGCCAAAGAGATCGATTATAGTGAAAGTATTAAGGTATGCGCAGATACACGCGATTTAATTGCAGCGACAGAAGTTGAGAAAATGCAACACGTAATGTTAAATGAATGGCCAAATGTACCTTGTTTTTATTTTGTCACGCTGAAAAATGAGCGAAAACGAAAAATTTATTGACACCCACACTGACACAGTTTTTTCTCTCGTGTTTCACGATGTACACCAACACTAACGATCGTTCATAGCAAAAGAACTCAGTCGATGTTAAATACACTGAGAGAACGTTTAATATAACTTGGGAGGAAGAGTTTTTATTTATATCACAGAGAAAATTAATTCCTTTTATCGCAATTTAAACAGTGTACGAGTTCTCTTTGTACTCACACAGGCGCAAAATTTCATTGAGTGTGTTTTGGATAGCACAATCAAAATAGAGCAATCAAAATTCTCTCTCACTCTTTTGAGTACTCTTTCATGTGAACTTATCATTTCAAAAACTAGTAATGCCTGGTTTTCATTATGTCAAATTCAATCAAATTTGCCAGCATGTTGGCAAGTTTTTTATAGGGAATTCTCTCTTTATCTCTCTTTGACAGGGAACATAGTGAAAACCAAGCATAAGTGTAAGCAAATCAACATTTCTATTATGCTTGGTTATCACTATGTCAAAAAGAGAGAAAGAGAGAATTTCCTTTATAAAATTTGCCAACATGTTGCCATATTTGATTGATTTGACATCAGGTATTACAAAGTCCTTAAATGTTTGACTCACACGTTTCTTGGTAAGCGCTCATTGAAAGAGCGCTCATTAATTTTTTTTTCTTCGAAATTGAAAAAAAGTGAGTCGCTCTGTAAGTGAACAATATTGAGTGAGAAGAGTGTAATATTTCTTCTCAATAGCGTGTTTTTGTGAAGAATCGGGATTCATATGAAGCTTCTAACGAAACGTTTAAGAATATATGAAAAAAAGATAAAATATGAAACTTATTTATACTATCGAAGTTACTCAGTCTTTTTTTCTTCTAAATCAATGTTAGCCGTTCTAAAAGTATGCCTGCAAAAATGTTTTCTCATTTTTTCGACTTCTTCTCTCGTGAGCTACAATAGCTAATGTGTACATGCAAAAAAAAAGAAGAAAATTTTTGCACGTCTGAAAAGTCTAATGCCTGGTTTTCACTATGTCAAATTCAATCAAATTTGCCAGGATGTTGGCAAATTTCATATGGGAAATTCTCTCTTTTTTTCTCTTTGACGGCAAATATGACATAGTGAAAACCAATCATAACACTGCTCTAAAGCAAGAAATAAAAGTGCTGGCAATTCATGCGAAGAAAATACGGTTTTCAACAATCTCTGCCTTACAGAAATATATAAAAAGAAATTATTGTGACTTCAAAGCTACAAAATCGCACCGTTGTGAGGTAACGTACGATTTCGAAGTTCGAAATGAGATGATGACATTGACATCATAAAGAAATCATACTTTGGTGACATGGTAAGCATCTCGAAATATATGCAAAATATTCCAACAGAGTAGAATATGCTCTGAATGCATAAAAAATGGATAGATGGGCGACACAGTGACGCGTCATTCTTGAATCTTAATTTGCCATCTATGTATGCATAAACCCGTATATAGAAATTAAAGATGCGATGCGCAGCATTTTTTATTTTTAGTATTTGCATTTAAAAAAAATACATTGAAGTTTAAGAAGAATTTACATTAGTCAACGACATATCGCTGCTATTGCCTTGACACAAGTTCAAATCTGTGCATATTTTATTTATTTATTCTCAAAGAAGAAAATTTTATTTAGGTATTATTTTTATAAATAAAATTGTTAAAAGAACACAATAGTTTTGATTTTGGATTCTGAAAGTTGAACTGCTACTGAGCAATTTAGCATTCATAGTTTCTCTAGGTTAGTAAAATTAAGAAAATTTTTCATTTAAATTTTTAGTGTCAAAACAGAGTTTTAAAAGTTTAAAACTAATCAAGAAAAGAAAGCATTATTGGATCTTTTGTAAATTTAACTTTTAAAATGTAAAACTTCGTATCCCTTATAACGTACAACATGTTGAATTTTGTTCCTCAGTGGAATTAACCCAGATATGCCCAATGACTTACTATATGTAGTACACTTAAGAAAGTTTTGTTTTTTTATTGAATACATAATCATTTAATTAAAATTAAATATTTCTGATGTGTACTATATGTAAGACATTGGTCATATCTGGGTTAATGCAATTATCATTTTTTTTATAGTAAAGCGAATTTTTTATCAGCATCTTTCAACCGTTCGTTTGACGTAAATGTTGACATTTGGGTATTTTATTTCATATTTGATGCTTCATCAAATGTCACACAATAGTAACAGCAGCAGCAGCAGCAAAAAGTGCTATTACTTTATTTTTAATTACATTTTAACTGAAATAGATCGAATTGTATGAAGCGTGTCATTGAATATGTAATGTAAGTGATAAGCGATTTAAATGTAAGTATTTAAAATTTAAAACAGGGTTAACGTTTGCATACTTTAAGCTTATTCTGTTCTAATACTGGTTTCAAACAAACATGTAAAAATCCAAACGAATTATGATTTGCAACTAAAAATTATACTACTTATTATACTACTTAGGCTGTGGTTATATTGGGAATATGAGCGGCGAACACCGTGAAATTGTTGTTACGCCGAACACAAAGAAAGAGTCTTTACTCACTCTCACACCGAACACGAGCACGCCGAGTTTCTAGGGTGGCAATGAATTATTTTACAAAACATTATCATTACATACAAAATATTACTGAACAGTGGAGTGCATATCGACAAAAAGCAACTCTGCAACAAGCTGAATGTAACCACCTCCACCGAGCACGGCTGGAAAAGTTTTGTATCTGTCGAACACCGAGCCTCAATATAACCAGGCACTTAGATAACGATCTACATACAAGATTCAAACACAAAATAAAATACTTATTAATGAATTATTCGCTTACTAAGTTTTATTTTTTTTTTTATAATGAGCTTATACTTTTTTTTTTTGCATTTAACATCAACACACACACGCTTCATTTATAACACGTGTCTGAACTTAAATCTTGCAAATCTTATCGTTTTGGTTAATGAAACATACATATACAAAAAAATGTTCTAATTGGCCTAAACAAAAAATCACAAAGTGTAATTACTTCCAATCGTGTTTATGATTTCGGCGTGCATTTTTCTGTCAATCGGTCCGTCCATCCACATTTACACGCCCTCCGCTTGCAGAGCATAAAGTGCGCAATTAAAGCTACATAAAAAATCATCAAAATAATTCTTAGGAATGGTTGAAAGTCGTTTTTAGTCTTATACTCAGTATATTTCTTTATAAATAAATTAGTGAAGTCTATACATGTGTTGAGTATAGTAAAACATGTGCATAAAATTTACTACTATAATATTTTAATAGTAAAAATATTGAATAAATAAGTAGAAAGACATGATTTTTCCCATTCACATTTTTTTTTATTACTATCAACATTTTTTATACTGACGTCAATCTATAGTAAAGAATTGACTAAGGGATTTTTTTAATTCAAAAAAATTACCATTCGAGAATATATTCAAAGCAAAAATTAACTTGCGCTAGAATAGTGCTTAAGCATAAATGAAATGTCATACTTTTTTCCGAAACCAATTATTGGTACTCAAGTAATTAATTTTAAAATATTTGAAATATGTTTTTAAAATTTACCCAAATTGCAAGTCATACTAAATACGAATATTGAAAATATTCAAAAACATATTTTTATTATTTTGAGAAAACAGCGCACTAAAAATTGTTAGGAGTTATGATTGATGATTTTCCGGAAACTGTGAAATAATCTTTTGGTAATGAAGGTTAGGGTACCACAAAGAAGTTTTCTATATTTATAGACTGATTGATTTTTCAAAGGAAAATTGATTTTAGCGATTAAGGTAAAGTAACTACCAACTGACTACTACAAAAACAGAAAAATATATAAGTTGGAGCCCTTCAGTTGCACATATCAATACTTACTGTGAGAGGAAAATCTTTTCAAAGTAGGGAAAATGCAACCCTGGGCTTGAGTTTCGTATAAGAAAGGAACCCTTGAAGAGAAATGTCATCTGACTTTAGTTTTTGTAAATAAAACTACTCTTTGAAACTCTGAGAGACTGTAAACTCTCTTCTGCCCGCTCTTCTCCTAACAGTCCTTTAATATTGTTTCTCGAAATATCTTCTCTTTTTTTTTTAAATACCTATCTTTATTTTTATAATTTGTTTTGTTTATTCCAATTTAATTCAATGTAGGATTATTTAATATTAAATTTTTTTCAAATTAAATAAAGTTTTATCAGCTTCATGTCAATATTTATATATATATATAAAAAAAAACAAAATCAGAAAAAAATTTTTGTTTTCCTTTCGAGATAAAGATATGTACATAGAATAATAAAAAAATACAACATTTTGAGATAAAAAGATACAAAATGTAAATGCATATAACAAACTGAAGATATGCAAATATTATGTTAAAATATTAAATAACATTAGTGAGCAGCGCTGAAATAAAAAACAGAGAGAGTGAGGAATTAAAAATGAGAGACAGACTCTTTTAGTGCATATATGTATATAAGAAATGTTGTAATTTATAACAAAAAATATGTATATTTAAATACTAAATACTAGAGTTTTTGAAGATTTAAATAACTTACAATAAAAAATTTCACTCAAAAATTAATAAAAACGATCATTGCTTAACAGCTGAATGCAAAAGTATTCTGCTTATTGAATTTCTACAGAACACTATACAGCAGAGATTCATTAAGTGAGAGAGAGAGAGAGAGAGCGCTCACTGTTAATTAACATTCAATAGCAGTGCGACATCAAGAACGAGTAAAAAGTGAGTGATATAAGCCGAAACCAGTTAGTCGAACGGCTACAAGCAAATTATAAAGTTACAGTTGCAAACACGCAAAGATTTAATAAAATTGTATATAACAAAAAGTTTGCAAAATAAAATAAAGAAGGAAAAAAGTAAAGGCGAATTGCTTTTTAATACCAAATAAAACAAAGTGAAAAATTTGCAATACAAGTAGCTAAACCGGTTACTTGCTAAGCTAAAAAATTCAAAGTAGTAGTGCAAATGCTATAAGATAAGAAAATTATGCGTAACTACAATTGAAAAAAAAAGTAGTAACTAAAATAAACCAAACGCAAGACACAAAGAAAATGTTAAAAAATATGAATATTTAACAAGAAAACAAAAAAAAAAACACATTTAAATAAATACAAAGAATCTACAAAAGAATCTCGATTTGTATAACAAAGTGTACTTAACTAAATAATTACTCTTTAAATTTGGAATAAATTTCCATTTGCTTCTCAAACAAACAAATATATATATATAAATTTTATATGAAAACTATGACTTCAACACTATTGCAACAACGCGCTACACAAACTACAGCAGTAACAACAACAGCAACATCAGCAGCTTCGGCGGCAGCTTCAGCAGCAGCAATGGCCTGGTCAAATGAGAAATTACGTTTCTCATGTGTTGATAATATCGGTTTGAGACAGATTTGGAAACTAATTGCATTAGACACAACAAATACTAATGTAAAAAATAATAGTAATCACCACAACAGCAATATACATAATCATGCAAACAACAATAATAATAATAACAATAATGTGGATAATTTACAAAAACAAAAGCAACAGCAGCAGAAAAGCAGTAGTAATAATAATGAGGTAAGATTTATTTAAAATAATTAACAAATTAAATATATACATACATACGAAATATGTTATAGTTTTTTTTTTTTTTTTGCAAAAGAAATTCATGGTTACTTTTGCTAAGTAGTCATTTTTGATCGATGTAAGCCGAGCTTACTGTAAAAAAAATTCCTCAGAGTCAAGAAAGTTCTCCAATTAAAGCATTGCTCATTGATTTTCGTCAAAAAAACAACAATGTATCCATGCATTACACGTTTTTTTTTTATAACAGCTGTCAAACATAAGCTCTTGCTCTCTGCGCTCCAATATACCGCCGCGACACTCCTCCTAAAACAAACACACACACACTCAATATAAACTTCCATGATTCACACACTCTTCACATTAAAATTGACGTAGTTTTTTCTCTTTTTTTTGTTGTTGCTTATTGTTGTTGTTGTTGCCATCTGTATCATTCATTAGCGCCATCATCACCAACCACACTACTATGTATTTTGTGTTGTGTGCGGTTTTTTATTTTATTTAATAAATCAACAGTAAATCATTACTAATTTTTTACATATTTTTTTTTTATTTCTGAAGAAAGTGTGAATAACTGTCAAAATATGTTAAAATATGCTTTCTTTGAGCGGCGAATATGAGTATGTGTGACGTCAATCGATGGCATGAAAGTTTTTATTTTAAACACGATTTTTAGATACACTCGCTCTTGCGCGCTCACTCATGCTTTCTTGTATGTAACTCTCTAACTCTCTATGTGTAAGTATTACTGTTATTATCTTTTTGAGTACGGACATCCGGGTTAATTTTTAATGCTTTTTTGGATGGTTATATTTTTCGAGAAGTTATTAAGAAAAAAAAAGAAGAAAGTCATAAAAGAAAAATAGAAAGTTTACCTTTTCAATTTAGGTTTTTTTTATGAATGAAACTTTTGTAATTTATGAGTTTATTGATTTTTGTTGTTGTACAATTTTATGATTGCTATTTCTCTTGTTGTAGTATGCTCACGAGATCACGTAAATGTACCGTTGTTATAGTAGTGGCTAAAAGAAAAGTCAAACTTTTATACCATAACTCTGTCTATGGAAGAAAATAAGTGAATCTAATATTTTTGAGCAAATATAGCTTCATGAATAAAATAGCCAAAAATTGTACAATATTAAAATTATTAGAAACGTAACAACTTAACAAAAAGTGTTATTTTCTTAGTCACGTTTTCGGCAATCCAATATCCCAGCAATGACTTAGTTACTATGTTTTGCCTTTTAGGTATCGATACGTTCTTTTTGGACTAATGTGATTCATTTGAAGAAAAATAAAGGTAAATAATTCTACCAATTCTTTCAATTAGAATGACGTCTATTAGTATACTAAAATTCTTTCGAATGCCAACGGCACAAAAAAAAAGAAGAACTTTCATATACATATTAAATATAAGTAGCAAATATTATAATTATTTAAGTGAGTGAAAAGCAAAAACACTTGTTTCAATAATTAAATACTAAAGATAAAATAAAGAAAAGTAAAAATCAAAGAGTCACATTATTGGAAATTCCAGAGAAATTATGAATTTTAATTACTAATTAAATACATTTTTGAACAAACACCTTTATTTAGAAAGAAAGCAATTAATAAGGTAAAACTCATACTGTAATACTAAGAATTAGTTTAAAAATTATAACTCAATAATAGTCTTTCTATGTATACATATTTATTACAATTCAAGAGTAGATACTTCAAAAAGTTCTCCTCTATATTGAATTACTGCACTAAAAAAATATTGGCATGCATGACTAACTGCCTGAAGAATGTTATACTGTATTAAATTACAATTATTTTAACATATTGAACAGCAAAAAAAAAAAAAACACAAATACAAAAAACAAAGAAAATGTGTAGATAGTTAAATAAATATGTATTCATTCCAGCCACATATCGAATAGCGAACAAAAAATTTCCAATTGAACAATTTTTTTTGTAAATACAAATAATTAGAAATAAATAATAAATAAAATAAATAAAGGTGTCAAACAGTTTGATATTTTAAATTGACACTTTTAGCATTTTTTTCTACAATTACCTGCGGCACGCCGCCGCCGTTGCATAAGGAAATGTGGCGTGGGAGTGTGAATGTAGAAGAGAGAGATATAACTAGTAAGAGGGACGCGGGAGATAAAGAATAGCAGCCGACGATTGTTGACGCAATTTCTAGTGTGGTTATTAGGTTATGTCTTATCAATTTTATACTTTTTGACAGCTGATTTTTGTATTATTTAATACAATTTTTTTTTGTGTAAAAATACTTACCTTTAATATATATACATATATTTATATGAGAATAAATTTCTGAAATTGAGTTGCTTATCTCACCACAGAACAGAAAAAAGAAAGCATTCAGCGCATTGGGGAACAAACATTTTGTAAACAAAGAGGTTATTTTTGAAGTTTAATTGTCAATCTAAAAAAAGTTTAATTTGCTCTTTTAAGCTATATGTATTTACATACATATGTTCACAAGCGTATCCAAATACTTCCTAAGGGGAAACGGTTTACATTTTTTCGTCCATTGAAAAATGTCCAACGTTCAAAATGCTGATCATGAATGGTCCCAAAAACCCCCCTAGGATCCGCTGGTGTAGATGTATGTATGTGTTCTTGAAATAGCAAAATTCAAAAAAGGTTAGTAAACTTATACGCTCACACTGATAGCAGCAAGCGTTCTTTTTTTATTGTACTTTTTCCTTTTGCTAACATTACCATAATTGATAAGCCATAATTTTGCCGGTAGAAGTGCCTGCCTGCCTGCCTGTATCATTCAATGAAAACATGATATTGATAAGGTTTAGAAAAGAAAAGAAACTTGAATTAATTTTAATTGTTAAAATGTAGCATCATCTACGTCAGACTGAAGCAGTTGGTAACACCAGAGAGGAAATATGAATTATTGCTTGTTAGTCGATAAAACAGTTTCTTACGTAATGTTTTCTCTTTCTATAACAGTGACTGTTGCAATTATTTTACCAAATTTACGTAAAAATTTATTGTTTGTATTGCAGCGTGCAACTCTCATTTACGTGCACAGTATTGGCATCATTTGTCAAAGCTGAGCTCTCTGCTATTATGAAATACATACATTCGTTTGTAGTTATATATGCATGCTTGTTATAAAACTTAAAATCGATGACAAATCAATTGAAAGTAAAGATAAATCACATGTGTACATATCTCTACATGTTTCCATTCATAAATTACAACATAAGCTTGAAATAGTTGATTTCGAAATCACCAAATAACAATAATAATTGTTTCAAATTTTTTTTATATAAATTTGTTATGTCATTGACATTCGTTAATGACACTACAATTAAACTGTAATTATATTGTTGACAGAGAAACTCAAAAAAAAAAAAAAAAAAAAAAATTAATAAATAATAATAATAAAAAAAAGTTATCATTTAAATTTTGAAACTTGAATTTTAGTTTATATAAATAGAAATTACAAAATAACATTTCCTTTTAAAAAGCACCACAAAAAAATTACAAAGAAACGTCAAACAACTTAATTGTCACTTTAATTGTTTATATGTAAGCGAAAAGAAAATCAAGTTTTATTTGCTATTTTAATTTTTTCACATTCATTCATTCACCAATTGAATGATAAAAAGTATGAGCATATGTAGTTATAATTAATTTGCATAGGTCTCTATGTTGTAATTTTTCTTGAAAAATATTGAAACCAATAAAAATTTATCACAATTTCATCGAAAATAATTATAGACTCCCAATTCATTCAGTCGATAAAGCAGTGCACTGTACTTTGTTCATTTAAAGTTTTATAAGTTTATTGACTTTTCCCCTTTTTAATACTGCTCCTTTCAAAGGCGTTTGACTTCTGTTCATTTTTGCTGCCTGCTCCGGCTTCATTTCTCAATATTTAAATGATGCTAACTTATATTTGATTAATTTAAATTTTAATACAATAAAAAAGAATTGAAATTATTTCCGGCACTTGTTTCGTACGTTATTAATTGAAAATGAGAAAAAAATCTTTTTTTTCGGTATGAGTACTTATGTGCAAAGTTTTTTAACCTTCAGTAAAAAGGTTTTTGAAAGTCAAGTTCATTAACATACTAGCATACATTATTTTTTTTAACAAAATATTTTATTTTCCCCACGTCAATAAGTTCATGTACCTTCATTTTTTCTCTTTATTTTACACTTGCCTTAGTTTTGTTTGGGAATCCGCTGTTTTTTCGTTTTTTGTTTTTTTGTATTTGGTTGCTATTGTTATGTCTATTGTTACCAAGCTCTATTTGAAGCTTGTCAATATGTTTGATCAAGGTTTGATGATAAGTGTTCATAGTATTGTGCATATGGCATGTCTACACAAGTATGTGATTGACACAATAAACTATTTATTCATAATTTTTTCCTTGATGACAAATCGAGGTTACACGCAATTTTGAAGTACACGCAATTTTGAAGTACACGCATTCATACTTGACAACTAGCTAACGGTTATTAATTATAGTATGTCAAAATTAAATAGGTTTGCCTATACATCTGTGTTCACTGTATTATCGGCTCTGATAAATCTTTAGTTTTACAAAATTATGCTATAATATTTTATTGATATTTGTTTTCATTCGTTTACACACTCCTAAAATTCTTTAATTTTTCGTCTTTTTTTCTTTCTCAAGTTTCTTTTTGTCGTTCCACTCTAAAGTTTCTGAATAGCATGTCTAATTTTCTCTCTCTGTAGTCATAATTCTTGATTTGAAATGTAATAGACTTTATTATCGACAATCATCGTTCACACAATACAACAAAGTATTATTCGCGCTATTGCGTCGGTTTCTTTGCAATATTTTGCAAGTCGTTCACGATTTCATAAGCAAAACTGTGTAAAATTATTACAAAATACAAAAAATATTAACTTCTTGATTAAACATCAACCGGTTGATTAAGATATTGGTTTTTTTTCTATAAGATGCTAGTTAGCAAATGTCTGTATATCAAAGATATTACCCGCAAAAAAGTCAAGCTAAGCTAAATAATAAGACGAGAAGAAGAAGAAAAAAAAAAGTAAAAACAACAATAACAGCAGTAACCAATTCGCTGACGTCAATGCGAAATTTAAATATGAACAAAATATATACACTACACTGACGCTGAAGTCATTTTAAATTTTATACATTTCATTTGGAAATACGCAGCACGCAAAAAACAAATATATATGAACATACAGACGTATGTTGAATACATATTTTACCCAAAACTAAAAAAATCAACCAAAATTTCGATTCAGTGGATAAAACAGTGTTTTGCTATAAAAATACTGCATAAATGCAGAAAAAAAAACTTAAAAGTAAAATTGCCGCCAATATTTTACAACGGTTTCGTGCGGTTGCACATGTTGCATGTCTCATAATTGAGTAAAATGTTGAATAAGTAGTAGAAGAAGCTGAAGATTTCAATGTTAACAACTATGCATGAATTTTTAATGTCAGGGTTAAGTTTTGCAAAAAGCAAAGTAAAAAAGAAGCCCAAAATAAAACCAGAATCCTGTTGCTACTTTTATAAGATACTGCAAGCAAATAGTATACAAATTATATTGGGTTACAGTGTGAGTTGTATTTTGTTTTAGTTGTTTGTTGTTGTTGTAAGAGCCCCTTTTGAATGACGTGTTTGTGACTCTGAAACCAGTTTTTGATTTTTTTTTTTTGAAACTTGTACGATTTTAAATTATCAATATAATTACAACAATCATATGAAATTGTCAACAAGTTATAAGGTTTAAAATCGAAATAAACATTAAAATAACACGTTCTATTAACTTTTGCATGCATGCATAGTTTAAATACTATAATTAGTTAATCTAACATGAACATGCACCACTGTGCTATCGATAATGCAGCATACCATACTCTCTCAAATCGTTATCTTTCTCTCTCATCCACACTGCACTATTCTAGTAGCAACAAATTTCAATTACATAAAGGCGCGCTCTCTTTTCGTTTTTTTATATGAAGTTTTTCGCTGTCTTAAATTGAGAGCATAAAAACTGTATAAAAAAAGGAGAGAAGTGTACGGCACTGGGTCGTTGAATCCCCCTTTAAGCATAATGCTTGATTCTCACTATGTCAAATTCAATGAAATGTTGGTAAATTTCATTTAGGGAATTCTCTCTTTCTCTCTCTTTGACAGAGAATATGTCAGAGTGAAAACCAAGCATAAGTATTTAATAAAAACTTAATAAATATTTATTTATATTTTTTGTACATATTTTAAATTTTAATTAATTTATTATTGATATTGTGTTTCATTATTTTTGCTAAAAATTCTAAAAATATTAAAGTCTATTATTATTAAGTAAGAGTAAATTTATATTTAAGTAAGATATTGTGTAAATAACAACACAAATTTAATGAAGGTTAAAACGTGGCTTAATTGAATTAACGTGATTTTTTTTTCATAGCAAAAAAAAAAAAAGCATCATGTGTATATAAATATAACAAGCAAACAGTCAGTGAAAAGTCATTGAATTATGTCAATAATGACACAATTTAAATAATAATTTTCTACAATTTTCTATAAGTTTAATAGTGAACTTGAGTATACGCACTTTTACGCTACTTTTATTTACGCTGAAAACTTTTAAGTTATTGCTAATTTTAAAAATAAATATGAAAAATAACTAAACCATTTGTGAAATGTTTAAGTGGTAAAATCAAAATTCTAAATTGTGGGGATTTCCCTAAACAGGAATTAAGTTTAAAATTAAAATCTCTCGATCTCTCTATGTATAGCAACTTATTTGAAAGGAATTATACCGACTTGCATAAGTGACTGTACGTGCGTAATTGAATGTAAAAAATGTTAGAGAGGCAATGTGACGGATATGCAAATAGCGCTTCCGCTTTTCTATTATAACACACGTACAACCAACTGTCAAATTGTAAATATGACAATTATTATCAAAGCAGTCAGAAAAATAACATGTAATTTTTTTGTATAATTTTGATTGATTGCAGCATTTAAAAAATAGCTGCAAGTAACAATGAATGAAACAATATTTATTTTTCTCGAGTTATCCTGAAGGAGGAAAAACGTCTCTTAAGTTTCTATGAAGATTAATCATTTTATACCATATATTGATTTTGGTATACGTGCATTAAGTAAGCGCGGAAGAAAAAGGAACTGCAAAAAATTCTCATAGTTCTGATCGAATTCTTGTTTTATTAATAAATATAAATACAAATTTAAATTTAAAGCCAGTTTAAATCGAGACAGACTGTCTCATCCACAAACATTTTATAGCAAACTTCTTTTGAACACACGCTCCAATAAGAATAAATAGCAAACGTCATCTCAGACTCTTTGGCTCGCGATTTATTTTAAGTCTCTTGCGATTTGTGTATGCATGTGTGATTGTTTTTCTTTTTTTAATTTCATTAATAAAATTAACATTTATTTTTCTCGTTTTCTGCTATATACTACTGACAATAATTCATTTGCAAAAACACAATTTTTTTCTTCTTTAAAGTAAACTTGTTTCTTTTTTTTTTATAGGTATTTACTTATTGTTCTTTTTTTGCTTATCGCAAAAAAAAAGAATAAATAATATGTAAAAAACACTAAAAAATTAATAAAAATATAAGTATTAAATAGTAAATCCGCATGTTTGCAAAACAAGTTATGTAAATGGGATTCTGGCTTCTTTACTTTACCAGTGTGTTTAATTATTTTTGCACGCTTCTCATAAACATACACGTTTTTGTTTGTTATTAATACTTTTTCTCTCTTTATTAGTTTATTTTTCTTAAATTTTGTTATTTATTTTTTGCTCTTTTTTTTTGTTTTTGCTTTTTTTAATTTAATTTAGTATGTGTGCAAAAAAACATGCTGCACTTTATTTTTTATCAATTTTTCATTAGCGCGCAACTTCTGTTCGTTTTGTTCACTTTTGTAATTATGGCAAGCGAAAAATTTGAGGGCTTTGCACCTTGACTTAGTCACGTTTATTTTGTTTCTTTTGTTTGGGAGTTTTTTATGTTTATTATTTTATTTTTTTTGTGATAATTTATTATTAATTTATTTAGCAGGAGGTTATTAATTTAAGATTTATTTTTTATTTTAACACATTTTTTTTCTAAAGAATTGTGTATTTTTTTGTTGAAGAATAACTGACTTTGTCTTGAATACAATATCTAAAATTTGAGAGTTAAGACTTATGAGTTAGCCCTGTCAATTTATGCAAAAAACAACAGCTTATACAAAGGGCATGAATCTCTCTATTAATGATTCAATATGGCGCCAGAAAGTATAGTTCATTACCAAAGAGCATGAGAGAGTGTTTCCCACTGTATATTAACAGGGTGCCCTCGCTTTGCTCATGTTAACATACATGCACATATCAACACAATTGAATTTAACTATTTAGATTCTCTCTGTTTTCCTTTTCGATAATGCTATGTATAGAATATGATAAAAATGCTTGAAAATAATAAAGATTTATAATTGAAAAATTAAAAATTTTAAATAATTAGAATAAATATTTACACCTGTCTTTATTACTCGTAATTGGTTAAATTAAATTTTTTAATTAGCAAACCATTAACTGCTATAATCAAATAATTATATCAAAGCACATTTAGGCAATTATTGCTTTGATGAAAAACGGTTTTAAAACAACTTAAAATTTAAAGAGAGCTAGTATTTAATAATCTTATAGTCATAGTAAAATCAACCTATAATTTTAGAATGAAAAAAGAAAACAAAACGTGATCCACATCACTGTCATGTGACCGACAATTGCAAATTCTATGAACCGCATTTTATTCATAGAAAAATTAACTTAATTAAACCTTTTTGCTTAATTTGTTATCTATATTGATTAACAAATTATTGTTAATTTATTTGCTGCTACTGTTCAGGCAATTGCAAGATTTTGTTTCTGTTTTTTTTTTTTTTTGAAAGCATCGTGCTTTGAATATAAATACGAGTCTATTAACAAAAATTGTATACATACATAAATAAAACAATTTAAATGAAATTGGCATAATTTATCAATTATACAAAAGAGAGAGAGAAAAAAAAACAACATCAATAACAATAAATAATACACACTTAGTATGTAAATAAAATAAAAAGAACGTGCAAAAATGTTGAAAATAAAATGATGCTGCTTTTTATAAAGTAAATAATATTAAAATTATTAAGAGTCGGTAATGTAAATAAATATAGAGAGTAGTAGTTTTCGCATTGCTTTGTTTCATTATGATAAGTAAACACCACAGCAGTGCGTTAATGCTATAAATTCATGTTAAATCATCGTAAAGCTGTTAACAGTAACAGCAATTCTTATGTTATGTTTATGTTAAATAATAACAGCAACGTGTAGTTAAATTGATTAGTTAATTGTTTAATCTATTTTAAGTTTTTATAGCGCGGCCAATCGCTTATCTCATCTTGATCTAAATTTATTTTATAACTAAGACATTCAAGCATCTCTCTCACTTTTTGTATCATAATAACTACTACATTCATATAGACATACTAATAATAGCATTTCTAGAAATTGTATACAGTTTAAAAATAGTAACTAATTATTAGCTAGTCTCTTGTTTTTGTTTTTTTCAATTTTTTTTTTGTCGCTATTGCGATGAACTCTTTTATTGAGGTCAGTATTGACGTCAATGGTTTAAAAAAAACAAGGAAAAAATTTAGTTAATTATTATTATATCTTTATTTTTGATTTCTTTAAAATTTTAGCCACCTTTTTTTTGGAATTTTTTTAACAGATATCACTGCTCGCTCTCCTGTTTAATGATCGTGTGCTGTGCCACATAAATTTGCACATACATACATCAATGTTTTTGTTTTTTTTTTTTTTATTTTTCGTATAAGTTATAAATGTCATAATTTACATAAATGTTCAATATTAATTTAATTATAAAATCTAGATGTATAATATATGCAAATTTTTCGTTTTTTTTTTTTTTTAAATAAATCCTGCCAATTCCGTAGTAATGTTACATTAAAATTTCAAACTGCCAATAAGTTTCACCAATAAGTTATAAAAATAATTTATTATAGATACTTTATTTGTATTGTATAATTACATTTGAAAGTGTTTGATTTTTTATTAATATTTTTAACTGTGTTTTTGCAATTGAATTTCACTCAATCATTAGGGTGCACTTAGCGCTCAAAGTTCAAATTAAAAACAGATTTACTAAAAACTCATTAAATTAAATTACAAAAATTAAATACCTACTTATTTAAAGCTGTAAAAAATTTGTAACTTCAAATGTTATTAAATAAAAATTTAAATTCATTAAATATTATTTAATTAATGAGTTTTCAAACAGTATGACTTCAAAGTCAAAGGCCCTCAACCAAACGCAACATTTTAAGACATTTTGTAAATAAATTATCAACACAATTCATTTTAATATAAACAATGACTTTTACAAAAAATCTTTACTAAATCCTAGTAAAGTAACTATAATTTATGATAGCATTATAAAATAGATTTAAGCGATATGAATGTAGTGGTAAATGGTTCGTTTCGAAAGTTATGAAAGATAAAGATAATCAAGTAAATACAGTACAAAAAAAAAAAAAAAAATAGATAATCTTCAAAAGAACTTGGGA
Source organism: Toxonevra muliebris (assembly GCA_963691655.1). Taxonomy (NCBI): domain Eukaryota; kingdom Metazoa; phylum Arthropoda; class Insecta; order Diptera; family Pallopteridae; genus Toxonevra; species Toxonevra muliebris. The sequence goes on along the minus strand of OY829329.1, from coordinate 7,273,074 downwards.
ACAAAGAGCTAAGTCAGATTAAACTGATAACTCATATAATTCTCATAGATTCTAAGTTCTATAACCATTTAAATGCTATACGTAGAGTCCTTCAAGTGCTGCTCTTACAAAGGAAGTACTTGAATAGATTCTAGCTTTTTGTATTTACTTTTCTTGAGACTTGAGCAGAACATGTGCTAATTACAAAGCTTAACAAAATTTGCTGATAATAATATTTGATTTTCCTATATTTTTATTATTATTTATTTGCATAGCAGCAACAGCAGAAAAATTGCAAAACAACGCCATGTTATCTGCAAAAAAAAAATAGATAACACTTCAAAGTAAAAAATGCGTAGAAAATATAAAATAAAAAAAATTTTTGAATTTCGCAAAATATAAGAATATTTAATAATTATCATATGAATAATAAAGTATTGTACTTTTAATAGGAAAAAAAACATCTTGAAATAAACTCTGTTGTTGCCATTAAATTCACAAATGTTGCTTACGTGCTTATTACTCATATTTTGATTACTAAAATGAATTGATCAAATTGTCAACGACCAGCGGCTGGCGACCACCACTTTGCAGACCACCCACTGAGCGTATATATGCATGTGTGTAATCATAAGCAGCTGTCATTTAATGTTGTACATTTAAATTAATATTAACATTTAAATTAATAGTCACATTTTTTTTTTTTTTCGTATTTTTCTACTGCTGACGCGATAATAAACCACACACACCGTAAAATGTTAGTTGAAATTTAATCATAAAACAAATAATTATAATAATAAATAAAGTTTTTTTTTTTTCTTTTGGAATTTTAATGTTTGTGTATACAATTGAGTAGCGCTTACATTTATACAGTTGCTGGTTGTGGTATTTTTATGTGCCTATCCATTTTTGTTTTAACATTTATTTTTTATTTTTATTGACGCATCAACTTAGAAATTACAAATTTTGCATACTAATTTGTTATATGCATATTAAATAACCAACCACTGTGACGGTGTGTGTGTGTGTGTCATTTTGTGTGTCATACGCCATTATTGATTTGATCGAGAAACGAACAAAAAATATGTCATGCGAATATCTTTTCAACTTTCAATGAATGCGATAGTGTTTGAGAGAGAGAGAGAGAGAGAGAAGAGAAAAAAAATATATAGGAGATTGCCACATTAAAATATAGCAGTAAATTTAGATATGCTGAGAGCTGGGAATTGTATGTAACTAAAGAAAAAAAAAGAGGCAGAGAAAAAGTGTAATAACGAGAATTTCGTGTTTATTATTGTAATAAATTTGGCAATTTGACCAGTTTCCGATGTGAATGTGTTTGATATTCCTCACTTTAATTAGTTTTTTCACCCATTAAACACTAATTATATATCAAAATAGAGGGTTCATTTCTCTTTGTTGGTATATTCCAATTATAATTCAATTTCCTTCACAACTGACCTACTTCGCTTTCAAACCAATATCCCCCATAATGTATTTTTTTTATTCTTTATCTTAATTTGGACCATTTATACATATGAGGAATAAGAATACAACTACAAACATTTCAACATTTTTGAATAACATACTTCAATTAAAATTTTTTTTTATCATCAACTATTTTAGCCTGTGAAAAAGCAACATCAGATATATTGTGAACGGTTCGCTTTTATAAATTAAACTTAAATTACAATTGTTGTTTATCATCAACTATTTTTGTCAAAGAAAGAAAAAAAGAATCAAATTTAGACATTTTTGAGACTTGGTTTGTTTTTGCAATAAAATTCAAATTAAACTTTAATTAAAATTTTGTTTATCATCAACAACTATTTTGTAAGAAATTTCGCATAAATTGGTTATATTTAAAATTTTTTAATTGATTGATTAAACTTAATTTGCAAAAAAAAAATTGCAAAAGTGTATTAAAACCTAACTCATAGCTTTCTAAAGAAATATTATTATTTGCCCTTGACATGTACGCTAAAATGAAAAAGATAAAAACACAAAAACTACAAATGTTTACACATATCAAAAACAAATAAAAAAAAATAAATAATAAAGAAAATTCTTTATCTCATAATGTGCTTGATTGCTTGTCAAGTATGGGTTATTATTTATGTTTTTGTTATTATTGTTGTCACTATTGTTGGAGTAATGATAAAAATGTGATGTAGGTACTTCTCTTATCATCATTGTGGTTAAAATGTTTGATAAGATTTTGGCTTTACCACACAAAAAAAGAAATACTTTAAAATTCAAGTAGCTATAGCTGTTAAGAAACAAAAATATGAAATTATATTGAGGGTATTTTAGAAATTTTCTACACAGTTTTATTTAGTTTGTGTTATAAAACAGACATAGAAGTTTAAATTAAAATAGGTACAAAAAAAATAATTTTTTTTTAGTTGAAAATATAAACTCAGAGTCATAGGTAAAAATGAAAGTGATGCAAAAAACGAAAAATAAGATGCTAGCTGAGACAGCTGAAGAACGGAATACACGATGCAATTCGTCGCCTGAGAATTAATTTGGCGTATGTGTATAAGTATTGGTATGCCTATACGCCAAATCAATTCTCAGGCGACGAATTGCTGTACCGATTTGTATTGTACCAATATCGGATCTATTGGCTGTCAATATGCACATACATTACGCGATTTGCTTGCAATTACAGGCATTGTATTATACATTTTCCCTTTAATATTGAGAGCATACAGAGCAAGACAATGTTCTCTCGTGTTGTTGTTATTGGGAGCACATGCAGCTTATTTTCTATTCTATCACATTACAGCGAGAATAGTATTGAGAACATAGCTTACAAAATTTATCTATGTTTAAAAACAGTTTTGTATATTTTTAATTTTAGTTTTTTTTTTTTTTTTTTTTTTGAATTTAATATATAACTTCATACTAACTTTCTTTTTCTCTTTTTTTCTCTCTCTCTCTCTCTTTTTAGCAAATGCAACACATTCAAAATTGTGAAAATCTTGCAGACTATTTAACAAATCGTGATATATCAACACCGAATCATATGTCATTATTAACATTTTTTGCCATTGTAAGTATTATTGTTATTATTAATATTAATAAATCAATATTTTTCTACTAAGTACATTACTGCTGCTGCATTTTTCAAAATTTTCCACAATTTCTTTGCACATTATTTAAAGTGCATCATAAATAAACAATCAATATTAAACAACAAACAACAATAATAATAGTAATAACAACAACAATAAACAGTGTAAAAAAACCCATGAGAGAAAGAAAAGAAGTCATAAAAAATTGGTTAAAAATAAATGTAAACAAATATTTTATTTTTATTAACTGTTACGCAGAGTGAATACGTTTTTTTTATATAAATATGCAGAGGTCTCACTTCCTGCTCTTTTTTTTTTATAAGTAGGTATGAAAGGCTTTGTTTACATTAGCGTTTACAATTTTCCATTACCTCAACTTAAATCAACTTATCTTGCTTTCTTCAACTGAATAAAAAAAAAAGATTGTCTGCAAATTCATTAAAATCTCATTTGTAATTTCCATCGCTGTTTGTGGAAACAAATAAATAAATTATGAAATCTGTCAATATTTTTATTTGATTTAATTTAAATCATTTAATCAATCAGCATTTAGATTCAGCATACATAAGTAATTTATTCTAAAAATTTCATCACTTAGTTACTTTTTTTTTTTTTTTTTTTCATATTATATTTTGTTTACTTTTGGGCTATTTGGGCTTTGGTCTATTTTGAGACTTTAAGAAATGATGCAATTTCGAAGAATATTATTATAATTTTTCTATGATTTAAAAAAAGTTTTTATAATCAGTTTCTTTATAGAGGTGTTAAAACATTCTTATCTCAATTTTGACACATTTCGTTATATGGAGCCATTAAAAGTCATCGGATTTTTGACACATTTGAGTCATAAAAACTGCTGTCTTAAAATAAGATTCCTTATCATCTGTCTACTTACACATTTTGATAAATGAAAACTAATATCAATCATGAAGCGAATACTATTTGACTTTTGACACATTTGTCATGTGAAAACACTAATGTCACATGAAACACAACAAACTATGAAACAATACTTTTGTTTTCGTAAACACTCGTGGTAGAAAGTGTAAACTTATTTTTTTTCTAAACTCATTTGAATTTGTAACCGAAAAATCAATATAACGTGCTGTTGTTAAAACACATTTTCAACTAGGTACAGATATTTACTATAGGCATTATTTTTCTACCTTATTTATTTACAATTTTAAAATATATGTACATATGTATATCTATTGTTGTTTCAAATTTACATAACTATATAATATTTTTATTTTTTTCCTTCAATTCTATTGACAAATAAACACAGCGTGTCTAAACTTTAGACTTAATATAATAATATAATTGAGGGGAGAAAATATATACGTCACTTGTAACCTTAAAACTAAATAAAAATTAAATACAACTATTATGCAAGAAATAAATTAAATCGAGCCCTTTTTGCTATTCACAGTTTAGTAATAAAATGTTTAACACATTCGTGAATTTAAATTTAAAAAAGTAGTTGTAACCATGGCAGAATATTAGAGGTAGCAGCATCCGGAAGGGAAACTAAACTTAACTGTAAAACTATGAAGTGAGAGCGCTGAGCGTAGTGGTTTTTATATGAAATCACGAAACACACACACACACACAGGCTATGCATACAATATGAAAATGAGAGCGACATGTTGGATGCGGCTACCTCTATTATTCTGTCATTGTAGTAACCATGTAAAAATCTTGCATAACCTCTAAAAAATATTATTTATTTAAAAAATTTCTTCGTTAAGAAAAAAAGGTAAATATTTACAGTACGTAAATAGAAAAAAAAACAACAATGCATTTTTTTGTATTTTGTAATTAATATTGCGTTTTTTTTTTTTGTTTTTGGTTTTTCGCAAGAGAAAAAACAAAACAAAAAAACCTAGTGACACAATTTAAACAACAAACAAAAATTTCCTAAAATATTTTTGTTTCATTGAGGTTAATTTTATTTTTAAGACACACTTCTTTTTTTTTGTATTTATATAGTGTGTGCTAGAAATCATTGAAAGTTCACTTTAATTTCAATGTCAGTGCGATAATTTCTTTCAAATGAAAAAACAATCAAAATTATTTCGAAAATCATTCAAAAATAGTAAAAAATCCCACTACCAATTGGACTTTTGTACGTCTGGCGTATGTCTCGATTGTAACATAACTGCCGGCAGCTGTCGCCTCATAATGACATTCAAATTGAAAATAAATAATTTTTTATTAATTTTAATGTTATTATTATTGTTTCATTTTTTTTGTATTATTTATGCGTAGTATTTATAGTAAAAAAAATGCCAAGTCGCCAGCAAAACCCAAACAATCTATAGAAATTTTATTTTGTTTGTTTTCATTATAGTTGTTGTTATTGTTATTGTTATTATTGTGTTACTAATTGTGTGTAAATTCTGTACGCTTATCAACTCGTACTTATTATTTCGTTTTGTTCATTATATTATTATTAAAAATTGTTTTTTTTTTCGCTTTTTTCAGAATGCTTTAGAGTTAAGCGCTCCCGCTACACCTGCACTGCTGCAACATAATCAATTGGCAAGTCAAAATTGTAAGCCACAAGGTTGGATGCAGCTATCAGGACACCCAGAAAGGTAAATATATATATATTTTTTCAACATTTATAAATTTCAAAATTAAAAGCATAATCTTCAAAGCTATACATAACCTCAAAAATTGCATATTACCAGAAAATATTCATAATTAGAAAATCAAATTTCTGTTGGTTTTTTATCATTTAAAAATTTTTTTCACTTTAAATTAAAAAAAAAAATAAACCTTTTCAAAAGCATAATCTCAAAACTCCACCATCATATCATAATATTCGCTCATAAAAATAAATATTTTAAAACTTGTATTAATTTTTGTTTCTTTTGTTTTTATTTCAGCATTGTACCCACCACCACTGGCATCGTACGCAAGCGTGTCGCCAGCCTTACAGACAATGAAGTGCAAGCCTATAACTTTATTTCCCAGGAATCTCAAACAGCCAAAATTGTACCACATTACTTTGGCGCACAGCAGCTGAATGGTGAGCATTTCATTGAGTTACAAGATCTTTTGTCTGGCTTCAAAGATCCCTGCGTTATGGACATTAAAATGGGGTGCCGTACATTTCTCGAATCGGAAGTCACCAATGAAACATTACGACCGGATTTATATAAGAAAATGATTGCAGTAGATTCTACCGCACCCACTCCAGAAGAACATCAGGCGCAAGCTATAACTAAACTACGTTATATGCTGTTCCGAGAGGCAATGTCATCTTCACACAGCAAAGGTTTTCGCATTGAAGCTTTGCGACAACGTGGTCGTGCGCCAGTGACCGACTTGAAAACGGTGCGTAGCAGCGAACAAATCGAAAAAACAATTGAACAATTTTTGGGCTCAAAGAAAACCGTTCATAAGGAGCTCATCAAACGACTCAAACATATGCGTCAAGTTATGGAAAAATCACAATTTTTCCAGCGTCATGAAATTGTCGGCTCCAGCATATTCATTGTATACGATGATGATAAAGTAGGAGCATGGTTGATTGATTTTGCCAAATCACGCCAGCTACCTGGCGAGTTGATTGTTAGTCATCGGGCTGATTGGATGCCGGGTAATCGTGAGGAAGGGTTACTCACGGGTATGGATGAGCTAATAAATTCATTTGAGTGCGTGTATGCGCGCAATGGCGGCAATGGACGAAAGTGTTTACAAATTTAAGCTGCTTTGGATGGATTTGCAGCTAAATACATATAGTATATAAATAGTATGGAGTACTAAATGATATAAATGTATAAATATGGGAAGCGTTGACGTTATTCCCCTCCCTCACACCCTCACAACACATGAGCGTTTGTGTGTTTTCCTAAATTAATTTTACTCTACATAAATACATACCTACTTCTGCTATAAGACTGATTAGTATATTTTACGCGCGCTCATTTAAAAGTGTTGATGATATTGATTGATTTCGCATATCCTTCACACCATTTTGTGTATTTAAATTTCAATTATAGTTTAAATTTTTCATCAGCATATTTGTTTATAAGATTTTCATATTATTTTTTTCCATATTGGAAACCATAAAGCACTTTTTTTATTTTTTCTTGGAAAAATTAAAATGTAAAGACTTTAGCACTTTATTATTGTATTGTTTGAAAACGCAGTAGTATTTTTTAAAATAATTTTTGTTCCTCACGTTTTGTACATTTAATATTTATATGAAAAACATTAAATTAAAGAAGAAGAAAAAAAAAAAACCAAGGAAAAATCCAAAACATATCAATTCATTTCTCATTACAAAGAAAAAAATTAACATTGTTCATACGTATTTTTAATTATTCATGAATTACTTAATAATTATAAATACCTATGCTTAAGCTTACATGTTTCTAATTTATATTAGAAATGAAAATATATACCTATATATAAAAATAAATCATTTAAAAATAAAACTTGTATTTGTTTTTTTTTTTTTTTTTTTTAATAAACTAGTTGACAAAAGTAACATTTTCTAAATATGCTTTCATGTGCTCTTTAATATTGATGATCCTCAAAGCTTAATGTCCAGCAAGTTACAGCAGCATTTCTCATCAAAATTTACATAAAAACAACACAACCAAATTTCTTTACTACATTGTTTTTGCGTGCTTGACCTCATGAAACTTTTAACAGTTCGAAAAATGAACAAGTCGTGAAAAGATAGCGTTTTGCGACCATCGACAATATTAGGGCAAAAATGGTGAGCAAAATGAAATCTTAGCTAAAAATGTATCAGTTCAATTTTTACTATAAAAGTCAAGGACAACACTTAGATTGGTCACATTTTGGCTAACACGTCGCTCAGGAATATCGCTAACAAAAATATTTACACTAAGATAAAAAAACAGCAAGTAAAAAATATGCATTTAAATTTGAATTAAAATTTCCAAACAAATAACTGACAGTTTAACAGCATCCACATCCGCTCAATAACAGCCACAAAATATGTTACGTTCCACAAAATCAAAAATCCAATGAGTGACATATAAACAAAGAGCAAATTAGTGGCAGTGTGCAAATATTTTACAACATCAGTGTGTGTATGCATAATATTTTTCTTAAAAAGAAAACATTTTGCGTTTATTAGATAATAAATTAAAATGCTGTCATTATTTTTCGTAAAATTTTTAATCATAACTAAAAATTAGAATATCGTAAAGGTGCGCTCAAAACGCATATTATAAATAGAACCTCTACCTATGCAATATGTAGCGTGTATAGAAACAAATATGAGAGCATTTTGTGTTTTTATTGTTGCTGTTATTTGTGTGTACTTTTTCTTGTTGCTGCTGCTGCCACAGCGTTGACAGCCGGTGAATTGTCAATAAGCAGCATAGCGCAGCGCATTGAACCAATAACATTTAGCAGCCTCTTGTTCTCTGTATACAAAATATTTTTTTGTATTTGTTGATGACGGAAGAAACTATTGTAAGTAATATAAAATAGAATTTGATTATGAAAAATTACATTTTCAATTTTTACACGTGCCAACAAAAAAAAAAAAAAAAACCGAATTCAAAGTCTATAATAATAACAATTTTGAATGGTGCAAAATGGATTGAAAATTGTATGGAATCGATTATTAAACAAACAGCTGTTAAGAAAACACAACAACCACCGAATTCACTTATGTCATGCATGACGTCATCATCGAGTGGGTATTTTGGGGATATTCAAAATACAAATGATACCGCTGTTTCTGCTGCAGCAACTGCAATTGCTGACGCTGTAGCGTCGACGTCTTCGGCAACGTCTACGTTCCACATAGAAGTGTGTGCATTTGATGATTTTAGTACAGACGAGACTGCACAATTATTGAAGATATGGCAACGTAAATTTGAGCGGCAAAATATATGCATGCGTATTATTGAAAATGATAGCGGTAAAACAAAAGGAGGTAAACAACTATAAATCCTCCTTCGATTTTGAAAACTTATGCTCAAAATATTTTAGTTGGCTATGGACGCAATACGGCTATTGCTGCTGCCACTGGCTCATATTTATGCTTTCAAGATATCGACGATGAAATGCTGCCAAATCGTATCTATAAGCAATATACATTGGCAAAACGACACAAGAATGCGGTAATAAATCATCATTAACTTTTTTCTATAATAAATATAACTTTCACTTTTTATATATTATAATTCAGATCATTGGTTCAAAATTCATACGCCTGCCACCAAACTCGACGTGTCGCTTTTCTCGCTGGGCAAATGAACTTGCTCCTGAGAAATTAACGCTGCAAATCTACACAGCAAATGGTCCCACAATCATAATGCCTACATGGTTGTGTCATCGTAGTGTTTATGAAAAAATACCTGATGGGTTTTGTACTGATGGTCACGGTACACCAGAAGATTTAATATTTTTCTATAAACACTTAGATCTTGGTGGATATGTGTTGCGTGTCGATGAATGCCTACTCAAATATCGTTATCATCCCGAGGCAACAACATTCTCTATAGCGGCCAAAACAATATGGCGCATTCGAATGCAGCATTTGATAATAAACATTTTGGCAATGCCGCCATGGTGTATGGGGTTTACCATATGGAATGCTGGCAAACAGGGTAGGAAATTTTTTCGTGATTTACCGCTGTTGGAGAAAAATAAGGTTGTGGCTTTTTGTGATGTCGATAAAAGTAAGAAAAGATGTACATACATTTACAATTTCAAATAGTAATATGCTTTTCTTGTTTTCTAGATAAAATAAGAACATTTTATAGATATTTCGATGAATTGAAACGTACGATAACACATTCAATACCTATAGTACATTTCACCGAGGCTAAACCACCATTATTAATCTGTATGAAACTCGACTTGACTAAAGGCGCCTTTGAAGCTAATTTGAAAAGTTTAAACTTAACTGAAGGCAAAGATTATATATTATTTACCTGAGTAAATAAATATACATTCTTAGTTATTAGATATTACTGCCCCAAAAATATTGGACTAACAACTATTATGTAGTGTATTTAGTAGTATGCAGTATGAATTTGTGATTCATGTAGTGTGCATAAATACCTTTAAATAGTGTAGAATGTGCGTGATATTATAATTAGAATCAAACAATTCTATATTAATATTTATTTAAATTAATTTAAAAATTTGTAATAATACTAAATTGTGATATATGTAGAAACCCAAAATACTAGCATACATATAAAAAAAAGAAAGCAGAACCTTACCTTTTCATATAATGAAATTATATACTTTTATCGACCTTTAATGCAAAAATAAAATCTTATTCAAGAATATTTGGTATATGTATATTTAATTGAGTTGATGTGTCCCCAAAGTTGAGTGTCGATTTTCGACAGGAAGCTAGCTTGTTTGATCTCCAAATTGGCAGTGATGATATACGGAGTTTTTTGTTTCTTATTTTAATATTTGCAGGTAGATTTCTACAAGACGTTATCATCTACATCAGTTTGGTGTAGTTGCTTGGTTTCGATTTTCCAGTGGAAGACATTTGAAGCATATTCAGTGTTGTGACATTTATAATTTCAAATTACTGTTAAAAAAAAAATTACTGTTTTTTTTTGGTTAAATTATTGTACGTTTATAAAATATATATATATAAGTACGAAAAAATTATGTTCAAAACTTTATGATGAAGTTAGTGAAAAGCCTTTTTTCATTTCAATTGATGAAACGACATTTAGACATTTTGGAAAAGTTAAACTTCCACATGTATACGCTCTCACTCTATTCGTATATATGTGTAATACAATATTTGCGAGAGTAGGCTAGTAGTTAGAACTCTCAGATGTATAATTTTTGCACAAATTAAGAAAGCTCACTCAGTAAATGTGTGAAGAAACTCTCAGCTGCCCTTCACTCTTACTCTTACGTTCTCATTCATATACGAGAACACTACTACAACTTTTACACATATTCATATATGTGAATACTACTACAACTTTTACACATATTCATATATGTGAATAGTTGAGGTGAAATTGAAATTTTGCCATTTTATCTGGAAATTTTCCCGTTTTACGGTCGGTAGAGTAAAAACCTCCACCAAAAGTTCATAATAATTCGTATCTGAAATTTTTCTTCAGTAATTGTTAGTGGGGGTATGATAGATGGAAAAACCACAAAACTCAGTTCTGGGGCTGCAGGGCAACCACCCCAAAAAACCCCCCTTTTGGTGAAAAAAGTCGTTTTTTACTAATAACTGGTTAACCGTAGAAGATATCAAAAAAATTCTTACTACAAAAACAAAGCTTGAGTAATTTCCTAAAAAAGGTGTTAAGTAATTTTTTCGTATATGTCATAGTTTTCGAGATATTCAATATTTAAAACATTGCAAACTTTGTACTTTGGATGTACTTTGGAGTAAATGTATGAAGATCTCTCAGCTGCTCTTCACTCTTACTCTTACGTTCTCATTCATATACGAGAACACTACTACAACTTTAACATATATTCATATATGTGAATTGCATACGTGTGAAAGGTATGAGAGCGCTACCCAAAGTTCTGTAAATCTAGAAAATCTACAGAGCTTTGAGGTGAAATTGAAATTTTGTAATTTTATCTGGAAATTTTCCCGTTTTGCTGTCGGTAGAGTAAAAACCTCCACCAAAAGTTCATAATAATTCGTATCTGAAATTTTTCTTCAGTTATTGTTAGTGGGGGTATGATAGATGGAAAAACCACAAAAATCAGCTCTGGGGCTGCAGAGCAACCCCCCCAAAAAACCCCTCTTTTGGTGGAAAAAGCTGTTTTTTACTAATAACTGGTTAACCGTAGGAGATATCAAAAAAATTCTTACTACAAAAACAAAGCTTGAGTAATTTCATAAAAAAAGGTACTGAGGAATTTTTTCGTATATGTCATAGTTTTCGAGATATTCAATATTTAAAACATTGCAAACTTGGTACTTTGGATGCGCGCGCATCTTTGTTTATTTGAATTTTTGCGCGCGGTTATTAGTAAAAAAAAAGGCTTTTTTCACCAAAGGGGGGATTTTGGGGGGAGGCGAGCGCCGGGGCTCTGCATTGAATATTTCTGTTAATTTAAGTTCTTTTTTGAAATATTTTTGACTTTATTTTTATATAATTTAATATTAAAATATCCAAACATTTAAAAAAAATAAAGAAAGAAAAAACAAGGTAATTAATAAGTTTTTTTGTTTTATTTAAAATTATTATTTATATTCTTCTTCTTCGTTGTCTTCATACGACCGCGCTATTCACAATAGCCAAAATATTTCATCATAGTCACACTGTAATATGCCATATGTTGACAGCTGATGTTTTATGTGGAACAGCAGAGGATAAAATTCTATGGTGTAATTAAAATTCGCGATTTTATCTGATTTATCAGCAATTCGCAAATATCATACATACCAAAAGTTTATCACTTTACAATGAACACCGTGCGCCCCTGTGGCTGCAAGGGTGTACGCACTTGCTTGCAGTGTGAGCAGGAATTCAACATTTCAAAACCGTCACTACAATCGGAACTACAAAAATTAGAAGCATGGACTTATTGCCCAGCATGCGAACGCTTATATCAAGGTTGGGATACACAGCTAGTAATTGCACAGCATCCGCAACATGAAAACTCTGAAGGCATATATTTCTCAGGCATTTTGGTGCAAGAAAATTTTCTCAGCGATCATGAAGGTGCTGAATTGATTCAAAATTTGGATCGGATTCCATGGGTGATATCGCAAAGTGGACGTCGTAAACAGAATTTTGGTCCAAAAACAAATTTCAAAAAACGAAAATTACAAAATGGCACATTCCAAGGTTTTCCAAAATCTACACAATTCATACAGCAACGTTTTCATGATGATGTAGAGCTATTGCGCGATTTCCAAACAATCGAACAATGTACACTAGAGTATGAAGAGACGAAAGGATCCTGCATTGATCCGCATGTAGATGATTGCTGGATTTGGGGTGAACGTGTTGTCACTGTAAATTGTTTGGGAGATTCGGTGTTAACGTTGACTTTATACGACGACGAAACTACACATAAGTATAATTTGGATTTAGTGCCGCAGTATGTGGATAACTTGCGTTTACCTTTGGCGAGCGCAGCGGACTTAAGGGAATTTAAATCACGCGTTATACGCATACCAATGCCAAAGTATGTATTAATTTTAGTTTTGTGTTGTCTAAAAATTTTAAATTGTACTGTTGTATGTTTGCAGTCTCTCACTAATTGTTATATATGGCCCTGCTCGTTATCAATTTGAGCATGCCGTGCTACGTGAAGATGTTAAGGAACGTAGAGTCTGTATAGCTTACCGCGAATTTACGCCCATGTATATAAATGGAGATTCACAGGACAAAGGAGAAATCGTCACCAAAAATGCGCAATTATTTGAAGAACTGCAAAAACTGAGTATTTCAATTTAAGATTTTTGTATTAGCAGTGATAAGAGGAATGAGGATCCACGACATGGGCATTGTAGTCAAGCTCAAAAGAAATAAAAAATTATTTCAGAAGATACATTTGGTATTTTTTCTTACTGTTTATCTATTGAATATGTTTCTTAATCGTATTCATACATTATAATTTCTTTATCGCTAATTTTTGCTGTGGACTCTTCTTCATCGATATCTTCACTTTCATCTACAACTTGTTGTTCTTCCTCCTGCCCCTCCTCTTCCTCGACAGCTACAGCAGGACGATAACCGAGTATAGCCACTTGTGCAGGCAATTGTATACCATGCATACGTTTTATGTGTGCTCTTAAATTACTATGTGAACTTAGCTGTTTTTCGCAAATCGCGCATTTATGTGTTTGATGTTCACGCTTAATGTGCGCATATAAATCAGCAGTTTTAATAAAAGCTTGTGTGCAAAATTTACACACATGCGTTTTACGTATGTGCGTTATGAGGTAATTTGAAGCTGAGAAGGCTTGCGGACAATATTTACACACATATACTGAACGTGGACCTATACCAACTCTAGCATCAGCAGCATGTTCCTCAACGTTGGCGATTAATTCATCCTCAGCAATTTGTGCAATATTTGAACTTTTTATTTCGACAGCAGCATAATCCACAGAACGCAAAGCGTTTGTTCTTGATTCGCCTTGTTGTTGATGGTCGCCTCCACCGCCACCGCTCATTATTTCTTGTGTTTCTGATAATGTAGGTATAAATTGTGTCACCACTATTAAAGAATTATCTAATGATGGTTGTTGTTTTACTGCCGGTGTTGCTGTGCCATTTGTATGCTCTTCTGTGGTTACTTTGTTTATTTTCTGTCGCTTGCGTGGACTGTTCATTGAAGTTGATATTCGTTTGTTAGTAGCTCGCGTTAGCAGTTGTGCGACTCCGCCAGTTAGTACAAATTTTGGGTTTTTAGTCATTTTATGCTTCTGTGTTTGCTTGATAGGAATCAATTCTTTCGGTAAACTATTAGTAGTGGTATGCGAATTTGTGCGCGTTTGTGTTACTACAGCATCTCTAGCTATATTTATTTCTCCGAATTCTTTGAAATTCATATTGCTCTGAAGCTCAACTGGTTGATTTAAGCTAAATTCATGCTTTATATTTTCTACTAATTCATTACCTTCAGTATCAAAATTTATTTCAGCACCTTCTTCATTTACTCCTACCGTCGACATATCTAATTCTATATCTTCCAAATACTCAACTTGATCTAGTTCACTGTACGCGCGTTCTGTTTCAAGCTCAAGTGCTTCTTTGTAAAGTTTTTTTATTTGTTCATTTGCTTTTTTCAGCTTTCTATAAAAAATGTAGCAAGACAGAAACTCTTCTAGGCAAATGTGACATATCAAATGTAACTCGCCATCAAAATCCTGCAACGAGTTTAAATAATTTTTAATTCGTCTTGATTTCCTTTGGAGTTAGAAATACTTACTTGCCACTTTTCAAATATTTGTAACATTTGATGTACTGTTACTTCATCTTCTCCTGGCCCAAATTCCGTCAGTTCTCCTTCATCCGTTTTTGTAGCTTCATAACTTGGTAATTTTACCTTGTATTCACATATATTAAATTCACCATCGCTTAAACATATGCGACATAATTTCCTTAGATTTGTTGTGGTCAATTCAATATTCATTATTCTGTTGCACTTATTTTAACTCCAGCGAAACACATTAATTTCTTATTTTTTACACGAGTTTTTCCAAATTTTGTTTCTTTATTTAGTTTATTTCTTGCGAATAGATAGTAACGCAAAACAAAATTTAAATGTCAGCTGCGATGTAGTCGAAATTAGTGTTGCCATATATATAGAATTTTCTTGCATTAGGTGCTGCCAGCATTATAAGCAATGTAAAGTGCTAAGTATACTCTTATGGCGACCATACACTATACAATTTGTCAATCGACTTGGTCGTAGCGCATAGGGCTTGGGCTTGTCAATCAACAAAATTCAAGTTGCACAGACGGTTATATGAAAATCAAACATTTTTGATCTCCGCCAAAGTCTGCCAATGCGGTCGCATGCTGTATGGGCTTGTCGAACGACTTCGCGCCTGCCTTCTTTGTCACTTGCTTTCATCTATTGTGTAATATGCACGAAAAAATAGCATAGTGTTTAGCCTACGTCCGACCGTGTCGATCGAATGACAAGTTGTATAGTGTATGGCCGGTGTTAGATGTGGGAGCTAGTCTCTTGAAGCTGTCAAATTGTGTTGAAAAAAGGGGTGAAATGAAATAGGAATTCCTTCCCGCCTCTTCCCAACAAATTTGACAGCTTCAAGCATCATCAAGCTCTTGTCGTCTGGTCTGAGTGCCAAAAAAAAAAAAAAAAAAATAAGTAAACTCTATGACAGAAAGTGAAATACAGGACATATATAATGTAATATTAATTGAGCGAGATTTGGCTGTTATTTTGTACACAGAACTCGAAACTGACTACAAAACTTTTATACATTATATCAAAATACATTTTGATTGATTTTATAGATGGTTGAAACCATGATGTATCATGTTTGAAACGGGGCGAAATAAAGCTTTTTCAGTTTCGCACATGCAATCATCTGAAAAATCTTAGACTTGCTTATTTTAGCTCTTCTTGGGTTCCTATTGACCCTACATTTTTGTTATTTTTAGAAAGTAGCAAATAATGTAATGAAACTTTAATCTGTCTAACTTTATAAGTGCATTAATAGCCATAGATTATATACAATAATACATAAATCACAATTTAAAGCATTTGCACATATCGATACAACGCATCGAACTCCTCAATACTTGGCACAGCATTAAAATTCCTTGGTACCTTACAATATTCTTTATAGATTTTTTGACTTTTCTCATCGACTGTTGGTGGTGTTATGTTTACATAAGAGTCATTACCATAATCGCTAAGCGGTTGTAAATTAATACCACGCATCATCTTCGCCATTTCAGTATCACGTTGTGCTACTGCTGTGGGCGATGCACCATGTATTCCTCCACTGCCATTACACAGTTTACCCATTTGTACATATTTCTTGTATATTGCCATACTTTCTTTACTGGGATTGTTTATTTTACAGCCATAAACTTGTTCCATGGGAGGCAAAACAGATTCCAATGTAAAAGGTTCCTGCTCGACCACATCCAATTGTTTGGCATCTTTAGTGGCATAGGTGGCACTTAAATCTTCATCGGAAGAGCTGTCTTCTGCCTCAGAAGTAGAGCTGGAATCATTGCTATTAGTGGAGCTAGTAGAACTTTGACCGGTTAATGAGGGGTTCTTGCGTGTTTTACGTTCTTTTATTTGTCGCTGAAAGGGACTGTAGTTTGTGCGGAATGTAGGCATATAACGCATTGCCAGTTGGCTAATTTCAAATGAGATATGTTCACTGAGATCGGTCCATTTGAAAGATTGATGATAATTCGAATAAGCATCGATCATTTCTAAATCATTGGAATGCACACGAAACAGTTCTTTAACGATTTTATTCGAATCGGAGCATGAGTAGGGCAAGCAGGCGCGTACTTTTGCGCGCACCCAGTCGGTAATTAGATTAGTTTTGCTGTGAGGAGAACGTGGTTTATAGGCATTGTGCATATAGTAATCGGTTTGTAGCTCCCAAATAGGTTGATTTTCTAGAAAATCAATTATCAGTTATGGAAACTATTTGAATATTAAGTATGTTCTTATTCACTTACGTTTCGAATGGCTCTTGCTGGGTATGTAGAAGCCTAAGAATAAATTAATGCTATGCTGTTTCTCGGTATCGCTAAATGTATTGCTATAGTAACGACTCAGTGTCTGCATTATATCATTGCCTTGCGAAGCCCACGCTGCAGTTTTTCTATAGGTTTTAATACGATGGACTAGCTGCGACCCACCATATTGTAGCGCCAATGTATCTCCATGTTCTTCATACAAATTCTCCAACATTGTAACACAATCTGAATCGAATTCTAATTTGGCTGACTTGACAAAACCTAAACGTTCTAGCTGATGCCCTAACGCACACTTTCCTATAGCAAATTGTGCAGTATTGGTGCGATCCAAACAATCAACGCAATTGGTACGCACAATGCCCGTCTGGAAAGTGAGTTCACTGCCGCGTGCTTTGAAGAACATGTTCGTCTGTTGCACCACACTCTCCGCGATGTCGGCGAGCATTTCCATAACATTACCGCCACCGCGACTCATACGCGCCATATCGAAATGAATGTGTTTCATTCGCTGTTGTGGTGGCAGAAATTGGTTCAAATAGCGTATGCTACCTACTAGTTCTTTAGAAATGATAGACTCATGCTTGCGCTTCTCACGTTTCTTTACCAAATTTAGCATAATTACTGGCGCACCATAATGAAATAGCAAACGTTCAAAGTGGCGTGATGGCGTTTGTGCATACGGATCGGATATATCCAGTTGGATTGGCGGCTTCGGCACCATTTTACTAATATCCTGTGACCAATGTGATGGCACCGATCCACGCATTTGTGTAAAGGAACACATGCGATGCCCGTCGGTAACAATTTGTTCTGTTTCGACTTCATTTGCCACATCTCCCTGAAAGTTAGCACCACGTTTAAGAAAACGCGTGCCCGCAAAACGAGTGCTACGGCGTGCAATCAGACATACATTAACATGCCGTCCAAATACGCTAATACAAGATTGGCTCACATAGCCGTGTGTCACTTCCAATAGCCAATCCTTGAGCATAATTTGCTGCATTGCCTGTAGCAAATATGCATTCCATACAAAGCGTCTACGTGAATTACTGCGAAAAGCATAATCTACACGCTCATGTGCAGCCACATTATTTGTTAACGAATTCCAATCGGGCAGTGGTTCATCAGTTTCCAAATCAACATCGGGACCCACATATCGCGGTGCTGACTCATTATATTGTAGCGTACGCGTTAAATCGTATGAATATGAAAAATAGAAATTACTGCGCAAATCAATATTTTGAAACATTTTCTTGTAGCGCTCCTCAAAAGGGTGTGGTGTCTTTAGAGCGGTTGGTTCGTTCACACGCACCATCACTGTATCTTTGATGGTGTATATCAAGTGCATACCAATGTGCGCACAACATTTTCGCTTCGTCACCAACAGCAAATAATAACCCTCAAGAAAACGCACAAATCCCAAGACACCATAAGCTGATATCACTTTAGGCGAACTGATGACTGTGAGAAATCTGCGTATTTCAATGGCATTTAATTCATTAGGATTTTCATCGATAGCGAGACGATCATGTTGTGTCCGATCAATGGTGAGTAGGCGAAAACGTGTTTCGCGATTGTTGCTGCCCACCAAATACAGGCGCTATCAGAAAATTTTTGGAAAATTAGTAAAAGAAAAAAGTTATTTGATTGTTGAGCTCACTCACCGTTCTCGTTTCGTAGAGCACCACTTTCTGTATTGCGCTTATAAGCGGATGAAAAATTATGTTAGAACTATTATTATTCATCGTATACACTTAATCCGTGGTGTTTTGTTATTAACGTGTATAATTTATTTGTTTTTAGTTTGCGGTTGGTTAAATCAGCTGCCAATGTGGAACGTATGTGGGAAGATTAGTTAATGAAGTGCTGCCAGATGTACCATACATAATTTTGGTATCACAAAACATTTGCCTATGGAAAAGATTTGCTGACGATTAGTAAAGAAATTTATTTTTTAGCATCAACGAGGTCTACTCTTCATGAAAAGAATGCACTATCATCGTTTTAGATACTTTTAGCACTTGAAACCTTTAAAAAAAACTCCCTAATCTTAACACTTATTGCGAAGGGTTTTGATTTTTTCATTCTTTTGAAAATTTGTTTAATTCTGTTCAAGAAGACCTTTTAATATATTGCATATATTCACTGGCACGAGGGAAAGGGTTTGTATCCATAATCTTTTGGATCCACTAGAGGTACCAATTCTAATTGTTAATTGTATAACTGTTAAGACTGCAGTCTTTATTATATCAAAATAAAGTTTGGATTAATATGGTAATGGTTATTTATTGAATAGACGTTTGAATCACAATTCATCCAAAGGCCTATTATAACATGTATTGAGCAGCTTTTACATTAAATGCGTGATAAGAGCATGTATAAAAATAGACGATAGAATTACCATAGTCATATCCTCTCGTATAAGCAAGAAATTTTTATGAAATTATAAATGAAAATTTTGTCAAATTTACAACAAATAATAATAATAATAAATGCGTGTTAATCATCACCCTGGTTCGATTGCTGGCAAAGGCCGGGGCCGTACCGTAATTACCTACAATTTTTTGAGTTTGTGTGAGAGGGGATGAGATGAGAGGGAAAAGTACAGCGAACAGGAACAAATTTCAGCCAATAATTGCTTAATCTAAAAAGGTTGAAATGCAATAGTAAAAATTTGAGAGCATTACACCAAACGGAGCATCCAAGCTACACATTTTTGCAACACATTTTTGCAGCACTGATAATCTTCGCACAAAGGGCGCCAAAAAAGAACTAAAAATTAAAAAAGCAAAAAATTATATTGCGTTCGTTTTGTGTGTGGTATTCTGTATTCGCGCGTCTGAGTTGGGAAAAAACGAGGGATAAAGGAAAATATTTGTTAAAAGCTTTTTCTAAAGCAGCTATAGTTAAATTTCAATAATTTTTCAATTTGTTTCAAAATATAATTAAAATATTGGAAAAATGCCTCGCGCTAAGACAGCAAAGAAATCTGCTGTTCCTAAAGTTACCGCAAATGGAGATGGCATCGAAGCAGATACCGCAGGAGTAGATGCTATTGTTTCTTCCTCAACTAATGGTTTTCTTAGTGATGGCGAAGGTGCAACAACAGCGACAGTAGTGATTGCAGAAGCAAAAGGACGTGGCGGACGGGCAAAGAAGACAGTAGTAGCTGATGCAGCTATACCTTCCAAACCGGCAGTGGGTACGACAACCGGGCGAGGTAAAAAAAAATTAGTGGCTGAAGAACAGAAAACTACACCATTGTTGGAGGAAGTAGTAAAGAAGGCAGTAACGTCAAAGGGGCGTGGAAAGAAAGTAACTGCAGTAGTAGTTGCTGAGCCCGGTGAAGTGGATGAAAAAATTGAAAATGCTTCCAAAGGTAAAGCGCGTGGAAGAAATTTGGCAGCGGTAGCAGAAACAAGTGGAATTACGAATGAAAAAGAGGCAGAAGTAGTGGAAACTAATAAAAAAGCAGCAAGCAACAAAACTAAAGCCGAAAGCAAAGGTATGTGGATTTCATTAATTTTATTCAGTTTTATAATTTAAACGAAATATAACATTTTCCAGGGCGTAAAAAAGAGTCCACACCAGTGCCCGAAGCACAAGCAGACAATGCTGCTGAAAAGCTAGGTATATTTCGGAATTTAATTAGTATATTGTTGTTTAGCTATTAAATATATCTTCAATTCTTAGCAACTGAAACTAGAAAACGTGGATCTAAAAAAGCACCAATTAAAAATGAGTCCAACGAGGACGATAGTATTGCACTCAAAGATTCCAGCATCAAGCAAGGGAAGTCAAAAGTTCCAGCAGAAAAGCCTAAAAAGGAGAAATCCAATACAAAAACTACAAAAGCTCAAACAAAAGTTTTTGAAGTGGTGGAAGAAGAGGAAATTGTTGAAGAGGAAGCAATAGCACCAAAGCGTAGTGGAAGGGCCAAAAGAGCTGTGGCTGCAGTAGAGCCACAGACATATAAAGAAACTGTTGAGGAGGAATTAGAAGAAATTCCTAAAAGTAATAACTTTTTAAAGTTATAATTTAAAGTTAAATTATGTATTAAATGTGAATATTTGTCGCTAAATTTAGAAAAAGCTAAAAAGGATAAGGTATCCAAAACAAAAGTCGCTGCAGAAAAGAAAAAAAAACCAGCAAAAACTAAACAAGTAGACCCTGAAGAAATTCAAGATGGGAAGGTGGAGACAACTGAAGAAGTGGTTGCCAAGGTGGAAAAAGGTTAGAAAGTTTTTATTTGAAAAAATTCACTGTAAAGTTCGTTATATTGTGCTTATCATTCGAAATCATTCAAAATTTAAAAGTCTAAAACATGAAAAATGAAACACTTTTCGTGGGCATAAAAAAAGTATTGTATAAAATTTTACAGTTATGTATGAACAAAACATTTCAGAGACTGCCCGTGGCAAATTGTGCATTTTACAAACATAAAAAAATATATTAAGTACCGATCCATCAACCCCTCCTTCCCCCTGAAAGAAAGGCTCATATTTTTATATCTTAAAGTTTCAGCTTCCGTTGAGAAAATACCACGTGCTGGGCGGAAACGTGCTGCTGCTGCGGCTGAGACCGTCGAAGACGACGATGAGGATGATGGTGGCGCCAAACGTAAGTCCGACTTTTGCGCAAACTTAAAATACTTGCTATGTTCATGTTTTACAGCTGCAAAAACTAAAAAGACTGCAATACCGCTCAATGTCACCGATACAAAATATAATAAAGCGGATTTCGATTTACCACCGCTTGAGGGCAGCGGCAGCACTGAGGAACGTTTTAATTTGAAAATTTCCAGCTGGAATGTAGCAGGATTGCGTGCATGGTTAAAAAAAGATGGTTTGAAATTTCTAGATTATGAAGAGCCAGACATTTTTTGCATGCAGGTTAGACAACCTAAACTAAGCTCTTTTATTTTCAACCAACTATTTTTTATTTCTCTTGTATTGTTTAGGAAATCAAATGCACTACAGATCAATTGCCCGATGAGGCAGTACGTTTACCAGGTTATCACCCTTATTGGCTATGCATGCCCGGCGGTTATGCTGGCGTTGCTATTTACTCTAAAATTATGCCAATACATATTGAGTATGGCATTGGTGATGCCGTTTTCGATAATGTTGGACGCATTATAACTGCCGAGTATGAGAAATTCTTTTTAATCAATGTATATGTGCCAAATTCTGGTCGTAAATTGGTTAATTTAGAGGAGCGAATGCGTTGGGAAAAATGTTTCCAAAAATTTGTGAAGAAGTTAGATGAACGCAAACCCGTTGTGATTTGTGGTGATATGAATGTATCGCATTTGGAAATCGATTTAGCTAATCCGAAATCAAACACACGCAATGCTGGCTTTACAAAAGAGGAACGCGATAAAATGTCAGAGCTGCTCGCGCTTGGTTATATAGATACATTTAGGCATTTGTATCCGAAACGTGTGGGCGCTTATTCATACTGGACTTATATGGGAAATGCGCGCGCTCGAAATGTTGGCTGGCGTTTGGATTATTTCATTGTATCGGAGCGTATTGTAAAACGTGTAGTGGAAAATTGCATGCGCACGCAGTGCATGGGTTCGGATCATTGTCCGATTACGTTGTTTATGAAATTGTAAAGAGAGTTGCATATTTCTTGAAGTGTACGAAACAACTAAATTGTTTTTCCAGCATACCATTGAAAAGTTTTTTTTTTTTTTCATTACAAATATCTCTATTTATTACTATGGTAATTAAAAGTAACTTTGCGTTCTACTCGAACAAATTGCTTGTGTGTGTATTTTTTAATTTTTACTATTAACTACAACATTATGAATTATCGTCAAGTATTGTTGCTCATTTACAGTATACTATATAAATTTTAAATTTACGTTTCTTTTTTATGTTTTTTTTTCTTTCTGATTTTAAGAATCTCCCAGTTTATTTTGTTATACTTTCGTAAGCATTTCCAGCTGAAATTTTGTAGTATTTTAAATTTAACAATTTGATAAAATATTAAATAAATGTATGTGAAAAGACGGAAAACGAGTTTGAATTTATTATGTGTTAAAGGTTATGAACAGAACTGTGTTGGGTCTTTAAAGCAAAAAAAAAAAAAAAAAACGAGTCTTGTGACAAATTATCCAAGGATCAAATCATTTGATCCGTGAAATGTAGAACTGGTCGTGCAAAAGTGAGTATTTTGCATGTATTTTTTTGCAAAGTACGTAGCAAGTGGATTAGACGATTCAGCCCCAGGTTTTCAAAAGATAAATGAAAAATAAATTAAGACCTTAAAATGGTCGTATTCAGAAAACCAGCCAACGAAAATGTGGTGTTCGTAGAAAATTATCAACATACATATAAATAAAATAGATCACTAATTCAAATCCACATCAACAAGTCATCCTTCTTCTGATTGATTCGGTGCATTTTTGTGATGCCACTGCCTTTAGCAGCATAGTTTCGGAGGTATTGAAACTATTCACTCTTGAGAGGGATTGGGCAAACACCATACTTCTTCTTTTGTGGCTGCTCACACGGGCGCAAGAATGGACGCCTGTCTGAAAGATAGAGGTAGTAAGAAAGAGATAGAAACTCACTTATATTTTTCTTATTACCTATTTTTTCTCCCTCTCCCTTTTAGACAGGCGTACATGCTTGAGCTCGTGCGAACAGCCACTTTGATTGTAGGTGATAGAGGCACTTAGAAACACGGAAACACATGGAAAAATACTCACCCTTATTTCTCCTCTGATTGATTCCACGTATACTTGCACAGGTGATATTTTTGATGCCACTTCCAAAGATGTCCAGCTTTAGAGGTACTGGGATTATACACTCTTACTTGAGAGTCACAGAAAAATAGTTACTAGTATTGTTACGTTAAGATTAGAACACAATTGCGTCGTACGACGGTAAAGCAGTCGACGGTTATTCATTGTCAAAATTAAAATGCACATCCTCCTATGTAACGGCACATAATTACGGCGGTGGCGTCTGTACAGTCTCTCCAAATTTTAGAAAATACACAAATTTTTGGCCGTACGATTTCATTGGCAAAGAAATTCTCTCAACTTCGTACATAGATACCATACAAACAAATATATAAAAGTCTGGGTGAAAAAAACTTTCAAGGACTATTTTCATTTTTAAAGCCACAAGAATTAGCCATAGTCACTGAAATCAGGCAAAATTCACCAATCGTTATAACGGTAGTGCTGGCACTTTCTCTCTCAACTTATCACCTTTCTCTCAGTTTATCTTCAATTAAATTACAATATTACGAGATAACATTCACAATCAGAAATGTTTATTACATTTTGCATTTTTATTTTATTTTTGCAATTTCACATCGATTCATGTTACTATATAAACTCTTCAATAATATTTTCACATTTATTTATATATTTCTAATATGCATATGTGTACGTTCGGTCGACTAATTGCGACGAAATAATGTGATGCTTATCAATAACAAAAATTACACACATACCCAAGAGCTAAGCTATTTTTTGTGGTGTTCTTATCCTTTAAAAGGAATTTATTACTTTTACATTCACTTTGATAATAATGAAATATACACAATAATCATTTTTTTTTTTTTTTTTTTTTTTTTTGTAGAAAGCATTTTCAAAATGCCAATAAACTTACAATTTATAATAGTTTTTTTTTCACAAATAGTATAATATTTTCATATCATGTGTTCACAATTTTACAAACAATTTATGGAATTTATTTATGCAATTTAATAATAACAAGTTTTTGTGCCAATAAGACACAAAAGAAGCGGAAGTTATCATAGAAATTCGAAGTTTTTTAGCAAAGTTTTTTTTTATATGAAATACAAAATTATATAAAAAAAAAATAAAGTTTAGAACCAATCACGTAATTCTAGTATAATAACTATACTTATATTGCAACCAGAGAAGCTGTGCAAAATAATAAACTTTACAAATAATTAAAATTTAAAATCGACTTAAGAAATCTAGATTTTAATTGATTGAAAAAAAAGACAATCAGACACGAATCTGCCTCAAAGTCTCATTAACCTAATCAGCTGCTGTGTGTGTTTCATTGGCACAAGAAAAATTGTTTTTTTATTGAACTTTATTTTATTCATTTTCAAGCGTAACTACTACGAAAAATAACTACAACTACTTCTACTACATACACACACGTTTAGTCAAAAACACAGTTAAGTTATTTTTGTTGTTGGTTTTTTTTTACTACAATGTTTGTTTGTTTTTCCTTTTAGATTCTTTTGTATTTTGTTTTTTGACTTAATTTCTTGCTATTATTCTTTTAGATTTTTTTATTTCTGGTATTTTTTCACTTAATTTTTTGCTATTATTATCAAAATTTGCAGCTGAAGTTCATTTCCTTCAAGTTTGCATTAAAGTACATCTTTAGAGCTGTTATTTATTTATTTATTTTTATTTTTTATTTGGGGCGTATACTTTTATGCGCTTAAAGTAATATATGTAGAGGAGAAAATTTAATACGATGAGCTGTTTTATCATCGCAGGAATGCTTTTTGAAACAAAAAACATAATATATAATCAATATTTTGAACAAAAATCTTTGTAGTGTACAGTTGAAAACCGCTTCTTTTTTAAATGAATTTAAATATTTTTGTATATATATATAGCTGCTAGATTTTACAGTGTTACATAATACTAACTTAATATATAATTTTTAAATGATTTTCGTGTCGTGATTTTTAGTGAATTTTTGTTCATGCCAAAAAGATTAAAAAAAATAAATAAAATATAAATAGAGGAAAAGATTTAACTTAAGAGTTTTATAAAGCTAAAATCATTGTAAAAAAATAAATAAAAACGTAATATTAGCACAAAAATTATTACAAGATAAAAAAATAAAGTCATGTTTGTAGCAATTCTCATTGGATTACGCGTAATCGTCGCCAACATCCTTGTAAAAAATGATCGTTAAACAACAACAGCACCTGCTTCCGAGCGACTGACTGGGAGATCAGGGCAATTTTTCCATGTATCTGAGAGCGGATCATAACACTCGACAGCGCTAATGGTTATTTGTGCACGATAGAAATTTACTTCACAGGGCTAATATAAAAAAAAGAGAGAAAGTAAGAGCGTATTTCATATAAAGTTAATTTTTATATGACGGAATTAAGTATATGTGGTTAAAGTAAGTATATTTATTATCTTCGAAGGGCAATACATTTTGAGCTCTTGCTATATAGTTGCCCGATTTTTAATTATACATTAAATTTGCCGTGTATGCGCAATATTTGTGTTAAACCCTGTAGTTTTACTTACCTGATCCCCTCCTGCCACATAGAGTAAACCATCAGCTGCCGCTACAGCGGGTATTGCACGTGGGACCGACATCGAGCATACCGTAATCCATTTATTATCATCGAAACTGTAACGTTCTACCGAGCTAAGCACATCTTGTGCGCTACTATTACCACCCACAACATATAAATAACGATCCAGTATTGCTACGCCCATTTGACAACGTGCAGTCTGCATCCGTGCCAATGGCTGCCATTCTTTTGTAATGGGATTATAGCTATAAATGACAGAGAGAGAGAGAGAGAGAGGAAAAGAGAGTGAGAAATTATACTGTATTTAAAACATTTTAAACTTACCTTATTAAATCGGGTAAATGTCTACTGGACGTGGTACAACCACCCACAATATATATGAGACCCTCAAAACTAACTACGCCCATGCTGAAACGTGGCTCTGGCAAATTACCAATCATATGCCATATATCTTTTTCCGGGTCATAACATTCCATTGAACCGCCAATATCATCACCGATCCAACCACCCACCGCCAACAGATTACCACCCATAGTGCAAAGCCCAAATTCACAACGTGGCACAATCATTGGTGCAATTGGCGCCCAAACATCATTCTGTGGATCATAAACTTCACCGTTGGCTAGTATTTGAGACCCACGCTCACCACCAATAACATAAATTTTGCCATTTAATGCTGCCACTCCTGGTAATATGCGTCCAATTTCCATGGGTGCCGTTTCAGACCATTCCCGTCGGAATATATCGAATTTAGCTACGGTCTCAAAAATACAATCACCAGGATTCCATGTTCGTGGCGTTTCACGTCGCGAACCACCAATTATGTAAATATTCTTTTTGGCCAGCTGACGTGGACAGACGCGCAGCGGTACTAACTGCCCTCGTTTTGAGGCTATATCACGGCATATGGAACGGAGGGCTATCTTTACTGACATATCACGACAATCTTTGAGTGCCTGATCGATTACTTTGACGGGAACCAACGCCAAGCGCACATGTGATAGGACGTCAAAGACAAAGCAACGCCTTTGGGTGACATCATGTTTGATCCAACGTAGTGCTGCTTGAAAAACTTGCGATTCGGAATCAACGCGTAACAGCTCTGATGTAAGCAATTGCGAGAGTAGAGTTTGGGGTGTCTCGAGAAATTCATCTTCGAGAGTGATCTGGAAAGAGGGGTGAAGAAGAGAAAAGAGAATTAAATAAAGCGTATCTACATATGTTTTAACTAAAAAACTAAGTGAATTATTTCAAAGGAAAACAACTTTTGATCTTTTTCGAAATAATTAAAGATTTTTTTTTTTTTTTACCTGGTTTTTAATTTTATTTTTATTTTAGAAAAAACTCTAACAATATTCTGCATTTTCAACATTATATCCTAACCAAGGCTAACATAGAATTTCGAATGTTATTTTTCAATAAATTTAACTTACCGCTGGAAAATTTCCATGAACAAAATTCAAAGCACTCTTTGCCAGAGACTCGCAGCTATGCGCTTCAGCGAAACGCAATATACCCAAAGCATTCGTGGCATGCAATTCACGACATAGAAATTCGCAACAGCCATCGACAACCTCATTCATTTGCAACATATCAGCGGCAGCTAAAAGCTCTTGAACATTGGTCTGCAAACATAAGAGTTTCTCAATGAAATTACACATTACACAATTAACTAAATTTAAACCATGGGTTGCTACCACTCACCTGTGAAATTTCACAACGTCCCGTATAAATAAACTCTAACAGAATACTCAATATTTCACCATCAATAGTGTGCAGCACAACCGATTTCTGTTTAACTTCATTCAAGCCCAATTCCGGACGAAACATCGCCTCGAAGTAAGCGCTAGCAGCACTCAACACAGCTCGATGTGCATTGAATGTAGCGCCACCTGCAACAATTTCCACATCACAGAAACGTGATTGCTCACGCAATTGATTGAGATTGGCGAGCACTTTAAAGGGATATTGGGCGTTACAATATGAGGGCAATGTTGTTGTACGTTGTGCTCCGGCATTGCTTAATAGGGCACCATCACCAGTTGTGCCGTTTGTGGTGGGCGAACCATTACCATTGCGACAATTTGCATTGAATTCGTTATGCGGTGAATATGTTTTTAATGGTGGCATTGTGGTAATGTGTTTGAAAATATTTACTATTGCAGGTACTTAATATTAAAATTAAACTTGTTTAGTATGCCACAATACAAATCGATTTCAAAATCCCAAAAAGTTTTTGTTGCTTCAAGTGTATACCAAAATGACTTTCACCAACATCACCACTACAAATGTTTGCTCTTGCATTAATTGCAATAAAATAAATCAACCATCAGTTCCTCCCTCCTTACACTTTTCTGACCAACACACAAAATTCGTTTGCTCCGTTCACTTGCAGTGCAACGGTATGGAATTTTTTTCGTTGCAACAGCAGTAAAACTTAAATTTGATACGAAAATTGTGCGTCTTAGCTTACAAAACTTACGACTACTTCAATTAGTTTTAATTAATTTTAATTGGTAGCTATAGTTAGCCGTAGCAGTGTCTTTTATTTTGGAATTATTACAATATACATTTCTATATGCTTGGGTGGTGGCGAAAGAAAACAAGAAGTGCGTAGAACTGCAGCAGCACAGATGGGTTTCAAACTTTTCTAAGCACTGTATTTTCGTTATGCACACTTAATTTATTAATTTTACACTTTAATTATCAAATTTTCAATGCCCATTTATATTTTTGTGCAAAAACAAATGAATAAAATATATTTATTAACGCCCAACCAACAATGCAACTTTTTAATGACTTCACTTTTTGACGTTTTCAATAGAAAATGTGTACAAAGCAAATAAATGAGCAGCTGACAAGTGACAGTTTCGGAGAGCGAGTTGGAGAGAATAAGGAAATAGTGTTTTGTGAAACAAGTGGTTTTTAAACTCTTCATTTGTTGCAAATGTTTTGACGTCTTCTTTTTGAGGTGGAAGGTCATCAAACATTTATCAAACTATTATACACATATTTAGGATTTCAGCAATAACCACAATTTCTATATTTATCGATCCATCATCAAATCAGCGGTTGAGCGCAAAATTGGTGTATTGATTTCAACTTCATTCAGTTGTCTAAGCTGACTGAACATCGGGAAAATGAATTTCATAGGTACCTTATTTTGTACAGTATTTCTACGAAACCAATAAGCGGATTCCTATAAAGTCGTAAATGCCTCGTAAACTGTATAAATACGTAAATTTACTTCAAAATTTTAAAAAGGTTTTGACAAGTTGTGCACAGTGTACACACCTTTTGAGTTTATAGGAATGTTGTAATTGCATTTCTCAAAATCTGATTTTGATTTACACCACTTTTGCACTCAAGGCAGTGGAAGTGGAAAGAGCTTAGCAAACCCCCTCTCTTCTAATCAACAAAAATAAATTTCCAGCATGTTAAAAAATCAGTTGAAAAGATTCCCAGCGAAAGGATTCTTTAAAATTCGAATGTGGTATCACTTTTTCTTTTTTACAATTTTCTTTTGACATTTGCCATTCTCTGTTATTCAATCGTATAATCTTAAAATTAATGCATTTTAAAGATAAAGTTTAATTTTAAATAAGGTAAAAGATATTATAACAAAATGCTTCTACGTAAATTACTGTACGCAAGTGTAGTGCAGAAATTGGAACGACTTTGCACAGTTGACATGCAAGGCATACGCTGTATTTCCACATCTTCCGTGCAACTTTCTTCAACGCCGGCAGTCGATATCGACTTTGCCAATGTAAAATTACAAAAATATTTAGAATCACTGCGACAGGAATTCTATGCATTGCGTGTAAATGCTGCAAACAATCCCAATGCGTATACGCGCATGAACCAGCTGGATGGCATAGTTCGTTCGCTGGAACAGCATCGCGCGGTACAGGGTAATATGGCCAGCAAGGAGGATATTGAAAACGAGAAAGATGAAGATATGCGCAAGCTGATTGAAGAAGAAAATGAGGTGCGAAACCACGTAAAATATAAATTTGGCAATGGTTTTATATATTTTTCATTTTAGGTTTATACAGATTTGCTGCGTAAAACCGAAGCGGAATTAATAACGCAAATGTTGACGCTGGCCGATAACGAAATCTATCCATCGTTAATATTCGAAGTGAATGCAGGCGCTGGTGGTCAAGAGGCAATGTTGTTTGCCAAAGAACTATTTGATATGTACATAAATTATTTTGAGCACAATGAATGGGAATATGAGATATTGGATCAGGATGTCACAGATATCGGTGGTTTGCGTCATGCCAATGTAATTGTTCATGATTCTGATGCCTACAATCATCTACAATATGAGGGTGGAGTGCATCGTGTACAACGCGTTCCTTCCACTGAGAAGTCTGGACGCATGCATACAAGCACCGCTTCAGTGGCTGTAATACCAAGGCCCGCTGATGTCAATGTAACAATAGCTGAAAAGGATTTGAAAATTGAAACAAAGCGCGCAAGCGGTGCTGGTGGACAGCACGTAAATACCACTGATTCGGCAGTGCGTATTGTACATTTGCCTAGTGGCCTCGCTGTTGAAAGTCAATCGGAACGTTCGCAAATTAAAAACCGTGAGCTAGCAATGAAACGTTTGCAAGCTAAATTGTTGCAGCGACAACTGGAGAGTGCAGAAGCAAGCACACACGCTTCGCGCAAGTCACAGCAAGGCAATCTAAATCGAAACGAGAAAATACGCACTTATAATTTTGTGCAAGATCGCGTCACCGATCATCGTATACAAGGTGGTACATTGCACAATTTGGAGGAATTCCTGGAGGGTGGTGAACACTTGGGTAGTCTTATAGAAAAACTGTTAACAGAAAATCGCAAAACGAAACTGGTCGAAGTAATATCAAATTGGAAAGAAGAGGGTGGACAACTAGATGAAACGTCCAAAGCACAAGCGAATAAACAAAAAAGTTGAATTTTTTAAAGCAATAATAAAAACCGTAATAAAAGCCAACTTTGTTTGTTTTGTTTTTTTGAGTTACACAATTTCATTCAAATTTATTTAGCAATATTACTCCAATCACCCGCCGAACCCATTTGCATCAAGTGCTTGCGTACTTCCTTTTCCATAATGCTTTGAATCTCACGGCAACCACTGAGTGCTTGCTCCATCACTGCACTTAAATTATCCAAATGAAAACGCTGCGACATTTCCATAAATACAATCTTATTCGAACTGGGTAACGAAGCGATAGTCAAGGTAGGACCGCCTGAAATCTCTTCCACATTTGAGACGTCCGTCAGTGGTACATTGTTCTTACTCAGCGAGGCGGTACATGCAACAACGTATTCCTTAAGACAAATGCCAGCATCCACCAAAGCTAAAGTGGCGGCATTTAACGCAACAGCATAATTGGCTCCATCTGCTTGCAGCACCTCCACATAAACATCAATTTGTGAACGTGGATACAGCTCAATTTTGATGGCAGCACGCAAAGCTTGGCGTAAATAAAGTGTAATCTCCTGTGATTTACGGTCACCGCGTGGTCGATTCTTACGCTCTGCTGTGGAAAATGTAGCCATGCTATATTGGCAATTGATCACCACTTCATTTAAATCTAACTTTTTGCTTTGCGCTTGATGTGGGCCATAGACGGCGGCTAAGACTTTGGTGTTGCCTTGTTCCAAATACGCGCTACCATCAGGTTGTTCAAATACCCCGAGTTTGCATTTAATACGCCGTAATTCGTGTGCACGACGGCCATCGAGACGGAGGCCTTGTTCACTCAACAATTCGAAATTGGACATTTTCTTTGAGAAATCACTTTAATTTTGTTGAAATCTAATAAACTACAAAGGAGGGAATTTGAAACCGCGTGTATAGAGAAATGTCAAATAATCTTGCTTTTGTTTACAATCTACATAAAGAAAGAGAACAAGAGAGAATAATAAATAACATAACAAATCAGCATTGCCAGATACCTTTGCCTCATTGTTTTTAAGAATCTGTATTAGTAACTTTAAATAAATAGCTAACAGCTTTTTTCTTTTATTAACATTGAAACAAAAACCATTCAATTTAAAGTTCTGAGATGAAACAACATTTTTTAATCGGGCTTCAATCTCTTCCTTCCGAAAACCCTAAAAGAATTTTGATATTGGTGAATGAGAGCATCGACGTGTTTAATCAGTTTTAACGTTTTTTCGGAGAAGCATTTAGTTATTTTTTATTATATATAAAATTGTATATGTAATTGCTAATCGTCTTACCCCAAATTCATCCAGATCATCAAAAATCTGGCATTGCTATAAAAATCCCTCAAGGGAACACCAGTAGAAAAAGCGCAATCGAATTTTTCAATTATGAATGAGGTAAAAATATATGTACTATTTTATAAAAGTAGTTGTATAATTATAGAATATCCTATTCAGAATTGAGATTACATTAGTTTTCCTGTAATTTTTGAGGTGGCAACTTTCTTTAGCTTCCAGTGTTTTTTTTTATGTGGCAGCGCTGTTGCTGCAACTGTCAATCGCTAATTCTCATTTTTGGTTATTTTTAGCTTCGGGAAATAAAATCCTGCCCAAATAATTGAAAAAATAAAAAATAGCTAACTAATATATAGTTTAAAGATTTCTACATTGTGTTTAATATAAAATAAATCAAGCAGAATGTCCAATACAAATGCAGGTTAGTGAAAAATATGAACCAAAATCCTT
This sequence comes from Toxonevra muliebris, assembly GCA_963691655.1. Lineage (NCBI taxonomy): Eukaryota > Metazoa > Arthropoda > Insecta > Diptera > Pallopteridae > Toxonevra > Toxonevra muliebris. The sequence goes on along the minus strand of OY829329.1, from coordinate 7,239,854 downwards.
CATCAACTTCGATCCCAGGGCAAAGTTGCTGTCTATTTTGGAAGGCTTAAATTTTTATTTTCCTGGTCTATAGACCCAGAAATGTGCACTAAAGCAATTCTATCACAACAGTTTCTAACTAAACTACTTGTTTTCTCTACTTAAAGGACAATGGGTGAAATTTTTCAATGCTTCCGGCATCCCATCGCCTGCTGCGGCCACTTACGCACACATATTCGTAGAGAATCGTATACAAATCGACATGCTGATGGATCTGAACAAAGAGTATTTACGTGAAATGGGTATAACACTTATGGGTGATATTATAGCCATATTGAGGCATGCAAAAAGTGTTAACGACCAAACAGCACGTGAAAAAGTGCTTAATTCGGAATCGCCAGTGCCTATAGCAGCAATACCAGCAAATCCGGTGGCAATGTCAGATAAGATAGGCACAAAAATCCGTTTGAAATGTGAGTAATTATTCGTTTTTAATCGTTTTACTGTTAATTCCTGTCTAATTTTTAAATTAATTTATAGCAGCAGCATCTTCCACCGTTACCAGTAGCAGCATTTTGAGCAACAGTAGTCGCAGTAAGTCTTCCTCAGCTATTGTATTACCATTGCCGAAGCAACCGCGTCGTGTGTTACCTGAACATGAAGGTAAATACAAAATTAAATTGCCGTCAGGCACAACAGAACGCAGCAAGGAGATTTTAGCCAAAAAGGCAAAACGTTAGTGTACGAATTTGTGTAAGACAAATAAGCATTTATAATTGATTACGAAATTTCTTACGTTTTTTGCAGTATATGCCGATCGTGAATTCTCGAATAAGCCACGCGTTTTTGATCGTTTAGATAAACACTCTTCAAAGTCATCGTCGTCCATGATTACAATCGGTACAGATGAAGAAGATGGTGAAGTGTCAAACGATAGCAGCAACAGTGATAATAATGTGCGTGTACGAATAACAGGCGCTGGCCTTAAATCGCCTACTAGTTCTTCAATATTTTCGCGTTTAGGCGGTAAATCCGAAGACGCTGATGATGCTATGATTGCAAAGAAAATAAAACCTATACTCAAAAATGCACCGAAAAATGTAAGTGCACTGGGACAGCTAAAAACATTTATTATATATTTCATGTTTTCCGACCCCGTTTATAGAATCGCTCTTCGATTGTAAAAGCTAAAAGCGTCGTTACACCAGCTACTATTATACGTCCACAAAAACAAAAGGTAATTTTGGTGAAGAAAGTACCACTCAAAACTACTGAAAGCGACTATGATGATGATGATGACGATGCCTACCATGATAATGAATATGATCCAAATAATGTAGTCATGAGCAGTGAGAAATTTGTAAAATTTGCTACAACCGCTGAAGTGCGTGAAATAGCAACAACACCACGTTTCAATTCACCACCTGTGCGACAGCGTAATTTTAAAGCAAATCACAATAAAAATGGTGGAAGCGGAGGCGGTGGTGTTAAATCACGTTTGGGTTTAAGTAAATATCTAAATAAAAACCATGTTTAAATAATATTGACCAATTTTCATACTTATCTTTTTTAGATTCATTATTGCACAGCACCAAGAAATCATATAATCTCAAAGCTTCTTCATCTTCGATAAATGCGCGCAGAAGCCCCATTAAAACAAAAGCTATACGCATGAAGTCTGATGAGTTAATGTTGCGACAGGATTTGCCAGTGCATAAACGTTTAGGTGATGGTGGTACTACAACATCAAAAACCAGCATTTCATCACTTTCGAAACGCATCGGTAAAGTCAATTTAACTTCAAGTTCAAAAATGTCACAACAATCACCACTTCAACGACGCAATTCATCATCAGCACCAGTTTCGTCGCATGCAAAAATGGGCAACAAAAACAATAAAAAGAATAATTCATCAGCATCATCATCATCCGTTTTTGATCGTTTAGGCTTTAATGGTTAAAGAATGCGCTCCGATTTTTGCACTTTTAAGTTTATTTGTAAAACTCCTATCATATTTCAATATAGTTTTATTATGACAACACACCCACACTCATTACTTTTCTTAATTTTTTTTTTCTCAAAGTTTCTAAACTATTATTTTAAGTTGGATTAGATTTTTAACTATATCCTATGCTTTTAACAAATTTGATTTGAATTTAAATAAAAACAACTAAATATAAACAAATTTAAAAGTTTTTTTTTCAATGGTTGGGTTTTTTAAAAATCAGCACTGGAAATGTGAACACTTTCATAGAGTGTACATTTAGGTATCACTTTTTTCAGAGTTCGCTAAGATTCTGGTAATGTTAGGCCTGAATTCAAAGCAATAATTCTGTGCAGGGGTAGGATAGGTTGAAGTGGTTTTATGGAATTGAAAACTTTTAGTATAAACAGAATTGCAGCGAATCGCCGATAGATAATAATAAAAAAGACACAACTGTTTGTCGACGTAAATGCCATACGTACGTCTGCCTATTCAGTCGAATGAATTTGACAGTATTGTTATTGTGACAGCGATTTTCACTTCCGTAAAATCGTTAATACGCCGTAATTTTATGTGTGAAACATATTTTTTTTTTTTTTGGTTAGATATAATAAATCGTCAACCGAGAACTAATAAATAATCATCAGCAAAACAATCTTATATTTATGCCAAACATATATGTCTAAACATATTTTCTTCAGCAGTCACGGCATTTTTGCTTAATGAAAATTAATAAAAACTTATTTCAATATAAAAAATTTGTCAATTTTTATTTATATGAAACTGAATAATTGTTAATTTGTTTTGGAATTTGCACAGCATGTATTTATCCAATGAGCAAGGTTGGCTTCTGAATCTGAAAACTTGATTTCTTTTTACGCAAGGTTAAACAAATTTAGACTAGATATATCTTTCGATATTGAAATATTAAATGTGCATATGGCAAAGTGCACACATTGCACATAAATATCTCCTAGTTATATAAAATATGTTTATTTTGAATTTCAACCTTGGAATGAAAATCTGGTTTCAATGTTAAAAGTTAAGACAATTATAATCACAAGTATTTACTTTTTAGTTTAATATATTTCATGTAGTTATTCGAAAGCGAGTCAATTTGGGCAACAGGGACTATTAGAGGGGGCTCAAAAGTGGACTCGCGGTCTATTTTATTTTCCTATTAGAAAAATTCATAACTCTGCCAGCTACTTTTATGAATTCATTCTAAATGTCCCTGAATAACTATTATATTAACAAGAAACAAAAAAAAAAATTAAATTCAAAGAAATCACTGTAATTTAAAGCTATGTCTGGTATACTTTAAGTTTAGACTATTTTTCATCTGAAACCAATTAAGATTAACTTGATTTCCTTTTTTCTAGTATTTTTTAAAGAAGAAACCCAATTTAATTTAAAAAAACACGTATGTACGTTTTGTTACGATATAATAATAAAACCTACCCATTTGTCACTCACAGAGATAGAAATTGAGATAAGTCAGGTATATTTAACCAAATTTTAGTTCTTTAACTCTTTCGGGACCATTGGTCATCGGTGATCCAAAATATGATTTTTCAGTTTTTTTTTTTTTACAAAATTTGTCCAAATACTTAAAATTTGTAATATGTTGTGGGAAAAACTATTTACTCAAACATGATTTCCCATATTTTAAAAATTTTGTTTACTTTTTTGGAAATACAAGTTTTGCTATGGGTCACCTTTAAATGGTGACCTTTAAATCTTCAAAAAAAAAATCTTTTATGAAACTTTTTAAACTGGAATGAGGGTCAAAAAATGCAAATCTGAACACGGGTTTGGTCTATTGTTGTTAGTTTCCTTACAGGCAAGAAAGGGTTAAGTAAAGAATCAATATTAAGTTACTTTCTCTATATTAAAAAAAATATGTAGTAAAAATGTATAGAAAAAGTTTGGAAAAATTCCCATTGAGGGCCACAGGTCAGAAAGTTCAGGTCTTCAGAGATGCAAAATGTCTGTTTCGATAAAAAAAAAATGTAACAAGAAATGGGGGTCAGAGAATACGAGTCCGGATTCGGTTTTGCGCTATCTCCTCTGGTTTCCTTACAGTTAACTCATTATCCGTCAAAAAAGGGATTTTTGTTCAATATATCTGAAGCTCGTTGAACCGTTCAAAATGAATTTTCGGCCTAAAAATTTCCCTTTTCGCACATTTTCAATGTCTAGAGCCGTTTTTGAAGATGCTACCATCAAGATAGGTTCATAAAACCTGTCAAAATCGTTCACTTTATGCCTCAAGATGCAAGTACTAGTTTGCGGAAAGCAAATTTGGCCGTGTCTGCAAATGCGGTCGATTAAATAAATTTTCAGGAACTTTTTACTCGAATACGATGGACTCCAAGGAAAACCAGAAAATCTAAAGCCACTGGTATAGCTTCTTTTTCTCCGTTAATGGGTTAAAGGAAGCCTGGTTTTCGGAAGGGATTGTAATCTCTAGGGATTGAGGTTTAATATCTGAACCACAGCTAAAAAAAAACTGTATCAAACACAATTTTGCAGGTCACTGTTCGTAGTCGGTATCTTGCTGCTTTAATTTGGAGCAAAAGAGCGCCTCTTGTGGAAGTAGTGTGCCCCACTGATCTCTGCCCCCCAATATCTTCAAATATCTTTACAAGTCTGATTTGCAGAAAACTTAGTTAGGTAAATATTTACTTCTCTATGAATAAGACATAAACAATTATATATTTACAAAAATAAAAACAAAAGACTGAATCGATGGCAACAATTTATCAAATTAGCAAAAAGAAAAACCGGTTTTAATTACCCACTTTTCAATTCAATTTACGTAGTACATTAAAGCTGTACACATGCAAACGGAAACTTCTTTTTACATCGCTGCATTTTATATTAATTTTGAAAATAAAAACTAAAAAAAATAACAGGCAGAAAAAATGAAAAATTATATTTTATAACGAAATTGATAGCATCGGAAGTGTTTAAAAACGTAATATGTAGTTTACTTATATTTAAGTCAAATTTGTTTTGTTGGTATGTTGGTTTTTCAGTTTTTCCACATTATGCAATAAACGTAAACAAAAAAGCAAAAAGTAGATAATATAAACATTTAATTAAATTACTTAAATTATTACTATTTTTTTTTGTTTTGAATAAGAAATTATCTTTAATGGAGTTTTAGTATTATGGGTATTTTTTTGTTTTTTGTTTTTTTGGAGAAGCAAATACTTTAAAGTAGAAAAACAAATTGTAAATATGCAAAAGTTTTCATAGCTTCCTTGTTTTTAGACACATGTGTGTGTGTATGCTTATAAATTTACTCACATATATACTATATGTGTTTGTATTACACTCTGTTCTACATAAATATTGAGAATGAAAAAAAAATTTTTTTGAAAGCTGAAACTCTGGTAACTCCCTCAGTAGCTGAGGTGTATAAGGTCAGCACTTGTTGTTTTTGTTTTGTTAACGAACACCTGCTGCCGAAAAGCAATCGTTTCCGAATCAAACGACTGCAAGATCACCGTAATTTAAAATAACAAAACTGATGACGCAAAGATTTCGTAAGAGATCTTTTGAAGCATTTCGAAAAGAAGAAAAAGAATATTGTAGACCAAGGCAGTGGAAAAAAGCGAAGGAACTACTGACACTCCAAAAGGAGTATAAAACGGAGTGCTTTTTTCCAATGACATGCAATGTTAAAAACGTAATGGTGTGTCATATGGTGAGGAAGCGCCTACAGCTGACTTGTCAACACTCACTCCGAAAGGCCTTTTGGAGTGCTTTTCCCCCGTTGGGTCTGTAAAGTGACACTCTGTAGCTGTCATTGGGGTAGATGATGCTGGCCATGACGGCACTTGGGTAGCATGACAGCGTTTTAGTCCGCCAAGACAGCATTTTGATCCGCCATGACAGCGTTTTAGTTCGCCATGACAGCAATTTAGTCCACCATGACAGTATTTTGATCCCTCAAGACAGCATTTTGATCCGTCATGACAGCATTCTTGGTTAAGGAATTCGATCGCGCGCTGTCCACATCATCATACAGCTGGAAAATAAAATAGCTCACTAAAAATATAAATTTATAGAAAGATATCGTCTTGAAGCCGTCATTTTTTGATGTTTTTCTGAAAAAATTCGTGGGACCAAAAAAAAAAAACTAGTGTTAAAATTCAAAAAAAAATATCTTTGTACCCTTTAGTAGCTTGATTCCTTCTGTAAACAAAACAAATTTTTGAAAAAGTTTCATTCTCAAGGTAGAAAGATACGTTAGTTTAAACTTTGGCATATTTTTTCATAGAATATTCCACAGGGATTATGGACAAAAACACCGATTCATATATTTTTCATTCCTTTAAAGCTTTCTCCAGGAAGATATGCTTGGACAATTTCTTGAATAATTAATGGAGAGATAATATCTCAAACTAAGTATTAGGTTTTGAAATTCCATCAAGTCCTCAGATCACATCATGGGTGTATAGGAAACGCTGTTGCATAATGTTATTACCAACATATCTCAATGAAAAAGCTTTGCTTTGTGGGTTTCTATTACGATTTTCTTCTCTGTTGCACCGGAAAGTTTTGTTTACTTGTATGCACTTACAATACCTATATATAAATATACATGCGTCTTTTAAAATTTGTGGTAAAATGGAAAAGCAACCTAAATTGACTTAAGATGGAAAATATTTTATCATATACTTTTTTGATTATCAATATTAAGCTAGGTCGAATTTTAAAATAATTTTTAGAAATATGTGTACCATGATCTTTGATTAGAACATAGAGTCTTTTGAAACAGTGCTATAGTTTCTATAATATTTCTATTCAAAGCTATCAAAAAAAACTTAAGCTGTTATTCCTTTCTTTTATTTTCATTTATATTGTTACAATATTTTGGTTTATATTGCAAGTAAGTATGTGAGTATATAATTAAAATGGATTGTAAATTATTGCTATTTAAATTGAAACTGTGTTTTGTTTTTATTTTATCTAATTTATTGTGCGGCATTATATTATGCACAAAGCAATTCAGTCTCATTATTATTTATTTTGATAAAATGCAGTTGATAAAAAAGATTACATAGCTTTATTTGGAACATTGATACTGGTGTTTGAGTTTAGATTTTGTATAATATATAATATTACCGCCTCATACCCGAATCGAGATTGACTGATGTTACCAGTACTGGGCCAGTTGTCCCAGTATTTCTTAGTGATTATAACTACTAAGTAATCGTTGGTAGAATAATAACTTCAATTAGGTTTAAAAACAAAAATTATTAAAGTTTTTGTTAAGTCATTATGATTTCGACAAAATCATTTCATATTTAGAAATATGATCCCAATTTATATTTAATTAATTATTCTTATTATCAATTATTATTTGAATAGAATTATTAGACATGTCATTCGACGTCACATTTTTCTAATAGTTTAGACCCAAGTGAACAAGTCTTTGCTAATTAAAAAACAAGCGGTAATTTCAGCTTAGTCATTGTTCAAATAATAATGTGTGTATGTTTTTGTGTAAACAAATAAATAAAATCTTTATAAGCATTAATATTTTTGTTTTGTGTTTTTTTTATAATATATATTAGCATTAACTTTTATTATAATGTATTACAAAGTGCAATTCTTAGCTGAGTAGGAATTAGTTAACTTCGTTTTGGGTTTATACACAATACAAATGCGGCATATTAGGTTTTATAGAAATTAGGTTATATCGAGGCAATAATATAAGTTTTCTGCATAGATTTCTCACCTGAGTTCAAAAAGAAATGTTCATTATACTTTTATCAGTTTCAAATCTTGTCAGCCCGATCTCCATATTTGGTACTTTAAATTTTTAATGAAAAAAAAAAAAAAATTATGGGTCTCAGGCACTCACAGTAGAAGTAAAACATTGTTGTTTATTTTTTGTTTGCAGTCTTTTCTCTCTTTTTTTTGTTTTTGTTTTGTTTCTTCTGTTGATACTCTCTCCACTTCACGGCACAAACACAACAAGTACGCGTATATAGCACAAGAGAGGAAAACTCAGTTATATGCAATCACTAAAGTACATGAGATAAAACTGCGATAAGTTCGAATCTCTGCTTGATTGTATGCAGCCGAATAACAACTGGATAATTTTGTTTCTTAGCGCCTGGTTATATTGGTGCTCGGTGTTCGACGAACACAAAACATTTTCTCCCGAGCTCGGTCAAGGTGGTTACATTCAGCTCATTGCAGAGTTGTTTTTTGTCAAAATATACTCGTTTGTTTAATACTATTTTATATGTAATGATACTGTTTTGTAAAGTAACTCATTGTCACCCTGAATACTCGGCGTGCTCGGTGTACAATACACCGAGCATATCGTGTTCGGTGTGAAAATGAGTAAAGACTCTCTCTTAGTGTTCGGTGCAACAACAATTTCAGGCGATTTTTCACGTCAGCATTGTTGTTGAAGTTTTTGCACTCTTCCTATTCTTTTTCTTTTTTTTTCTGAAGTTTTTTTTTCTGTTGGTGCTCTCTACACTGCTCGGCACAAACACGACGTAGCACAAGTACATAACACATGAGAGGAAACTTAAACAATATGGAATTAATCTATCTCACTCAAACACATAAGATAGAACTGCGAGAAGTTCTCTCTCTGACTCTAAATAAATAAATTTTCCGTTATGCGGTTACCTACTTATTCTGCCATTGTTAGTCTTTAGTTTTAGATTGGTTTATTAATGTATTAAAATGTATATAAATTGAGTGGAAAAATATCTAAACTTTTATTAAATAATCTTATTAAGTCCACAGGTAGTTGGCATTTATAAACTGACCCCATCATCATTTAACTTTGCCAGCTCAATCAAGTACAATAATTGTCGGCTTTTTTTTTCTCAATTATAATAGGAAAAATTTCTATATACGTATGTGTAAAGCTTAATGAATGCAAATTTTAAATAAATATAGGTACATGTCTGTGCTCTATAGCTTTAATTGTTAATTATTCACACTATAATCAATTTAACAATCAATTAGGAGTTATAAGTTTTTAGTAATATAAATAATTTATGATGACGATAAAATGTTTAACCAATTCTTTTGAATTGAGCAATTAAATAATTGTGTAATATTTAAATTGATGAATTTACTTAAATTAACATTTACTTAGGTTAATATTCATTCAGATAAATCTTGTATACTATTATAAATATAATTAGAAATTTGTGTAACTAAATATATTTTGTGGAACGTGATTTCTGAAATTTTATGGTAAATTTCAATAACTTTATAGATTCTTTCTCTCTTCGAAACCTAGCTTCAGTCAGCTACATATTAGATTTTCTCAATAAAAACGCAATTTCAGGCAAATTTAGCATTTCGTTGAAGTGAGTCTGAAATTCAGATTTTCGCCATACAAAAACTGTCAAATTAAATGAATAAAATAAATTAATTAATAAAATAATGAATACCCTTATTATAAAATTTAACTGCAAACAGTTTATAATTGCATAAATCTAATGGAAATAAGCAAACAAAAAAAAAAAGGGGGAAAAAATCAAAAACTAGTGATAGTTGAGAACTAACATATAATTAATGAAGCTAATCAATTGGAACGATGACGATATCATCATCCATCAACTACATATCTACATCAACATTTCTATGAATATGATTACAGTCTTTTATCGTCTTCGTTGTTTTGTTGGTAAATTGAGAAGGAAGCAGATATAATGCAACTATACAAATGGTAAAATGGTAATCCTACTTCAACTCATTCTCTAAAACACCCTCTCTTCCTATACATTGTATTTGCTTGTTTGTAGAGGTTACTAATAAATGATATGAATTTTTTTTTTTTTTTTAACTTTTTTAAGATTTGTAAGTACGAATATAGGTTACCAGATATGATAGCAACTTCCCTATATACACGCCGCACACTGTACGTTAGTAGCACGTTGTTTTTAAATAGTCACTCATATAAAAATTTAATAATATAATTTTGAAAATATCGTTGTGTAGTATAATTTGTTTTTTCTGTAAGTAACTAAGTAAGTACCTATGAGTAGGTATTGTTTTATTTTTATAATATTTTTTTGCCGGATCATTTGCCATAAATATACGGTTGCTCTCAGTTTGTAGCTTAGATGTTTCGTTGCAGTTGCTTGTTGCGCGTTGAAAATCTTAGCTGAAAGTTTCGTAGCTCGTATCCTTAAATGCAATAAAGTTTTTGAATTTTCAAATAATATAACTACGTATTTTGCATTTGAGAATATCCTGTTTCGAACAGAAAGAAAAATGAGATCGTTCTGGTTATCGGTTGTGTTCATGTGCGCGTGTATTGTGGCCTTAAGTGGTGCTAGAGAAATTAGGAGCATCAGTGAATTGCGTGAGTTATCAAAGCCTTTTCGGTGATTGTTGTTAAGTTGATGAAATTTCTGCAATATTTTTTTTTTTTGTATTCAAATTTCGATGTTTTACTTTATTTTGCGGTCGGCGTTACCTAACATTGGTCAACAGGTCACTCTTACATATGAAAGTTAATAGTTTCAATATTGTGAAAAATTTATTGTGACGCCATTAAATCACTACCGTGATCTAAATGTACCTACTGTGATTTGAGGAAAATAGAAAAATTTTAAAATTTTTTCCCAATGAACTTTAAAACAAATTATTTTAATGAAACTTAATATCTATGATTAAATTAATGATACTCTTAAGTAGATATCCAAATGGAAGTGTATTCAACTCTTTCTCTATTCTATTCTGGATTGTTTAGCAAAATTTTTATTTGCGTGCGCGTTTCGCATGTCATATTTATGAATGAAAGTGAAACACACCCTTTCTTTTTATTATAAAAATTATAAATCATAAACAATTTACAATGCAATTGATTGAATAATTTCAAAAGAAGAGGGGAAATGTTTACTCTGAGAACTGTAGGAATTTTGTAGAACTCAAATAGCTTATAATGCTTATAACTAGGGAGCGAATTTTGGGGATTTAAAGGCAAAGAAAGCGGCAAAATAAATCATGTGGGATTGAGCTGAAAAAAGAGGACAATTCTTCGAAACCCTTATAACTTTTTAATGATATAATATTTTTGAATAACTTACACTATCGATATAACTTTTAATTTATGTATAATTTAAAACTATACAAAGTTCGGAACTTACATTATAGAAACCAGCAAAGGATTAACTAAACTGGTAATTATTTCAAAACAATTAATCGGTTGTATAATATTATTTCATATTAGGCTGCGTATTAATATTAACTTGAACAATTAATTAAGCATCAGTAGCGGAGGTTGTAATGCTTTAAAAGATTTAGAAGCTTCCATTCCATGGGAATTCACATAATGACTACTTGCTAATTTATGTACGCTTAGACTGATAAAAATAATTTTACGAGCAATTATTAATATAGGGACCTACATAACATTTTAGTATACACTAATTCTGTGTTTATTTGAAAGTATTTGAAATGTAAATTAAACTAAAGAATTAATTAAAAGTTCTAAAATAAACATAATTTAATTATATTATTTTCATATTTGAACACTTATTTATTTATACACTCATTTTGATCTTGTCGCTAATGAAAGAGTAAAAGGTTACGTTTTCTAGAGGCATAAGTTGAACACTAGGAATGTTTTTAACTGTACATGAACATGTGAGAGAGTTGACAAAATAAATATGAACCGAATTTTTCGTATTTAAATCCAAACAAAATTACTCTAAAACCGTTGGAAAACTAAAATAAAAGTTTAAATTTTGTTGCGCTGTGTAATTAGCCTCCATATATGTATAGTATATAAAAGACAAACATGCTTTTCCTTACTATAGAAATGTATTACAATGAAGTACATAGATCAATTAAATTGAGCTTAATTTGAAAAAATCTTAGAATTTCACACAAGTTGAATCCATTAAAAAGAAACAAATTTAAAAGTTTGTTGCTTAAGTCTTTTGTTTTGCTCACAACCTCTTGCTCGGCTTTTACATATAAATTCGAAATTTGAAATTCGATTTATTTCGGGTGTTATGTTGCAACGAACAGAAAAATGTATGACCACTACATTCACAACATTCTTTTCTTTCCGCGTGTTCGATTGTCAACGATTCTGTACTGTTTGAATGTTAAATGAAATTACTCTACAGTCTCAACTGTTAACCGATTCTGTACTGTTAAACGATTCTGTACTGTTAAACGATTATGAAACTACTTTACTGTTAAACGATTCTGTAGTGTTTGAATGTTAACATGAAAAAGCTAGTATACTGTTATTGTTGTTGTGTTGTATACACGCGATTCAACATCAACATATTCACATGAATTCGTCATCACCTTTCCAACCGTATAAGTTTCATGGCAAAATGTTGACGTTAATATAGGTAAAAAGGGAGCTAAAATGTTTTCTAAGCGTATTAATCTATAGATATGTACAAAAAATTGTTTTTAAATATCTTCAATTTCCAATATATCATTTTAGCATCCGATATACCGACATGTGGTGAAAATGATGCCAATCTAAATGAATGCCTGAAAACTGCATTCCAACAAATGACATTACGTATGAAAAATGGCATTGAGGAACTAAATATTCCGCCTCTTGATCCATTCGTTTTGGAAAAATCAACCTACGATTATTCAAATAGCATTGTAACAGGACGCATAGGACTTAGAAATGTAAAGATTTATGGGATGAGTGGAGCAATTATAGATAAAGTAAATTTTGAGCTTAATGATGGAAAACTGAGCATGGATGTCGCATCTCATGTACCGAATATGGTGATAGAGGGCAATTACAAAGCGAGCGTGGTTGTCAATGATATGAAACTAACACCAAAGGGCTACTTTAATGTAACTATGAGTAAGTGAACGTAAATTTATTTCAAGTTGATTTGCAAAATCTAATCATCCAAACCTATTCATTTTTCATTATTTTTTTATTGAAATTTTTTTTATGTAGCTAACGTTGTTATGAAATCGAAACCTGAAGGTGAATTATATGAGCGTGATGGACATTCATATTTGCGTATAACAAAGTTCCATGTGGATCCGAAAGTTGGTGATATGAAAATCTATGCAACTGGCATATTTCCTGATCCCAATTTGAGTGCGTGCATTTTTAATTTTTGATTTTAATTAATTGTTTACAAAAATTTATGAACTTCTCAATGTTTTATTTTTCGTTTTTCTTATAGACACTGTAATCTTGGACTTTGCTAATCAATACTGGCGTCAAATTTATGAAGCTTTACTACCGGAAACGCGTTCCACTTGGGAGCCACTCATGATTCGGCGGTCAAATGAATTTTTGGCTGCAGTGCCTTTTGATTTGTTTTTGACTAAAAATTAATACAATAATTTTTGGTTATTTTTTCTTTAATTTTATTGTACAAAAGTACGTAGTACTTTTTGATGCCTACTATTTTTGTTTTCATTTGAGTATATAACTTTTTGTTTTTTATAAACGAGTAGCTTTAATAGATTTAAATAAAATAATATGTAAATTCTAAAATTCAATATATACTTACCTTTTTATTTATGGATAATATTAGCACTCAATCAATAGAAAATAACAATTTCACTATACAGCACAATTTTCTACACTTTGCTGGCAATTGCATAAGAAAAACTTTTGTCTTCACTATTCGGACTCGGTATAAAACTGTAGTACCTTTCCATTCATATGCAAGGAATTATAGTATAGAAGAAATTCGAAAACGTATCAAAATTATTGATTGTAAACTTTTCTCTTAAAAAAATACCGATAAACATATTTTTCTAATGAATATTTCTTATGCGACAAAATATGCGTCAGCTGTAAAACGACCTCGCTTTCGTCTCCCCTACTTCGTGCAAAAACACAATCGTGAGAATAACATTAAAGAAAACAAACTTGCTCTTTGATTTTCTTGCTCTCTTGATCTCTCCGTTTTCAACTCAATACTCTCTCATTTAAGTAGAGTTGCACTTTGTAATAAATAAATTATGTGTGTAATTTGTTTCGTTTCAGTGATGGAATTCTCAAATTTCAAATTGTATCTAATTTACCAAACAATTGTACCAAACCGAGCGTGAATGTACCTAAAACAATATACTTCATTTGTTTATCGTTAATTTTTTTGAATAAATTTTGCTTTCATTTAAAAGTAACTATTCAAACAAAGTAAGCAAATATAACCAACCATAAAAATATATCTTACTTTTTATTATATAAAACTTCAATTGGATTTCATGTTGTCGAATTATATTTAGAAATAAATACAAAACCGATTTTTATGAAATGTTTACTGTTTGAAAAATAATTTTTCTTAATGGAACATATGCTACGTCATATTCTTTTACCTTATTTAACTCAAGTCGGTTTTTTTCCAAAAATTTTTCGGGACTTCTAATTGGTACTACCTCCTTCAACCAAAAATGTGTGTTCCCGATAAATAATTGATATGCTCAAATTTAAATTCATGTTGGAAAATTTAAGAAAAATTTACTAAGGGAAGAGTAACTAAAATATTCTAGAAGCAATTGGAGCTTTTGCCTATCTTTACATAATTTTTTGTTGTTTTTAAGTGGCATATACTAATTAGCATAACTCAGGAAAGGTGAAGGGGGCGGGGGAGGGAAAGGTGTGAAGGGGAAAGGGGTTCAGGATCACAATAACATTTTGAAGAAGAGCGAAAAAATTTCCTTGTAGTTTTTTTTTTAGATAATTTCTCTCATAGACGGGCACCTCTCTCTAAATAGAACCTCGAGTTAAATCTTTGCGTATTTACTTGCAAGGGAGGGGGTGGAAAATTATTTTTTGCCTCTAGTGCAAAATATTCTAGGGACGTCACTGCATACACAGACACTTGCATTTCCCTTTCCGCCCATATACATGTTAACTGTTAATAAATGATTTGATATGGTAGTTTGACTGTAAAGTTTGCAAGTACGTGGTACAGTTTTTCTTTGCTTCAATTATTTTTTATATACATTTTTTCTCCATCATTTATCATAAATACAAGGTTATTTCCAGTTTACAACTTAGTGATTTCGTTGCCGTTTCGTAGTTAAAAGTTGCAACGTGTATCCAGCTGAATTATTATGAAAATTGGAATAGCAAAATGAAATCGGTTTTATTATTAATAACTATTGCTTATATGTCCGGGTGCATTGGTAAGTTACCAAAACTGGGTTCGTGGTTATAAAAATTTTAAAGTTATGATCTATAATTTTTTTTTTTAATTTGATTCTACAAACCTTCAGGGAAAAGAGAACGAGGGTTGTAGCCTACGTTAATGACGTAGAAATATTAGCCCCTGGCAAATTCTTGTCTACGATTAGAACGGCTTAGCAGTTAATCCTGCTAAGACTGAGCTAGTCGAGGAAAACAAAAATACCTAAGTTTTCCTTACCAAAACTGAATGGAGTGGCATTGAATTTCTCTTCGGAAGCAAGGTATCTCGGTACCATTCTGGATTCAAAACTTAATTGGAGAGGAAATATCGAAGAGAGAACGAAGAAGGGACTGGCTGCATACTATACCTATAAAAGGACCATTGGGAAAAGTTGGAGATTGTCACCGTACGTTATATATATAGGTCCTATAGGTCCTTCGTCTGGTGGCGGGCTTTGTGTAAGAAGAGCAACCAAGCTCGCATGGGAAAAGTACAGAGACTTGTCAGCCTGGAGATCTCAGGGGCTGTAAGTAGTGCACCTCAGGAAGGTTTGAATATTATATTTCATCTTTTACCGTTACGGGTGTTTGTTCAGGGCTGTACCGCCAAAGGAGCTTTTAGATTAAGAGAATCCAACATGTGGAGATCAGCAAACTATGGACAATCTACAATTTTGAGTGAGATAAAGCGGAAAGGTTCAAAATGGAATAGATGTGGCCACGGATTATATGACTTCAAATATAGATTTTATAACTAGAATTCAAACTCTAAATCCAACCAGAGAAGACTGGGAGTCGGGCTCGGTAACAGGAAATGCTGGTATTACCATCTTTACCGTTGGCTCAAAGATGGAGAATTTAACTGGAGCTGGTCTCTACTCTGAAAACCTGCAGCAAAGGCGGTCGTATCGTCTTCCTGACAGCTGCAGCGTTTTTAAGGCAAAGATTTTTGCTATTGAGAAAGCAGCTCGACTTCTACAAGACAGTACAATTCGGACCTCAAATATCAATGAAGGCAATAGTTAAATCAGAGATTGTGAAGAAATGGCGTGCTTCACTGATGGCCACAAGGTCACTCTCTGCTGGGTTCCTGGACATAACAATATTGAAGGGAACGAAAAAGCAGATGAAATGCCCAGAAGGGGCTCTGGTATGGACATAAACGAGGCGGATACCCCTATACAATCTCCGATGTGTGACCTATTTAAGAGGATAGAGGAGTACACCATCGCGGTGTCAAATGACTTTTGGACTAACCTAAATGACGAAATGTGAAGTTTCACGGGCGCTATGGCTAAGGTTAGATAAGAAGAGGACAAATGCCCTCTTTGGGCACAACAAATCTGAAGTACGTCTGCTGGCAGGAGTCATAACTGGACATTGTGCTATTGCATTAATGCTCCAACGGTGGCGTATTTCAACGAGCGGATTGTGCAGAAGTTGTTATGAAGAAGAAGAGGCAGAATCGATTCTTCACTTTCTATGTCAATGTCCAAGGCTGCAGATGTGTAGACTCCAATGCTTGGGGTCGCTCTTTTTCAATAGTCTAACAGAGATAACGAAAGTGGAACTATCAGATCTCCTTACCTTCATCCGGAGAACTGAACTGCTGACGGATACCGTAGACAATCGCAATGGACAATTAAGGCTCCGAGTGGAAGTGCGGATATACATATATATATGAATATATATTCGCAGACGCCTTCCAAACCTAACCTAACTTATGATCTATAATTTTGTTTTTTGTTTAGAACTTTACATTCTTTAAATTATATATAATATAGAATTTAGTGTGGATAATAATATATGTATATTATAGTTCTTCGATTCTTCTTTGCTGTTGCGGACGTACGCAGTTTCTTGCCCAGAGTGAGACAAACCCAGTTTTGGGTATTAGAAATTCTCGTTTCTCATATTAACTAGTAAAATTTTTAGTATGTGGTAAAAATCTCAGAGGGACAATTGTCCCGCTTTCTTGCTTCCACCTTCTTTCTTTATTTCTATTCTTTTTTTTTATTGTGGATGCTTGGCGCGTTGTTGTTGCACTCTTAAGAAACGAAGTTATGCAATTGTTAGTGTTTAACGAATGAAATGATATGGGGATCGGCAGAGCAAGCAGAGAGTCGACTTCTCGCAGCTTTATCTCAGATGCTTTAGTGAGAGAGCCGACGTCTCTGCTTTTTTCGCATAACGTAAGTGTAGGTAATTCGGATCGATTTCTGTAAGGCAAACTTTGAGCGCTAAAAACAAGGATTATAGATTTATGAAAAAAATCTTTTAATACAGAATTAAAGCATATTTCTTCCTCTTTTAAAGTTGTTAACTACCAAAGAAAAAAAAATCATAACTTTCTTTTTAATAATTACTAAAGTAACATAACCTCGAAAAAAATGGATTGCATGCAATTCGGATCGAAAAATTGAGTGTGCATGTAACTCGGATCGATGATGTATGTAATTTGGATCAGCAAAATTTATAGCAAATTTTCTTTAATTTGAAGTTTATTTAGATGCAAAAGATAAATTTGGTGTTTAAGAAAAATTTATGTATATAAAAAAAAAATTCATGTATGTATGCGTAAATACATACACACACATACATACAAATAGTTGTGGATCTAGGAAAAGGGAAAGGATTTGAGGTTAAATACCCCTGAACTCACTCCCAACTTCCCCTTATCTTCCCCCCAACTCCACCCTAACTGCCCCCTCCCAACGCCCTCCCCCAACGTCTCCCTAACTCCCCCCTTCCTTACTGATAAGAATTTCATAAATTTGATAGTTGGCCACAAATGAAAAAAAAATTTAAAAAGGAAGAACAAATGTTATCCCCCTTAAGGTAAATCTCTGGTTAAAATTTATAATTTATATTTATATTGACATAATCAAAAATTAAAATGTGGTCTGGAATAAAAAAAAATACCAATCATTTAACACAAACAGTTTTTAAAAATATATTTCATATTGAATTTGACTAAAAATTACTTGTTAGTTTCAAAATTGGTTTAACTCTAAGAAACGCTATTAATTTCAATAAATATTTCAAGAAAAAAAAAATTATTTTTTGAAAAATTATTTATGGAAAATTTTTGACTAAATTTCAAAATATTTTTCAAGTTTATCTAAACTTTGAACTCAAATTCCACAAAAACTTTTTAAGCAAAGGGTCGATCCAAATTACCTCAAACATCACTTATTATATCTAAATCACAACTAAAAAACGTTCATTAACTAAAACTATATAGTTTTTCTCAATTTTGTAATTATGCAAACACTTCATTTGCTAGTAATGCGGATCATCGATCCGAATTATATAAATGTACTTATCAGCAAAAAAGTTATTATTGTTATAAAATTTGTGGGTTTCTTATATTATTTGCAAAGACTTTGTATGAAAATACGCTCACTCTTTGTTTCTTCGCTCGCAACTGATTAATTTATTAATAATACTATCAATACCATTAGAAAGGGAAAATAATTCTCGTTCGTCTCAAAAAAGGACATAATTTTAAAAAATATAATAATAAAAGTTATTAGCAAAACAAAATCGATCCGAATTATATACATCGACCCGAATTACCCTCTTTTACGTTATAACTGAATTTTCCTCTCATGTGTTTTTTACGTGTACTACGTAATTTCGTGCGCGGCAAAAAGTATTGAAGAAGTAATATGAGAAATAATTCGTTAAATATGAAAGATAACTGGAGTAAATTCGTCACTCGTGTCGTTTGTAGTAACTGAAAACACAGAATAAGAGATTACTTTCAATAAATGTTTTCTAATAATTTTCAAATAAACAGCAAAGTTTCACTTCGATCGTGAGTGCCTGTACATACACAATTTTTTTTTTCCATAAGCATGTGCTAGTTTTTTCAGACATTAAAAATATCTTTACTTAACTCAATCTTATATATTTCTTCCATATCACCGACAATTATATCTATTTTTCCACTAGATGCAACCATTTTCGGACTTTCAGATTGCGTTTCACTATTAGACCCATTAAATTTACTATCAAACAAATCCAATTTAAAGAAGAATCTCAATTTATTGCCAAAATTTTCCGACATGGGAGCTATACAAAACTGTATTGCGTTAAGTAACTTATCAGATCTATTCTCAACTGCTTGCATTGAACAATTAATTGTACATCTGTTACGGTCGAATGTACTACCTGAAAGTTACTTTATAAAAAATATTACCGAGTCGCTTTCAAATCAATTTTTTAACGGAGTTATTTCGCTTTCGAATGTAACCATCCATGGCTTGAATAATTTGAGACTCTTGAATGTCAGCGTTCGTACAAAATCCAGCAAAATCTACATGTCAGCCAATTTTACGGCAGAAGGATTGGGCGCAGAGGGCAATATTAATGGCAATTTGGTGCACAACGGAATTAATTTGACACCAGATGGTACATTTAATGTGAAATCAGGTAAGAAAGCGTAAGGTAAACTGAATTTATTTATTTTTTTTTTTTTTGAATTTTTAATGCCTATTTCTATGTACCTAAATTTTTGTAATGTAGACGTGACGGCTGTGAGAACCTCTATTCTAGCTGAAAAATTGACCCATGGACCGCCATATATCCATTACATCCGATTCCACCCGCAAATAAATCCCAGAAACTTGTATATCCATGCAACTGGCCTTTCTCCTGATGCCGGTATCAGTGAGTATATATGATTTTGTGTATATTTTCATCAAAATTTTAAACTTTTCAATGTGTTTTTTTTTTTGCATTAGACGCTATAGTAGTGCAAGTCCTCAGTCAACATTGGCGAACTATTTATACTGAAGGATTGATAAAAGAGAAGCGGAAACAATGGATTTCATACTGGACGGATTTGGCAAACCAAATTGCTTCAGAGCCAGCTCTTATTCATCTGTAATATTTTCTGATAATTGATACATACTGGTTGCTTTTATCAACTATAAATGCAGTTTAAAGTATTTCTATTTAATAAAGTAGCTGTTTTAATTCGAATTTATGAAAAATCAATTAAATATTTGTTTTTAATGTCATGTGGTAACTTACTCAAAGCAAAATTTTATAAAGTTCCTTTGTATTTTCTCACTTCGACATGAATGTACAACGTAATATGAGTTTGTATTTCACATTGATTGACCCATATTCAAGAAGGTTTCTAATTAAAGCAACATAGAGTGATTTTTAAGTTAGAGGGTCTTTAAGGATCTTTCCACAATTTCTCTTAATAAATCCCAACATAGCGTACACTTTAGAAGTGATGTAGTATATATGATTTGAAAAATTTGGTTTTGAGTCAAAGATAATCTCCAAATCTTTAATTACATTTTTACTCTACAAATCAATATTATTCGTAGAAAAGTCAAAGATCCTAGAAGAAGAGCATCTTGAATATGAGACCACAGAACACTTTTCAAGGCAATGAGCAAAGCAGCAACAGTGATTCGCTCGATGACGTGCAAGAAGAAGCACCTGAGAATAATAAAAAACTGTAAGTGCAACACGTGCAAGTGCAATAAACGCAGGCGAATATGGACGAATCCGATCATTTGGATTGAGAGCTGGTGCGGCTGCGTAAGCAGCATGAGATACTTCGATTACGACGAGAGATCGCCATTATGAAACGAGATGAATATGTTGCTGATCGCACAGTGTATGCACCCGTAGACAACGTCGTAGCTGCCGCAACTGCAGATAAAAAAATAGCCACTGCACCCGAATCAAACACATCTGCAGGCAACACTGTCGCCACAGCACCCGCGCACCTCCGAAAAGTCCATTTCCAGGACATTGAGCATGCGATTGTTAAATTCGAGGGAGAAGATCGCACATAAAGTGTTGGTAATTTCCTTGAGCCTTTGGAAGAAGTTTTCCAACAAGTGGGCGCCGATGAGCTATTACGGAACGTTGGGGAACTCTTTGACCGGACACGCTTAACTTTTGCTAAGGCGTGGTTCGTTGACGTACAAGTAACTGAAGACGAACTTCATCAAAGAATTCGGCCGTACCATCAGCCGTCAGGAGATATACCAGTCCCTCAAAAACCGCAACAAGAAACGAATCGAAACTGTCCGCTGTTATATAATGGAGACGGAGGCGATTGCGCACCGAAGCGATGTGGATGGGTTTGAATTGGTAGCTTTTATCCAAGAAGGGCTACACAACCGTACAGGCGATTTAACGCTATTTGGCACCGCAGTGACTATTGACCAGCTGAAGAATTATGTTAACATGTATGAACAGAGGCAAGCAATGCATGGCATCAGGACGGAAACTGACGTAAGGAGTGAGCGATTGATTGTGTGCATTCAAGTAGTCAGAATGGCTGAGTTGTAGTCTATACATTTATTAGTGCAACTACAATTTTATTCCAGAAGATCCAGAAGTGCTACGATATCATATTATATATAAATTTAAGGGGCTGGACGAGCCAAAAATTATCAGATTTTAAATCGGTTAAGCCAATTCCAAAATATTAGCGTCAGAAGTTTTTTTAAATTCTCTCATTGAACAAAGCATTGCATTTATCGTTGTAAAAATCACTGCTTAAGCGGGAGTAAATAATAAATGAGAGAGAGAGAAGACATGAGTAACGGCATCTCTCAGAATTATCCAACTAATTATCTGCATACACAAATAACAAAACAAACACCAACGAGTAGTTTGGTTCTCTTTTAATATTTGTTTTTTCATAAAGAGATTTCTTGAGCAAAAAAAAAAAAAAAATAGCCCCAGTTACTGCCTTACCGACTAGTGTAAATGTATTCTTAAAGAGATCTAAATGCATGCCTGTGAATATAAATGCCGCTTCTGCAGTGTTACCAACCTCTAAATGTAAGATATTTTAAAATGCCGGCCAAAGGGAAAATAAGAAGGAGAAGATTATTATGTAATTTCCGGGTTTAATGACTTGGGCTGGCAAAGCGATTTTCGTTTGCTTACCACAAGTAAGATTAAGAGTTGTGCATCGAAATGAGAGATAACATTGCTCAATTTTAATCTCGTTTAAGAAATTGTAGTTTTTCATTATTAGACACTACAGTACACTCTTTACTCTTGGACTCCACTCTTGGATATCTCTGTTAGGCTAATTCTGTTTGAAGAACGACAAAATTTCTTTGCAGTTTTTTTAAATAATTTCTCTCATAGACGGACACCTCTCTCTGAATAGAACGTCGAGGGGGGTGACAAATTATTTTTTGCTCAGAGTGCAAAATTAATGTTCTAGGGACATCACTGCACACTCTTAAACCCTCAACTTGCATTTCCCTTTCCGCTCATGTACATGTCAACTGTTAATAAATGATTTGAAATGGTAGTTTGACTGTAGAGTTTGCAAGTAAGTGGTACAGTTTTTCTTTGCTTTTGTATTAATTGTTTTTCTATATAATTTTTTCCCGCATCATTTACCATAAATACAAGGTTATTTCCAGTTTACAACTTAGTGATTTCGTTGCCGTTTTATGTCAACGTTAATAAGTTAAAAGTTGCGACGTATATCCAGTTGAATTATTTTGAAGATTGGAGCAGCAAAATGAAATCGTTTTTATTATTATTAACTATTGCTTATATGTGCGGGTGCATGGAGGCCTCAGTTAATGATTTCGGTAAGTTACCAAAACCGGTTTTTTGGTTATAAAAAACTTAAAGTAATGATCTATAATTTCGTTTTTTATTTAGAACTTTACATTTGAAGTTTAAACTTTATGTATATAATATAGAATTTAGTGTGGATTATAATATATATTACGTCTTCCTTCTGGCCGCTACAGATAAGGACCGAGTAGAGAATCGTCATGTTCAAACATTTTTAGGTACTTTTCGTAATCTCTGTGACTCGTTATAAACTGTGTTATATGCTAAATTCTTTCTCTATTTCTTTTATTTAAACATTTTTTAATCTAACCAATTGACGAGTTCTTTCATATATTCTGCAGTGATGCTAATGAAGTTAGCCTATCTTCCTTCGTAATACCTTGGATATCAGGATGTAGCTGATTTGTGTTCCTTCTATCTTAAGCACCAAATGTTCACCTATGTTCACCATCGTTTATAAATTACTATGGCACTATAGCGTAACTAATGGCAATTACTCCAAAATAATCAGACCTTACTGGAAACTTTTTTCAATTTGTTCCAGTCTAAAGTGTATAATATTATTATTAGCCTCTACACACTAAACGTCTTTAAGTATTTTTTTTTATAATTAATTCTACACACAGTATTTTCCATATTACTTTCTCAATGCTTTTTGGCGTGCACGAAATTCATTAACACATTCTGTTGCAGTTTTTGCAGTCTTCTTCTTTCTATTTTGTGTTGGCTTTTCCTCTGTTGATACTTTCCACACTTCATCGGCACAAATACAACGAAGTACACGTATATAATACATGAGAGAAAAATTCAGCCATATGCAAGCAAGCAGAGACTTCTGTGTCGGCTCTCCCACTCGCATGAGATAAAACTGCGAGAAGTCGGTTCTCTGCTTGGTTGTATGCAGCCGATCTCCATATGTCCTCGTTCGCTAAACACTAACAACTGCATAACTTCGTTTCTTAAGAGTGCAACAACAATGCGATTTTCGTTGCAAACTTTTCAATTCACAGCCCCACAAAAGAAGTTTCACTTCAAAAACTATAAACAAAATCTAAATTTCTTGCTGAGCTTGAGAATCGATTATCAGTGGTGAACTTTCAAATGTATTTTATTTCTGATAGAATTCTAAGTTGATTTTAATACTAGTAAGGGGAATTTACTTAACGAATTTTCATTAATTCAAGCATAGACAAATGGAACCAAAACAATTTATTGAGCAATTAAAATTGCACAATAACATTTTACGATATCTTGATAAATTTTATTGTTATTTGTTTGTTTGAAAACATTTAAAATAAACAAAACTCAAAATACGTAGGTAACAAATTAATTAGCCATTGCTTTGGCTTACGAAAAATTTCATAATTTAATTATTTTATGCTCATTTGGATACTATTGTATAGTATGTTCTAAAATGTGTCAATGTAACAATAGCAAAATCATAAAGCGATTAAGGCCTTAGATTAGATTAGCTTGTTCATTTACTGTGTGAAATGTGAAGCAGTTGTAATGACAAAAAACTAAAACAAATATGTGCCAAGGAACTTTTGTTCGAGTGTGACCTTTATTTTATTTTCAATGTTCGCTGTCTGTTGAATATGACAAATTTTTGTGAAACTCTTTTGGTAATTCACATGCAAAAAAGTCGAATGACGTAAAATTTGTAAAGCTAATCAATTTGAGAAAGTTAATTTAAATTAGAAATATCTATTAAAATTACACAGTATTATCTATTTCACTTATTAAGTATTTTCTATTTTTTTCGTAGCTTCAATATTTATAAGATGCATGTAAAAAAACAATTAAAAAAATATTATAAATATATTTCTTGATTTTCACCAGCAATTATGCCGCTAGATGTATCCATTTCCACACTTCCAGCTTCCGGTTTCCCATTAGGCGCACTCAATTCACAATCAGACGTTGTAAACAGAGGACCCGTTAGAAGATTGGCAGACGGTATTGAGATATGTAGCCAAGTATCTTATAAAAAAATAAGAAATAAATGCGCAGAACATATTATCGGAAAGCTGAATTTGTGGGGTGGACTACCTAATACTTACCATATACAAAATACTACCCAGTCATTATCAAATAAATATATGACTGGTGTACTTTCGCTTTCGAATTTAACCTTAAGTGGCTTGAACAATTTGAGAATTTCGAATGTCAGACTTAGGAAAACATTTACCAACAACCCATCCTTCCACGAAATGGATCTGGTAGTCGATTTTAGGGGGAGAAATATGAGGGCGCAAGGCAACATTAATGGCAGTTTGTTATTTAGCGGATTTGAATTGCCACCAAATGGTGCATTTCATCTGAAATCAGGTAAGAAAACGTAAAGTAAACTGAATTTATTTTTGTTTGTAATATTTAATGACTTTTTCTATGTACCAATATTTTTGTAATGTAGACGAGGTTAAAGTGAGAATCAATGTTGAAGTTAAAAGGGTATTCCTTTGGCCACCAATGACATATTTGCATTTCCTCCGAGTCCACCCGCAAATAAGACCCGCAAATTTATATATCTATGCAACTGGCCTTGATCCTGATCCCACTATCAGTGTGTACATATGATTTTGTTTTTAAATTCATCAAAATTTTAAACTTTCCATTTTTTTGTTTTGTTTGCAACAGACGCTGCAATCTTGAAAATCCTCAATAAAAACTGGCGCACTATTTATACTGAAGGATTGGTAAAGGAGTTTCGGAAGCAATGGATTTCATACTGGACCCATGTGGCAAACCGAATTGCCATGAGATCAATTCTTACTCCTCTGTAATCTTTGCTGCTAATTGATACATGCATTTTGATATATTGATTTACTTTGGGTTTGATGGCTTTTATAAACTATAAATGCAGTTTAAAGTATTTTTATTTAATAAAGTAGCTTTTTTAATTCGAAAAAAAAGAAACATATTTCAATTGAAATTTTACTTTCTTCTCTGACCTCACTTTTCTTTATTTTTTTTTATTCAATAAACTGTCAACAAAAAGTTTTCAATAACCCGAATGTCGGATGAAGTAAAAGCAGAATTGTCCGAGAAATCTTGCTGTGTGGAAGAGCAAGTGGCAAGTCTAAAAGACAATGGGAAATTTGCCGACAAGAAAACTTGCCGTGTGTATTCCTAGGAATATCAGCAAGATCTGGCTTCGAAGTGGTCAAAAATATGTTGTATAACAAATATTTGATTCGAATATTTGATAAATAAAAATACTAAATTCATAATATTTACACAAAAAAGAAGCAAAAATTATAGGTATGCATATATTAAATTAAATTATTTACTAGTCGGTAAGGCCCCAGTAACTGGGATTATTTTTTTTGCTCAAGAAATCTCTTTATGAAAAAACAAATATCAAAAGAGAACCAAACTAATCGTTGGTGTTTGTTTTGTTATTTGTGTATGCAGATAATTCTGAGAAATGCCGTTACTCATGCCTTCTCTCTCTCTCTCTCTCATTTGATGTTTACTCCCGCTTAAGTAATGATTTTTACAACGATGAATGCAATGCTTTGTTCAATGAGGGAATTTTAAAGAACTTCCCACGCTAATATTTTGGAATTGGCTAAACCGATTTTAAATCTGATCTATCTTCAAGCTCTTTAAATTGATATATAATATGGTATTGTAGCACTTCTGTATCTTCTGGAATAAAATTGTAGTTACACTAATAAATGTATAGATTATTATTTATGAAAAGTTAAAGGAGTTCAAAATGATCACTAAACGAAACGTTTCTTATATTATTTTGTGTGTATTTTGTTTTGTTTGTTTTTTTTTTTATCGTATCATGAGTGAATACATAATTCATATAGTTTGCGCACTCTAGCATTGAAATGTTTTGTGTTTCGTGTTATGCTCGTGTACATAACCACAAGGGTTTCATTCATTGAGCAAACGATTCGTGAAACGTATTTATTTTCGTTCCTTGATCTCATGTGTTTTGTGATTACAACAACCACATGACTTCATTCGCTTGCTTAGACGAACTTGTCTCGTATTATGCCAATAATAGCAATAACAATGCTTTGAGTTATTATAACAACCACATGACTTCTACAGCATAAGCAGTAATAGAAACTTATAAGCAGGGAACGGAAAAAAGGCAAAATAAAATTTTCTATCTATACTTATCATATATTGAAATTTCCGATTTTGGTATAGTATGAGAAAAAAAAATACAGAAATATTCTAAAAATCAATTATAATAGATTTAAAATTTTATTTTGACTTTTTTTCTGGTCCCTGCTTATCAGTTTCATGGTCAAGTGTTCATTAAACTTACCACACAAAAAGAATTAAAAGTTAGATTTGACTGGGATATTTTGAATCCATAAATAAATGCATAAAGTATTAATGAACACACTTAAAGTTTATAAAAATTCATCCTCCATTTCACATACGTATTTTACCAAAAAACATACTCTATGTCAAAAATCAATTTTTCGGGACTTCTAGTTGGCACTACCTCCTTCAATCAAAAACGTGTGTTCCGGACAAATAATTGATATGCTCAAATTTAAATTCGTGTTGGAAAATTTAAGAAAAATTTAATGAGGGAAGCGTAACTAAAACATTCTAGAAGTCACTAGACTTGTTAACTGTTAATAATTGATTAGAAATGGTAGTTTGACTGTAAAGTTTGCAAATACGTGGCACAGTTTTTGTTTGCTTTAATTGTTTTTCTCTATAATTTTTTCCGCATCATTTACCATAAATACCAGGGGTTTTCCAGTTTACAACTTAGTGATTTCGTTACCGTTTCATGTCAACGTTAATAAGCTAAAAGTTGCGACGTGTATTCAGCTGAATTATTTTGAAAATTGGAACAACAAAATGAAACCGTTTTTATTATTATTAACTATTGCTTATATGTCCGGGTGCATGGAGGCCTCACACAATGATACCGGTAAGTTACTAAAACTGGGTTTTTGGTTATAAAAAGTTTAAAGTACTGATCTACAATTTAATTTTTTGTTTGGAACTTTGCATTGTATTGTATTAGAGAGGTTTATGTATTTGTACCGCGATCTATAAGATCCTTCTTCTCTATCTAGTCTGATTTGCCTAGAGTGCCTTTATCCAGTCCAGTCTCCCTCAAGAATTTGAGTATTGCGCCCGGATCTATGGATGCTAGTTCTGTACTGGGCACTTCGTACATACCCATATATTTCATTCTTTTGTGGAAAAGCGCCTAAGCCTAATATCATTCTAAGTTGATTTTAATACTAGTAAAGGGAATTTACTTAACGACTTTTCATTAATTCAAGCATAGGCAAATGGAACCAAAACAATTTAGTGAGCAACTAAAATTGCACAAAAACATTTTAGGATATCCTTGATAAAATTTTTTTTTTATGATAGCTTGTTCATCTACTGTGAGAAAAGTGAAGCAGTTGTAATGATAAAAAACTAAAACAAATATGTGCCAAGGAACTTTTGCTCGAGTGTGACCTTTACTTTTTTCCAATGTGCGCTGTCTGTTGAATATGACAAAATTTTTGGGAAACTCTTTTGGTAACTCACATGCAAAAAGATGTAAAATTTTTAAAGCTAATCAGTTTGAGAAAGTTAATTTAAATTAGAAATATCTATTAAAATTACAAATTATTATCTCTTTCACTTATTAAGTATTTTTTATTTTTTTTTTTTGTAGCTTTAATATTTGTAAAAAGCACGTAAAAAAAATCGTAGCAAGTTCAAGTCCTTTGGTTTTTTTTCACTAGCTTGTGCTAGTTTTTTCATACATTAAAAATAACTTTACTTAACTTAACATTATATATTTGTTCATTTTCACCGGCAATTATGCCACTAGACGAATGGATTATAACACCTATTGGTTTAGACGCATCCGACTTACCAAGTGCAGGACCCGCTGTACACAGAGGACCCCTTCTTCGAATAGCAGACGGTCTTGAGATATGTAGTATCGAATATGCAAACAATAAAAAACTAAGAAATGAATGCGCAGAAAATACTTTACGAAAGGTGGGGTGGAGAGAACCACCTAATAGTTACAATATACAAAATATTACCGAGCCATTATCAAATAAATATATGACCGGTGAAGTTTCGCTTTCGAATTTAAAGTTAAGTGGCTGGAGCAATTTGAGACTCTCAAATGTCCAACTTAGGAAAGAAATTAACAGCGAACGATACTCCGACGAAATCCACCTGGTAGCCAATTTTAAGGGGAAAAATATGAGAGTACGAGGCAATATTAATGGCAATTTGTTGTTTAGCGGACTCGAATTGGCACCAAATGGTACATTTAATGTGAAATCAGGTAAGAAAGCGTAAAGTAAACTGAATTTATTTTTCTTTGTAATTTTTAATGAATTTTTCTATGTACCTAAATTTTCGTAATGTAGACGAGGTTACTGTGAGAATCAGTGTTACAGTTAAAAAGTTGTTATATTGGCCACCAATATCACTTTTGTATTTCCGCAAAGTCCACCCGCAAATAAAACCTTCAAATTTGTATATCTATGCAACTGGCCTTGATCCTGATCCCACTATCAGTGTGTATAAATGATTTTGTTTTTAATATCATCAAAATTTTAAACTTTTCAATGTGTTTTTTTTTTTGCTTGCATTAGACGCTGGAGTCGTGCAAATCCTCAATAAAAACTGGCGAAATATTTATACTGAAGGATTGATAAAGGAGTTTCAGAAACAATGGGTTTCATACTGGACGTATGGGGCAAACCAACTTGCCATATCATTGGCTCGAATTCCGTAATCTTTGCTGATAATTGGTACATACATTTTGATATATTGATTTTCTTTGGGTTTGGTTGCTTTTATAAACTATAAATGCAGTTTAAATTATTTTTATTTAATAAAGTATCTGTTTTAATTCGAATTTATGAAAAATCAAATAAATTTTTGTTTTTAATGTAATGTGGTAACTTACTCAAAGCAAATTTAGTAAAGTTCCTCTGTATTTTTTCGATTCGATATGAATGTACAACGTAATATTGGTTTGTATTCCCCATTGATTGCAGAGAATGTAGCTGAGTCAATGACGAAGCGCGGCAAAGAAAAATATGTACAGAATATGCACCACTGAAGCTTAGGTTTTTTGTAATTAGAAACACACAAAATCACATTTTTGCATTTAAACTGCAAACCAATTAATTTTTGAAGTGAAACTTCATTAGCGAGGGTAAATTGAAAGTTTTGTAACGGAAATCGCATTGTTGTTGCACTCATACGAAAATAATAAGAAACGAAGTTATACTGTTGTTAGTGTTTAGCGAACAAGGCCAGATGGGGATTGGCTACATACATACAATCATGAAGATAGTCGACTTCTCGCAGTTTTATCTCATACGCTTTAGAAAGAGAGCCATAGATGCCTCTGCTTTATTGCATGTAGCGGAATTTTCCTCTCTTGTGTTATATACGTAAACTACGTCGTGTTTGTGCCGTTAAGTGTAGAGAGTATCAACAGAAGAAAAGCAACAACAAAATAGAGAGAAGAAGACTGCAAAAGCTTCAAGAGAATTTGTTATTTGCTTATTTTCAAATAAACAACAAAGTTTCACTAATTCAGTGCATTTCTTAAATTTTTTTATTTTGGCAATCAGCTGTTAAGCTTGAAGCTCAACAAAACTGTGGAAAAGGGGACTAATATAGAATTCCTTTATTTATTCCTAAGAATATCCACAAGATCCGGCTTCGACGTGGCCAAAAATATGTTGTGTAATAAATATTTGATTGAACCACATATTTCAAAATAAAGTGCGTGCTCTGTAATGGGCTGTACTTCATTTTATTATTTAAAAAGTAACAAAAAAAAAAAACGCGTTAGAACAGTTATGAAATTACAATAATAAACATTAGCGAAATATAATACAGGGTGCACATAGCTTATATGCAACTATTATTTAATTAAATAAAAATACTAAATTCATAATATTTACACAAAAAAGAAGCAAAAATCATAGGTATGCATTCGCTGGCTTAGACGAACTCGGCTCGTGTTTTCCGTTGTTTCATATGCTAGTAATAGCAATAACAATGATTTGAGTTATTACAAAAACCACATGACTTCTACAGCATAAGCGGAAAAAGGCAAAATACAAATTTTCTATCTATAGTTAGAATTGATATTGAAATTTCCGATTTTGTTATTTTTGACTATGTTGCTTGACTATGAGAAAGAAAAATACAAAAATATTTAAAAAATCAATAAATACTATAGATTTTAAATTTTATTTTGCCTTTTTTTCCGCTTCCTGCTTATCAGTTTTATGAGTTGTTTTTTTACGATGAGACTCTCGCATGTCAAACTTAGGAGAAAATCTACCTTAAATTTACCATCATTCCACGAATTCCACCTGGTAGCCAATTTTAAGGGGAAAAATATGAGGGTACGAGGCAATATTAATGGCAATTTGTTGTTTAGCGGATTCGAATTGACACCAAATGGTACATTTAATGTGAAATCAGGTAAGAAAGCGTAAAGTAAACTGAATTTATTTATTTTTTATTTTTAATGACTTTTTCTATGTACCTAAATTTTTATAATGTAGACGAGGTTAATGTGAAAATCAGTGTTGTATTTACAAGGATGCACATTTTGTCACCAGCGACGTATTTGGATTTCCTCAAAGTCCATCCGGAAATAAAACCTTTAAATTTGTATATCTATGCAACTGGCCTTGATCTTGATCCAGCTAAAAGTGAGTATATGTGATTTTGTTTTTAAATCCATCAAAATTTTAAACTTTTCAATGTGTTTTTTATACTATTTATACTGAAGGATTGATGAAGGAGAAGCGGAAGGAATGGGTTTTAT
Organism: Toxonevra muliebris; assembly: GCA_963691655.1. Taxonomy (NCBI): domain Eukaryota; kingdom Metazoa; phylum Arthropoda; class Insecta; order Diptera; family Pallopteridae; genus Toxonevra; species Toxonevra muliebris. The sequence continues at coordinate 7,208,346 of OY829329.1, read as the reverse complement.
ACTGGACGGATTTGGTAAACCAAAATGCCATAAGCTCAAATTTTACTCCTCTGCAATCTTTGCTGCTAATTGATACTAACATTTTGTTATATTGATTTTCTTTGGGTATGGTTGCTTTTATTAATGAAAAATCAAATATTTATGTACGGTAGCAATGTTTTTGTTTAATAAAACGTGGTAAAAATTAGAAACTTTAATTTTTTATCAGAATTTTTGTTTTAATTTCCTAAAAAATATTTATTTGTTTAGCAGGAACCAAAATTAGAATCCTAAAGTCGATGTTATGTACTTGGAGTGAAAATAATGGAGTTGTGTAGTTACGGTCATGTAATGGTAGTCGTGAATTGAAAACAAATTAACTTGTTTATATAGTATCGTAAAATTTTTAAAAACTTGAAAAACTTGAGAAAATGCGTTATAAAAATGAATGAATTCATTATATGAATAAGCCCCAAAAATTACTAAAACAAATAAAAACTACTGAAAACTACAAGAAAATATGAGAAATGAAGATTAGAAATGTGAAAAAGCTTAGAAAAAAAAAATGCAAAATAAAATTTAAATTTGTGAATTTTATTTAGGGTAGCCAGGTGTATTGATTTTGTAAGTTTTTTTATTTTTTGACTTTTTTGCGTTTCTTACAAAAATAGAAATTTCAAAAATTATGAAAACCGTTTGTTATTATTTGATTTTGTAGTACTGATTTTTAAGTCTACATTTTCAAATGATATAATTTGATTACCATAACAGTATTTTAAACGAAAAATATTGATTTAAAAAGTCTTTTTAATGAATTAACTACTTAGAAATAAAAAAATTTCGGATATAAATTTCCGACATTTTTGATTCCTTACACGATATGATTTATCATTTTAAAGAGGCAGGAAAGAATAGGCTTGCCCCAGAGATTTTGGGCTTTTTATAAAAAAATAGTTTTTATATGAGTATATGTAAAGTTCTACACAGACTGAGGAACTTGAATCAAAGAAATTCTCAAAATCTATGAATGTAATGAGCAACTGCACTGATTTGTACTGATTTTTGAGTTCGATTCAAGCTAATTGTACTGATTTCCAGTTGGTAAGATGCAAAACGTCTTACTTCACCGGAAATCAGTTACAAAGTGAAGTTGGCTGTGCTTTCAGTACTCTTTTGTTTTATTTCTTTTAGAACTTTTAACGAAACTAAGAGATGGCCATGGTTATAATCGAGTTTTTTTTTGAATCATTAAATGAAATCAATCCCCGAACTCCCTTGAATACGCTAGTGACTGCTAGTGTGCTGAGTTATTTCATGCTCAAAGATATGCGGTTAAACACAATTAAGTAATTCAGTTTAGTTTTACTTAATCAATTCAGTTTTATAAAATGCATGCTTTTCCATTTCAATATCTACTTTTTTTTTAATTGAACTACAATTTTCATTGAATGTAAACGTAATTTTTGCAATATTTTTTTTTTATTTTTTTTTTAGCATAAAAAAACAAGTTGCATTTTAAAATAATAATTGTATACATATACATATTCATCCATTGGCATAAATGATTGAACTTAATAATATTAAAACCAGTGAGTCAAGTGTTAATTGTAAGCAGATACTTGCAGCATTTCCAACACACTGCAACGATTCGTAGTACAAAAACGTCACGGTCCGTTCGAAATATAATAGTAAAGTGCAGAGAGAAAAAGTTTTGAAAATAAGAAAGGATTTCAATTATTTGCATTTTTTTTTTATTTATAAAAAATGCAACGGTTATTTGTGAATTTTTTATTATTATACAGTTGTAATGTATTTATTTGTGTTGCGATAGCTGAAGATGAATTGAATTCTACCACAAACACTTTATCAGCAACGTCACCTTTGTTGACAACAGCAACAGCTACAATTGATGCTGATTCATCCTCAATTACAACAGTAGTGCCACCGATATCATCTTCAACGGTTACAAATGCCAAACAAATAAAATATTTAACAGGTGTGTGATTTTTGTTCTTTTTTTTTTTTTTAAACTAAAATGTGTGTACAGGCGCTCACGGTAGAAGTGAAACTTTTTTCAATAAAAGTTTTCTAATAATTTTCCATTTAAAAATCACATAAAAAGAGATTGAGAAATGAATGGTTAAAAAATTACGCATACTGTAAATTGTGAGGTTATACACGTGATGTTTTAATAATAAGGACCAACAAATTGAAATGGCTAATTTTGGTTATTAGAAAATATTTAAGTACATACTTACAATGCTCATTGGCACTATTTTCTCCAGTTGAAGCATTATCTTCCATATTTATCGAATTATTTTCCATATTACTATCTCAATACTTTTTGGCGTGCACGAAATTCATTACCACATTCTACTGAAGTTTTGCAGTTTTCTTCTCTTTTCTATTTCGTGTTGCTCTTTTTCCGTTAATTCTCTCCACACTTATCGGCACAAACATGGCGAAGTACCCGTATATAACACATGAGAGAAAGTTCAGCTATATGCAATTATGCATAGAGATTCTCTCACTAAAGCACATGATATACAAATGCGAGAAGTCGTCTCTCTACTTGATTGTATATAGCCGATCCCCATACGACTTCATTCGGTAAACACTAAATATGGAATTCCATGACGTTTGCGTTTGCGTCGGACTGCGTTTGAATGCGGCTGACAGCTAAATTGAACTAGTTGCTTTTATATGCAGCGAATTTCATTGTCTTGCGCATGCGTCGGATTGCCGCATTAAAAAGCAAAAAGTTGAAAAATTTTTTTTTGTTTAATGCGGTGGCATAAATTTTAATAGAAAATTTTTCCCATTTTATTCGAAGAGAAAGAAACGAAAGAAGATTTATTCTGTAAAAGATATAAATTTATTATAATCAATTAAAAAATGTATTGTGAGACACTTATTAAAGAAGTAAAAAAAAATAAGTTTTTTAATTTGGAAAGATTTTTTGCAAATTTCTTCTAAATTTGGCAGTTCACATTTCTAATTAATTATTAAAATTGATAGGCTTTGAATGAACAATGATGGCAAAAGAATGCCAAAAAGTTCATAGAACTAGCAGATCAGACGATCGTTTTGGAACCCGCTACGGTTCCTCATCAGTGATCTTTGTGATAGTTCTCTCATTTCAACAATCTATATGAGTGAAAATACTGTAAAGTAAATGAGAATTACAAAGACAGTTGTTTTCATTAAATACTACCGTTCTATATGCTTTTTGCATTCTTCTTTGACACTTTGGTCAGATTTTCTGACATCTAATATGAACCGTGTCTGTTTTTCGTATGAACAATTTTTAAAAACTCTCACAGAAAGTTCTTTTATTTCAATTTTAAGTTTCCCTTCTTCATTTTCAAGCGTATTTCAGAATTTTTCCCTCATTTGCAGGTTTATTTCAATATTGTTTCTCCATATCTCATTGATTTTCTAACTTTTGGTATTTTTTTTTGTGTTTAAAAAATAAATCTTATATGATGGAATTTCAATATTGACGTCAATCGATAAGCAACTGACATATGTTCCTCTCTATAAATAAACAATTGAATTTATTTTTTTATAAATATTTATTATTCATATACTGTTTGTTACATAGACGCGCAATAAGTAAATATTAATTATGTTTGATTATTTGGCCTAAATCTCTTAAAGTAGTTAACCTTCGAAATGCTTATAATTCTTAACAATTTAGATCTTATTAAATTGATACAATTTTTATATACATACCTACTCGTACATACTTAAATGTAAACTTCCAGCACAGAGAATAATATTGTTAATTAATTTTGTTTTTGTTTGAAAAAAAAAAAAAAAAACATAAAATATAATTGCTTAAGGAGCTTATTAAAATATTAATAAAAAAACATTAAATAACAGAATAATTAAAATTGCAATGTATTAAGTTGTCAACAAAGTTGTTAAGAATTAGTTAGTAATTTCTAAATGAAGAAAAAGTGTGAAAGTGTTATGTTTATTGTCTATGATTATTGTTACACTATGCAATACAATTTTTCATTTTCTTATATTTGATTATATTAGAAAACAGTGATGACAAATTAGAGCTTTTCGCGCTATATTTAGTGAATTATTGTGGTCTGTAATACTTTTTTTTTGTTAAAAACAACCTAAAAAAGCATTAAATTAATTAATTTTTATTTTACTTACGGTTTTTCTAAATTTGTTACAACGACACAATATTATAAAATAAAGAAAAAATATCCAGTGCCTTGTCAATAAAGAAATGAATGTTGACATTCACGTCGGCATCGGCATTGTGACACGTTTTAGTATGGGATAATTGTCAACACAAGTCGCAAATCTCATGAAGTTCTTAAAAGTCTAGATATTTCTTTTTAGTGAATACTACGTAGAATAAAAAAATGCAGATGTCTATATAAAACTAAGTTGTTTTTCACTCAGCGCTTTTTTGTTAGCGCTTTTTTATTTAAATTAAGTCCTTTCTACGTGCTTTTTTGTTTCATATAGAGCTTTTTGATTTTGAAAAGCTGGCATCACTGTCAGAAGCATTATTCCTCTCTCTCTCTATTTCTCTCTCTTTATTCTTAGTTTTCTCTCTCTCATTAGATTTACATGCTCTAAAATTTAACCCATTCTTTAACCACACCCAAATATTGGATTTCTTTCCTAACAGCTACAAATTTGAAATTGCATTTACAGATGCAAATTCAATTTGGAATTCAATTTCGTATTATCTTATTGAAAATAAAACGTTCTTAAGTAACCTGTAAGGCAAAATGATGGCAAAAAGTTTCTATCGAGATCAACGTATAATTGTTGGAAAGACAACGTGTTCCGAAATAATATTTCCTTTAACTTCAACTCTTTTTCTCTCTCTCTATATTTCTTTCCAGCCGATGATCTACCCGCTTGCCAATATAATTCAACCAACTTTAATGATTGCCTATTAAATTTATTTAATATAATGGTTCCACGCCTTAAGGATGGTAATCCAGAACTTAATATACCATCGCTGGACCCATTCACTTTAAATCGTACTACCTTTCAATATACGAATGGTGTTGTTAGTGGGCGTATTATATTACGTAATGCATTGGCCTATGGTTTCTCAAATGTTCGATTCAAAACAATGGACATGCAAGTGAATAATAATGAAATTAAGCTAAGTCTTAAAAATGAGGCACCACAAGTGAATGTTATTGGTAACTATAAGGCTGAGGTACTAATAAATAATGTACGTTTGCGACCGAGGGGTACATTCAATATAACAATGAGTAAGTATGAAATGAAATTTTGTATGAAAAGAAAAAATAAAAAACATTTAATTTTTATTTGCAGTGAATGTCAATATAGATCCATCGGGCGAGGGTGTTTTCTATGAAAATAATGGTCATCGTTTTGTGCGTCTTACTAAATTTGATGCTGATCCAAAAATTAAAGATTTTAAATTTACTGCAACTGGCATTTTTCCAGATCCCACATTGAGTAAGTTTTGCTAAAATATAAATAATAATTAATTTGCTATTTTTTTTTTTGTTTTTAATTTTTACATGTAGATGAAATCGCCTTAAATGTTGTCAATCAATATTGGCGCGATATTTTCCGCATTTTTCTACCCGAGACACGTAAATATTGGGCGCCAATGATATTACGTATAATGAATGAAGTACTAAGTGTTGTACCATTCGATAATTTCGTTAAGGAGAAGTGAATAAAATAAATTTCAGACATATGTAAATGGAAATTGGGACATATGAAATTATTGAAAAGCAGCTCTTTCAGAGTTTGAGTTCTTAAAACAGAAAACTTACATTGTATTCATAGTGAAACCATATTCGAAAATAGCGGTTGTTATTCAGTATTTGAAAATACGTAATTTTAAATACATAATTTGAGAATTTTAATAAAGCTCAAAATAAAATGCTTCAAGGGTTTTTTGGATTAAATTGTAATTGTAATATATGTAAAGGGGATATAAATAATATGTAATATGAGAGACTGATGAATAAGCGCTCTACAAACATCTATAATTTTTCAATAAACACTCCAATCTTTTTAAAAATATTCTTTCATAACCGATGGCTTTTATTTTTAATCTTGGGCAATTTCTTAAACGATATGATAAAAAATAGCAACACAACTGCTATGGTGATAATTCCACGCATTTTGATGAAGACCGTCTAGAGGTGATCTAAGGAACTAGAGAGTTAAATTTGAATTCGTTGATTTGCCACTCGTAGCACGATTGTCAGCCATATTTTGTTTTCAATATAACTAATATTACACCACATCTATATATAAACACCAAATACAAAAAAACGCAATACACCTCGTCTTCTCTTTGTTCCCCTCCACAAAACCGTTTAACCAAAAAAAAAAGAAGTGAGAGAAATCGTCGTTCCGTAGTCGTAAACGAAGCCGAGTAGCCAAAAGCACATCATTTATTTACTACAAATAATGTGCAATTGTTATCAAATGAGAGAGTATTAATTGAAAAGGAAGAGATCAAGAGAGCAAGAAAATCTAAGAGCAAGTTTGTTTTCTTTGATTTTATTCTCCCTATAGTGTTTTTGCACGAACAAGGGGAGGTGAAAGTAGTTTCGTTTAACATCTTACGCATATTTTGCGGCATACGAAATATTCATTAAAAAAAAAAAAAATTATTATACGGGAGCAATTCATTTTAGATTTTTATGGATCATATAAAGGCAATCTACTGGCTGAGTCAAGTTTGTAATTAAAGATGTTGAAAAATCCAGTTTAATGTGAAAATACAGAGTAAAACTATGAAACAGAAAATCTCCAAAATACACTAAGTAATCTACTGAAAGAGAAATGTGATGAAATGTGCTGTATAACTATAAAAGGTATACCTATATAACTAACTTATTTGCGTATACTGGATACCAAATTGACCTAAAAATGCGTTCAATTATAACCTTGAAACATATATGTATGTACATATAAAATGTTATAATATTAATAAAAATAATTCGATATTTTTTCCAGCTCATTTAACATGCACAAAGAAATCAATGAAAGCAAAAGTGAAAAACATCAGAAAAAAAGAAACATAATTAAATTAAAACAAACAAATAATTTAACAAAAAACAATAACAACAACAATTTAAATTAAGTGCATACATACTCGCTATAATTTTACAAACATACATATCGTCGCCTGAGAGCTGATTTGGCGTACAGGGGTACGAATACGTATACACATACGACAAATAAATTCTCGCTGTATACTATTCCACTTGTTTTGCCTGTTTTTAATTTTAGCCCAAAATTAGTATTGGCCGCAGATGCAAATGCCTGTGATTTATTTTTTTGAAACATGCTTTCGATTTTTTTAAAGTGTTTTTTTTCATGTTATGGTGTTTTTTTTTTCATTTTATGGTGCTTGCTATTGAACTTGTCAATTGTTTTTTTTTTTCTTGAGATTGTTGTTAATAAAAATAAAGCGTACATTTATTTTTTTGTGTTAATTTATTTTTAGGTCTAGAAAATATTGCTTAAATTCAATGAAACAAAAAAAAAACCTTTTTTTTTATATACAAATTTATGATTTTTTTTGAAGAACAAAAATCGAAGTCTTTGTTGTCTTGGATTTCGTAGTTTTTTTTCCCATGCACATAAATAAATAAGTAAATAAATAAACTTTAATTGTGAACAATTAAAAATAATAAATTGCAAACAACTATTTCTAGAATTATTTACTATAATTACAATTGACAGACATGTAGAAATGTCACAAAATTGTAACGCTTTTTGCATACAAAATATATATAAAATATTATATATTTTTTTTTTAATTTGCAATTTAATTTAAATGCTTGATATATATATATTTTTATTGGTTTAAAAAAAAGCAATTAATTGTTTATTTATTATTGTACTTAAGTGGTCCGAGGACTTTAAAGTCATTAATGTAAGTTACTAATGGTACTAGCTGTTAGTTTATTATTCATAAACAACAATGGTATGGTAAGTTCTAGCATAAAAACAATGGCATGATAACCTACTGCGAGTAAGTACCGCATGAAATTAAGGTATTGATATGTATATGCAAAAGCTGGCTTATAATTCGACCAATGTATTTTATAAGACGAAAAAAAAAACATGTGATCTGTTTTTTACAGTTGTATTATTATATACTATTTTTATCTAATTATTTTCTAAATGCTTTTTGGTGCTCACGAAATCCATCACCACATTCTGTTGAAGTTTTGCAGTCTTCTTCTTTTTATTTTGTGTTGCTTTTTTCCGTTGATTCTCTCTACACTTATCGGCAAAAACACGACGTAGTACACGTATAAATCAAGCAGAGACGTTGACTCTCTCATTATAGTACATGAGATAAAACTGCGAGAGTCGACTCTCTGCTTGATTGCATGTAGCGGATCTCTATTTGTTCCTGTTTTGCTAAACACTAAAAACTGCATAACTTCGCTTCTTAGTCTGCTTTTACATACACCGAAGAAGACATGATTTCTGTTGCAAAATTTTCATTTTTTTTATTTAGTTAAAAAAGTTTCAAACCAAAAAAAAAAAAAAAAAATATTTGTTAATTTTTTCAGTGTCGATTGTAGGAAATTTGTTAAAATTTTAAGAACTATCATCAATATATCACTAATGAGAAACTGTGGCAGGTTTCAAAACAAGCATATAATCTGTTGGTTTTGCATAAATTTTTGTTACTCTCTCTGGCAATTATTATTCATTACAGTCATTGAAAATCTCACAGAAAATCTATTTTATTGTACAGATTATTCGTTTTCCTGGTAAGTTGACGATTTATATATTTATATGCATAATGAAAAGTTATTCATTTCCTTTATTGTCATGTAGAATTCTCCATCGATATAATCTATTTAATTATAGATAGTTTATACATATTTTAATTACATGTTGTGGTATATAGACCTTTAAAAAAGTTTCTTGAACTTAGTTTTTGAGAAATCGGGAAATATTTTTCAACTAAATTTAACATGCTATTTTTTATTTGTCAATTAAGTATTATTTAATAGTATTAAATTAATACTAGTAATAGTTGTTAAGATTTTTTTCGACAACAAAAATACTTCAGGCTATAAAATTCATTTTATTGCATACACTGTGTACAAGAATTTATTTAGTTTTTTTTTTTTTTTTGTAATATAATACATACCTACATATAAATATTTTTTTTTTTTAATTTTTATATATTTGTACGTATGTATTATGTCCATTTGTTTGTTTATATGCGAGTATTTCTTTACTGTCCAATTGCCAATTTAAGTGTAAATCACGTTTCACCTTGAAGTTGTCAACAAAATTTGCATAAAAGTTAATTTTGAGTACCGACATATAACTACCTACATATTTACTTTGCGTATTTTATTAAAAAGAATAAAAAATTAATTGATTGTTTTGTTTCGTTAGTAAGTTACATTATTTTATACTAATTTTATAGAAAAAAACTCAACGTTATTATAACAAAACTAGACCTATCAATCCGTAACAATCATTAACGAGAAGCAATCTATAAAATCATGGACGAAATAATTCCTTCTAGTCGATGAAAGATGGCTGTACTTATATCAACTTAGAATTGCCTGAGTAGTATTAATGAAAGACTTTGAAAAATAAAGTATTCGAAGTGTAGCCTTTAAAGAATTTACCTCTGGGTTACAGTATTTCATAGTTTGTCCTCGAATTTTAAGCATTCGTACATATTCCGATTTCAAAGATGCCCAAGACCAAAATGAAAATTTGTTTTCAATTCCGATTCCGTTCTTAACTATGACTTCATAATCTTGCTCTATCTCAGGGTTGATATTACATTTTTTTTATGGTTTTCAAGTCATGAGAAATCAATGAGAAATCAAACGACAAACTCTTTAATATTGCTCAATTGTAATCAGTTTTTATATGCTTGGGAAAGTTTAGGGTAAATTGGCTAACTCTCTACTTATATCATTACATGAAAAAACTTGACCAAAATATAAGACTGAAAAAAAAACAAAAATATGTGTAGGGGCTTGAAAAAATGCATTTTTTTGGATTTTACTATTTCAAATTCAAACAAATTCTCTCATTCTCTTTCTTCGGTTGGGAATATGACATATTGAAAACCAAGCATTAGTGGTGCTATGCAAGTCTGCAATGGAAACCGCGTTGTTGTTGCACTCATACGAAACTAAAAAGTATCGAAATTATGGAGTTGTTAGTGTTTAGCGAACGAGAACAAATGGGGATCGACTACATACAATCATGCAGAGAGTCGACTTCTTGCAATTTTATTTCAAGTGCTTTAGTGAGAGTCGGCTCTCTGCATAATTGCATATAGCTGAACTTTTTCTCTTATGTAAAGGCTCTGGCACATAGAGTCCGTTGTGTACGTGAGAGCGAAGTATACAACTGACACGAAGTAAGCAAAGGAGAGAGGATATACAATCACATAAATCATTTACAAAATTAATCAGCTGCCACACTCTCAGCTCTCTCTCAACGTACGGTAAAGTTGAGAGTTGCCCAACTTCTTTCGATACGTCAACGTATACGTTTCACATACGATTTCATATATTTTATAGTAGTTTTCAGTTGTATACTTCGCTCTCACATACATAACGGATTATGTGCCAGAGCCTTTATATACGCGTACTTCGTCGTGTATGTGTCGATAAGTGTGGAGAGAATCAATGGGGTAAAAAGCAACACCAAATAGAGAAAATAAGACAGCAAAAACTTAAACAGAATGTGTTTTTAATAATTTTCGAATAAACAAAAAAGTTTCACTTCTACCGTGATTTGGGGCAACAATTAAAGAAAAACTTAAATTTTCATTGTGAGTGATTACTTTCCTCACGTCATTATACTTCATATAACAAGAAAAACATAAATTAACAGAAACGAAATTTTGATACAAACAAAAAAAAAAAAAAAAATTCAGAAAACCTCCCCTCTCCCCGTCGAAACTTTTTTCTGCGTACGCACCTGATTCAGTACATATGATAGAATGTGATGTGAATCTCTAGAGCTTGCCAAGTATAATTTTTTTTGTTACTTTTTTATGTTTGGTGATCTATTCTAACAGCAACAACTCCATAGTTAACATTAAGTAGAAAAAAAATTATAGTTTAATGGTTTAATTAAAAATTCAAAGCACAACAGAAAATTAACTGTCAAAATATGTTAATATTCGATTGACTAGTAAAATTTATTGTGGTTTTGTCGCTTATCAAATTGTCTGTTTTGCTGTAACCGGCAAATCTGCAATGCGACGTCCAGCTTTCTAGACTGAAGCTTTAAAGCTTTTTCAAATGTGACTAGTTGTAGCGATCGTGCTTTTCTTTTTACCACCACCAATACCAGCACCAACATTAATTGCAGCCAAGTTTTTTGCGTGTTGCCAAAGATTTTGTGTATGCGGTTAACCGCTTTATATTTTTCAAATTTCAAACTTTAATACACAAGCAAAAACAGAAAACTTATTGCAGTTGATAGCGGTGTATAAGCCAAAACAAAAAATATAGGTATATTTTGTTTGAATATTTTTTTTGGTATAAAAACTTATAAATAAACGTATTTGAAGCTCATTTAAAGATTTACAATTGAACGGCGTTGACGACAATACAAGCACAAAAAAAAAAAGAAGAAAAAAAGTGAACATTGGGAAATAAACGAATTTAAACTGCTTAGTTTTTGAACTGTTGTGATTTTTCGTGAGCGATAATTTTTTTTTGGTAATTCGTGTGGCAATTTTTGTTTTTAGTTTTTTCCTTGATTAATGCAGTAGTTGCAAATATTTAACAGCACATATAACATATAGCAACAAACAGAAAACAAAGCGTCAAAAAGTGAAGCCGGTTTTTCTTTTGCCTTCTTTTAAGTTTTTTTTTTTTTTGTTTCAATACTAACTACATATGAGTACATAAAGTATCTAGATACAATATTTATATGTACATAATATAAATTTGTGTGCATATTACGCAAAAAACTGTAGTTTTAAACGGAAAAGTTTTTTTGTTTTCTAAACGAGTTTAAATCAAAAACAAACAAATAAAAAAATAAATTTTGAATTAAATATTTTTTCCATTTTAAAAAGTAAAAGTGTTAAATTAACAAGAAAATAAAAAAAAGTTTAAGGATTTCCATACAAAAACTAAGTAAAAATGCAATTATTTGTGGTATATTTAACTGCAATTGCAGCAGTAGTCGGAAGTGTGGCTGTTGTAGTTGAAACAGCAACATTGGCAGAAGCAGCCGCTGCGGCGTTATTAAATTTGGAGGAACAATCTGTTGCAGCAGCAACAACAACTACTGCAACAATTTCTGTTGCAGCTGACGAAAAAATCGGAATTAGCGATGGCGTGGAATTTAGTCCAAGTGAGTTTTGATTTTTCTTTTTTTATGTACTATTATTTAAAAGGAAATGAATATGTGTATTGGAAGTTGTTGTTGTTACATGTTGCGTGCTGTTGTTGTTGGCTGGAAAATTGCATAAAGAACTTGAAAATAAAATATACATACTTATAAGTAGGTATATAATTACTTGTATGTTCAATTTATATGAACAAAAAATGTGAGCGGAAAATTTTGTAATGTAAAAATATTTTCCTCTCTTGTATAAACACGTTTGTTGTTTAAGTCTTTCGTATTTGTTTATGAAAAGATTGAAAAGAAAGTATGCATAACAGGGAAATTCCTAAAAATAACATATTGAATATATTTTGAGATTTTTTTTTTTTTTAATTTGAGTTTATAGTCAAAGTCTTCTGTTTCTAGCAGAACAGAAAAAGAATATTCATTTAGGCATTAATTTATTTTTTTTGAATAGCTTTAGGATTCTTATATTATTTTTCTCATTTTGTTGGTAATAAGGTTTCTAACACTTTTACGGGTCCTCGTATTGTGTTTGATAAGTGCTGTAAAATTTAGTTTCCATCCTGTTCATGCCAAATTGTCTTGCTTTTTCCTTCACCATGATTCCTGCAACATGATTAGCGTTTTGAGTGATGAACTGGTCTGTTTTCTTGGTGCGGTCGCTACAAATGTTATCAGTTTACGTCTTAGATTTAAATTTCAATCAAGTAATTTAAATTCCGAAACAAAAGTTTCCTTAAGTTATGTTTAATATCGACATTTTTCTTCTAACTTGCATAAATTCAATGATAAAAAGGAATAATAGCTTATTTTTATTTTCTTGTCATCCGAGCTAAATAGCGTTGAATAGAAATTCTCAAAAAACTATAAAACTGTTTCAAAAGACTCTATGTTCAAATCAAAGACCATTCTTGAAACGATATGTAATTCTAGAAATTACTTGTATATAAAAAAATAACACCGGTTTAATATTTATAAAAAAAAAAAAAATATGTGATAAAATATTTTCCATATTAAGTCGAGTTAGGCTGTTTTTTATTTTTACCACAGAATTTTCATTGACCGACTAAAATTAATTGTTTCAAAATTAAATCGATTTCTGGAAGTGTTCATAAAAAATGAAAATTTGAATTCGTAGATTTGTCATTCGTGGATCCATCGTCAGCCTTATTTTTTTTTTTAAATAAAAGTTTTCATTAATTAATTACTAATCAAATGCTATTTTTATATACTTCTACATTTTACTAGTAATACACCACATCGATATGTAAACGTAAAAATACAATACGCAGTACACCTCATCTGTTCTTTGTTCCCCCCTCAACAATACCGTTTAACCCAAAAACGAGGTGAGAGAAATCGTCGTTGGTTACTCGCAGCCGATTAGTCGAGAGCACACAATTTATTCATTACAAACAAAGTGAAATTGTATTGAAATGAGGTAGTATTAGTTGAAAAGGGAGAGATCAAAAGAGCAAGAAAATCAAAAAGCAAGTTTGTTTCTTCGAAGTTGTTTTCCCGATTGTGTTTTTGCACAAAGGAGGGGAGACGAGAGCTTTCAGTCGAACTGCAGTTTTTTTTTAATATTACTTTGTGTGCAATGGCAACACTAAATGGTATGCAAACAAACTTAAACAATTTCATCAAAATAGAGAATGCAATTTGTTGAGAGAGTGAGTAAAGATTCTCTCTTTGTGTTTGGTACAATAACAATTTCATGGTGTTCGCCGAGCAAAATGACAACAAAACCATAGCCTTCATTCTCAAATTTCTATTTTTATTATTCGGCATTCGGTTTTTTATTATTCACACTACCCTAGTTGTATTAATTTATGTAAACTTCTTTTTTTTATAAATAAAAGGGTATTAAGTTTGTTGTTATAAATTCAGTTTAATCATTACTTTGGTTGAATACTACACGTTAGATAAGTAAGATTTTGCAAAGGTTTGCAAAGAGAAATATATAAATGTATTGAGGGCGAATATTCTTCGGCTTCTGATTACGATTACGAGCAGGCGGCTTTTATAGCCGTTGCTGCCGGTAAATTACATGGAGATGATAAATTTATGATGATTAGGAAGTACTAAATTCTATTACAAAATTCTATTAAGGCAATTCAGTATGCATTCAATACAATAGATTAATTCATTTCAATATTCAATAAAAGAGAAATTACAATAGATTAATACAAAAGGTGGATTCATTCGGAACTGATTCCGACATGGCGGCCCCCTTGCACGGGTGCAACGTCCATGGTAGCTTGAAGTTGCTGGAGCGCTTGTACAGCCGAATTGAGCAGACGACGGGCGCGGTGGGTTCGTCGGCGTCTAGTTTCTAACCCATCATTGCGGCGTATTTTGGACCCGTTCAAGGGGGTCACACAGCTTGTAGTTTTATGTGATGTCGATCGAGATTTGGCAACACGGTGGGTAGATGCACGCCGGCTGCGGTGGTGTGTAGCTCTCGGGCTAATTCGTTGCAAATGGTTATGTTTATGATGCGCCTGGTGGGCGTTGCTTCCTCTATCGGTGTCTCTATGTAGCATTGTGTGGTGTGCTCGTTTGCAGATACGGCACCCGCTTGGCGAGTCACAACATCCTGTAACGTGGGTTCTAGCCAGGCAGTTAAAGCAATATTTATGTTTTCGTACAACTTCTGCCCGTTGATTGGGATGCATAACCCGAAAGCTTTTACAAAAGCGCAGGGGATGATACCGGAAACACACTTGGCATTGGTAAACACTGGCATAGCGGCTTTCCGATTGTCTGTGAAAAGGAGAACCAAATTAGTAAATGGTGGAAACAAGCAGGGATGCTGGAAGATAAATGGTGGGTAAGAAGTCTCAAATAGCGAGATTAATATTGTGTAGTGTATGAGTATATAATTGTCAAGAGATGTTTGAGCTGTTGATGACGATAGTGTATTTATGAAAGAGGGAGTACGCACAGTTTAACTATTGGCCGCCGTATCAATCCGGTACTTGTTCGGATGTCAGCGACGCGGATATGGTTATCTTGACCGCTGAACAATTTCTCTATGCGTCCAAGACGCCACTCGTTTGGAGGGAGGAGATCATCTTTGATGACCACGAATTCACCTTCTGTCAAGTCTTTCTGGGGATGTTTCCACTTGTATCTTTTTTGGAGCTCCTTGAGATACTCATTCTTCCACCTCCTGCTGAACATATGATGTAAGACTTTAAGCTTTTCCCAGCGATTTGCTAAAGAGAGATCCTCAGAGTTGGGTTCTGGAGGAGATAGCAATGGTGCACCACGGAGGAAGTGGCCTGGGGTGAGCGCAATGAGGTCTTCTGGGTCTTGAGACATGGGAGAGAGGGGGCGAGAGTTGAGCACAGCTTCAATGCGAATTAGAAGAGTTGTAAACTCTTCAAAGGTAAACCTGTGGTTTCCTGCCACTTTCTTTAAATGTTTTTTGAAGCTTTTAACAGCGGACTCCCACAAGCCACCCATATGAGGAGCGTATGGTGGAATAAATACCCAATCAACACCTTGGGTTGCATACTTGACTGAGATATCTATGGACACCTCCCTTAGCATTTTTGTGAACTCCTTGCTGATAGCGCGCTGGGCACCAATGAAAGTGGTCCCATTATCAGACATTACCTTGGCCGGGAGACCTCTGCGCCCAATAAATCGGGAGAACGCGGCCCTAAACGCTTCTGTTGTGAGGTCAGAGCACAGTTCCAAGTGCACAGCCTTTGTCGAGAAACACACAAAGACTGCGACGTATCCCTTTAAATAAGGAGACTGGCGCAGTGTGGATGATTTTATTTGAAAAGGCCCGGCAAAATCGATGCCTGTAGTAGAAAAGGGGAGCGAAAAGGTACAACGATCAGGAGGCAGGGCCGCCATGATTTGTGAGCGGACCTGCTGTTTGTGGATGGTACAAACTTTACATTGAAAAATGCATTTCTTTATTTTTGCCTTAAGTCGTGGAATGTAAAACTCTTGGCGAGCCATCCTCATCATTAGTCTTTGCTCAGCATGCAACAGAGTTGAATGTAAAAAATTTAAATAGAGGGTGCAAAAGCGCGATTTTTCCGACAGGATAATTGGATGACGCTCGTTATAGCTCAGAGCAGAGTGTAAGAGGCGTCCATTTGCTCTCATAAGACGTTCTTTATCCAGGATAGGGTTTAGAGGGAGTAGAGAGCTCCTTTTGTGAATTGGCTTAGATTCGGTCAGAGATAGATATTCTTTTTCAAAGTCGCGAGATTGAGCTATAGATATAAGTCGGATTTTCACAAATTTTATTTCAGTATACGAAATTGTCGGTAAATTGATGCAGGGTGCATTTCTGAGTTTTGCAAGGCTGTTTCGGAAGAATCGAAATATGTATGCAATTACCCTCAAAGCATTTGAAAACGAGGAAAACCGATCGAGAATGTCGGATTGCTCTTCGAGGGTATGAAAGCTCTCTATTTTGCGTTGTTCTATGATTGGCACGCTGTTGGGTTGAGAATTTGGCCAGGAATCTTGAGATTTCAGTAGCCACATGGGGCCGTTCCACCACAGAGGAGAAGAAACCAAGTCTTGTGGCGAGCATCCACGTGTTCCTAAATCGGCAGGGTTGTCACCACTTGAGACGTGCCGCCACGTAGTATTGCCAACATTTTTCCGAATCTCTGACGTACGATTCGCTACATAAGTTTTCCATACGTGCGGTGGCTTTTCCAACCATGCAAGGACAATGGAGGAATCACACCATAGAAAGGTTTTGGTGTTCTCTAGACCAAGCTGGGAGCGAATGTGGCTAACCAGCCTTGAGAGGAGAACGGCACCACACAATTCTAAGCGCGGGAGGCTTATAGTTTGCAGAGGGGCAACTTTCCCCTTTGATACCAAAAGATGAGAAGAGGCGTTGTGATCATCTTCCTGCGTGCGAATATATAGTGCAGCACAATATGCTTTCTCAGAAGCATCACAGAATCCATGGATCTGAATGGTTTTGTTGGGTGAGAAGTTAACCCAACGGGGGATTTGGATTTGGTCAATAGCGCTCAGATTACCCACAAACTGATTCCATTTTATGAGCGATGTTGGTTTTACACATTCGTCCCATTCAGTTCCCTCCAACCAGAGCTGTTGAAGCAGTATCTTTGCTAGAATCATTATAGGCGAGAGCCATCCTGCGGGGTCAAAAAGTTTCGCAACAGACGAAAGTATCTGGCGCTTTGTAGCAGAGGACGTTGTTTCAATGGGTATACAGGTATACGAAAAGGTATCTGATAATGCATTCCATCTAATGCCTAACGTTTTTGTGCAGCTTGCGCTTTCGAATTTCAGGAAGTTGGAGTCTAACAGATTTTCCTTGGGGATTTGCTCTAAAATCATGGGATTATTTGCGGTGATCTTTTTCAAGGGGAATTTAGCAGTTTTCAGGGTTTGAATAACTTGATTCATTGCTTCTATTGTAGAGGGTAGATCATGTCCCCCAGATAATATGTCATCGACATATGTTTCCTCTTTGAGAATTTTTGCAGCGAGAGCGCATTCTTGTTGGGTATCGTTAGCCAGCTGATGAAGAGTTCGTATGGCTAGATACGGGGCACAACCTACACCGAATGTGACGGTTTTTAATTTATAATCCTGAATTGATTCTTGTGGGTGCTTACGAAAGAGGATTCGTTGAAATTGTTGATCGTTTTCATGGACTAGGATTTGTCTATACATCTTTTCGATGTCACCATTGAAAACAAATTCATAGAGACGCCATTTGAGAATGATTATCATGAGGTCTGATTGCAGGGTAGGGCCTGTATGGAGAACATCGTTTAACGAGTTTCCGGAACTTGATGCTTTTGATGCATTAAATACTATGCGGACCTTGGAGGTTGTTTTCTCCGGTCGTACAACTGCATGATGGGGTAAGTAGTAAGATAAATATCTGCCATTTGAGATTATTTCACGAGGGGATGTGCACTCCATATGGTCTAGAGTCATATATTCTTCGAGGACGTCAGTATATGTCTTTTTAAGATCACACTTTTTCTCTAGGGAGCGTTCTATGCTTGATAGCTGTTGTAAAGCGCCACTTCTAGAGTGTCCTAATGCTAGATTTTTTGGAAAATCTTGCTTAAATGGGAGTCGTACAACATATCGACCATCCGACCTTCGAACGGTGGTGTGTTGGTATAATTGCTCACAGAATTTATCCTCTTCGGATGGAGGACGAGATTCTGGCAATTCTTCTTGTTCCCAGAATTGCTTAAGCTGGTGACTAAGAGGGTCTTGCTGAGTGACATGTAAGACTTGTGTCGAGTGTGTTGAGATTTCTTCGGTTATAGGACCACTTAGGATCCATCCGAATATGGTGTTTTGAGCAAGAAGGCTACCGCATGTGTTGCGTGTGCCCTCCAGAACAATTTTTGGAATGATATCACTACCTATGACCATGTCGATTTGTCCCGGGGTAAAACAGCTGGGGTCAGCGAGATTGATGGTCGACAATTCTTTCCAGTTTGGATGACTTACTCTGAAGGTTGGGAGGAGTTTAGTCAGTTGGGGGAGCACGATAGCTTGTGCTTCAATTTTAATGTTATTGGCGACTAATGTCAGGGAGCAAACTCGTTTTGCGGTCTGAACGATTCCACCGCCTATGCCAGAAATGGCGTAATAGGACTCTTTAGTTGGTAGCCCTATTCGCTTTTGGACCTTTGAAGAGATAAAAGTCCTTTGGGATCCTTGGTCAATTAGGGCTCGAACTTTGAAATGTTCACCTGAGTGTTCCAAGGATATGAGTGCAGTGGGGAGTAGTGTTTTTTCACTATTACTGGCATAATTGGATTGAATTGCTTCATTGGGGTTCTTACTTGAACAAGAATGGTTTTCTGATGCTAGCTGTATTGGGTTTCGAATTTGGGACACTGGACGTGTTGATGTTTCTTTTTCTTCAGACTGCGCTGTTGAGACTTGAGAAAGTGTTGGACGAAATCGACTACTTGGTCTGGTATGTTGAGTATTTCTATACGAATTGTGAAGCATAGAATTATGCCTTTTTTGGCAATAGACACAAGTGAAGTTACTTTTGCAGTCTTGCTTCTGGTGTGCGAAGCCGAGACAATTTTCACATAAGTTGTTTTCTTTTACGTGTTTTTGTCGTTCGGGGACAGACATTTTTTTGAATTGTGGACAGAGTCTCACAGAATGGTTTAAATTGCATAACTTGCATTGGAAAGGCTTGTTTTCTGTCAAGTATGCATGAGATTTGTGTATAGATTTGTTTGAAGGGTAATTGTAATTTGTACTTATAGGTTTGGATTTATTTGGTCTGATACTGTGAAGTCTTTCTACAACTTCATACCTACTCGTTAAGAACTCATTCATTTGAGACCATTTAGGAAGATCTTTACGCGATTTGAGCGATTGCTCCCAGAGTGATAGGGTTTCTTCAGGTAGTTTTGTGGAACAAATGTAAACCAGGATTGGGTCCCAGTTTGTGGTATTCACACCTTGTGAAGAAAGAACAAACAAACTGTTATTTATTGTGGTTTGTACCCCTTGTATTGCGTTGCTATTTTCAGCAATAACGGGTGGAATATTCAAAAGGATTTTGATTTGATTATCCACTAGAATCCGTGTATTGCCGTACCGAGATTTCAGTGCGTCCCATGCTAATTCAAAATTGTCGTCGATAAGCTGGTACTGTTTGACAATAGCACCGGCTTGACCTTTTGTTTTGAATCGGAGGTGGTATAATTTTTGGGCTGGAGTAAGTTTAGGGTGATTTATGTACACCGCTGTAAACATGTCCCGAAAGGACGGCCACTCTTCATACCCTCCATAGAATACTTCCGTGTCGCAAGGTGGAAGTTTGAGATGAATTTCAGAACTATTCAGGCTTTGGCTTGGAGTTTGGGATATTAAGGGTACTCTGGGTTGAAGCCTGGATTGGGCTTGTAGCATTTTAAGCAGGTCCAGCATTTGAGCTTTACACTCTTCAAAGTCTCCTGAGCAGACGTCAAACTTGCTGCATGCAGTTACTTTGAAATTTTCAGGTAGTACCGCACTGTCAGTGATGCATACCTGCTCATAAGCGTCCATGACTCCGGACCACCTGCGCTCGAGATTCTGAAGCCTGACTTCGATTAGTGACTCTGTCTGATCTTCAATTGGACTTGAAGCAAATTTATTACATAGCTGGACCAGAGTATCTGATTCGAAAATAAATTTAGAAACAGCTGCATCTTGCCTATTACTACTCCTCGTGCGAGGTTTTGAAGCTTTTTTCGAGTCTTTCTCAAGCTCATCTTGCGATGCGTTTGCTGTCGAGGGTGGTGGGGATCTGAGCATTATGAAATGAGCCTAAAGAATGAGTTCTGAAGATTTATGAACTAAACAACCGAAATCGATTGTACAATACGTAATCGAATTTTTTTTTTTTTTTTTTTTTTTTTTAAAGTTTGAAAAAGTCGTAATTTTTTAATTTACAAGGGTTGATCAGAGGGACTGTGTAAACTAGAAGCTACTGTTGTTTTCATTGAATGATTTAAAAAAAAAACTTTTTGTATGAAATAAGCAAATGCGTAATACAGGGGTTTACTGTAGTGAAATTTTGTATTTTTTTTTTTTTTTTTTTTGTTTTTTTTTTTTTTCTTTTCTTTTTTTTTTTTTTTTTTAATTGTGTTTTTGATTAACGCTATATATTAAATTGTTATGAATTTGTGATTTTATGTTCGTGTGTCCATTGGGGTGTTTTTCTTACCATATATGCGTATGATCGTATATATGCTCACAACTGAAAGTTGTGACTGTATGAAATTTGTTTACCTTTTTTTTTTTTTGAAATGTATCAACCCAAAGGAATTAGTATGTATGATTTAATACGTTAGTGAACGTAAGAATGTAAATATAGGTAAATTTTTACGCTGGATTAATTGATTTTTATTTTTTGCTAGTGCAATCGTGTGAACAAACGTCTGCGTTGACGTGTGAGCAAATATTTGCTTAAAACGTGCAAGCAAACGGTTGTACGAAACTTTTGCTCTATGCAAACGTTGGTGCTTAAGTAGGTTATGTTTGGTGCAAACGTTCACACAAACATAAGCTTCAAGTTTTCATGGTGTGTATAGAGATGGAGAGAGGTGTCGTAAATGGAATTACTTCCTCTGTGTTATAATAAAATTTTTTTTTTTTTTTTCAAATTGTAATGAAACGAATCATCGACAATGAAATGAGAGAGATAGCATTATACCACTTCGTGGTATGTATAAGTTTATAGTGAAATGCGCCCGAATTTGTATGTATCTACCCTTTACGGTGCTTATATACAAAAGAAATTTTTCGATCGCGGAACGATAGGAATCGAAACATATGATGCCATATAAAAGAGAAAATTCGACAAGTTATATATATATATGTACAGTTAATATACATATATACAACTTTTGTAACGTTTTAGTAAATTACCGTATGTACGGTAATTTTTAAGTTCTATAAATTAGTTATGGAAACATGTACTTCTGTGAGTATATATAATGTAAAATAATAGGGTTGAGGGCTCCAACGTACAAAACTGTACCCTCCGCACACATATATATATATATATATAGAAAAAGCGCCAAACTTACTGTGCCATATCCCTGGAATGTTCTTACTCTTTCTGCTTTGTTTGCTGTTGCTGATGATGATGATGACGTTGATTCTGCCGGTGCTGATGCCGCTGATCCTGGCGGTGCTGGTGATGGCGACGCTGATAGATGCCAGTCTCTGCTGTGGTTATGTTGTAATTGAATTGCGCGCAAAATTGTTGCAAAAGGAAATTTAAAATCCGATGACGACGACGATTAGTAGCGCGTTTGTTGTTGCCTTTATTGTTGTTATTGGTGGTGGTGCTAGTGACTGGTACCGTAGACGCACAATATATTTCTTTTGCTCAAGTTGCCCGCTTCTTTTGTGCTGCTGCTGCTGCTGCTATGTTTCTACTTTTGTGTGTTTATTTGTTGAATTTTTCGCACTCTTTGTTGGTTTTGTTGTATGTTGTAGTGTAGGCTTTAAATGTTGCTCTGGCAATGCGTATTTTAGGTTAACTTGTTTTTTTCCTAAATTTTGTATAACTTGCGCTTCGCCGACGAGCTAAAGACGTTAAACGTGAAATTTATTTCACGATTCTTATATATTTGCGATTTTTCTTCTAATTTTCTTATGTATTTTATTTTAAAATTTTCACAATTTTTGATTGTTTTATGAGTTTGTTTAACCGTTTTCAAAAAATCTTTTAAAATATTGGTATCAAATGTTTTTGTTTAAAAATTTACATTAAATGTTATAGATTTCTTGCACTTCACTGAATTTTTTCAAAATGTTCTTTTATTTAAGCGTCCGCCTCGGTTGGTTTTTTATTTCGCACTACCAACGACGTTCCACTTACTTTTCTGTTTCGATTTTGACATTCAGATAAGTGTTGGTAAACGATACAAAATTATTGTAGGAAACGGCTCAACGGCTAGAGTTTAATTTTGTTCTTTAATAGCTCGAAGGACCATGTATTAATTTATGTAAACTTCTTTTTTTTATAAATAAAAGGGTATTAAGTTTGTTGTTATAAATTCAGTTTAATCATTACTTTGGTTGAATACTACACGTTAGATAAGTAAGATTTTGCAAAGGTTTGCAAAGAGAAATATATAAATGTATTGAGGGCGAATATTCTTCGGCTTCTGATTACGATTACGAGCAGGCGGCTTTTATAGCCGTTGCTGCCGGTAAATTACATGGAGATGATAAATTTATGATGATTAGGAAGTACTAAATTCTATTACAAAATTCTATTAAGGCAATTCAGTATGCATTCAATACAATAGATTAATTCATTTCAATATTCAATAAAAGAGAAATTACAATAGATTAATACAAAAGGTGGATTCATTCGGAACTGATTCCGACACTAGTTTATAGGCATAAGATGCAGTAAGGTGTTAAGTGCGTTAGTAGGGCAAGATTTTTTTTGCGCTAATGACTCCAATACATGCTATTCTCAGCACTGAAGATAGTTTAAAGAGATATCTGTTTTTACTGAGTGCTGTCCAGTAAACTAACGCCCCTTTCACCCCATGGTACTCTATATATCCATAGTACTAACCTTTGATGAAATTCCTTTCTGTAGCCATTGTATCGGTATTCGCTGTTATTAAAATCACCGTGATTTTACGTTAGGAATAAGGAATTTAAGTGCTCATTTGAATTAATTTGAAAAATCCATTTCATGGGCTATTTAAATTCGAAAAAACTAAAAATATTTTGAAATAGTTTGTGGTTATTATATACGTAAGAGTGTAAAGCATATTGTTTTTAGCATCGGTTAAACGCTATATGATAAATAGTTCAGCATTAAAATTCAATAGAAATTTGTTTGAATATAAAACACTATACCACTAAGTGGAGTATTTGAATTTTGAGTCCCAAGAAAATTATTACAAATTTTAATTCTTTTGAAATTTGATGCCGAGAATTATGTATGTTTTCGTTGTTTGATTTGTTTCCTAACATTGCCCCTTACTGAATTTCTTGTGTTTATATATTTCCGAATTGATTACTTTATTTTGCATTACTTTTTGAAGTGAATCTTTTTTAGCGGCTGTGAATTGAAAATTGTGCAATGGAAACGAGCTTTCAGTACACTCAAACGAAACTATTAAGAAATGAAGTTATGCTGTTGTTAGTGTTTGGCGAACGAGGACATATAGTGATCGGCTATATACAATCAAGCTGAGAGTGACTTCTCACAGTTTTATCACATGAGAGTCGGCTCTCTCATAGACTTCTCTGCTTGATTCCATATAGCTGAACTTTCCCCTTATATGTTATACATATATGTGTACTACGTCGTGTTTGTGTCGATAAGAGTAGAGAGTGTTAATAGAAGAAAAGCAACAACAAAGTAGAGAGAGGAATTTTTTGTAATAATTTTCAAATAAACAACAAAGTTTCATTTCTATTGTAAATGACTGCAAACACATATTTTTTTCTTATGAAGATTTTCGCTCTCTTAAATTGAGAGCGTGAAAACTGCAATTAAAAAAAAAAAACGAAGAGAGAGTGCGGTACTCATTCGGTAAATTCACCTTAAGTGAAGAGTTTTCGGTCAAACTCCTCACTCTCTCTTCTTTCTTCCGTCATGAAAATAAACTTAAAAATCTTTAATATTTCTTATTTAGTTTTCAATCGAAAAAAAGAAAAATTTATGAATTTTCTAGCATATTTCATTCTTCATTTCGTAGTTTTTCATAAATCTTTTTGAATTTTTGTTGTAATAAAATTAAATTACATTGTTATTAATTGAAAATAATTGAAAATTCATTTGCTCGTATTTATGTTGACAAAACATATTTTAATTGGTAAGTTGTTAGAACCATGGCTTACATTCGTGTCATATACAAGGTTACAATTTAGAATGTTAGATTTCGTTATAACAGAATTCTAATAAAATTCTTTCAGATATCATAATTAACTAAGTAAATTTACAAATTAACCAAAAAGCTTGAATTATTCGTAGGTAATTATATTGCGTGGTCACAAATAATTGATTGCAATTGAACATAAATATTTTTTAGGAGACTATGAAAATTAAATCTAGAGGTTAATTTTCAAAGTCATGACTTAAGTTCATGTCAATTTCGTTATTTGAAGTTATATATAAACAGGCTTAATGAACAAATGTAGTCATCACAAAAAAAAATGACACCTAGAATCATTTTCTCACAAACACACACACTCTCCCATGTACTAGACTTTCAAATAACGAACTGTTATGCAGACTAGCTACAATGGGAAAAAAACAACAACATAAGTGTATAGAACGGTAGTGGTAGTTTCTTTCAATATCTCTATTCAGTGAAGATATTTGGAATCAAATCCGTAATTCTGGGTTATGATTTCAAATATTAGTAGCTTATATAGGATATTGAAAGATTAAGAACTATCACTAAGATCACTGATGAGGAATTGTGGCGGATTCCGAAACGGCCGTCTGATTTGCCCGTCTCTATATACATTGTTGTTGTGATGACTACATTTGTTCATTAAGCCTGTTTATATATAACTTCAAATAACGAAATTGACATGAACTTAAGTCATGACTTTGAAAATTAACCTCTAGATTTAATTTTCATAGTCTCCTAAAAAACTATCATGAACTGATCAAATGGGGACCGTTCAGAAAAAATGACACCTAGAATCATTTTCTCACAAACACACACACTCTCCCATGTACTAGACTTTCAAATAACGAACTGTTATGCAGACTAGCTACAATGGGAAAAAAACAACAACATAAGTGTATAGAACGGTAGTGGTAGTTTCTTTCAATATCTCTATTCAGTGAAGATATTTGGAATCAAATCCGTAATTCTGGGTTATGATTTCAAATATTAGTAGCTTATATAGGATATTGAAAGATTAAGAACTATCACTAAGATCACTGATGAGGAATTGTGGCGGATTCCGAAACGGCCGTCTGATTTGCCCGTCTCTATATACATTGTTGTTGTGATGACTACATTTGTTCATTAAGCCTGTTTATATATAACTTCAAATAACGAAATTGACATGAACTTAAGTCATGACTTTGAAAATTAACCTCTAGATTTAATTTTCATAGTCTCCTAAAAAACTATCATGAACTGATCGAATGGGGACCGTTCAGAAAAAATGACACCTAGAATCATTTTCTCACAAACACACACACTCTCCCATGTACTAGACTTTCAAATAACGAACTGTTATGCAGACTAGCTACAATGGGAAAAAAACAACAACATAAGTGTATAGAACGGTAGTGGTAGTTTCTTTCAATATCTCTATTCAGTGAAGATATTTGGAATCAAATCCGTAATTCTGGGTTATGATTTCAAATATTAGTAGCTTATATAGGATATTGAAAGATTAAGAACTATCACTAAGATCACTGATGAGGAATTGTGGCGGATTCCGAAACGGCCGTCTGATTTGCCCGTCTCTATATACATTGTTGTTGTGATGACTACATTTGTTCATTAAGCCTGTTTATATATAACTTCAAATAACGAAATTGACATGAACTTAAGTCATGACTTTGAAAATTAACCTCTAGATTTAATTTTCATAGTCTCCTAAAAAACTATCATGAACTGATCGAATGGGGACCGTTCAGAAAAAATGACACCTAGAATCATTTTCTCACAAACACACACACTCTCCCATGTACTAGACTTTCAAATAACGAACTGTTATGCAGACTAGCTACAATGGGAAAAAAACAACAACATAAGTGTATAGAACGGTAGTGGTAGTTTCTTTCAATATCTCTATTCAGTGAAGATATTTGGAATCAAATCCGTAATTCTGGGTTATGATTTCAAATATTAGTAGCTTATATAGGATATTGAAAGATTAAGAACTATCACTAAGATCACTGATGAGGAATTGTGGCGGATTCCGAAACGGCCGTCTGATTTGCCCGTCTCTATATACATTGTTGTTGTGATGACTACATTTGTTCATTAAGCCTGTTTATATATAACTATAAATATTTTTGCCAAAACTATTACATAATTACCAAGATAGACTTGTAAAGAAATAGATTTCAAAATAATTTTTAAAGCAACAAATTGATATTTGTAGCCAAAAAAAAACTATTCACTTTTGTTTATGAATTATTTTAATTTTCGTTTTTGTTTTTTTTTTTTTTAAAGCTTTAATTATAAATAAATATGCTGAAGTGAAAAAAAAATTCCATAAAAAATTCCACAAATAATATTAGTAAAAATATTTCAAGCATGGCTTGCGATTTGTAGAATACTCAAGCCATTTATTAATTATAATATTATTTTTATTGGCAAATAAACAAACAAAAACAAAATAGAAAACAAAAATTGTATTGAATCATTCTTTACTATTCATGACAAACACTTTTTAAATAACATTTGTACATATATGTTTATAAGTAATTTATTTGCAATAATTATTTACAAGTGCGTGCTGCTTTGAAACGAAAGACTGACGCAACAAACTTAAAAGTAAAAAAAGACAATTCGCTGGTCAGTTGAGTTGAAATATTCGCAATTATTTGTCATATTAAATAAAAAAAACTTAATAGATTTTTATTCATTGTGACTTTGAAAACTACAATATCATAAAACCTGCAAAGATTCCAAACCAAAAAAAAAAAAAAAGTTCCCCACCAAATATTTTATTGTTCAAATTCCAATTTCCAAACCAATTTTACGTTGCCTTGACAAAAATTATACACTTGAAATATAATTAAGCAGTAGGTACCTACCAATTTACCAATTTGCTTGCTTTATGAAATTTTGTTTTTCAATTTGTGAAATCCTCCATTGAACTTTGTCAGCATGAAAGGAAGCAAGCACCGAAGCATAGCAAAAACTTTTTAAAATATAAATTTTTTTTATTTTTGTGTAATTTTTCTTCCCAGACTTTTTCATCTGTTTACTTATTAATTTGCCTATTTGAAATTAAGTAATAAACATCTTAAAATTGCTGTCTGCCTATTTGCGTGTATAACTTTACCATGACATTCACTCTTAATTTCACTTAGGCTGAGCTTCAATCAGCACCCATTAGACATGGCACAGACACACATACACTCAAAAGCTGTGTATAGTGATTGCTTTGTGTGTACAAAATTGAATGTCATGCATTTATGAGCGCTACTTTTAATTTAACTTTTATTTTTTATGTACTTTGGGAAGCACCCGTTGAAATCAGGTCAAGTTCAATTTAAGTAAAAGTTTACGAAATCTTGTACTAGCACATGAACTAAAAAAACTAAAGAAATTAAAAGTGAATTAAAATAGTATAAATGGTGCTTATGTTTCATTGAGTAAAATGGGTTGGTTTGTGTTAGGAATAGCGTAAAATTAAGATTTCCTAGTTAAACTATCTACGTTCAAGGTATAATCCTTATTAAGGCTGCCCTTGCCTAAGTTTTCTAGTTCTACATAATTAAATCATCATTCAAGTGTTCCGTTCAAATTACCCTTGACTGTGCTAATAGATAACGAATGATTTGTAACCTTTCAATTTCCAGGCGATTTTTATAAATTTCAGTTTTTTATAAAGTTACTAAACCACTTTTTTCACATTTCTTCTTCAGCTAAAACTACTGCGCTTACATAATTTCGTTCAATAAACTAATAAACTTTTTAGCAAACCTAATTTAAAACGATCACGAATAAAAATCACACGGATATGCGTAAATTCAGTTTGACATATGTGTTCAAAAAAATCATAGGGTTGTTTTTTTTTTAACAGCGCTTAATCAATTGGTAATTAACACCTTGTTTTGCATTATTTTTTTTGTTGCAAATAAACTACATTTACGCCTTTATTTATTTACATACATATACACATATTTATAAATATTTATACATATATTAATGAAAAAAAAATATGAAAAACAACATTAACAAGCAGCAACAATAATATAACACATTGCAAACCAGCAGCAGCTTCATTATTATTATTATTATTGCCGCTGTTGTTTTTTCTTTTTTTATTTATTATTATTGATTTTCTTTGCAAATAACGCAAAGATTGCGAAAAACCTTAAAACCGGCTTCATGTATACATAACATTAGCTTCAAATACCAGCAACAAACAAAAGCAAAGCACATGCTACTTTAAAAAATAATGAAGCCAACTCATTCATACATGCATCACATCCATAAAGCACAAAATTTAAAATAATAATAATAATAAAAAATGTTTATAAAAAAGCTTAAGTAAGAAGCTAAGCTTGAAGAAGAAAAAAAAAATTGTATTATTAAACTGACCTACATCAATTTGATATATCATAATGATGTGGTGAGTGTGCGTATGTGTGCATGTGTTCATGACTCAACTACATATGATCTTAATTCAAATTACATTACAATAACAACAACAGCAATAATAATGGTATAAAAGAGCATATGATCATAAAGTGCAAATATGAATATGAATTTACAACAACAGCAACAATGCAAGAAATATTGAGTAATATTTTATTGACATTTAGAGTGCACTTATTTTTGGTTTCTCTTTCGATTTGTATTATTGTTGTTGTTATTTAAGTTTTTATCAATTATACAGTAATTCGTGCATATATGTAAATATATATGCAGAGCAGCAGAGAGAGAGAGCTAGAGAGACATATGACGTTTAACAAAAGACTTAGGAAATGAACTTTTAACACACACAAAGTAGATTAGATAACTCTAAAAGAATGTACACATTTTAAATAAATAAACTATAGGTCGTTATTATAATTTTGATATACTTGTACCTACTTTCAGCTTTAGTTCAACTAGTTATCGAGTCTATATGTAAATCATTTACCAATTTCAAAGCTTGTGATGAAATGATGCTGTTCAAGAATTTTTAGATTCAATAGAAAAGACTAATAATTAAGAAAACATTAATATAAATATATTAATTTTGATTGAAAACTATCAACTTTCAGATTGCAATGATTGCAAACCAATATAGTATCTGGTAAAGTGTTGATTTTCTATAGAAAAATGCTGTTTTTACTTAATTTTTATAATTCAACTATGGCAATTAGAACTTTTTCTTACTTTATAACCCCCATCCCCATTTTTCATAAGTCAAAATTTCTTTGGCACTCATACAATAGAAAATTTTTTTTACAACCTTCATCATAATCAAAAAATATTTGTACAACTACACGTGCAATTTTCTAACAATTGCCATGACTTTTGCTATCAAATTATTACGCATTGACGCTGTCACTTTTACCGCATTTAATTGCGTAAGCTCGCATTTACAGCAAAAAAAAAACAAAATATATAAAAAAATATTTAGGTCAAGTTTAATTCAATTTAGTTAAAACAAAAAAGAAATCAGTTGAAATTAGTGCAAAAATGTATAAAAAATGTCAATCAAAGTGCATTGTTTAATGCTACAGCGGGCAGTCAAAAGTGAGACTATTAGTTTATGAGGTAAAAAAAAGTACAAAATTTAAGTGTTGTTGCCAAACATAAATATATTGTTAAAGGTGTTAAAAAGTATTACAAAGACTTCAGTTGTATTTACTTATTTGTACTTGTATTGGAAAATCCCCTGCATTTCAAGTTTTTACTAACAAATAATTGCATTTTAGCTAACGAAAAAAAAATAAAATTACAAAATTCTTTTCGTTAGCTTCTGCTATACGCTTGAAAACCGCTGAAGTCATTTGTAGTATAGAAACTTTATTTTAAAGCCATTGAAAATTAAATATCAAAATAATTGCATAGTTTGTTTGAGTCATCCACAACAACATTAAAGTAGCAAAGTAACAAATGCATCAAATATATTTTGTAAGCGCAAAAACTTGAAAGTTTCTTCTTTAATTTTATATATGTGCTAAATGAAAAGCTTAGAAATAATCAAGGTTGCCTTGTAGAGTATTATAGTGTGAGGACTTAATGATATATATACTTAAATTATTTTCGAAATAATTTTTATGTTTATTTGATCAGAGACTGCAGTTGATTACAATTTACTTTCCTTATACAATTTCCATATGTTGGCATTTTCGTGAACATTTTTACAAATAAAAAGACAGCCAGTAGTCGAAATATATTTAGCAAACAAACGTAAATAAAAATATTAAAGAATTCCTGAAAAATTTTACAATATGCCATGAAATTGCATTCACTTACTTTACTGCGCACTTGTACGTATGCATACTTTGTGCGCAGAATATAGTTGTCTCTTTTACTCTATATGCTTTTTAAATGCCTACAATGAAAAATAAACGGGATTATATCAGAGCATCACTTCCCTGCGAAAATCATTAGAAGAGGATATGCTTTCGATGTGTTAGTGTTCCCATAAATTTCTGTGTGTGTAAAGCAGGTAGAGTAATTTCACATTGCGAGCCAATCTCTTTTGCTCTCTCGCCCATGTGAATAAAATTACCCTCTTAATCTCTCTCTTTCGTTTTTCTATTTTTCATGAGAAACAACAACAATTTTATGTACTTGGCGACAACTGTTGTCAATGTGAAATACAGTAATCTCTCGATTTTGGTAATAATTTGATCCAACATTTGGCGACTCAAATCGAACGAAAGTAAATTTTAATGAAATAATTGGAGAAATTATTTGAGCAAAAATATGTTATTTCCATGACGTGAATCGAAATATGGCAGGCAACTTAAAGACATAAATCGAATAATTCTACAAAGTAAGCAGAGGAATGCAGAGTTTTTTTGCAATTTAAATCGATATTACCGGGTTTTCTCTGTATAGACTGAGCTGAACTTCCGTTAAACTTTTAATATTTTATTCCAAACTTAAAAATCCATTAGTTCTTTTAGAAATCCTATTGAAATTTTATTTATTCTCATTTTTTACGAAATTGTAGAAAAATACTACTTATCAAATATAAATTAAACTTCTTCAAATTTACTAATTATGAACTAATTTTCTTTTTCTTTTTCCTTCATTATAGTTCCACTATTCGATTCTTTCTTTGAAATTATACCCTGCGATGTAAATGATGCCCGCAAAAACGAATGTATTAAAGGACTCTTTGATAAAATTGTGCCGAAACTGAAAGTGAGTTAAAAGAGGAGGTAATAAAATATATTTTGCTTACTCAATGTCATTTGTTTTTTCTTTTTCCCCCCAGGATGGTCTGCCCGAATACAATATGCCCTCAATTGATCCCTACTACTATCGACGTGGAATCTTTCGTTATGACAACGATGGCATTCAGGGAGGTTTGCTCATCAAGAATATGCACATTAATGGTATAAGCTCGCTGAAAGTGACAAATGTCGTCTCGAATTTTACCGAAAAAGGTTTAATCATCAAGTTGAATATTGAAATACCAAATATCAAGGCAGATGGACAATTCAAAGCAGATGTTAAATTCGGTGGTTTGCGTTTAGTGCCAAAGGGACCATTTAACATTACAATTGGTACACATTGTTTTATAAACCAATTATTAGTAAAATGGCTAATTTTTTTTTTATTTTCTATATACCCAGATAACATTAGAGCTACCGTACTTACTGATGGTAGCTTTGAAAATACCGAGTCTGGTCGCCGCTTGAAATTGCATCGTTTGAATGCCAATGTTGCTGTCGGTAATGCGCGCATTATTGCCAATGGCATTTTCAGTGATCGTAATTTGAGTGAGTATACATATTTTTTAATGTAGGAGCTATATTTTTGTTTATTTTTAAACTTTTTCCCCCCTTCTTTACAGATTCCATGATCTTGAATCTTGTCAATGAGAATCTACCTGAAATTACACGCGTCGGCATACCTGCTACACGTGAACAATGGGCACCAATATTGGTCTCGCACATAAATGAATTCTTTGCTAGTGTTCCTATAGAAAGAATGTTGGTGCTTTAAATGTTTTGGCTACCTTCAGATGTATACGCATTCATTCTTAAGCACAAATTAACATACTTTATTAGTTAATAGTTTTTTTTTCAGCTTATCCAAAAGAAAATATTAAAAATTATTTTAAAAAAAAAAAAAGATTGTTAACATATTATTTTAAAATCATTTATTTAATTTATTTATATGTAATAAAATATAATAATACAAACACAAAAAAAGTATACCTATGCATGTATGTAAATTTATGTTAAAACTTAAAAAAAAAAAAAATGATGATAATAAAGCACTATTCTGTAAGTACAAATTTCAAACGTTTAAAAGTTATTTTTAAAAATATTGAAGTTTGAGTTGATGTGTTGTTGCCAAAGGGTTAAGAAGTAAGGTTTTCTTTCATGCAATATTTGTTTACTTTCTTGTTGAAAAAATATATTGCATATCTTAGGGGTACGATAAAGTTTTTGCTGTTTTTTGTTTTCAATAACAGTTTGAGAATCTTTGTAACTTTGCGCACGATAAATGTTTTAGTAAATTCAAAAAGCTTGCATATTTTTTGGTAAAACTGTTTATTTTTGTTAAAAGGTTTCTTTAATTTTTTTTTTTTTTTTTAATATTGAAGTTTAGAAATAAATAATTTATAATGATGCTTCAGTACAAAGCAGTCGTTAACCGCCAATTGGTGTGTAATTCGTATACATGAATTTAAAATGGAGGTTTCCTTGCATGCACCATTTGCTGCGCAGTGACTTTCAAAATAATTATTTGCCTAGAGGTAACTCCAAGATTATCAAACTTTTTTGTATGATTTTTAAAAATTTCTCCAACATACGTTTTAATTTATTTATTTGCTTGAAATAATATACAAAATTAAAACCAGCTAAGCGGCTGCTAGCGCCTTCGACTCATCATTTTATTTTATATACTATAGATCACTAAAATGTGGCATGGATAGTTGATATAAGTAGTTAGACTTAATTAGCTAAAAGACGCAATAACTTTATGTTAGCTTTGTAATGAAAGGAAGGTACATGCACTGTTAGCGATTTTTTGCCATATAGACAATACTAAACTTTCGATAAATTTTTAATATTTTATTCTAAACTTAAAAATTCATTAGTTCTTTTAGAAATCCTATTGAAATTTTATTTATTCCCATTTTTTACGAAATTGTAGAAAAATAATGCTTATCAAATATAAATTAAACTTCTTCCAATTTATTAATTATGAACTAATTTTCTTTTTCCTTCATTATAGTTCAACTATTCGATTCTTTCTTTGAAATTATACCCTGCGATGAAAATGATGCCTGCAAAAACGAATGTATTAAAGGACTCTTTGATAAAATTGTGCCGAAACTGAGAGTGAGTTAAAAGAGGAGGTTATAAAATATATTTTGCTTACTCAATATCTTTTTCCCCCCAGGGTGCTCTGCCCGACTACAATATGCCCTCAAAGTGTTGTTAATTATATTAGAGTTTGTATAGAGTGTAAGAAATTTCTTATTTTAGATATCAATTATAATTAAAGGTTTAATGTCTCGACTGACGGTATTTGCCAAAGTCGTTTGAATATTCAAATTATAAGTAAAAAGTACAAAATATGAACGTTAAAATTTAAATTTAAGAACAAAATAATTAGCTTTGAAAGTTTACAACAAGAGAAGTGCTGTTTACATTATTATGCCGATTTAATAGTATATGTGAGTAAGTGTAAGAGACCACGTTCTCTCTCTCACTGCCTTCATTCAAAATGGATGGCTGCACATATACACATATGCAGCACAGTGCTTTTAAAACAGTTACTTTGCTTTTTATATTGCATTTCAGATATGAATTTTGTTATAGTAGACACTTTGCAATAATTTAACTCAAATTAATTAACATAATAAAAATTATAAATGTTTCCTTTTCATATATTACAAAAGGAATATTTAGATTTTCATAATCGAAAAAAGTTTTGTGCTTTATATTAATACAAAATGGAAGTTTATCAACCTACATATATATGCAATGTTTTTCAAACTGTTACTTTACTCTATTGGTTTCATTTGTAATATGTTCGTATTTCCCTGAGTCCTTTTTTTAACTACATGCCTTTTTCAAAACCTGAAAATCTAAAATTTAATAAAAATCACTCATTAATTATTTAATTTTTCACATTACAAAAACTTTATTTATTTATTTTTTTTTATGATATCACGTCTTAAATCGAAAAGGTTTCCTTCCATTCTGCACCTCTCATCTCTTCACACAAAATTCTTAGCGTACTTTTTTATTTAATATTTTTATAAATCCATGGTAGCAATGAAGTGATGCGTGTATATACGCCCGGATATTCGCCTTTACCGCATCCAATACCCCATGAAACAATGCCAACTTGGGTGTAACGTCCACCATCGTTTAGAATCATTGGTCCACCGGAATCACCCTGTAAAATAAATTCAATTATGAAATTTTGGGCTAATTTAATAGGTAATAGTTAAATTTTTTTTCCAGACATACAGATCCAGACTAAACCTTTTATCTTTATTTGTATGTCTGAATCACGTGGAAAATTGTAAATTTTACCAAAATTTGAACAATTAAAAATTTTACGTACTTCCAACGATTTGAAAAGCTTTGAAAGAAAGAACATGCCAAAAGTAAGAGGTTGCCTGATTTAAGCAAACTTTTAGAAATCTGAAAATATCTAGACAAATACAATATAAATCCCACTTACACTACATGAATCCTTCGCCGCCTGCCCAGCACAAATCATTGACTCGATAATGCCGCCGGGTGCTGCACGCCCATATTTACGTGCACAATCGTTATTACCCCAAATGGGTATTTGGACTTTTTGTAATATCGATGGCTGAGGACCATTTTCACGTAGACTTCCCCAACCGGCAACTGTAGCCAATTGACCGGTATAACTGCGTCCTTGCTGCAGCGTCGAAGTGGGCAGACAAATTGGTTGTATCTCATAGGTGAATTTGACTGGTTCGCTCAGCGTAAGAATTGCAATATCGTTATGCTGGTAAATTGAAATTCTTATAAATAAATAAATATTTCTAAGCTCAGCTAAACTGTTACTTACCAAAATACTAAAATCGAAGCCTTTATGACGCACTAATCGCTTGATACGTCGCAGTACGTGTTTCACTTCGAAATCGGTGCGTATATTATAGTCGCCCAGATGTGCAGTGAGTGCAGCAACATCCCAAGAGGTCATGCTGAAAGTGTGAAAGAAATTAAGTATTAACCTGGTGAAAGGTAAGGATTAAAAAAAATATTACCGCGCTACACAATGTGCCGCTGTTAGAATATGATTGTGAGTAATCAAACTGCCACCGCAAAATTGTTTGCCCGACTTGAAGAGCACTGCAATCCAGGGGAATTCATGCGGACTGGCATTAGTGCCACCAACAATGCGTTCTTGATCTGGTGAGACTGGATTTTTAATGCCACATTGTTGAGGCAGACCATTCGAAGTGGAACCCCCTACCGGCGTAGTTGATGCAGGAGGTGCGGCTACAGGTGGGCGTCTCGTGGTAGTTGTCGTAGTTTGTGGTGGATGTGGATATGTGGGATAGCTTGGAGCACCAGGATAACCAGGAGGGTAACCCGGAGAACCGGGGTAACCCGGAGAGCCGGGGTAACCTGGAGAACCGGGGTAACTTGGAAAACCAGGATAACTCGGATAGCTGGGATAGCTTGGGCGACGCGTTGTCGTGGTCGTTATGGGACGCCGCGTTGTCGTAATCGTCGAACTTCTTCGCGTAGTTTGCATTGTAGTAGGCAATGAGGTTGGTCTCGTTGTTGGCCGCGTTGTAGGTCTCGTTACCGTCGGTGGATGTGTTGGGTAGTGATGATTGGGCGGATGAGTTGGTATTGGAGGTGGCCAAACAGCAGGCGATGACGGATGTGTCGGTACTGGTGGTGGCCATTGCGGCAGGCCACTAAACTGCCCACCAAATTGTTGTGCTGGCCACTGATAGCGATCATCATAAGTGACCGGGGTTGGCAATTCATCGCCGTCATCTTTAATCGGATCATAACCTACATTGTTCTCATCTTGGAAATCAGGTGAGTTTTCGATATTATTGCCATCGATATCGATAGTTGCATCGATAGCATCATCATCGGAAGTGTGATCTATTTCTTCTCGGTCTCTATCTGGATTGCCATTGTCTGGTGGTGGTAGTGATGGTGGAGATGGTATTGGATTCACGGGACCAGGTATAAATACTGGCGTCTGTGCTGGTCCTATGCCAAACCCAAAATCATTTCCGCCTCCTGCACCACTTGTGCAGCAAATCCCGCTATTCGCACGCCCATATGAATCATAAAAACTACAGATTTCATTGTTGAGTGCCACTGACTGTGGCCACTGTCGTAAATCTACGAATGTTATTTGACGCCCAATGCGATAATACGTGCGACAGCCGCTGAAACGTACGCAAACGCCAATAGTGCCATGTGATGTGTAACACTTGCTACCTTCGGCGTTGAAATTCGGTAGGAAAAATAAACTTGGATCATAGAAAAGTTGTCGACTGTTTCGTGTTGATTGTTGAGGTGCTGAAATGAGAAGGAGTTTGAGAAATTTATGAGAAGAGAACGTACTTAATTAATTTTATGTTTGTGTGAGTAATCAATTAGATAGAAAATATTCTCTCTCTCTTTTTGTGAGAATAATTGTAATTTTATTCTCATTGCTCTTGATTGCTGCTCGGCTCATTTGCTGTGCTCAGAAGAAGTACCTATGTCGGGGATGCCAACTCTTTTTTTCATCTTTCCCAAATAATAAGTGTTGCATATTACATTAAATACTAAATGGATCAGAAATGTAATTTTCAGTTCCTCACAAAAAAAGTCTCACTCTCTAATTTCCCATAACCAATTAAAATTAAAATCGATTTCCCACATTTTGGAAAATTCCCCACAAGTTGGCATCTCTGATCTATGTAAATTTAAACTCTTTATTACTAATATGCCTAACAGTCTGATGTAGCTATCTGCCTAATTGAGTCGTAAAAACAGCTAGAATGAGTAAAAGTATTCGAATGAAGGTGTCGACAAAGTTGTGGTAGCAACAAATTGTTCATAAATTTATTGAAATGAAAATTTATAACGGTAAACTACACCACGCGTTTTCGACGCTTCTATTGTCATAAACCAAAGTAAAATTAAGATCAATTCATTCATTACAAAGAAAAATACAATATTAGCTAACTTCATTTACAGAAAATGGGTCAAATTTTAAATGAAGCACTAAAGTTACCAATAATTTTATTTGTTAAAAATAAAAGTAAAACTTAAATAGAAATCTTCTGCAACAAATAAGCTACATAGATAGAAGGTAAGTACATAATATTAAAAACTCTGAATTTATTTGACTACTTTTATATTTTATTTACCAAAATTATAAAGAATC
Organism: Toxonevra muliebris; assembly: GCA_963691655.1. Classification (NCBI taxonomy): domain Eukaryota; kingdom Metazoa; phylum Arthropoda; class Insecta; order Diptera; family Pallopteridae; genus Toxonevra; species Toxonevra muliebris. Next base: position 7,170,232 of record OY829329.1, on the reverse strand, counting down.
ACACAAAGTTTAATGCCCTTTTGCGCTTTGGAGACTTAACATAATTTAAATACATACTCATACAGATTTTTTTTTTAAAGTAAACAATAACAAATATTGACATTTAATCCATTGTTCCATAGTTGATTATTCAATATGCTCGTACCGAACATATCTGTATTGACAATAAACTTAAGCGGTTTCCATAACTGAATGACAATTGCTGTGCCATTTTTAACGTCATATTAATGTTTTTGCTTTTGTTTCTCTCTCTCTCTCTCTCTCACGCTTTAGTGAGAATTTTTGAGTTATTGTGTTGAGAAATTACGCGTGAATATGCGCACGCGCAAAACGCTGCGCCACATTAACAACATCATATTGACATTTGTCATTCTTTGCTGTCATATTTTTTATACTTGTTTGGCTTTTTATTTTTGTCATTTTGACAGCTTACTCATATTTGTCAAAGTAATTTGACAGTTGATTTATAAATTAGTTTAGGTTTTTTTTATTTTTGGTTGTTACCGGCATATTTAATGGACGATCTTTCAATGTGATTTGTGGGTAATTTGTTTTATATTTAGATTTAAATACAAGCTACACATACATATACTTATGTTTATTGGCAATATATCATTATTGAAGAGGGTCTTGTCATGGATTATAAAGACTTATTACACTTGTGCAATAATATTTGTACAAAGAATAATCAAAAATTTCTATACGGCACTAATTTGAGAAAACTTTGGCATACTAATTCGCATGGGAAAGTATTTTGCAGTAAGGAAAATGCGCCCGTGCTTTTAAGTTTCATATAACACAACAGTCTCTGACAGTCCATTCTCTCGACAGAATTGAGAGCGACTCCAATTGAGAGTGTTTGCAGTTTTAATAGTGTGGCCAACTTAGCGCTTTTCCCGCTGATTTTAGTGCTTTTTGAAAATTAAAACGCGAAAAAAAGCGTTTATTTTTCAATTGAAAATATCTTAAAAAAATTGAAGAAATTTTCATTGACTAGAAGTATCAGATGTGTGCTTGTATTAGTGAAAAAGTTTAAATGAATTGAGTTTTCTCGCACTTTTATAAAGAAAAAAATCTAACGCTTTTTTTTAAGAAAATACGCGTTTTATTCTTCATTTTAGCGGATTTTAAAAACAAAAGTTGGCCACACTGAGTTTTAATTATGTTTATAACATAATGAGGAACATTACTTTCTCTTTTTCTCTCACTGTGTTAAGACACCAACATACAGGTACAAATTTATCATTGCAAATTCTCAACGTAAAAAAAAGGAAGAAACTATGACTAAAAATGTCAAGGATTTTTGTAATTTCCAACTGGGTTCATGCTCAAAACTTAAAGTAGGGAATCTACGTGTAAATATCTGGGAAATTTCATTTTTATTTCAGCATGCAACTCCATTTATCGTTTTCATTGTACGTAAACTCTACTTCAAAGCCTTAATGGCTTCAAAGTATTTTTATATTACAAAACTGCTCAAATTTGTGTGTATCACTTTACTTTACTTTTTGTTATATAAAATCATTCGCAAAAGGTGTTAAATTAATGGGCACTCTTTTATGGGCATATTAATTTGCCATCGTATTAATTTTTTTTTATATATAAGCTACATACACTGTGTGTATCTGCAAAATACATACATACTGACAATAACAACAACAACAACAAATTCATAAACATTTCCAATCAAACCGTAGTAAAAAAAAAACTACGTTTTCAACGTGTTTTGCATATGAATTCAATAGGAACCTGAACATGATTGTTCTTTATTTTTGAACTTTTGAAATTCTTGAAATTTCGAAATTCTTAGTACTTAAACTTAATTAGAGTTTAGTATGCCAAATGTTAGCTGTAGCGTATACGCATAGATTTTACTAAAATATAAATAGATGTTTCAATTTCTCTTAAAAATATACTATATACATAGTACTGAAAGTCATTACTCATCTTTGGCCTGAAAGTTTTTGGTTTTGTTTTGGTTTTGTTACCTTTTTTCTTTTGTATATGCGGACATACATTCATTTATTTTGTATTTGTTAATACGGTATTTTGTCATTACATTTTGTTGTTTATTTCGCTATATTACATTTCTTTTATATTTGTTTTTAAATTATTATGACAATGTGTCAATGAGACGCATGCCTCAATTGACAGCTCACAATTGTTGGTATTGCATTTAAATTATTTATACGTATAGTTTGTATGTATTTATGTATATTGGAGTGGATCGTTTTTATAACCCCCATCATGACAGGGTTTTTTGAGAAGAGGGGGTAAATAAATACAAGATGTTTTACATAATTCTTTTTTTTTTTTTAATTTTTAGTTTCATAAAACTTTTTCTAACTCTATAGATGGCGTTCCACTACGAAGAAATATTCTACTTTCCACGATTTTTGCTGCGTGGCCCCCTTTGGAATATATTTTAGATCAAAATAGATGCCACAAATTAGATTTTTAATCCAAAAACCCCCTGAAATGCACACAATCGATACCAGTATAAGATAAAACTCAAATTTTCCTCATATTCCTAACCATTGCTCTGCAGCCTCTTTTGGAATATTTTTTAAATGAAAAAGATGCCAAAATGAGTTTCCCGGCCCCAAAAGCCCTAACTCTAAAAATTTAAACAGAATCAGGCGGTAATAACCAAAACCCTATTCACATTTTAGAGTAAAATACTGGGCATGGGGTAACAGCTTAAAAGTGTAAAACAAAATTACTTTACAATAACAAAATACACGGGATTTGTTCTTACGTTCAATTTACACTTTCCTCTGGTTCGAGCCTTGACTAAAATATTTGCTACACTGCTACCCTGAGCAAAAGAGAAAGCCAGTGTTGCCTACTTATTGATTTATACGAGAACAAAAGATAAAAAACAAGAGTTTTATTGCTAGCGCATAAGATTGGCAGCATTGATCGCAGAGAGTGCACTATCTCAGTTTTAGAAAAGCTCACTCTCTAAGGTGAAACCACGGTTGCCACTTACTCATTTTATTTTGTAACAATATTTACATAAAAATGTACCAAATAGGGGAAAAATGTACCATTTTTTTCATATAGAATAAATAACTTTACTTAAAACTTTTTGTCAGTTTATTATATAACATTATATTTATAAGAGTATTGAATTCTAATTCATTTCTTAATTGTTTTTTTATTTATATTAGACTAAAGTCAAAAAATTTTCTTGAATATAAATTTAGTCAATTCTTCAAACCACATTTCGTCTATTCCATTTTTAATATAACTTACTTTTTGCAAAAAAATTACTAAGTCTGAACAATTTTCCAATTTGTAAAGTATTTTGAAAATATGTTTACAATTCTTGATTACTATGAAAGCTAACTTTGTCCACAGAATGTACCAAATTTTAAAAACATGTACTAATGTACCAAGCGCAGAAAAATGAAAAAAAATTCACCAGTTTTGGTAGAATTGTACCAAAGTGGCAACCGTGAGTGAAACATTACTTGTTTACTCCGTTACTCATCATTTTAGTCTAAAAAACAAATAGGGCTTATGTATTTATGTCACTCTTGTATAGTAGTACTTTCATTTGGAATGTATTTACGACTTGATTGATTTAATTGAAATTTGGTATATTTGTGTTTTCTGCGCCAAGAAATCCAAATATTCCAAAGGAGACTCCGGAGCAAAGGTTACAAAATTTTAAAAAAATTAAAAGTTTTCTTTATACTGAAGCGCCATCTATAGACCGATCGATTCTGTTAAAATTAAATTAAAATAATTAAGAAAATTAATTTTTCGATTCTATTTTAATCTAAAGTATATTCCAAAGAGAGCCACGTAGCAAAAATTACTGGAACGCAATTTGTGGACCGTCCGATTTAATTGACATTTGGTGGACCAGAGTTTCTTCGACCAAAGAATCTAGTTTTTTGCCTTTATTTTGATCTAAAAAAAATGTTCCAAATGTGGTAAAATTTTTTAAAATTAAAAATACGAGTGGTACATTTTTTTTTCAAAGAAAAAAAAATTAAATATCTTATATTTACCCTCTCTTCTCAAAAGCCGCGGTCATGATGGCGGTTACATAAGTCTCCGGTGTTTCGATTCAGTTTAATGTACATATATTCTCAGAAGTTTTTTTGCGGTTTAAATTGTTTTTTTTTTTTTTTTTTGGCTATTAATTTGGAGTTTCGTTGGAATTTTGTTTTTCTTCTCTGATGAATTGCAACCGCAGTAATCCATGAGAAAAGGAATCAATTGTCCTAAATACTTTGAAATTTGTTACAGGCACAAGTTATGAATATTAATTGATTTCAAATTGTTAGTTTAAAGATACATTTTAGGGCAGCAGCGTTGAAAAAAAATATGTGTCACAAAACCACAAAAACTGAAACAGAAATTTTGTTTACTTGAATACAAAAAAAAAAAAAATAAAAATTCTTTGGAAATATAATCATAATTTACGAGAATAAGTCATCATATATTAATCATGCTCATAAAAACGTGTGCTTATATTAATTTGAGAGGAAAGGGGAGAAATGGAGCTTCTTCTAGATGCGTTTATGCCAATTTTTTTAATCAAATGCTGTTGTAGTCTAAAAACCAATCTACATTTAAAAACTAGAAAGCGTCCCTTCTGCACTAGTCACATGATGTGCTAACATAATTTACGTATTGTTGTTTACTTCATTACTTTTATACTCCAAAAAGTGCAAAGTACATGTGTTTTTTTTTTTTTAACAATTTTTGATATATTCCATTAATTTCTTTGTAAGTATATTTCATATTCCACAACCATTTTTGATATATAAATTGTGTGTTGCATACTTTTGGGGTTGTTGTGTCCTATTTTTAACCTCTTCGGTGTCCAAGGTCACATATTTTTTTTACAAGCTTTTGCGTACTTTTTTTAATTTTTGAATTTATTTTAGTTACTTTTTTCAAATTCTAATGGAATTAAGAGAAAACATAAATTTTATTTAGTTTCTTTATTTTACTAGAGCTCGAGAAAAATTATCACAATAAATTAAAAAAAAATGAAATAATACGCAAAAATGAAATGAACTGCATCCTAAAAGTATGCGGTCTAATTATTAATTTAAAAGATTGAGAAAGGTGAATTTTTAATATTAACCTCTTAGCTGAAAAAGTACACATATCGCTCATTTACTAAAAGATTGTCATAACTCAAAAAACGCGATTTTGCAGAAAACGCGTTTAAAGTTGTCAATTGACTCCAACTTTTCAGGAAAAAGAAGAAATCTTATAATTCTCACGCGCTTAATATACAAGATATTAATATGAAATTTTTATACAATATGAAGCGTGATATAATGAATAATTCTTCATCATTAACTCAAAAATCGTGTTTTTTGACTTATGACAGTCTTTTAGTAAATGAGCGATATGTGTATTTTTTCAGCTAAGAGGTTAATATTAAAAATTCACCTTTCTCAATCTTTCATGCTAATTATAAGACAGCATACTTTTGCGGTGCAATTCACTAACCTTCACCTGACGGTGGTGTTCAGTACATACAACAAAATAATAAAAGTGATGTATACTTTCAGGATCCCATTTTTAATATTTAAAATTCACCTTTCTCAATCTTTTATACTAATAACAAGACAGCCTACTTTTGCGGTGCAATTCACCACCCTTAACCTAACAGTGGTGAACAATACATACAACAAAATAATAAAAGTGATGTATACTTTCAGGGTTCTATTTTTAATATTAAAAATTCACCTTTCTCAATCTTTAATATCTTAGTACTAATAAGAAAGCATACTTTTGGAGTGCACCTAGCGGTACGAAAGCTTAACATAACCACACACCATTACACGCGCTTATAAGCTCACACATACTATGAAAATTCACACGACACCAACGTGACATTTAATTTTAATTTCTATTAATTCAATCCACTATAAATATTCCTTCAGCCACGAGTAAAGGATGTTACCACATAAAAAATAATTTTTTTTTACATTTTGCGCAAGATTTCCATGGAATTTTTTTTCACAAAATTCAGTTTTTGTGAAAAGAACCAAAACTAAAAATTTAAAAGTTATAATAAATTTCATGAATTAAATTTAGAATATGAGTTTTCATTCTCGTGAATCAAAAATTCGTTAGCCAAAAAATTTAAACTTAGTGAATCAAGGAACTTTCTTATTTTTTATCAGAGGGGTTTTATAAACTTGTAGCTAAGATTTGAAATCAATCAATATAAGTAGCGTGTAGTCCAGCTGCGAAAAAGGTGTTTTGAGAAAAAAGCGCTTAAAGGTTCAAAATTAAATAACCGGCCCACTTACTGCCGCTTAACGCTGGTAATTTTATGAATTTTCATTTAAAACTTGTCACAAACATTCTTAAGGTTGTAAGACTGGAAGACTGGAAGAAGTCGTCAAATGTCGTCATGTAAATTAAGTTCGACAGTCCATCTTAAATTATGTCTCATAAATCAAATTGCAAGTATACCATTAAATTCAGTCATTCTAAAAATGCAGAAAAAATGCAAAACAATTATGGTCCTGTCATTAAAATATAATGTAAAGTCTAAAAAGAAGCTACCTGATTTATCTTAATTTGTGACTGTTGCTACTCGAAATGGAGCGAACATAAAAGCAAAACGATTTTGTATTTCATGTTTTTAACAATTCTTTAACTCTTTGCATGCCCGCAGGAAAAACAAAAAAACAAAAAATAAAACTTGCAACTGCAACTCAAACAGGTTCAATGAGCATTGAGCCAACATTTTTCTTATTTGCGTCTTGCATTAATGCAAAAGTGAAGTTAAATGACAGTTTTTTTTTGTATTTTTTTTTTTCGTTTGTATTTTAAAGATTCACATAAAACGCACACGCATGCTGAGCGACGGAACATTTAAGATTACAAGCATTTTCAAGCCTTTTTCGATGCACTCTACACTCAAGTGAGGAGGTTCTATTAATTCAAAACTGCTTGATTTAATCATGTAGCATTATCTGGTGGGGTTTCTTGCAAACATGTCTGTGGTCACAAGGCATAACAACACAACTCGAGTTTTGTTGAATTCGAGTTATTATTATAAATGAAATCTCCATATCCGATTTCATATTGTGTCAAAATTTTATGTATATCCGGTTCAGTGTTTTACGAGATATTAAAGGAAAAATAGCACAACTCAAATTGATTTCTATTAGCATTTGAATCTTTGAAGTGTTCTCCTGAAAAATTAAAAAAACTGACTTATGCTGTTATGCCTTGTGACCACAGATGTGTTAAAGCATATGAATTAAGTACAAGAATCAAGTATATTATAGAGTATTTCAACTTCGTTATCATGTAATATATTGCAATTTCATACTTGCATCAGTGATCTGTGTAATTTGAAGACTTACAGCGATTGCTGGACTATAGTATGAATGTAGCAGCAACAACAAAAACAACAACTTCAACAACAACACCTTTTTCCTAGTGTAAGCTACAATTTGTAAGTTGGCGCTATAATTCAATATTTCAGTTTGCAATGCGTGGTTATAGCCTTGAACTTGAACATTAAATTTCAATTACTATAATTCAATTCCAACGGTGGAAAATATTTACACGAACCGTTGTTAAGTTGTACAAACAACAAATTATAGGTACGTACATATAAGTTGTTGAGTATTTATACTTTTTGCATATTTACAGGGTGACAATCATAAAGTGACGCACACATTTCAGCAGTTATTTTCAAAAGGACGTACTTCCATTAAGTACAATTAAGTGTTAACATTGCTGAATATATAAGCATTCATTTGAACCCCACCTCATTCAATATAACCTCCTTTAGCCTGCATACATGCCTTCAATCGATCCGGAAATCGTAGGACTGTTCGCCGCAGGACTTCCTGATCAATTTCAGTCCAGGCTTTCTCTAATGAATTTGTCAGTGACTCTAGACTGTGGTGTTGAGATGCACAAGCCTCACTCTCTAAAATACTCCAAAAAGAGTAGTCCATTGGATTTAAGTCTGGGGAGTATGGTGGCCATTCTTGAGATGTTATGAATCCAGAAAAATTGTCTTTTAGCCATGTTTGCGTTAATTTTGCCATGTGGGAAGGTGCAGAATCTTGCTGGAAAGTCCAGTTTTCATTTCCAAATGTATCTTGGGCCCAGGGAAGAACATGTTCATTTAAAATGCTCCGATAAACAACAACCTGGTCAATTTTAACATCCTTTTCAACGAATATTAGAGGGGTTCTGGCATTAGCGGAAACTCCAGCCCATACCATAACGGAAGCTGGCTTTTGAACTCGGCCAACAGTCCTATTTTGTTGCGATGATGATGTTAGCCACATTTGGTCATTTTGCGCATTGAAATGTTGTTCAACCGTGAAAATTTTTTCATCTGTAAACAAGATATTTTCAACATTTTTTAACACGGAGGAGCGTAGCAACGCCTTGCATCTTTGCAGTCGCAAATCTTTCTTTTTTTTGTGTCAGATCTTGAGCTTTTCGGAGCTTGTACGGCTTAAGATTAAGCTTTGATTTTGCAATGATTCGCACTGTTTCACGGTTTACTCCCACTTCCTTAGCGATTTTTCTCATTGAGCGCCTTGGATTTCGCTTGATTCGTTTACGAATTTTTTCTGTGAAACCAGTAGTGGCAACTGTTGAAAATTTTCCCCGGTCTCTATCTCCAAAACCCCCAGTTTCATTATATCGAATAATAGCTCGGTCTACCGTACGACTTGACAAATTTAAAGCCTTTGCAATTTGACGGCAACTATAATTTGCTAAATGAAATTTCATAATTTCACGACGAATATTTTCCTTGTCCATTTTTATGGAAATTTCAAAATGTAATAACAAAAATTCAAATGAAATTAAAAGCAAAGCCAATGATGACTGAATTTGCTTTTTAAATTAAAGTAACGGTAAATGGCAAAGCTTGCTGCAGAGTATTAAACTTGCGTCACTTTACAATTGTCACCCTGTATATACGCTCAACGAAAAAAATACTTACTATGAAAAAGTCACAAAACGAAGAAGGTAATACAGAAATCTTAAAACCTATTTTCTATATAGTGTATCAATAATTTCATCAAGCGCCATTTAATTCTAAGCCTAAGCCTAAGCCTCTTACTCTATAGTTTGGGTCTACCTAAAAATACTTTTTTCACTGTTTTTTTGTATGGTATGAAGAGTTCATTGAACTTTTCTCTACCAGTTCTAATTTTCTTTTTATAAATCTTGTCACACACAAAAATAGGTACAATACTTAGGTGTAATTTATCTATTTATTTTCTAATCGTGTATGACCTTCAAAAACTATAAAAAATAAAAAAAAAAAGAATTAAATTGGAAAAAGAAATCAAATAATCGTTTAGCATTTAATAATGTTTACATTGTGGAATTGTAATTCATGAATATATACAGTGTCGGACAAAACTAAAGCACGAACTCTTCCTTGTCAACATTTAGTTCAATAAAATTGAAAAATATGGAAGTATCAGTGGCGGTACGTCCATATAAGCCCAAAAGTCGGGCTTGCCTAAGAATTGGTAACTGAAAATTTGTATAATATGTACTTACAAAATTACTACCTTTGTTTTAACTGAAAGAATAATTTTCTTTTAAAATTTTTTATTTGTATTACCCAGTTTTTCAATAGCTCATATATGTACTAATAAAAAATTAAATGTGGATTATATAGAATACACACAAGCAATCACGCTATCGCAGTTCATCAAGTTGGCTTTTACGTGGCTTTTAAAATTTGAAAATGTATGTTTTCATAACATGCTATCTCGCTTATTCTAATTGGAAGCTATTGAAGCTTTTTTAGTATGTGCAGTTCCAAAAAAAGTAGCAGCATACCAATTTTCTACTACTATGTATGATTTCATATAGAACTTAAAAGCTGGCTTTCAGTTTTTGTTTGCCATTTGGAAAGTATTTGCTCCACTTTCTTTTACTCTTATATTTTTGCGCTATTAGATTTTAGCAGAGTTTCGAACTGGTTTTAGGTCTGTCCTTCTTTCTCTTAAAAATATTAGAAAGGGTTCTTGATTTTCATATCAGGAACTCTATCAATCCCACTCTTTTATCCAAATCACAGCATGCCTATACTAAAGGGAAGTCTGTGGAAACAGCGCTACATGTACTCATTGAGGAAGTTGAGAAATCACTTTCCAACAAGGAATACACGCTTGCAGTGTTTCTCGATATCGAGGGGGCTTTCAACAATGTCTGCCCCGACGCTGTCGTTAATGCCTTAATAAATCTAAATCTTGATGTTAATCTGGTTAAATTTATAGGACAACTACTTAAAACACGTATCATCAGCTCCTCTATCGGAAATGATAAAGTCAAAAAGGTTGTCAATAGGGGCACACCACAAGGAAGTGTATTATCGCCTCTTATTTGGAATCTGGCGGTGAACACACTGCTAAACAGATTAGATCAAACCGGCTGCAAAATAATAGCTTATGCAGATGACATTGCTATTGCAGTATCCGGCAAATACGTTGCTACTCTTTCAGAACGGCTAAATCACTCACTTAGCATTCTGTCTCACTGGTGCCGTGAATTCGGTCTTAATGTTAATCCTGCCAAAACAGAGGTTATGCTTTTCACTAGAAAGTATAAAATACCAACTTTTGCCCTACCCAAAATTAATGGTATCTCGCTCTGTCTTAGTAAGCGCGTCAAATATTTAGGACTTGTTCTTGATCCTAAACTTCAATGGAAAGCTAACATAGCAGAGAGAGTACGGAAAGCCTCTTGCGCTCTCTACTGCTGTAAGAGGGCATTAGGAACAAGATGGGGTCTTCAACCTCGAGTCACTTCCTGGCTCTATTCAGCAGGGGTCGAGCCTAATCTTCTTTATGGATCCGTCTTATGGTGGCCAGCTACTTCAAAGGCGGTCAACCTTAAACCACAGGATAAGGTTAGAAGAACGGCAGCCATATTGATTACTGGGGCCCTCCGTACTACCTCCACGAAAGCTCTCTTCGCAATCCTTCATTGGTTGCCAACCTCACTTCTGGTCAAGCAACAAGCTAAGTGCTCTGCTGTCAGACTCAGTGCCCTAACTCGCTGGACCCGGTCAAACCTGGGCCATGCCAAGATTTTAATCCACGATACGTCCGTACCAACTAACGTAGACTACATTTGCTCTACCCCTAATTTAAACCACACGTTCTTCACCCATATCCCCAGTAGAGAGGAATGGGTTAATGACGAGGTGGTCACTGACAATTTAATTGACATCTATACAGATGGATCCAAATCGGAGGAAAGAGTCGGCTGTGGCATCTTCTCTAGTAAGCTAGATCTCAGACTCTCTTTCCGACTTCCTGACCATTGCAGCGTCTTTCAGGCGGAAGTAATGGCTATCTATCAAGCGTCCAAGTGGCTTATTCGCAACGATTCATTCGATACGAATATCCGCATCTACACGGACAGCCAAGCAGCAATCAAGTCCCTTGCCGGTGTTTTCACTACATCAAAGCTTGTTCTCGACTGCCGATCTTCACTCAACATTTTGTCGAGTCACTCTCAGGTCCACCTATATTGGGTGCCTGGACATATGAATATTTCAGGTAACTGCAATGCCGACGAGTTAGCAAAACAGGGCTCGCAACTTACAGATATATCACCTACCTGCACCATTGGTGTCCCTCTTACGTCTATTAAATTAGCCATTAAGCAAAACTACCTTGAGGAAGCAAAAAGATCCTGGGTAGCGGAGCATACCTGTGGTATTACCAGGCTAACATGGACCACTATGGACAATAGACGTACTAGACAGCTACTCAACCTAAGCAGAAGCTCCATCAGCATAACGACTTCGGTGCTCACGGGACACTGCATAATGGGGAGACATGCTGCAAGACTTGGACTGCCATTCAATGACTTCTGTCGGGGCTGCGGCTCTGAGGAGGAGGAGGAAACAGTCCTTCATTTCATGTGCGAATGCCCATCCCTGGCCAGGAGGAGACTAAAATTCCTGGGTTCACCTTTCTTCACTAGTCTGTCCGAGTTATCATCCATAAATATTAAGGACATAGCCAGATTCATTATGGAATCCTCATGGTTCTCCACTCCGTAAATGGGGGGGGGAGGGTTGCGCCGTACTGTGGTATCACAATGAGCCTAATTATGTGCTTAAGTGTGCTTTCAAGCAGAAGGCTGCCACTCCAACCTAACCTAACCTAACCTTCGAACTGGTTAAATTTGGGTTCGTGTTCAGTTTCAGGTGCAAGCAAAAAATAACGTGTGTTCCGGTTCATGTTCAAATAAAAATGAAGCAAAACAAGGTTTTTCAAATAATAGTTTTACTTATTTACATACATCAATGCATTTAGTTACTTTGCAATTTGCATTTTTTTATTCCGTTGACATTTTTCTTATATTTGATAATTTGCATTTTTATTATAACGGTTTATATTAAGAGAAATTATCGTTTAGTTTAAAAAATAGTATATCTCTCAACGATTTTAGTCCAAAAATGTCATTTCTACGTTCATCTCCAGAAAGTATCGACCGTCAAGGCTCGAATTTGTAATCGCGGACTTTAGCTGAGCTACTGCCAAATATAAGACCGTGCTTTTTACTGGTGAATCTATATTTAACACGAAAGGTTGTGACGGATTGAAGCTAGTGTGCAGACCAAAAGGGCAACGATGAAATCCGCGTTATTTGAAAAGCACCATATAATACGGGGGAGGCAACGTCATGGTCTGGTGATTTTTTCGGCCATGGAATCGGTCCAATTCATAAAATAGGAGGTATAATGGACCGTCTGATGTGCAGAGATATTCCCCAGAATGTTATGTTACCTTATATGGAGGAAGATCTGCTGTTAAAGCAAGTCTACCAGCACGATGACGATCCCAGCATGGTGTGTAAAAGAGTGGTTTGTTGCCAATAATAAACTATGGCCCACCCATTCACCCAATCCCAATCTCAATAAATATATAGGAAATTGTAGATCAGAAAAATCAGCGCATAAAGGATAAAAACAAGGATTCTATTTTCTACCAATCAGTGATTGCTTAGAATATCATTTTTGCAGACGTTTTGAACAATTTTATTGAATCCATGCAACGAAAATGTTCAACAGCTCTGAAAAATAATGGATACGCTATAAAATAGTGGAGAAATCGAACTTTTCCATTAATATATTCCATACGTGCTTTAGTTTTGTCACGCCAGTTTTATGCATCTTGTTATTATTATTTGAAAGAGGACGACTCGAAAGTCAGGCACTGCGACCTATAAGATCTATTGTACCAAAGCCCCAAGAAAGAAAGGCAGAGAGAAAGAAAGATAGATAAGAAACATACCCAAGGCGAGAATCAAACTCAGGTCTCCAGAGATAAGAGTCTGGCACTCTTCCACTAGACCACAGTGGCGATGGTAGGACCTACAGTTTAACGCCGATTCCGAACGGCTATGTGGCAATTTTTTATCAGCTCGGTGGTCTTGCCATTACCAACCAAGGTGTGTACTTGTACACATTCTTATAATTCTCATCCACTTCATATCGATAGTGAATATAAGAAGTTTATGAGAATTAACCACCAGACCAAGACGGGAATCGAACCCGCAACCTTCTGAATGAAAGTCTAGTTCACTATCCACTACTTTTTTTTTTTTTTTTGTTACTTGTTTTGTTACTTTTGAGTTAATATTTTTATTTTATTTGAAAAATAATATTATATTTCTTATATTTTATTACAACGAGGGTATATTCTTACTACATTCATAAACAAAATTTCAGGCTAAGCATGTTTTACAATATTACTGAGCAAAATGCAAGCAAGGAAGAATGCGTGCTTTAGTTTTCTCCGACACTGTACATGAAATAATTATAAGCTTCTTCTATTAAATTGAAATGTGCTCATTAAAACTCCCACAACAACAATTGTTTATTTTAATGTGAAGTAAGGCTCGTTTTCTTGTTTTTTTTTTGCATTTTATAATCGTGTTGGCAAAATGCGTGTAATCTGCGCCTGAAGCGCGTGCTTTCTTCTGCTATAAATGACAACGAACGTGTGCGCATGCGTTTGTAAAATAAAAAACCTAATGGGAAAAATGATAATGTAAGCACAAATAAGGAGTGAGATTGAAAAAATCTTAACACACGGTTTAGCTAATAATTTTTTTTGGGTGTAAAATTTAAAAATTTCTTTGATCTAGTTATCTTTGAAAAATATGTCAGTTGTTAGTTTTAATGACAAACATGTTGATTTATTGTGAGTTTGATCAAAATGAGTGAAGAAAAAGAAGTACGTCTTAAAATTATTACAAATTTTCAAAAAAAAAATCCAAATTGGTCCTACAAAAAATTGGCCAAAGAATTGAAAGTCTGCCGTCAATTTGTTTCCAATGTTATTAAACAGTTTCAAGGGAATTTGACCATCGATAGGAAACCTAGTTCGGGAAGAAAACGAGGACCACATGATATTGGGAAAGCCAAGAAAATAGAAAGCATATTGAAAAGATCTCCAAACACATCTGGTAGAAAAGCTGCCCGGTTAGCCCAGTGCTCTGACTATTTGGTGCGAAAAGTTAAAGTCAATGCAAGTTTGAAAACATACAAAGTGCAAAAAGTTCCACACAGGAATGCTGCAAAAAATTTAGACGCCAAAAGTAGAGCTCAGAAATCAAAATCGAATTTCATACAAAAATATTCATGTTGTATAATGGACGACGAAACGTATGTACTGGCAGATTTTACGCAGCTTCCGGATCAAAATTTGTATGTTGCTGATGCTCGAGGAAATGTCGAAAAACAATTTAGAATCCAAAAGCAGACAAAATTTCCTAAAAAAAATTCCTGGTATGTCAAGCTTTATGCAGTTGCGGCAAAAGAAGCAAGTCATTTCTTACAGTAGGCTCTATAAATACCGAAATATACATCAAAGAATGCTTGAAAAAAAACTTCTTCCTTTCATTAGAAAGCCCAATGAGTCTACATATTTTTGGCCCTATTTGGCATCATGTCACTAGGGCAAGAAAGCTCTGGAGTGGTACCAAAGTAATAACATAGTTTTTATACCAAGAGAGGGCAATCCTCCAAATTGTCCGGAGCTAAGACCAGTGGAGAGATATTGGGCTGTTGTGAAAAGAAACTTAAAGAGCACAAAAAAAGTGTCCCAAAATACAGAAGATTTTAAAAGGAGATGGGTAAACTGTTGCAAAAAGGTGTCTGAAACAACTATCAAATCTCTAATGGAAGGCTTACCAAAAATGGTCCACGAGTTCATAAATAGTGGTTAGAACTATAAAAGTTATATTTTAATGTAATTTGTAAAACACTATCAATTAAATAAAAAAAAAAACAAATCTCTAAGATCAACCGTTTAAAAATTATTGATTTTTTCGATCTCACTCCTTATATTCTAGATTTTGATTCTCAAAATTGTATGGAAAGAAATGATTTCTGTATAACATTTCTTTTTTGAAGTGAATGGAATCAAAGCTGCATGGGAAGTAAAAAAGAATGAATGAAATCTTCTTTTCATTTAGTTTTGGATTACACTGTATTCTAATCAAATTCACGTAAAAATCCACGAAAAACTCCATATAAATAAAAACAGCTGTTGAAGTAAGTGAGAAACATTTCGCTATATATTAGCCAAAGCACGAGTAGTACTCTTTCCTCTCTCGTGAAATACTCTCAACATGAGTCTGAAGACAAGTCCGCAACATTTTTTGCACGCAAAATTTAAATGTAGAGAAAACATGTTTTGCTCAAATTTCTCTGCAAGCATCAATATGTTTGCATACTTTAAGGGGTTTTTAAGCAACTTTTTCTTGCAACATGTGCTCTTGAAATGTCAAATTTAATCGAAAAATTAATGCATGTTGCCAACGAAATTTCACGCAAACGAACAGAATTAATTGAAAGAAAAGTACATGAGTTGCCAAATGGACAATTATTTCAACAAATAGGAATGCTTTTTTTACTTTCGCTAAGACATAGAAGAAGTTACATCTATTCTGGAACCATTGAATTCGTAATTGCGGAACATTAAGTTTGGATTGATATTTTTGATTTCTGAAAATTGTTGATAGAGTTTTAGTACATTTACGTACTCTAAGTGCTCAATAATTGACTCCAACGATTACACAGGCCTGCTAAATGAAATTTTTAAAATCATTAAAAATGAGCAGAAATTTCCTATTTATACATATTTATCCATTAAATCCGAATAAGAATGCAGAATTTTTGTATCGCATCAGGATTTGGAGAAATCTTAAAACTATTACGGTTATTTTCTGCAATCCATAGAATTTAGGAAATTCAGTTTGCCATATCTCATCGGCGAGATATGGCACACAATGAGCTAAAAATATTCCAGCGGTGGAAAATAGAATTTTATAATGAAACATAGGAAAGTAGATTTTATAATTTATCGAAAAAAACCAAACTCGGCATTTAACTTCAAGGTTGGAAGTTTTCGAAACTGTAAGAAATTTCGAGGTCGGATTAAAACTTTTCATGAGTTAAGTTAGCAGTTTTTAACATAACTAAAAAATTACAATATAAAAACTTTTTTCAAGATTTTATAGACGATAGAAAATTGCCACAATTGCCATTTTTGCGTTTTTAGGTTAGAATTTTTTTAAACTCTTATTAATTGAAATATTGACTCCAAAAGACTCCAAGTGACTCCAATTGACTTCAAATTCCCAATTGACTCCAAAAGACTTCAACTGACTCCAATTGACTTCAAAATCCCAATTGACTTCAAATCCCCAATTGACACCAAAAGACTCCAATTCACTTCAAATTCCCAATTGACTCCAAAAGACTTCAACTGACTCTGATTGACTTCAAATCCCCAATTGACTCCAAAAGATTCCAAGTGATTCCAATTGACTTCAAATTCCCAATTGACCCCAAAAGACTTCAACTGACTCCAATTGACTTCAAATCCCCAATTGACATCAAAAGACTCCAATTGACTTCAAATTCCCAATTGACTCCAAAAGACTTCAACTGACTCTAATTGACTTCAAATCCCCAATTGACTCCAAAAGATTCCAAGTGATTCCAATTGACTTCAAATTCCCAATTGACCCCAAAAGACTTCAACTGACTCCAATTGACTTAAAAATCCCAATTGACTTCAAAAGACTCCAAGTGACTCCAATTGACTGCAAATTGCAATTGACTCCAAATGACTGCATTTGAGTTCAAGGTTACTCAAGTAACTCCAAGTGACTTCAAGTGACTACAAGTGACTCCAAGTGACTACAAGTGACTTCAAAGCAGTCATGATTTTGGAGTCATAAGATTTGCAGTCTCATAATTTCAAAAAAAAGACTGCACTCTCTTGACTCTAGAATAGACTTTTCTAAATGAATAACCAATCGGTGACTCCAAAAAAGACTTCCAACTGCATTTTTTATTCTAGAGTCAAATACGTTATTCAGTAAATGCAATCATGAATTGTCGGTTATTAACTGTGACTTCAAGGTATTGCAATTACATTGATTGCATTTTTTTACAGCTCTGTTCTCGATTTTATAGCCAGTAGAAAATGACTAAAATCGGCCTATTTTTCAGTTTTAAGTTAAGATTTCTTAAAGTCCGGGCGTAATACAAAAATTATCCAACCCAATTCGGATTCAGCAAACAAATATACATGGGAAACCATTGCTTTCTTATATTTTAATCAACTAAACCGGAAAAGGGTGTTTAATTTTTGTCACTTTCCCATTGATAAAATTATGGATACACCCTGTAATCGTATTAAATTATTAGTGAGTGCGGTGTGCGGCGAAGCGACTGGCAAGCGAGTGTCTGTGCAAATAGTATTTGCGCGATAATCATAAAATCATAAAAATAAAAGAAAAGGTGCTTGAACTTTATTGTTTTATTTGGTTTTTATAGCTTTTTGTTATTTTTTGTTTTTGTTTTAGTAAATTTTAATATAATTTCTGTTTAATTAAGATGACACGTTATTAGTAGAGAAAGTAAATAAAACTTCAATATGAATATTGAAAAATAAATAGAAATTATCATTATGATTATTATTAGTAAGTTATGACCAACAGAAGAACAGGGGAACTTCAATTAGAAATTTATAAACTCAAATGCAGATTTACTACTAATTAGTAACTGTGAGGCTAATGAGGAAATATAACAGACAAAACGATAGACATGACGACTGAAGGCCTAAACAGAATTGCGATGAATTGACGTGATGATTTTACGCGGCCACAAGTCAAAATCCACAAAGATAGTACAAAATTGCAGGCGTCGATAATTTTACGCCGACGTTTATATTGTCGACTCAGAACTTTTTCTATTTCTCCACCCACGAGACAGGGTTGCACGTGGAGTGTGTTTTAAACAAATTGATCGTAGTTAGTTACTCGCAGGAGTGTTAAACTAAGATATTTTGCATTCAAGTTTGATATTACTCATACGCACTGTTGATCAAATTTATTTGAAAAACATAATAAATTTTGTAAATATTTATTTATTTATTAATTTATAAATCACTATCAACTACCTTGCACCATTTCAGTATCCTCTGCTTGTATAAACTCTGCATTGCTATTGTAATTACTGCTTGCATTAAAAAATGTTGGTGTTGGCAAAGTTGATGATGTTGACGATGAAGTTAATTCAGCGTTGCTAACATATTCTTTAGAATGCAACAAACACGTCCAAAGTAAAAGAATTTTTACAATTTTATGCATTTTTTTATGCGATATTTTCTTTTATTTTTACACTGACACTTTTTTTTTGAAAAAAAAAAAAAAATATTACTATTATGTATTATATTTAAGCACTTAGTATGCAAGGCGCGTTTTTATGCAAAATAAAAAGCATACAAAACAAAGTTATAAAAATACGCAAAAATTACAAAAAATATTGAACAGTAGAATTTACCGTCAAATACCACCGTCTGCGACGAGTGTGCGCGCTTGTCTGAGCTAAAAGTTCTTAGCGTTGGCTTGGTCAACAACTTACGCATGCGTCAACGTGAGGCGGTAGAAGCAGGTTGCGGTGGCGGCGTTGTGTTGACAATATTCCATACGTTAAAACAAAAATCAATTGTAACAATAACAATTTCAATGAGCATGAAAAAAGCGGCAGTATTGGTAAATAATAACAATAAAAAAAATAAAAAAAAATGATTTGCGTATATTTTTGAATTTTATTTATTTTTTTTCTAAATTCTTCTTGTATTTTTTTTTTTTGGTGTTAACGATACAATTTTCAATTTGTTAGTACATTTTTTTGTATGCCAATCAGTACATTTATAAGTTACTTTTAAGTATTCAAACCACTTAAAACTTTTACTTGTATCTACTTTATTTATTCATGCAATTCAAACAAGTGAATCTACTTTAAAAATATCGTGTATATATATTTTACTACTTTAAGTTCACTTCAATCTATTCACTCTCGCGCTTCATTCCAGACTAAATGTCCAGCATTGTCCGCTTGTGTTCGCTTGCTCTATTTCTTTTGACTTGTCTGTTGTATATTTGTGTCTGTGTGCTGCAGTCTAGCGCACTAGTAACTAGTAGCCCATTCCATTATTCAATGTCCAACTTCTTTGCCCACCTCTTTTCATTATTATTTTTTACCTTACTCTTATGTGCTCTTTGAAATAAAAGAAGAACTATTTTTATTTAATCGTTTAAATTTGCATTTTTATTCTTTCTTTTTTTCACTTTTACTATTTTTTTTTCTTTCATTTTTTGCTTTATATGCAATAATATTATTTTTTTCCTACTTTGAAGATGTTTCTTCTTTCATTACAATTTGATGTATTTGTTGTGCTTACACTTAATGAAAAAAATTAGTAGTGTTGTGATTTCGGTTATCAGTTCAAACTATTTTAGGCAAAAATTTTAAATCCAAAGCAAAGAATTGGGATTTTCCTTCTTTAGCTAGGTTCCAGGTTTTTTAAATCTAGTGGTAACTTTACTTTGAGTTTTTAGAAAAATATCCAAAATCAGGTTTGTGAAGCATTTATTATTCATTAACCACACCAGAAAGTCTTGAAACAAAGTTCACTAGCTTATCTGAATGTTATTTTTAAGGTATAAGAATCAAAGAAAAATTTGTTCGCCTTTTGCAAACCATAAAATATTCTAAAAAGAAAAAAATATTGAAATATTGTACCTAAAATATAATTAAAGGCTAAAATACTGTTAACTTAGTATTCTGATATTGAAAAACAACACATCTTTTTTTTTGTGGCCATAATGGCGGCATGCAGTGAATGTCAAAAGGGAGAAAAAAAAAAAAACGAAAATGAGTTCCTTCTGCACTTGTCACATGATGTGATAACATACTTTACGTATTGTTGTTTACTTTATTATAAACGTTTTCGTTTTATATTTCAAAAAGTGCTAATCCCACAAGTGTTTTTTTTTATTTTTATACGTTATTTTTCAACACAATTTCATCGCTTTTTGTAGGTCTACATGGCCTTATGTTGATATTATTTTACAATTCAAATTAAGAAAGAATAAACTATAAACTAAAATAAACTATACAATAAAAAATATAATAAATTAAAACAATTTTCGAAATATTTCACTAATTAGTTTCCTTGGTATTTAAGTATATTTTTGATATATACAATATGTGTTGCATACTTTTGGGCTTGTTGTGTCCTATTTTTTATATTAAAAATTCACCTTTCTCAATATTTTATACTAATAATAAGACAGCATACTTTTGGTGTGCGATTCACCACCCTTTACCTGACGGTGGTGAACAATACATAAAACAAAATATGAAATAAAAATGCTGTATACTTTCAGTGTCCTATTTTTAATATTAGAAATTCACCTTTTTCAATCTTTTATACTAATAATAAGACAGCATACTTTAGGGGTGCAATTCACCACCCTTTACCTGACGGTGGTGAACAATACATAAAACAAAATATGAAATAAAAATGCTGTATACTTTCAGGGTCCTATTTTTAATATTAGAAATTCACCTTTTTCAATCTTTTATACTAATAATAAGACAGCATACTTTAGGGGTGCAATTCACCACCCTTTACCTGATGGTGGTGAACAATACATAAAACAAAATATGTAATAAAAATGCTGTATACTTTCAGTGTCCTATTTTTAATATTAAAAATTCACCTTTCTCAATCTTTTATACTAATAATAAGACAGCATACTTTTGCGATGCAATTCACCACACTTTACATGACGGTGGTGAACAATTCATACAACAAAATAATAAAAGTGTTGTATACTTTCAGGGTCATAATTTTAATATTAGAAATTCACCTTTTTCAATCTTTTATACTAATAATAAGACAGCATACTTTTGGGGTGCAATTCACCACCCTTTACCTGATGGTGGTGAATAATACAAACAACAAATTAATAAAAGTGCTGTATACTTTTAGGGTCCTATTTTAAATATTGAAACTTCACCTTTCTCAATCTTTTATATTAAAAATAAAACAACATACTTTTGGGGTTCAATTCACCACCTTTCACCTGGCGGTACGAAAGTTTAACATAACCGCCACTACATTTATTTATTTATTTATACACACTTGTGAGTTTAACACACACTATGAAACCTCACACGACATCGACGTGACATTTGATTTCAATTTCTATAACCTCACTCCACTATAAATTTTCCTTCAGCCCCGAGTAAAGATGTTGTCAAATCAAAAAGTAAACAATAATTTTGACAGCCAATGATATTGACCATAAAGAAAGAAGAAGACTAAGTTGCTGGTAACTTCTCCTTGCAAAAATTCACTTTTGGCACTAAATATTTTTTACTCACGACGTAACTATATTCAATAGTTCTATGTATCACACATTAATTTTTCTCTATTTGGGATTTGACTTGTAACTGTTAATATTTGTTGATTCTTTTAAATTGAGAGCGTAAAAACTTCATATAAAATAAGAAAAGAGAGTGCCCCCTCGGTCGGTGAATCCACCTTACTAAAAAAGAAGTGTTGATTTTCTTAAACTCACTAGTTTTTGAAATGATATGCTCACATGAAAGAGCATTTAAATGAGTAAGAGCGAATTTTCACTGCTTTACGTAGACTGGAGAAAATAGATATATATTTTTTTCCTTCTACTCCTCTTGGAAGTTTAGGGCTTCTACTAAGCATCGTTCGTAGTATTAGTTTCATCATCTGCATAGATGATTGGCCTACCGCAGAAGATCCCAAAGGATTGCCATCTTTTTAACGTTGCCCAAGATCAGTGTTTTCACCATACTGTATCTGGCTTGTGTCAAGGCTGACATTTGTGTGGTGAACGTGGGAGATTTGACTGTTTCATGCAATTACCCTCAAGATGGCACTTTTGTGTTCTTTTATACAGTCGACTGACGATACGCCGAAGGAACTATTATTATATGAGACAGCTTTTTGGGCTATTTGGACTATATGCCCTCGCTAGAGCCCGGGACCCCTGAAATGAAGTGTCTATTATGCTGTCGAGAAAATATAATCAAATATTAAAAATAAAACCTCATTGAATTACAAAATAATTTGGTATTTTCTACACTTTGTGTGAGGTCTTCTACATAAATCGTTTTAAACAACAATTTTGTATTTAATGTCGCAATTTTCCAATCGGCTTAAAAAGTGAATAACCTAAAAACAATGATATGCAAAAATTTGGGGTATAAATAAATATTGATTTCTTCAAAGAAATTCAAAGAAATTAAATTCGTCATACTATGTAGAAGTAATCACATATTTCATATCGCTCGTTTGCTGCAAGACTGTCATAAGTCAAAAAAGCAATAATACAGGAATTTACTGCTATTTAAGAAGAGTATATATCGCTATTGCGTTCATTGAATTGATGCGATTTTTTCAAATATTTCTTTTTCGACTAATGACAGTCTTGCAGCAAACAAGCGATATGTAAATTGTATATACAATCATATATTTGTGATGCAAAATTCCAAGTAAAAATTATACAATTTCATTACATTTCAATACCCTTCTTTATTTTGTTTTTGTTATTAATAAAGCTTAAAGATTAATGAAGCAATTTGAACATAAAACTTGTAAGAATTGTTCCTTTCCTTCTTCCATTACGCTTCTTAACGAACTTGCTTGACTAATCGATATCATGAAAGCGATTTTATTCAACACCTTCTTTTTTACTTTACATCAGCGCTTTAAGATTGGAAATGGAATTCAAAAATTGAAATGCCTGGAGGCCTATAACAATGAAAAATAATATTTTTTTAAAGTTTTTTTTTTTTTTTTTTTTTTTTTTTGTCTCATATGTCAACATGAAATTGTTTTGCATGCATTGTTGTGCAGATATTTCAATGTATTCCAGTTTAATGCCAAATCATGTTCATGACTTAAAAATGTTACTTCAAAACCACCACACAATTAAATCAATCAATTCTGAATCATTTCTACGTAGGTATGTTGCGCGATATTCCCAATATACTTTCTTGTATTGTTGTTACGATTGTGTTTTTTTTTTTGTGAATATTTGTACCGTAATTTGACTGACAGTTGGTAATATAAAATCAGTCCGTCTGATTCACTGACTGATTAACATTGTAACACAAAAATTAAATAAAAAATTGTATGGAACATTTTGAGGTATAACGAGTCAAAATATCAATAAGGGCTGCAAGATTTAATGAAGTATGTATTTCTTGTCTAAAATAAATTTCTATTTGTTCTGTCCCGCTCTCTTCATCTGGATTTCTATGCCCACCCTTGTTTATAATAAATCAAAAAATTAAAATAGTAAATGTAGCGTACTTTATAATCGCTTGAGACCGTTCAACATCATTTATGCCTATTTCTTATCATTCAATTTTACAATATTTGATACATGATTTTGTTTAGGTTTTTTTCAAAGTAGAAATTCCGTTAATGTGGTTGTTTTTCAAGTGTACACCCACTCCACTCTATATGTAATTATTTATGCTTTATGTTTTTGTAATTAATTGATTTGTTTATAATATTAAAAAAGTAGGTTCAATTGGAACAAATTGGTCAAGTGATAAGCTTTTGTATCAAATCAAAAATCTATTTGATTACTGTAACAGTAAGTTCAATTGCTTTTTTATTATTATGTTTAGTGTGCTGGAATGCTATGCAGAATGCCCGGGTTTGATACTTGGCACGGTATAAAAATTCTTGGCTGACAATAGGCAACCTTCAAGGGTATAAATTGCTTAAGACATACAATTTTGGAATCCTTCCATCCGTGTACAAATAAAGCTTGCACAACATGAATCGTTGCATAAAGCTAGACCATAAAAGAAAAAAAAAGAAAATAGCTGTGCTAATTCAAATATTACTGGTATTGATTCAAAGTTATGGTAAATAGCATAAATAAGGTCCAAAAAACAAACAGTTGGGAAAATTTGCAGTACCTATCTATAAAGAACAGTTTGAAAGTCTTAGAGCAAATATTCCCGGAGAGAGCTTGATAGTGAGTAGTAGTTTGAAAAAGACTGTGGTGAATTTTTGCAAGCAAACTAATAGTGGTGAGAATTGTATCAAATATTTGTGCATGAGTATTACGAATTTTAAATGGCGGATTCATTAGGAAAAGAAGCTTGAAAGTCTTAAAAAAAGCATTTCCGCGGGAGTTAGAGAACTTAGCAGCAGTTTAAGAAGGACTGGGCTGGATATGTGCAACCAACTTAGTAGAGGATAGAATTTCTATTGCAAAAGAAATTGCTAATATATATTTACTTTAACAAATTGTATTATCTTACGGCTGCAATCACAAATTTAATATATTACTTGCTGTTTATTTTATTTGCTATAATTTTATTCGATCACCAATAGTATTGCATCTGCAGATTAGTTTAATATTTCATCTACGTCAAAAGCGTAAATAAAAAGTTTGGAAGTCTTAGGGAAATTATTTCATGGAAGAGTTATAGAGTAAAAAAAAGTTTGAAAGAAACAGTGCCAGAAGTAGCTGTAAAACACCATCACGATTAACAGTTTTTCGCTTAGTCATTATAATATTTTAATCCGTGTAAACATTTTTTGTATTTATGCAGTTGTTTAAAGTTTGAAGTTAGCGAACAAAGTTACTTCTGCAACTGCATTACTATATGTTTGAAAATCTTAGAGGAAGATTTGAGAGATTGATTGAGAGAGAGAGTGAGAGTTAAAGTGTAAGTGCAGTTTGAAAAGCACTGTACAGCATATAGTATGTGCATTTCGCAATCACTTCATTAGTTTTACTGACGCGTTCTCGAAGTAAACAAGCTTTTGTTAATAATGCCCAAATATTATTATTGTGTTGTTTGTTTTGTTGTATTTCGTTGTGTTCTTTAGTGTCAAAAATAATAAAAGCAAAAACAGTAATGAAAAAAGAATATCGTACAATTACATTCGAATGTAAATTTTCATGGGCTGAGCTGCGGCAACTTTAACTAAAAAGTGAAGAAAGTGGTCTACATTTTGCAGTGAATTATCTAAAACGCATCATTTAAGAGGTAATACATGTTTTTTTTTGTACTTTCTGTGTATTCTCATGAAAATTTATAGAAATTAAACAAATTCTTTCCTGTGTTACATAGTCGATAATACAGTTTTTTTGAAACAGAAATAAAGTAGGCATTCAAATTAAGGGGTTGCCCTGAATTAGAAGGTTGTTTCTTCGTGAAGTTTTTAAAAAGGAAAAAAAGAAATGAACCTCCCGAAATAAATAAATAAAACTTCAAGGTATATTTTTTTATATACTCAAAGTATATAACAAAAAAATAATTTTGACAGTAAAATAAATAATTACAACAGATTTATTAGTCTTTTTCATGAGCTTCTTGCTGCTACAGTCTTCAAACGGTGGAAAAGATCCAGCTCATAATTCTTGACTGAAACAAAAAGAAAAAAACAAAAACATTGAATTGTTATATATTTTTCTTCCGGGTGAACAAAAAAAAAAAAGCAGATAAATTGTGAATTTATAATATTTCTCGGGTTTAAAACAGAAATTTGTTTAAAAAAAAAAACACTTTAAGATGCTATAAAAATTATCTAAATAAACTTTTTTACCAACTTTTTTAGTTCACTTGGAAGAAAATTAATATTGAAGAAAAAAAACTTTGGTTCGATTCAATAGGTAGTTTACTTTTTTAGCTATCACTCCCATCAATTTAGAAAATTTCGTCAAAATAAAAAATGGGAAAAACGCACTTCAAAAAAACTAACCGTTGATGCTTCGTATTTTTGAAAATATTTAGAATTAGCCTTTGCAACTTTGTAAATATATTCTTGAATAGTATATCTATCGATTTAGGCAATAATAAAAAAATCGAATTTCTTAAACCTTCCAATTCAGAACACCCACTTAAAGCTAACTGTAAAGTAAAAGCCAAAAAGTATGCATTGAATTATTGAATATGTTGTCAAACGAAAAAGTTATTTGAATCAATTATCGCTAATTCTGGATGAGTTCAGTGTGCTTGCTGGTTAGTGATTGTTACATGTACGTACAGTAATTACTGTAATGCATAGTAAGTTATTTTTAGCCCCTTACTGTAATAGCCCCTTACAGTAATTTATAGAAAAAATACAGCTATTTAAAAAGAAATATTAAATTTTACTACGCTCGGGAGTGAAAATATGTCAATTTTTTATTGAAGCTTTTTGGACGGTTGGTTTAAAGATCAAGGTCATACCTCTTCACCCCTTTTGGAAAACACGAGCAAAACGCAAAGATTAAAATTATTAAATTTAAAGGTTTATGTGTAATGTGAAAGAATTCTACATACGCCTTTCTCTACAGTGAAGGCTAAAATGACAACAATTTTGTTCTGCCTAAATGCAGGCAACGAATATTATGTCGAAATTTAAGCCTTTTTTCACAGTGAAGACTAAAACAAAAAGGCGGACGAAAATGACAAGGTTTTTTGAAAAGGAAAGAAAAATTTTGCGATTTTTTTTTTTTTATAAAATTTTCTTCTTTATTAACCAAACTCACTCAGCTCTAGGGACAAACAATTTGAAAAATTTTGCCAGTTTACCTGCTAAGATTGTCAGTCAACCAACTATGAAGGCCCGCGCCCATTTTGTGGTTAAAACGTGCAGTTATTTTTTAGATTTGGTTAAGTGATCTCCGGGAACGACACATTTAGATCAAAAAGGGCTGATCGTGTGATACCACATGGTTGGACCTATAGTTTAACGAAACATTTGGCAAATATTTTGGAATTTTTCTTGCAAAATTTTCCTCTTTTTTGACCAAATTCTGACAGTTCCCCAGAGCTGATTTGCCATTTTTCATCTTTACTGTCAAACAGTAAAGTGATTGAACATGAGGTACCTACCACTATTTATTACACTGGTTGGCACTGTTTTTTTTTTTTTTCTAAAATATAAAAACCTCTTCTTTTCATAGTCAGTTTAACTTCCAATTTTCATAAATTAAGATTATTTTCAAGCAAAATGGGTTTGAGCAAGCTAGTCAGTCAGTGTAAAACCTTAGAAGTGCCTAGGCCGAGCTTTTCGCATTCATTCATATTATTTGAGTTATATTTGTACACGAATGGAAGAAAAAGTCCATTGCTCCCAATAGCATAAATAATTACAAGATAACTAATTTTAAATAAGTCGCAGCAATTTATTACACATCAATTATATTTGATCATGACATTTTCAAGGGCATTATAAGTTCAGATTTTTCAAATTGGTAATTAAATTTATGATTCAGTATCGTAGGCTAAATCATTTCCAAAAAAAAAAAAAAAAAAAAACGAAAAACCACAATTTCTTTTTTGTGCAAATTCTTTTTTTTTTTCTATTTTGTGTTCGCTTCAAAGAAATTATAAAATTTAAATAAATATCTCAACAAGGCTTTTTAAGAAAATATAAAGAAAATATGTGTCTATGTCAACACAAAGTCATTAAAATAAATAAATGTATATAATAAAAACACAATCAGTAAATAGGAAAATAATAAAAAAAAATAAAGAAATGTTTGGTTGTGTTGTTCATTTGAATCATTTACTTTCACTTTCCTTTTCTTTTGTTTTTTTTTTTTTTTTTGTATAAATCCATTGAAGGATGTGAATTTATATAAAACACATGCAGTAATAACAACAACAAATATGTAAAACTTAAGCGCTAAAATTTCATGGATTTGTTTATATTTGAAAAAAGTATTTATTTTATTTATATGTGTGTTTTAATTATTTTTTTTTTTAATGATTAATTTTAGCATTTATTTTCGTTTACGTACACTGTATGATTAATTTCTAATTAAAAAACTATGAAAAAATCGTAATAAAATTGCAGACTACCAGAAATTTATTTGTTTATTGCTTTAGTTTTGCCAAATAATGGCTAAATTATATGTGTGTAATTAATTTTTTTTTAAAGAAACTAAAAAAAAAATATGAAAATTGGTTGAAAAATTGCAAATGTTCTGGAAAGAGAAAGAATTTTGTTCTAAAATTTTATTCAGTAGAATTCAATAGTAAAAATATTCTCCTTGCAGTAATTTCTTTGAAAATTTTAAAATGAATTAATTATTTTCATTTATGTTCAGAAGGAAACTATAGCACGCTATATCTTCAATCGACCAATCACAGTCATTCGTTTTCATTGGGAGAAAGAAAAAGAGAGAGAGAATAAATATCTCTCAATGTGGGCCATAGAAATATTATGCTCCATGAGAAATCAACCCATGCTAAATTGACCAATCACAGTTATTGGTTTCATTCACAGAATCAGAAAAATATTTAAACCTTACCTATAAAAAAAAAAAGAATTTTTTAGCTTGATTTATATTTAACCTAATTCTGAAT
The DNA here is from genome assembly GCA_963691655.1 of Toxonevra muliebris. Classification (NCBI taxonomy): domain Eukaryota; kingdom Metazoa; phylum Arthropoda; class Insecta; order Diptera; family Pallopteridae; genus Toxonevra; species Toxonevra muliebris. The sequence continues at coordinate 7,141,482 of OY829329.1, read as the reverse complement.
ATTATTTTTTATAGTCTCTTTTGATTTTCTTTAATTATACACATACATTATAAATACTTGCTTTTTAATGTGCAATGAGTATTTTGTTTTCAATTTTGTATTTTTTAATATTTTTTTTTTTTTTGAATTTTTAAAAATATTAACCATATTAACCCCATTTAGAAATGATTATAAATCTTAATTAGCATCATAAAAAAAACTCATCTTCTTTGTTGTTGTTATTTTTTTAAAATAAAATTAATTTTTCTTCATTTATAAATAGAAAATTCTATGCAAAAAACAAAAAGGTGTGTTTAAAAATATGAAATTTTTGTAAAAATCAAATTCGCATAACCCAAGAGTTCATTGCTCTACATTAAAAAAAAAATTTTTTTTTAAAATAATCCAAATTTTTGCGAACTTTTTAAAAAATCACATTTATCATTTGGAATTGAAATTGCTAAAAAAAAAAACAAATAAATACAAATTTCAATTAGTAAAATAAGAAAAGCATTTACAAAAAAATTGTTCAAATTGTTTTTGCAAAAGATTTTTGCTATATTTTCTTTTGTTTTCAAATAGGATGATTTCAATGTAAATAGATTTTCAATTTAAAACATTTTCAAAGCAAAAATTGCTTTCTCTCTATGCATATCTGTACTTCTCTTTTGCGCTTCACTCTGCATTTCTCTCTGTATTTCACTCGTCATTGGGCTCTTTACTTCACTCTTCTCTCTTTCTATGAAAGCAGCCTTGACCATAAGTTTTGGGAATACTAGTCGTAGAATTACTTCTGTTTGTACGTTCAACTTTTATCTTATACAGTCAAATACTACCCAGCGAAATAATGTTTGACTCGTGCTTAATAGAAATTTAAACGTGCAAAAAAAGATTTATTTATTTTCTATGCCCTTTTTTGGGTTTTTTTTACTTACCGTTTTCTTTAGTTTGGCAACACTAAATTGGTGCAAGTCAGCTTAAAAATGTTGCTATTGCGCATTGAAATGTTGCTATTGCGCATTGAAATGTTGCTAGTCAGCATCAAAATGTTGCAAGTGAACACAAAAATGTTGCGTGTGAGCATCGAAATGTTGCTAGCGAGCATGGAAATACTGCGAATGAGCATCAAACTGTTCAAAGTGAACATCAATATGTTGCGAGTGAGCATAAATATGTTGAGAGTGAACATAAATATGTTGCGAGTAAGCATAAATATGTTGCGTGTAATCATTAAAACGATCCATAGAGCGCTCTTTAAGCAAATTCAAAGAGATTGAAGATAAGTTTATATGCATTAAGAGCGTTCTTTGGTTAAAGCGGAAAAATGAAGAAAATGAAGGTTAACTCTTGCATTACCAGCAACCACGTTATTGAAGATCTTTGTTGAGGCAGTTGTCCTTGAAATCCTGATTTTCACTAGAATCTTGAACTAGAGTGACAATCTGATTTAGATGAAATATAAACTTTATTTATTACAGCGCAAGTGTTCACGTCTGTTAAAATTCCTGAGGAATTACAATTCATTAACAATTCATTAACAATTCATTAAAGTACTTAAATTACATTATATAAAATATACATACTTTCTGGTATGGAAAATCAAGATATGAAATAAGTTCCAGGAACGCTGATGCTTTGTGCCGATGACTATTCTCGCTTACTACAGTCAGACTAATGAATATGTGGAATTAATAATCAGCGGTTCTAGAACTTATTTTACAATTTTGTAGTAGATTAAAAAATAATATGTAATAGAAAAAAGAAGCTTTAAGCAGTGGCGGCAACAATCTTGATTATCGGCTTGAAAAAATTCTGTTCAAAACCTTTTGAATTCTCAAATTCTTTTTAAATTATGAAAACATCGCCTCATTACAAAGTATTTATATTTTCTTGATCTAATTATAATTTTTTGCTGGGTTTTATTACAAACTTTTAATTCTGTATCTGCTATTAAAATGCGTTCATATTCTACTAGTATGTTCGAGTTCAGTACCGCAATACCAAATAACATAAACTACAATTTGCTATTTTTCGGCACATTTTATATCTTTTTTTTCATAAATTTTTTTTACTTTCAGTTTTTTAATTGCGCCCGGATTTTTCTCTGTGCGTCAACGGAAATTTAAAAATTTTCTTCTATATTTTTTTTCTTTCTGGTTGTTGAAGTTTTTTGCGAAATTAATTTTCTTTTTTCACATGCGTTCTTATTTTTTTTTTTTTTATGATGATGTTTTTTGTAGTTTTCAGCGAACATTGACATTTACCATTATTCTATTAGTAAATAGACAAACATTTGTCTAGAAATTAGCGCTTGTTAAAGCATTATTCTTTAATATTGACTTATCTTTTACAAAGATCTCAATCTACTTGATGCTTTTCGCTTTTTTGGCTTTTAGTACAATTGACTTCTTTCGGTTTACTTTCAATAATGACGTCGATTTTATTTTAGTAATTATGTTTGTGTTGTTTTATGCGGTCATCAAACCGTGTCAATATATATTCCTATTTTTTTATACGGTTTTCAAATGAAATTGAAAGGTAATAAATTTTTTTTCAGAGGAGGCAGCATATGGATAGTGGACAGTGGTTGAGATTGTGATTGATGGACTGCTAGAACAAATAAAATCTTATAGACAGAAAATTGTGTTAAATTAAAATTAAATTGTTTTTAATGTATTATTTTATTTCTTTATAGTTTGTGTGTAGTACTAAGCATGTGTTTCGGGCCATAAAGAAATATCGAGTTGTCTTCTACTTATTCGAAAATTATTTCAAAATATTTGTGAATGGGTTTTATTTCTATATCTCTGCGGCACACACCATGCTCTTTTCAGATCCTACAATTTGACTGGAAGTGATACATTAATATCCATCTCATTATTGTGCACATCTCATTATACATACTTATTGTAGGTAGATATTTTAAAAAGTTACTTAAAAATAGTTTTAAATGGTATATGGTTACAAAGTATGACTAATGGGTTTTTGAGATCTATAGGTCGGATTTTGACAACTTGTCTGACAGTCTTCTATTGACCAACACATTTTTCTTCTACTAAAATATCGAGTTTTCTTAGATCGTTTTGAAAAATTAATAAATATACTTCAACTGGATATTTAGCTTAGCCAAAAATGTTTATTTTTTTAATAAAATTCATCTAAATAATATCACCAAAATGTTCCATTACTTTTTCTTATTATGCTTGTGTATTTCTACATTTTTGTCTATGAAAATCTATAATTGGTTCAATGTTTCGACGTGCACGTGCTAGCTATTTTTTAGCTGTAAAAAAAATATGTTTTCTTTGAAAAGTTTTTATTAAGTATAAGTTTATTTATTTTCTCATATATCTTATCATTAAATTGTATCTGTTCATAGTCTATCTTCGCTATAAACGCATAGATGTTCTCTTTGAAATTGTCCCTAAATATAAACAATAAGAATTTTGAATATTTTAATTCGTGTGGAAAATGAAACATTAAATAAAAATATAAAATAAATAAATAAATACTAATAAAATATTTGCAGCGTTGACTTTCATATTTACCGAGACACCGCCTACACGCAGACATTTGTAGAAACATATGTGTTTAAATAGAAATAGGAAATTTTTACGATGATATTATATCAGCTGGGGGTCCTTTTTTTAATACGTGGAGAAATTATGATTATCATTTCAACCAATTGTACAGTAGAGCTTTAATAGATGTGCTGTGGCGGAGTTTGGAATATGTCAATGACTGCGAAATGCTATAAATATTGAAAATGCACAATTTTTTCTAATTGAAATCGCTTGGCAGAAAAATTTTAGAAGCCACATCCAACATGGCGCTCTCTCTTTTATTCTTGACACTATTGACAAATCAAAAATCATATAGTGTGCACAACGTATGTGTGTGTTTCGTCAAACATGTGTGTGTATCGTGATTTTAATTCCTATAAAAACCACTACGAACAGCACTCTCACTTCATAGTTTGACAGTTAAACTTGGTTTCTCTCCCAGCACATCTATTAGAGCTCTATTGTAGTATTGGTTATCTCTCTCTCTCTCTCTGCTTAGAAATATTTTGCTCAGGAGCTGCCACATTGTTCTTTCAGTAAAAAAAAACTTTATTCTGCTCTCTCTCTCTCTCTTTCAATATAAATACATTAAAACACACTTACTCATTTTATTTTGTACCAATATTTACAAAAAAATGTACCAAATGAGGCAAAAATGTACCATTTCTTATGGAGAATAAATAACATTATTAAAAACTTTTTGTCAGTTTATTGTATGACATTATATTAATAAGAGTATTGAATTCTAATTTATTCCTTAATTTGTTTTTTTTTTTTTATTAGACTCAAGTCAACAAATTTTCTTTTAGCAGCAGCTGAGCTATGAGGAAGGCTCATTAACATGAATATAAATTTACTTAATTCTTCAAACCTTTTGCCAAAAAAAATGACTAAGTGTGAAGAATTTGCTAATTTCTAAAGTATTTTGAAAATATGTTTATAATTCTTGATTTCTATAAAAGCTAACTTTGCTCACAGAATGTACCAAATTTTAAAAATGTGTACCAATGTACCAAGCGCAGAAAAATGAAAAAAAATTTACCGGTTTTGGGAGAATTGTACCAAAGTGGCAACCGTGTTAAAACATAATTCAATGCTCTCTCTATTGGTTGTTTTCTCTCTCGCATCTGTATTTAGGAACAGAATAAAGTCTTCGTATGAGTCCAGCAGCTTTCGTGAAGTAGGCTCTAAATCTTTGAATTTTCTTGGTAATTTAAAACTGCTTTTACACGACGCTTTTATTCAGGCAGTGTGATTTTTTTATAGGCAAGAGAAATAGACAAACACGCATGTGTTCCGTCTTTCTTGCGTTACTTCTGACATTTATTCTCTTCTTTTCGTACATTGGCACGTAAATGTTATTGTTTTATTTGACTGTGTTTGCCTACAAAATGTCAAAATAACGCATGAGCTTGCCCGATTTCGAGCATCGTATAAACATGAGCGGCCATAACAAAATAGAATAACCGATTACCCCTGCCTGAATAAAGGCGCCGTATAAAAGCAGTCTAAGTAACTAGCTGGATTCCCTTTAGGAATTTTATAGAACAATACTGTTTGCATGCGTTTCTTAAAACACTAACTAACGCATAAAAAATAAATAATTCTGACAAATTGTTTTATGCACATAACCTTAAAATATACTACAATATTGGCCTCTCGATGTTGTTGGTGATGATGGTGATGTTGTCTGCTGCTAATATAATAATAATAAAAATAAATAAAAAATAAATACATTTTGGCACACGATTTTTTCTTTAAATTTCGCATAACGTGTTCCTTTTTTGTTTGCTAGTTCCAATAGAAAATCCTTCTTCTCAGCACCATACCCACTAAAATAAGACACGAGGGCGCACAGTTGGTGCTATGTTAAGTGTGCGGTTAGAAGTTTACACATATATATTTGCATATATAAACGAATATATATATTATTTAAAATATATTTGTATATGTATTTATTTTCTTTTATTTGTATCTTATTTGTTGCTGATTAATTTTGGCACTTGACCAATTTTGTCAAAAACTTACGAATTGGACACACTTGTCTTTTAAAAATCTTTATTATAAATATATACTATATGCAAATAGACATGCATGTATTTGTAATTACAAATAAATATATAGATATATTGAATACATAAATAAAATTTTATATTATGCATATAGGAAATTAACATGTAGAAAATAAAAGGAGAATCAAATAAACTATGGAATGAAATGTGTGTATAAAATTAAAAAACTAAAGGAAAATAAGAAATGAAAAAAAAAAAATGACAGAAAGCGGAAAAATCTGTTCAGCTATTGGAAAAATAGAAATAATTGGGGAATTCTAAAAAACGCCATTGTTTCAGAGAACCATTTCTGTCCTCCAGAAATCAGAAAGTCCCAAAGTCAGAATGGAGAAAGATAATTCAAAAAGTTTTACTAGTTCAAATTCTGATTACTCGAATTGGACACACAAAATGTCAGTTTTTAAAAGCGTAAGAGAAAAGATTATTTATTTCAGATTAGTTTAATTGAATTCGCATTCACATACATACATCACTCTGAATTCAAAATGGTCAAATTTAATTCTAAATCCATCAATTCCAATTCAGAAAAATCAAATCGGTTGAAGTTTGATTGCAAAATATTCTAATAGGTTTCTGAAAGCATAAATATGAATTTAGAATACTCAGTTAGATTGAATTCAAATTGAATTCAAAAATTATCAGTTTGAATGCATAATAGTGACAGAGTTTGGCTTGAAAAAACCATAAATTTCAAATTAGAATAGTCAAATTTTATTCAAAAAGCTTTAGTTTGAATTCAGAAAATTTGAATTGAATTCAAAATACAGCAAGTTTGGATTAAACAGTCGAACTGAATTCAAAAGTAATCAGTTTGAATTCCGAGAAGTCAAACTGTATACAAAAAGCATCAGTTGAATGCAGAATACAGAAATTGAATTCAGAAAACTCCAAATTGAATTCCGCATACCATATTCTTATTAAATTCAAAAGTAGGCAGTTTGAATTCTAATTAGACCAATTGAATTTAAATCATCAATCGCAAATCAGAGAAGTCAAATTGAATTCAAAAAGCTTCATTTCAGTAAAGATTCAGAAAAGTTAAATTGGATTCAAAAAAACCTTAGTTAAAATTAGTAAGTAAACAGGCAAATTGAATGCAAAAGTCATCAGTTTGAATACAGATTACACAAATTGAATCCAGAAATCTTCAATTTGGAATAAGTATAGTCAAATTCAATTCAAAAGCAGTCAATTTGAATTCAGATTAGTCAAATTGAATTTAAACCATCAGTTTTATTACAGAATAGTAAAATTGAATTCAGAATGCAGCAATTTAAATTTAGTACAGTTATATCTAGTTTTAAAAAGCATCACTTTCAATGCAAAATAGTTAAATTGGTTTCAGAAAGTAATAATCAATAAGACTGAAACACAAAATTTCACTTTAAAAATATAACATGAACCAAAGTATGTTTTCTAAACTAAATCGAATACGAAAATCATATTCATTTTTTTTTTCTATGGGTAAGTTTTCGAGATATGACAAAATAACGGTTTTTCAGGTTACAGTTTTACTTACAGGCTAATATCTCATTACCTATTATTATTATTATTAATTTATTAACTTAGAAGACGACCTCGATAGCCTATTGGATAATCCACTAGACTTTCATCTGGGAGGTTTGGGTTCGATTCCCGTCTTCGTCTGGTGGTTAATTTTCATAACTTTCTTATATTCACTATCAATATGAAGTGTATGAGAATTATAAGATAGTGTACAAGTACACACATTGGTTGGTAATGGCAAAACCACCAAGCCGATAAAAAAATTGCCACACCGCCGTTCGGAATCGGCGTTAAACTGTAGGTCCAACTATGTGGTATCACAATGGGCCGTTCAGGCCTAAGTGTGTCTCTCGACAGCCACTCCAACCTAACCTAACTTAGAATTATAAATTATAAGCTAATATAAAAGTAGCAATGGCGACTAAGGCCTTCAGCACTTAAAACCTATAGTGTATATTGATCTGATTTATATGTAATAGGAAATACAATTAAACGCGTTTAATGAAGTGACGAGCAGGGCGAACGGTTCCACCAAGATATGGCTGAAATCGAAAAACGATATCAGCCATACTGCTGATTCTTGATCAGGGAAGACCCGAAAAATTTGCAAAAGTTCAAGTGGAGGCTCATCATTTTCTACGGCAGAATGAATTTAGAGAAAAATTTCGAGTTTTTGAGAATATTTTATTTTTACTCAATCCTTGATTACTTTGTCATTTTTGTTTCCGATTGCTATCATTTAATGCTTAAAATTTTTGTAATGAAATGGTCTATCGATTAAAAAAACCTCAGATTTTGTGATTACTTTTTGTAAGAAAGAAAACTTAGCCTACGACTTGTGTGAACATTTCTCAAAAATCACACCAAAAATGAACTTTCAACATCTATATCTCAGTCATTTATAATCCGATTTCAACAAACTTGGCAGCATTAATTTAATTATATTTCCTATAACATATAATTTAGATAGGTAGAAGTTATAGGTAATGAGATATTAGCCTGTAAGTGAAACTGTAACCTGAAAAAACGTTATATTGTCATATCTCGAAAACTTACCCATAGAAAAAAAAATTAATGTGATTTTCGTGTTCAGCGACCTTGAATAAGTTTTGAAAACATACTTTGGTTCATGTTATATTTTCACTGTATTCCAGTGTAATAATCAGAATAACTACATTGTTTTTAGAAAAGTCAATTTGATTTCCGAAAGTATCACAAGGAAAAAAATAAAAACTATTTTCTGATGATTTGAATATGTTGCTTTACCACCCTTCAAGAGCGACACTTTATTACAGTTTCTATCTTCTGTGTCTATTGACTATTCAGCCAGAATGAATTTAGTTCAATAAACTAGCAACTCTGGCTCCAAAAATTGTAGCCATAGGTCTTCTGTTTCATATTATGATAAATGTGAGGCTCCATTTGATGAACATGTGATGCGAAATTCCCAGGCAGAGATTTTATCAAGGGCTTCAGATAATTTTGTTCCTTTCTTGAAATCGTTCTTTAAAATTCTGAAAGACCAGGCATAGATTAACTTATTTATTCAAAAATTCATTGCCAATTATCCACAATATTTCAGTTATAATTTTATTATAATTTAGAGAATAACATAAAATGGCATGTGCAACTCTTAATTCGGTTGCAAGAAATTAAGTTCTAAACGTGCCCATATAGTATGATATATGGATAAATTAGAAATTTAATCCCGAAAGTATTGCTCACACACACTTTATTTTTTAAATACAAAATTCTTATTCAAAATCACGAATTATGTATTAAAAATATATATATAAAAAAAAAAAACAAAACAACAAAACTTGAAAACCTAAACATATTCCCTATTCTTTTTAAGATCCTTAAACAGACTCACTTGTTTATAGTATGAATGTTTCTTCTATGTTCTTTTTTCGGTTCTTTTAATTTTTTTATGCTTGTACAATATACCAAATTAAAAATAAAAAGTTCATTATGTGCGCACACTTGTCGCTTCTATTTCTTCCCGAAATACAAAAACATACATAAAATACAAAAAAAAAAGTACATTAAATAGAAATAAAATAGAAGAGAAGAATTAAAAAGAAAATAGCCAAAATGAAAACTAAAATTTTCGCTTATTCAGTGTTCGCACTTTTCTTTCTAATTTTTGTTTTTATTTCTCTTTTTTATTATTTGTTTTTTTTTTTTTTGAAAATCTCAACGTATTTTTCTATAAGAGTTTTCCAATACATATACACACACTGTACCGTACCGCATGAACGAAGAAGAAAAGTTTAATTTTTCAATTCGTTTTCAACGAAAAATAAAATTTTTTTGATGTTTTCGGATAATTCGTTTGGGAAAAGTTTGTGCGAATTCAGTGCGAGTTGGGCTACTGAAGAGAAGAACGCGTTGTTTTGAACGAAACGAAAAAGTTTTTCGTGAAGGAAAAAAAAAAGCAACGGAAATTCTAAAAATTCTTTTTTGAGAATTGTGCAGAAAAGTAAAAAATTATACTAAAAAAACGAAAACGAAAACGAAAAAATTAAAAATATTTAAAAATAGAAAATTACAAGAAACATAAAGAATATATAGTTTTTGTAAAATTAATCTAAGTTAATAAAAATAATTTATAGAGAACATGAAGAATTTTTGTGAAAAGTGCTGACAAAAAGAATTTTCATAAGGACATTGAAAATTTTTTTTTTATATATATATTTTGTAAAAATAAAGTCTTGGAGACAAAAATTATATGCTAAAATACTAAACACTCAATTAAACTTAGTAAAAAAAATAAGACTGTGTTAATGAGTTTGGAAAATATAAGTCTAAATTTCATATTAAACGAAACTAGTGATCAATGAAATATTATTTTTAAATATTAAAAACTTAAAATATTAAAAAATTTACAACTTAGCTTATTTTCAAATATTTAAAGTAAAAAAAAACAACAAAAACTTAACTTAAGTTTGAGTAAAAAAAATATTAAAAATTTTACTTTAAATTGAAATTATATAAATCAGAAATAGAAGTTCAGTGAACCATATATATTAAAAAAAAAATAGAACTTTCCAAGAATTTTGAAGCTTTTGAAGTATAAAATTAAAAACAATTTTTTTTTTTCAAAAATATTAAAAATTAGTATTAAAAGTCTGAAACCAATAAACTATTTATATAGTTCATCTAGAAAAACGCTTAAGTGATTCAAATATTAAAGAAAAACGAAGCTTAATGAATCTTAAAAAAATCAAAATTTAGGGTCTTCCGACTTCTTTTTTTAGATTTTCTGCCTTCTTCCCTACCAAAACCTAATAAGTTTCATTCTAAGTTCTAGAACTCAAACAAAATTAAGAATCTTATGATGAAACAATCTCTTAGTTTAGGTCATTCTTTCCTTAAATAAATGGGATAAACAATGTTGCAATGAAAGCACAATTTCACTGCAGCCAATGGGAACCATCTTTGATATCCCCCGAGGAAATAAGTTGATTTGTAGGTCTCTTACATTGTAGGATGAAACTTTCCAAGCAACATATAATTTATTTCCTATATGAAATAAATTATATTTCTAAATTATAGAATATTAAGGCTTATCTAGTCCAGTACTTTGGCAAACCGAGCTACTTTTCAAAACAGTTTTGTTTTTTTTTTTATTAATTAAGTTGAGGTAGATCTATTAGCAGCGAATTTCCATCTTTGAAGCAAGGACTGAAACTTTTGTGGTTTTGTGTAAAGCACCATTAATAGTCTCAGAAAAGTATAGCTCGATGCTTCCCACACTGGCTCAAGGACTACGATATTAAACCTCCGATAACCGATAATTTTTTAAACGGTTAAAGCCCGACAAGATCCCCATGGACTTTTTCATGAGTCAAAAAATAGCCAAAATTTTTATGACTTATTTCGAACAAACATACTTTCAAGAGTTTATGTTCAAAATTTCAAGTCAATCTGAGCAGTAGATCGTAAGTAGCAACTCGATTTGTAGCACGCTACTGTTTATGAATAAAGTGCACTCAAAGTTTTAAACGTGATTTTCTCCGAATGATGTTTTTTGAAAAATGCCTTTGTGGTGACCGCGATATCTCAAAAACTACTTCATCTAATTTTTTTGAAATTTTTTTCCTAGTTAAAATACTGAGTACGATCATTTTTTCATGTACAGTATTTGTCTTAACTAATAATTTTTTTTAAATACATTTTTGAGACTCAAAAAATCGACTTTTTTTTGCCTCATGGTTTCCGTATGAGAAAAAAGTTTTTTTTTTCAAAATGTTCGTTCAAGTACGCGGCGCTGTAGTACAAAACTGTAAATGTTTTGTCTTTTTGATTACAGTTGAGTTGTTGGCATTCAATCGTGGTCACCGCCAGACTCAGAGCTACAACTTTTACAATTTTCAATATTTTTTCATATCCGACCACTCTTTTTCGTAAGAATATGTACTATATATATACTTTTTATATATATTTTATATATATTTTATATACCTGTTATGCTAGTTTCAAATAAATTATTTCAAATAGTCAACAAAAAAATCACAAATGTGCCCTAAGTTTCCCGTATCAAAACGTATAATAACCCCTTAATATAGAGTAGTTTTTCTTTTTATCCAATATGTTTCGTATAGTGTTCACAGAATCGTGTCGAAGCCGTTAATCGCTCCTAAACATCGCATTTATAGAATTCACGTAGTCTGAGGCGGTTCGGTTTAACCGCATTGAAAAATCGTTTCGTTGAAAATGTCATAAATCCCTAGGGACATTGTCGGTTATTGGAGGGTTAATAATCTGTGGGAAACAGCCGGTACTTTGATCTATGCTTTATTTACAGTTTAAAGATAAATAAGATTATTTCTGATAGAAAACTTAAGAAGTTTTTTAAAAACAAAAAATACATATTAATAAAAAATAATAAGTTGTTTTTAATATTTTTATAATTTGTATAATTTTAGCTTACAATTTTTTTTTTTTTTTTTTTTTTGACACAGTTTTAATGTTTTATTAAAATTTTTTCAGTGATTTTATGATCATTTTTCAATAACACAAAATATAACAAAAAAATTTAAAGAAAATTTCGGTGTTTTATTCAAAACAACGTTTGCCATTCATAACAAAATTTAAAAAAAAAAAATTCTAATGAATATTTAACAAATAAAAATAATATTTTTAAAATTATAAAATCAAAAATCCATTAGAATCAAATTAAACATTTAAAGAACCAAACATAAAAAAATAAAGTGCTCTCCTGTATTGCTGTCGTCAACTAAAAAAATATATACCTATATATTTCTACATATATATATATATATTTTATTCGTATAAATTATATTTTATTTTTCGAAAACGAAAATATATAATTTTTTTTGTGAATTTTTGTAATCTGCAAAGAAAATATGAATACATCAGGGTAAGTTTTGCATTATTTTCTTTACTACTTTTTCTTTAAATTCATATAGGTATTAGTTTTTTTTTCTTAAACAATATAAAGGCTGAGAAAAACAGTTCTCTAAACTTGTTGAAAATTTTTTGCACCAACTGTGTATGATTGTATGTGAAAATTAAGTTTTTTTTTTCTTTTTTTCTTTTGCTGTTGCTTACTTTTATTTTATTTTTATACAAAACTTGAAGGCCATATACGCCCACTATTGGTTATGTGTATTCAGACGCAGTGCACGCGTTTGCCAAGTGAAAGAAAATTTTAACTAGCGAGGTTTTTTTTTCATGTTCTAGTATTGTAGCGGTTTTTTTCTTTATTTCTATAATATTATTTTAATTTTTCTAACAATTTCTTGAGACATTTATTTAATGATTAATAAAATAACCGGAAATTGCTAAATGCAACAGTGGCGACAACTTGTACTAAGATTTTTGAACAGTTGTTTGATGTTTAGTTTGTATGACATTTCCTAGAGGAATATGCGCTCTCCTTTGGCAGTACTCTCTCTAGGTGGCGCTCTCTTTTAGTGCCACTTACTTTTCTTTTCACACACACACATACAAACTCTCTCTCTCTCTCTCTCTCTTTCTCTCTGGTACATATGCCTTTTTGCTCAAATTAGGTTTATGTCATAGCAATATTTAGTTTGGTTTTTTATTAATGGAAAATTAAATTAAAAAAAAATTATTTGTTCGTTATGTATTTTACTTAATTAATGCCAAACCTACACATCTGCACACCAAAAACACGCGCCCTGCCTAACCTTCATGTCAATTCTTAGGTGCTCTTATATCTGGGCAAAGTTCATTGTTTTATTAAAAAAAAAATCAAATCAAAAAACCTCGAAGTTTTCACTCTCTTAAAATACAATATTTATGTGTTCTTTTATTTACTTATATATTAAATATATATTTCTGCATATATATAAAATTATATTTGTGTTCATAAATTTACTTTAAAACTTTTGACATTTAGAAATTGGCAAAAAGAAATATTTTTATTTCGAATATGTTTTTCATTCCTCTTCAACTTGAAAAACTAGGTCAAAAATACTTGACACTCACTTTTCTGTAACAACAATTGCATTGACTTGTGTTTTTTTTTAATAATATTGAAAGTGTCAAAATTTTGACAGCTCCATAATTTTTCTTATTTTTTTTATAGTAAAAACGAAAGTAGTGCAGAAAAAGTGAGACATAAACAATAGTTTATTTTGGTATTATATGTAGATCACTTAATTCATAAATATTTGAATACTTAAAAATTTTCCACGTAAAGTTCTTATTATAATTTTAATGATTATTGAATTTTTTATCAAATTTTATCACGAAAGGTTCTGATGAATTAATATGAAGATATTATGCTGACCAACTTCAGCTCAAACATTTGCATTCGTCATTGCTCTACTACTTCCCACTTCTTTTGAAACTTTCCCACAAACATTTTGGAAAGTATTAGGAAATTTTACACTCTCATAAATGTCTTCTGTCTTTCTCAATGGTTTTGTTATATGATTTGTTCTGTCCTTTTTCCCAAATATTACAAAATGGCGCAGAGTTCTACAGTAGATATAGGGGGTCTAATTAATTAAGGATTACTATAAAATTGAATTCAATGCATTCCATTATTTTTAGAACCAATTTTTTTTTCATATAATTTACGCGATTTCCAAACTTACTTACACAATATAGTACTAGATGACGTTTTGCTATTCTGAAAGCAAGCACTGAAATGGCACAAGGTTGCATTACAAATTTATATACAAATACCTTCATTTCACCTTTTGTCTTCTATACTTTTGTTTATTTAAATTTATTAGAAATACTAAATTTGACTTAAGTTTATGGAATAACAAAATATTTAAGTTTTAGTTTATTCAAGGTCACATAAATTTTTAAATTTTATTACAGCAACAACAAAAACAATGAACTAAACTGTGCAAAAAAAAAAGGAAACTCATAAATTAAACACATGTTTTTAATAAATATAATAACAAAAAATCAAAACTACATACATACTATTAAAAAAGTTTCAGAAAATACAAAAAAAAAAAAAAAATAAATAAAAATAAAGAAAGATTTGTTGAGATTTTTTCTTTAAATACAATATTTTGTTTTAGTTTTTTTTTTTTTTCTTTATATGTTATTGCAAATTTGCACACATAAATATTAACTTAATTAATTTTCACAATCATAAAACTTGCAATATTTTCACAATAATAGAAATAACAATTTTGCTTTTGTTTTCGAAAAAAAAAATCTAAGGCTTTATTGTAAAATAATGGGAATGTGAAGGTGTTTGTTTGTTTGTTTATATGTGTGCAGAATTGTTTATTTTAATTGAGGATTCAGAAAATTTTTTAATACTTTTCCAAAAAAAATGATTCATTCATACAGTGAAGGTAATGTGTGGATAACTACTTTTTTTTATTTCTTATTTTTTAAAAAGGAAAAGTTTTTCTCCTTTCCGTTCTTAATAATCTCAATTTATTTTTCTATTGTGGTAGCGAAAATTGTGCAAAATTAGGGCGCATAGACGTAAATGTGTGAAAAAAAGCACATAAAATATATGAGATTAGTTTGCGAAAAAAAAACTGACAGATTTATTTGAGGTCAAAAAATATTTTCAAAAAAATTAGCTTCACTTTATTTATACATTAATACTCATTTCCATCCACATTTGACACTTGTCATCACAATCAATGCAAATGCCATTTTTTTGACAGCCTCGTATCTAAAACTTAAAACACCAAAAACTTGTTGATATACAGTACACAGTATGCAATCAATATAAATAAAAAAAATTTTGAAAATTGTCTATGACCAATTAGTTACTGTTTATTAAAATTGGGCCATGCATTTTCTATATTTTCCCTCAAGTGTAGGTGCACACTTTGCTAAAACCAAAAAAAAAAAAATCACACAATATCAGAAGGAAAAAAAAATCTGTGCTAAAATGTGTTCAAAATGTCTGCACATGCTTTTATTAAAATAAAAATTATTATAAATATTATAAAAATAACTCAACTCAAAGTGTGGGTATATCTATTTATGCTATTTTCTGAGTTGCCAAAAATTGCCGTTATAGAGTTTAAGAGAACCATATGCTATGTACATAAATATTTGTGAGTCACAGTAAATACAAAGAAAAATTTGTTGTTGTAAAATATAAATACTATTGAAATCACTCTATTTGATCAATAGCAGAAAATGCCCCTCAAACTGTAAGATGAGAGCGCTTCTTTGAGTGATATAAAAATTATAATTAAATTGAAATTTTGTATTTCAATGATTTATTTAAACATAAATACAATTTATGATCGTTGATTCTTTTTCAGTATTTCAATAAATAAATTATTTTAAGATACTTTGTTATTAAACTTGCACTCTCAAAACACAGTTTGAAGTATACTGCATTTTAAGCACAAATTCAAAGCATTCATCTCTCGTCCTATCAACAAACAATTTTTTTCACATCACATAATTCGATCACATTGTTCGAAAAAATAAAAGCAAAATACTTCTATACAGAAGAATCAATAGGTAATAAATACCTAGACGAAACAACATATCGATGTTTTGATTTCTAAAAATACAAATATTTAAATATCATATCTTCCTTTATGCTTCATGTAAATGAACTACATGAGTATATCTCACATACATACATATGTAACATATCTTTCATTTTATTGCTGTGAAAAAGAAAATACAAATTAAATTTTCTTTTAATGAAGTTAAAATTAGTTTTGTGTGTGAGTTTTTTCTTCAGCTGCCATTCCTAATTTGCTGTTTTTTATAATTAACTCTGTGGCTTTTTCTTCAAAGAAAATAGTGTAAGGTGGTAGTTGAAGTTTAAATATGTAGATGCCCATGCATGTGTGTACATTTGACCTATTTGTGGTTTTGAATATTAGAAAAAGAAGAAGAAATTTGTTTGGAATAAGTTTCTAACTTATGTATAAAAAAGAAAATGTATGTATTTTGAATATAAAAGAAATACTATGAGATAATTAATCAAATATTTTTGAATTGACGAAAAAGCTTGTATTTCTCATATAAATAACAAAGAGAGCAATATTTCAGTGAGAGTGGAATATAATATGTCAATCCGCCATATTAAAACTCTCTCTCTCTCTCTGGGGTTTTTCCTCCTTGTAGTTATAAACTTATTTCTGTGGAACATTTTTATGTTGTTTGAAATGAACTGTAAATACACACATACATACAAAAATGTAGATCAGCATTAGTGGAGAGAGATAATATCCCGCGAAGCACATTCAGCTGCTGTTATTGTTGTTGTCATTACTTTTTGATTTCAGCGAAGTGGCACGAAATGGCGAGTCTGGAACCCATCAAACTGCATTTCGACTACGATTTTTATTTCCACAGTTTAACTCCCACTAATATATCAATCATAATTAAAAACACGTGCAGCAACAAACAAATTGCAATTATTTTTTAAAAGCAAAAAAACAAAAGGCATTAAAATTGAACTATTACGTGTATAATTTTTCATAAATTTATCTACTAACAAAACTAAAAAGTGCTGCTGCTTCCAGTATTGTCGTTGTTGTTGTTGTTATTGAGGACCACATGTGGTTAAATTTATAATATACCAACATTTATTTTCTTTCGTTTATCATCTTTCTGCTTTTCCGTCATTTCGAGTGAATTTTTTGTTGCTGTTTTTTTTTTTTTTTGGTTTCTGTCTGCTTTCGATTACTTTCACTCTTTTTTTATTTAAGTTAAACTTTCGCAATTTGCCCAAAAAATTGATACTCATATATTTTAAAGTTGTTTTTTCCCCCAAAGTCCTCGAAATGCTACTAAATTAATAATAATAATAATAATAATAAATGTGTTTAAAAATTAACTATCATGTGTATGAGAGTGTGCGTGTGTGTAACAGCAACTGAAAACTGTCATGCAATCAGCAGCAGCTGGTAGCAGACAATATGCGAACCAAACGCAACGCAAAAATTTTGTAGTGAGATTATGTTGCAAGCAAAACATATTGATGTTTTTTTGACTGTTTTTGCAAGTTTTGGTATTTAGTGATGTTGACATTTAATTTTGATTTGTTTATTTTCTTTGTTTTTTTTTTTAGCTATAAAAACCAAACAAACAATTGTTATGGAGAGATAATGTTTAAAATAAAAGCTTCAAATTTGGTTAATTGTAATTTATTGTTATTGTGTTACCTACTGTTGCAAAAATAACAGAAAATAAGGTAAATTTGGGTAAAGCAAAGGCATTGTTTGCTGTAATTTAAATATCGTAAATATTTGTGGATTAATATTAACTAGAGGATCATATTAAAATTTATGTAATTGGAGAAATATTAAGCAATAATTGGATAGACCATCGGTGATACACTTCATTAAAACCTGTGGGAAAATTTGTGCCTAGAAGTTCAAAATATTTCGAATGAATTTAGATTCTCAATCATGCGTAGAGAGAAAATATAATATTGAGTTAGAATAAAATCATTTCAATAGGAGTGATTGACAAATTCTCTCAATAAATAATAGAAATGTCTATTCAATATCGTAACTAGTTGTGGACTAGCCTTATTTTCCCCCATAGTAGAGTTCCTTAATCTAACACAAATTGCTTATTTTCAATGCAGATATTTATAATTGCAACTGAAAATCATCATTTTAATTTATAATCCTTTGTTTTTAACAAGTACCAATTAAAATGACAGTTTTTATACATGTGTCAACGCATTGAAATTTATGCATAATTTATAAGTTGAAATTTCATGGTCGCCACGGTCTGTGTGAGAAATACACAACACTCACTTGAACCTTTACGAAAAATCTTTTAATTCTTAAGTAAATATTTAAATAAAAACCACAACAAAACAAAACAAAAAACAAAAATGCATTTAAAATTCCAACAAGAAATCATCATCAGCGAAAACAATAAATAAAAACAAAAAGTGAAGAAATGCGTTAAAAACAGTGGCGTGTTTAGTGAGGCAGAGAGCTAGCAATAAGTTTTCAAAAAAAAAAAAAGAAGAAAAATATGAAAACGCTTTGAAATGGAAATGGAACTTCTAGGAATAGGAGTTGTTGTGAAAAATAACACACAAAGAAATAGAAAAATTGTTCCGAAACAGTGTGTTTCTTATGGTCACTCGATCCTCAGAGTGACTAAAAATAAATACAAATACACAGGAACTTTTAAGTTGAAACCTGTGACAGCTTTACATTAGACTAAAGCAGGAAATGAAATTCGAAATTCCAGTAAAAAATTTTCATAAAAAAAACATTCGGTGATGGTAGCATTTCTAGGGTCTAGGGGTCCCTGGTAAATTCACGCTTATTCACAGGAAAAGGGACTATAAAAAGAGAGAAGAACAGAAGAGATTGTTTTTCCAGGCCTAAGGGTTTTGGATGCCTAGAAATTTTAAAGACTATTAAAGGAGAGGATGAATATACTTTTACCCTAGACCTCAGGAATTAAAATTTTACTTGTTTATCGGTATTATATTTTAACGACAAGCAAATGCATAATTTGCTCCAAGCCCGCATTTGAAATTGAAACCTTTAAACAAATAATTTCAATTAAAAAAACGTTGAGTAGCTCTATCCAAATAATTGATAATATATATTTTTATATATTTATTTATTGAGTCATTAGTCATTAAGTAGGCAACAATCACGCCCGTCACACATTTCAGCAAAAATGTGAAAAGAGAGCTAACGAGTTTTTTATCTCCGGGTTGTGAACAAATTAATGTATGAGAAAATTGTAAATGAGTTTTTTCAACGACAGCGTGCTCAGCGAACTCATCGGCACATTACAAGTCTCAACGAGTCCAACTATCCAGTTGTAAAAATAGTGAGCACTCCTCAAAAGAGCAATGATTTCATTACTCCAAAACGAGCAATAAACAAAAAACTCCAATGCAGTCACGAAATTTTTGGATTTCACTAACACAATTACATAAATTGATATCGGATATATTTAAAAATAATGATAAGCCAAAAACAACCTGATCAAATCGTTCAAATTTGTATATCTTACTCTTTCTTGCCTAGTTAACTCTTTAGGGTAAAAACTGTCCCAACTTTTGCTTAATATTATATGCATGGTGAAATATATTTTAACGCACTTCGAAAAGTTTAAATTACTTATAGTCATATAGTTTCTCATTCAGAAACGATAAACCAAAAAAATTCTGTGCAACTAGAGTATTTAATTTCTTTAAAATTGTGTACATCAAAGAGTTAAAAAATAGTTCAAGTGTTGGAAAAAACATTGCATCATCTGTTGGAAATAAAAAAAACCAAAATTCAATGAAAGTAAATTTTGATTATGTGGCTCAGTAAAATTCACGATGCGGATTTTCGGCCGCAGGTTCGAGCCTGAAAAAAGATAACTCTAGAGAATATGAAGAAAAAAAATAATAATAAAACGTTAATTGATAAAAAAAATTAAAATGAATGAACAAATGAATATAACGTTATTATAATTAAAAAAAAATTTATTTGTAGGACTTGAACTCAGGCCAAAAACTAAAAAAAAAATCATAAATCATAATCATATCCTCCTTTATTACTCCTTTTGAAGGTTAAAACGGACATGCAATGTTAAAAAATACTTAGTACAAAAAGCAAGAGCTCTGAAGCAATAGGAAATAATCCAATGCTCGCTTTGAAGCGTTCGATGATTACTCCTACGATCATTCTAAGTTCAACTGGGTACTTCGTTCACTCATATATGCAATGAAAAATTACAATGTATGTGTGGGTGTTTTTCTAACCTTTTCGCTCAAATGTGCAGCTACAGCAAAACGCTTCGTAACATTTTGCAACAATAACAAATTATTCTCACACATCTTCGCTGAAATGTGTGACAGGTCTTAGGCCAGAATATGTTCTTCTTCTTGATGTCCTAACTATAATAGTTTGTGGAGTTTAGGTAGTAACAAGCACCGTCAGTTCTCTTCTATTTGCTGGTGGTTATGAAAGTTGGAAGTATGTATTACCCTTGGACCCTGGTTCTAAAAAAGCTGTTAAGCTCCCCAATTATTGAACTGTTTTGCAAGGTTTTAGCTTGGTTTCCTCAGTGTATGGCCTGGTACTGGAATTTCTATTAGTGTGAGGTTATTGTGCGATAAATTTATGTTCAGCAAATGCCATGATTACTAATTGGAAACCAATGCAGGGGATATTAAGGCCATCTTACTGGTCTTGGGCAGGGTCATACTTTGCATTAAATGTTTTTTATATATAAATTATGTGTAGCCAGGGCCGCCACTGGTTACAAAAAAAAAAAAAATATTTCACACATGATTTTGCGTAATAATTGTGACATAGCGGCGGCGCGGCATAATTTTTAAAATATTTTATTTTTTTTTTAAATTTCTTACTTATTGTTGCCTCATTGTTGTTATTGCTGTGTATGCCTTTAGACCAAGCTAAAGTAATGCATCAAAATGTCATAAATAAAAGTAAATATTTAAACTTTAAACAAAGCTAAAGAAGAAAAATATATTAAAATTGTAAAACGTAAACATAAATATAAAATGCATGCGTTTTTTTTTTTGTTTTGTTTTTTTTTTTTTTACAAGTTCATGGCGGAAATAAAATGTAAACTTTAAATTTAAAAATTGCACAGAGTCGTAAAAACAACAACTACATACAACAATAAAATCAACAAAAATATTGACGCATAATGGTTGAGCGTATTTCTGCTTAACATTTATCAAAGCGCGTTTGTCAACAATAAATCTTTAATGAATTACATTAAAAATATGTGTGTGCAAAGTTTATGGTTATTTTCTTTCATTATAAATTTATTGCATGCGATAATTTTTGTGTTCGTTTATGAAATTTATGACTTAACAGAGTAGTTAATAGAGAAGTTAATAAAATACTTATAACAAAAGGAACGAAATAAAGCAAGAAATTACAATGAATTTTTTTATTTTATATAGGAAATTTTTTTATAAAAGTTGTTTATAAGATCTTTGTAAAGAAATTGAGAGAAATTTATAAGGTTTCTATGTATATATGCATAGAAATGAATATTAAAAGTATTGCTGAATAGTTTAGTAATAATAAAAATCAAAAAATAAAGAAGATTATTTATAAGAAAGTAAATAATTAAAACTTTGGTAATGATGCATGTTCGCAGTAAGAATTTCTTGTGCCTTACCAACGTTGACAAGCGATTGAATGCAGACTAGCTGCCCCACCTGGATTGGGTCAGAGTGAAAGTAAATTTCTTCTTTTTTTAAAGTTTTTTTTATCCATCTGAAGCTATCATAAACTATAGTATTCTATTATAAACTAAATTTAGAATTTGTTTGCTAAAGTTATGTGTAATTTTTGCTGGAATATGAAATGCACAACCTTGCGCTCAGCTGTGCAGAGCACTAACCTCATTGACATTGAAATTGAATTCATGTATTACTAAAAACTGGCAATGTTCTATTTCCTTTTACAATTTAACTTTACCTCACACCTATTTATATTGATTTTTTTAGGCACACCCACTTTTTTCTATACAAAAAAACAGCACTCTCAAATTAGCACAGTTTTATTTGAAAAAATAACTCATCCTCACCAATTTCAATACAATTTTATTTATTAACTTAATTTGTGTACAGTTCTAAAGATGACAACAATGACGCCTACTACCTTTTCCTGTATTAAAAGTAGATATCTCACATATTCTTCTCAAAAATAAATAAGAAATGATATTACTTATATTTGTTGCTTTTGTTCATTTTTTTTTTATAATATTAATTTTGTTGACATGTTTTGGTTTTTTTGTTTTGTCTTTTCATCAAATTTAATCAAAATTGTCAACAGTAGTATTTGTTTTTTAAATTTTACAGCTAAATTTATCAATGACAAAGTATTGCGATTTTGAAGTTTTTAAGTTGAAAAAAAAAACACAAAAAGGAAAATAAAATAATTTACTCTACGTGGGCAGTTATTAAGCTCAATTAATATGTGGCGCTTTAAATGCCCACGAAGTTATTAGTTTCGCTTAAAACAAATTAAAGTTTAAACTGCATTTATTAGCAAAAAAAATAAATAGCGAAACACCAACAAAGAAACACATTTTTTTAATGGGATATGAGTATAATTATGGCTAAGAGTTTTTAACACAAATATATTAACAAATGTATATATTTCTCAGAAATAGTTTCTGAGAGTATATAATTACGATTAAAAATAATTTAATGAAATATTTGGGAAAATTGTTAACACAAAAACCTAGTTGAAAGTTTTTGAAGGTGATAAGAAACTCAAAGATTTTTCATATTACTGCAGTTTATTAAATGGGAATGGAATAGAAGGAGAACCAATTTTTTCCCATGTACGAAAGATTTTCACTGCAGCACGCACGGGCTGAATAAGGGGTATTGCTGCAATAAGAGGGAAAGAGAATCTAATATGAGAGAGTAGTGTTAGAGAGTATTCGCAGGCACCAGTTTTTTTTTTGAGTGGTGTTGCCAACATGCAGATTTACACTTAAGTATATCCGTGTTTCTGAAATAGTACGAAACTGAAAAAAATGACACTAATTCAAAAACATTAACACTCCACTACTTTAGGCAAATTTCGTGACTCAAAACGGCTTTAAACTTCTTTTTTTAGTATTTGGCATACTATATTCTAATTTTTTATTTCTTTCTGCTGATTGTAACAATTATGATATATTTTCACTAAATAAATAAGTCAAGAAAAATATTTTTTCTTAGGGTGTATGAGAGTCAAATGATTAGGAAATGTTTCAGTTTACCAATGCAATCTCGGTTAACCCTCTAACCCGCAAGATTGCAATAATAATAAAACAAACACCAGAATTTTCGTTTCCAGTTAACATTGATGAAAGAAAAATGAATAAGAAGCCCATTTCTTTGATTAGTTTTTGAGTTTAGCAGCTAGGTGAGAAAAACGAAACACTGCCTGATGCGGCTTTGCGGGTTTACGCCAAAAAATAAAGATATATGTGGGCAATGCACAAGGTGTCTTATTTGGTGTTGTATCCTCTCATTTGTCATAAATTCTAATTTTTCATACAAAATTATACAAAATTATGACTATGATCAAAGGGTCAAAGTAAGTTAAGGTTATGTGCTTTATACGATGAAGTTTGCTTTAAGGGTGTAAATATTTTTACTCTGTATAAGAGAGTATAAGCATCTCTCTCTCACTCACTTACAAACACGGTTGCCACTTACTCATTTTATTTTGTACCAATATTTAGAAAAAAATGTACAAAATGGGCGAAAAATGTACCAATATAATATGGAACATTAAATTTTACAATATTTATTAAGGATGTAGTCTGCTGTTCGAGTTTCAAAAAAACTATTTTTTTTAAATGTACTTTGAAAGTACAATATAAAGAAAGTATACTGTAAATTTCAGACCAAAATTCAAAATATTAACGAAGTTATAGCTCAAAGTCGAGAGCGCCTGTTGTGAAAACTTTATCTGACGTTAAAACTTAAAAAGCGTTTTTCTCGAAACAACGTGGCCCTGGGGTCAGAGATAATTCTATCGAACCGATTGGGCTGAACTTTTAATGTGTTATTTTACACGCCAATGGCTCTCGAAGATAGTAGAATTGTTTATTTTAATCATTATTTCCTATTTTTTACAACGATTTTCAACAAAAAACAACGCGGTTTTTTAAAAAAAAATTTGCAAGTCCGCCATTTTGTTATTTTTTAAACAAAATGTTTAAATCTACTACCTGCTAGAATTACAAGCCTATAGAGCAAAAAGCCATCCAAATTTCTTGTTTAAGATGACTTCGAGTATCGTAACCACCCGGGCCAGGCCCACACAATTTGTTTTAGCTGCGTAAAAAATACTAAAAAATATCGTAAAATAAACACCAAAAAAATTGTTTGTACAGCTAAAGATATTACTAAGAACATATAAAAAATTAAATAATTATATTTTACTTTGTTATAATAAAAAATTTCTGAAATAACCCTAATAAAAAGTAACACATTAATTGAATTATATTTTGTATTTTAAAAATAGTCTTTGGGCGACAAGAAATAATGAGACTCCTAACGTCCAACACACAATTCTTTTGAAAACATTATATATTATATACATTTAAATTTTACCTTTTTCAACAAAATATATTTGGAAAATAAGTTTAGAATTCTTAATTATTATAAAAGCAAACTTTGAACACAGAATGCACCAAATTTTAAAAACATGTACCAATGTACCAAACGCAGAAAAATTGAAAAAAAATGTACCAGTTTTGGTAGAATTGTATCAAAGTGGCAACCATGCTTACAAATGACACAAACTGTGAAGTGAGAGAGCTGAGGGTAGAGGTTTTGGTTTCGCGAAACATTCTTGCACGTATTAAGCACACACACACACGTTATACCCACAATTTGATTTGGCAGTAGAGGACAGAAATAAAAAGAGAACGCTATATTGAATGCACTGGAGCATCACAATTCTCTGTTATAATTTTTTTTTTGTTAGTGCATAAAAGAATATTCTCTCTCATGCACTCTCAGAAACGACGCTTCTATTAAGATTTGCCTTGTCAATTGAAAGCATAGCGAAGGAGATTTTCTCTCTGCATGTTATGGAAACAAACTGTTATATTTTGCAACGAAAAAGCATTTTCGGAACTCTTAGTAAACATTAAATATATTCTCCACACTTCCTTAGCTGTGACAAAAACGAATTCTACAATTGTCTATTAATTTTATTCTGTTGGTGATTCCGCTGCGTATAATAACTTCCCGTATAAGTATTCATGAATGTACCAACCTATAAATAAATATTTTTCTTTGTAGCTCATATCAGTTTTCCAGTTCTTAGTAAAATTGCACTATATCGTGAATACACAAATATAAAATTTACATGAGTCAGTCATTTCACGATGTCCACACATGTCCATTTGTCTTTATAGGCTGATACAAAACCTGTGAATTATATTTGTTCATATTAATCATTTATTGCATATTAAGTATTTATTTACAATATATAAAACTCCAATATCTTTATTTAAAATAAAAATTGAAAATTAAATGAATCAATCAAATTATCATCAGTTGTATCGAAAATTTAAATTCAGACTTGAAAGTACTTCTACTTGAAAGTTTTTTTCCTTAACACTTTCATGATAGCAACGAAAGTCTTTTCGTTTAATATAATTTTAAATAATTACTATTTAATTTTGAATGAATTTCAAACCGATCTAAATTATAAAACTATAAAAATTAAAAAAACCCTGACCATTATTCATAATAATTTACAAGAAAGAAATCTTGGAAATTACAAGATTTCATAAAACTAAAAAACTTATTCATTGTTTTTCAAGAAAATAGTTTTTAAGAGTATTCTGAAACAATTTTTAAAAGAATTTTAAAACTACTAACAATTTTGAACCAGTTTTTTAACTAATATTCAGTTGAACGTTGTAATTCGTTCCCAGTTCCCGAAATTTGTAGTTTGATCAACAAATTATAAACAACACCTATTTTAACTGACTAGACTTTCTGGAAACCTGTTGAAATAATTCGGAGCTTATCAGCAAAATTCACCAAATTACATAATATCAAAAAGAATTCTGTATTAAAAAAACTATTTGTCAAATGAGTTAGGAAAAAATGAAGAGCGATAAAAAATATACACAATTCGCTACTAAAACAAAATAAACGCGATAAATGAAAAGAAAAAGTTGACAATGACAAAAGACTTTGAAGAAAAATTCGCAAAAATTTACGGTAAACAAAACAAAAAAATCACATAACAACATATAACAAGAAAAAAAAAAAATAAATAAATCACAAAAAATTACACAACAACTGAAAAGATTATCGCCCTAAGGCAGCAAATATTATTTCTTTGATAAAAAACACATACAAAAATAAAAATCAGTGAGCAATAATTTTCTTTGGCTTAACAAGTGGTGGTGGTGGTAGTGGTTGAGGTATTTAAGTTTAATTACTCGACTAAATATTAATAACAGCAATCGCAAAAAAGATAATAAAATATTAGAGAAAAGTATTTAATAAAAATAACATATCCGAAAAAAAAATACAAATGGCAATTATAGTGATAGCGAGAGATAGCAGCAGCAACAACAGCAAATAAAAATATCAACAACAACAACAATATGTTTATTGTACAATTTTGTCGTCGTGTTTGTTGCAAAAAAAAAAACGCTCCAAATGAATGTCAAAAAAACGCAACTGACAGATAAATTGTTCTGTTTGGCCGGAACAAAACCAACAAATAATATCAGTAAAACAACAACAACTAGTAGTATATCAGCAGCAAATAATATTCATGTAGTATGTAGCAACAACAACGACTCTGTAACAAAAACAACAAACAGTCTGTAGTTGTATAAGCCAACAGCAATAACAACAATTACATACAAGTGTCCGTTAATAATTCCTGTCACTCTCTCTCTCTCTCTCATCTTCACCATTCAATTTTATACTCTCTTGTTACTGTGGTATCACAATGAGCCTAAATGTGCTTAAGTGTGCTTTCAAGCAGAAGGCTGCCACTCCAACCTAACCTAACTTACTCTCTTGTTTGTATAACAAAAAAAAAACACAACATACAAAATATCCGGTTGCAACCATGGTGAAATATTGTAGAAGGTGATAGCAATATTACAACAATTTTACCATGGCAAAAAAACACATCTTTGTTGTTGCGTCGCGCGCCATTAAATGGCGAAGTCAGCTGTACAACAAGACAATAACAACACATCTTTGTTTTTGCGCCCATTATGGCAGCATGCAGCGAATATGAAAATGGAGAAAAAAAGTAAATAAACAATCAAAAGTAAACAATGGTTTTGACAGTCAATGGTATTGACCACGAAGAAAGAAGAAGAATGAGTTGCTGGTAACTTCACCTTGATTGCAACTTACAAGTAGAGATCCAGTTTAAAACTATCCTGGCAACAGGGATGCCAACTCATTTTTTCTTTCTCCCCGATTGCCCTCGAGAAACTCCCCGATTTTTTATCAAATTTCCCTCATCGGTATAATTTCATATTATAATAGCTTGACACGCACTTTCCATATAAACATTTTACAAAAACGAAAAATATCTTACAATTGATCTCGGTAAGTGTTATTTTAGAGCGACCCTCGGTCTTTCTCGGTCCAAAACTTAACCAATTTTTATAGGACTTGTAGATTAATGGAAATCTACTTTTTGAATCTGGAGTTCTTTTGACACATGGGAGATTTCACTTCAAGGCACAAAGTTTAGTCATATTGGGTAGTGTGTCGAGTTACTAGACGTCTATTTTAATAGATAAATAAACCTCAGCCCACTTTTGGACATCAAAGTTATCAAAGGAAAAGACATGGGCTTTCTTTTGACTCAAATAAAAAAATGGAAAAAACCTTGTTGACTGACACTCGGCAGACCGTAATTTATAAGTTTACAGACTAGTCAGCAGGAATTAAGAGTTATTAATCAGGAGATGCTGGAGGAAGACATAGCTAAGCCTTTCTGAACGGCCGAAAGAGAAGTCGAAGCACCGCGCGACTGTTTTGGCCTGACTGACACTTGGCGCTATAATCATCTATATCTACGAAATCACTTCGAGTTTCTCTTTGAAATTTTTATAATGTACTTTCGAAATATAATACTTTCAAATAGCAAATTTTTTTTTAAATCAATTTCTCCAAACCAATAAAGTGCAGGACCCATTTAAGAAAAGATGAATATTTTAAGACCCAAAATATGAAATAAGGCATAAGTTAAACGATTAAAATTACATAAAATTTGACAAAAAAAAAAAGCTGAACGACTTCAAATTCCCCGTAAAAACAGCTCATTAAGTCAAATTCCCCGCAAATCGGGAAATTCCCCGCAAATTGGCATCGCTGCCTGTCAATGTCAATTGCTCTCCCTCTCTCTCTCTCTCTCTGTCCCTCACTAACTTCACTCTTCTCCACTCTTGTATTTCTTATACCACGCTCTCTCGTACACTGAAATCAATAAAATGTACATCTCAATCTGTAAATTTGTATGTTACTTATTGTTGCAGTTGCAAACTTGTATATTGTTTGTCTGTTGCCTGTCACCTTCAAGTGCTTTAAGTTGGAGCGTTTTTGCTGCTTCTGCTTGATTGCTTGCTTTAAAGCGCGTTTCTATTTCCAGTATTGTATGGTATTCAAAGTCTTGCTCGTTCGTTCGTTATTGTTGTCGTCATTTGGCAGCGATACATTGCTGCGTGCAGTTCACAGTTTTTTAGCTGTTGTGCTCTGTGCTTTTTTTTTTATCTTTTTTTGTTATTAAATATTATATTCATTAAGCACACAGTGAATTTGTTGTAATAGCAACGTGAATTGGTGAATAATAACTAAGAAATTCAAAAACTTTAGTCGAAATAGATTTTAGAACTCTTTTGTATGTGAAAACATTAACGTTAATCCTAGTTTGTTTACAATTTTGGAGTGTATCTAAAACAAAAGTGAAAATCTTCTTTAGAAGAGTATGTGAAAAGTTGCCTTTTGGTAAAAATTAAAAAAGAATAAAAATGATTTTGTGAAAAAGCAGATAATCGTGTTTACCTTTCAAAAGAATTGCTTTAAAATTATTTTATATGCAATTTTAAGCAACAAAACCATTTTCGAATAGATCTTGAACTGATCTTTATGAATAATGTATTAGAAAAAAGAAGAATTTCACAAAAAAATCGCTTTTAAATAAATTTCAAACGATCCTCAATAGATCTTTGTAACAGTCTTCAGTAAAAGAAAAAGAGTTTCTGAACATTCTTTTGAGAAAAATCTTATAAGTTTGTCCGAATTATTTTGAGCACCTTTTTGGTGCTATCTAATAAGTTTAAAAATGATCAGTAAATGATCTTTAAAATATTTTGAACATAATTTGAATGATATTTAATAAATTTTAAAGTGATCTGCAGCTGATCTTCATAATTGATATACAAAAATTGAATAAAATCTTTTAAATGTTTTTGCATACTTGTGGCATTGTATAAGAAAATTACCCTAAAATATTTTTTTAATTTTATCTAATGAATTTTAAACCGATTTGTAACTGATCTTCATGATTGATCTACAGAAAAATATGGAAATTCTTCAATTATTTTTATAGCATTCGTACATTTTATAAGAAAATTACTCTTAATTAGTTAAATACACCTTTTTGTTAACATTTTAATGAATTTTTAACCGATCTGAAACTGATCTTCTTAAGTGATCTTCAGAAAAGTGCTAATGTTTGATTCAATCGGTCTTCACAAAAAGAAAGAATTCATTGATACATAGTTGGGTATAATTAGTAATAAGAAAATCTATCTATCTATCTATTAATACAGTAATCAAACTGATCTTCATAATCGATCGTTCACAAAAAATTAAAGAAAGTCATTCATAACCGCTCTTTGCAAATTAAAGAAACAGAAATTTATAATAATAGAATTTGATAAATTACTGAATTTAATTTTAAAAAAATATAAATTTTCTTTAAAAAAATTTAACATGATAATAAACCGAGCACACAATTAAGTAGTTAAAAAAAGAAACAAAAAATTTACTTTGATTTGTATGCCAATATGTGATTATTTTTTTTGTAGACAAAAAAAAGAAAATAACAAAAATGCTTTTTAGACTACTTTAATTTCTCAAATGAAATGATCTTCTTAAATTTTCCACTAAAAAAAAACAAAAAAACGACCGAAAACACTTTAGCTCATTATTAAAAATAGAAAAAAGCATAAACAGAATCTACCTGAGAGTTTGTATAGGCATTTGGCATTTTCCTAAAAAAATCCACGCCTCCTACATACACATTTATTTTCATTTGTTGTTTTGTTGTTATTAGTTGATCTTCAAACCACAATCAGCCAGCCACTGGCACTTTAATACTTATAGCTCATACTTATTAATGATGATCTTCAACGCTATTCACACTAAGTTGATGATTCATCTCCAACGCACGCACTTATACATACCTCTCACATAAAAACACATAGTTACACTTGGCGTCTCTCCCTTTTATTTCACACGATCAGTCAGTCAGTCAGACAAGCAGTCGTTCAGCCAGCCAGTTATTCTATTGTTTATTTTTATATGTATGGACTGGAATAAATGCCCTATTAAACAAAGATTTAAACAAACATATCTATAAAATAAAAAAAATGAAATTCAAATTTCATTTAAATTTGACACGATCAACCTTTTGTTTTTTATTTTATTTTTTTGATGTGTGGCTGGTTGGTTCCATTTACATGACGTGATCAATAAAATGTGCTGTTAGATCAGCTGTAGCGTAGAAGAAAATTCTATATGAGTTTTGTTACTTTACGCTGAGTCATCATTTCAATTCGAACACAATGAATGAATGTGAGGATCAGCAAGATCGGCCACCGATCATTCTCACATTTTTAGCACAATCTCTGTTTCACACTTTAAATACATAGAGAGTATAAAGTCAAAAGGGTCTCACATAAAAATACAATCAAAAGTGTGTTGCGCGCATATCTTTGATATGATCAGCTTTGTATTTTTTTATGTGTTCCGCCCGCCACTGATCATCATAATTTTTATTTGACTAAGCTGATTACTTAATATAAAATGATGATAGCCTTTTGTGCTTAATTTTGTATTGATTTCTATATAGCTTTTTATTTTTTATTGTGGTTTTTTGTTTTTTATTATGCAAGTTTAGTTTCGTTGGAGCAGATCCTCTTTTATTTTATGATGAGATCAAATTTTTTTTTTATGATCTTGCAAAATTTTTTTAAAGCTGCTGTCGAAAATGAAATTACATATTTCTTATGAACAGTTTTATATTGGATTTGCGGTTTTCTTGAGTCAAAAAATGTGTGCCATACATTTTATTTGACTGACTTCCTTTTTGGAGGTTTTACTATTGAGGTTCGTTTATCAGAAGATTTTAAGAAATCATGTGATAAGTCATAGAAACCAAAGTTTCATAGTTTTATGTATGATTTTAAATGTGGTTTAAATAATTTACATTCAAATACTTGCTGAATATTTTGAAATATTAACCCGGATATGCCCGATGACTTATATGTAGTACAATTCTCACTTAATCCAAATCAAGCATTTTTGAAGCATATGAGGGAGGGCACTACTTAAGTTTCTACTGTAGCAATGAAAAAACAGAAATTAATTTTTGAAGACGGGTTTTCCATTCCTCTTGTGACACCTGGATAACATGGTTTTGCGTTGCAAATCGTTGTCCACGCCGTTTATTTTTGATTTCCGAGAACAAAAAGAAGTCACTGATGACCCATCAATTCAACGTTTTGAGTGGTCAAAACTTCGGTTGTGTGACGAGATGTGTAGGAGCTCGCATTGTCGTGATAAAGAATGATTCGACGACGTTTGCTTTTTTTCCTCAACTCACACAAATACTCCTGGCAAACCAATGGTTACAACATTCAGAAGTGACTGTTCTACGTTGTTCAAATAGTACCGTGGCCACATGGCCCTTTTCTCCAAAGAAACAAGCGACCATTTGCTTCGCAGTGCTTTGAGAGCGAAAAACTTTTATTGGATTTGGTTTAGATTTTGAAGCACTCTGCTGTTTACTTTTTGGCATATACTCATATGATCCACGATTCGACAGTCGTTACGATTTTATACACATTTTCTGACCCACCGCCGTTGTATTTTTTGACCATTTTCTTGTACCAGTCAACACGAGCCTTTTTTTTTTTGTGGTCACCACTCAATTTATGTGGGATTTAACAAGAACAAATCTTTTTCACTGCCTAACGATTATGAAATATCTTATGTATGCTGGTGGAACTAATGTCTAAAGTTAGCTCAATCTCATGGTATGTCTCATGACGATCTTGCTTTATCAGTTTTTGCACAGCAAAGATGTTCTCTTGCACAACCGCTGATTTTAGACGACCTTCACGGAATTCGTTGGTGAGCGAACCACGTCTAAAATTGAATTCTCTATACCATCGAAAACCAGTGGTATTTGAATGTGTTTCATCGCCAAAAATCGAATTAAGTTTATCAATGCACTGTTGTTGAGGTAATCCATGCTGAAAATCATAATAAAGAAACGAAAATTTCACGATTTAATTCTATTTTTTTGCCGAGAAAAATTGTTCAACTCAATGTAAACAAAAAACTTTACAATGGAGACGTCAGATTGCATCTGACAATACTCAGTGTTGCCACAGCCGAAACTTAAGTAGTACCCCGTACTACATATAGGACATTGGGGATATGTGGGTTAAAGGAAATTTTCTTTTTCACAGCATACAGCAAATCGATTCTAAAGGCAGATTTATGACTGAGTGCCGCATTCTCTTTCTCTTTTTTTCTATATGACTTTTTTCGCTCTCTTAAATTGAAAACGTAAAAACTTCATATAAAAAAAACCAAAAGAGAGTGCGGTACTCGGTCGGACAAGCCGCCTTAAAGGACAATTTGAAAACAATTGAAGAGGTTCAGAAATTGTGCCCAAAATAAATGGAAAGCGATTTTTTTTTTGTTTTTATGAAAGGAAAATTGAGGTCAATAGAAAATCGGTTTGAAAGTTCTGTGTTTGCGTAAAAAATAAGCTCAAAATAATATACGAATAGTTTTCTTCTAAAATGTATAAAATTTGTAGAAATATTTATACGACTTTAATTTGTTATTTTTTTTTTTAAATGGATCAGGAAGATCAGTAGAAAATTGGTTGGATTCTCTAAAAATTGCATTGACCAGAAACCATAAAAAAATAAATAAATAAAAATCTTTGATGATTTGTGAATTCTGACCCAACAAAGAAAAAATTTTCTTAAAAACTTTTAATTTATTGTGATGCTCGTATGACAATAAAAAGTGCATTAAAAAAATAGTTTCAAGTGAAAAAACTCTAAATCAAAAAAAAAAAATTGTACCTCAAAAAAATGGCTGCAACTCTACAACAACATTGTGCTACAGCAACTGCTCCCTCACCCACTGGTCCTGCCACGCCTAACGCAACATCAAAGGCAAATCCGCAATTAAAACGTATTGTCTATTCAAAATATCGTGAGCTACTCGGGTCATATAATGATAAAGCTAATGCTTATATTGATACACTACCCGCATATATGGTGCGTGAAGATCGTGGCTTTCATTTGGAGCCAACAGATGTGACGCTGTTGCAACAAGTTACGGCAGCAACAACAGCTGTACAGGGTGGCCATGACCATGCGGTGACGACGAATGAAATGTAAGTGCGCATTTTCGGTAGAACAAATTATTTTATTATGAAGCATCGTGAAGCTGATAAGTTGAAAAGAAAAGAAATTTGATAATGCAAATAAAAGATTAGACATTTTTTTTTTTTTTTTGTTTTTTTTTATATTTGTTTTGTATTTTGTAGATTTTTTCCGCGATTTTTGCAATTTAATTCTCAGGAAAACAATGAATTCTTTTTCGCTTTTGTTTTTCATTCAGAAAACAAAGAAAATTGATGTATTATATGAACTAGACAGAAGTATGTCCCCCATAGCTGATAGCGTTGCTTATAGTGTGTAAAATACTCCTGAGAGACTGCATACTCAGTTTATTTTTTGTTTCCGTGGAGACATCGAGCTCTATGTATTTAAAATTTTTCAGTAACGAATTCGAGAACTGCTACAGTCCTCTAGTTTTTACTGGGTTACCACAGCTGGTGCTCTCTGCTTGGGTGAAAAACTTGAATCAGTTTCCAGCTGGGCCATTTATATTACACACACACATACATACATACCGGAATGCACTCACATAAGATTCATAGATTATTTTTAGAGCGACGTCAACGGCAACGTCGACAACAACAACAACGTTGCTTTCTGTCATTATGTCATGTTGCAGATACATTTTTGTTGTTTTGTTTTTGTATATTGTATATTTTTTCTTCTGCTTTTTCTTTGCCCTTGATCTTGAAAAATTGTGTGTGTATAAAAGCAAAAAGAGAAAAAAAGCACGAAACAAAAATAAAATCAAATGATTCAGAAATGTATTTAAGAAAAAAAAAAAAAAGCTGCAGTGTATGGATGGAGTAAGGTTGTGATCATTGGTGCAATGATCGCTTGGAAATGCATTCCAAGAAAGTTAAAAAAAGGAAAAAAAAACTGTAGGCGCTGCATATGCCTCATGCTGCACATTGTACTTATACACTCACGTTTTGATTTCTTTGGAAAATGTTTGCGATTAATAAATTTATATAGACAACATAATTTTTATTTGGATACATATTATGCGATAATGAGTAGATTTATTTATAAAGCAATTTTTTGCTGCCATTTGCGTACATGTATCAGAGAAATGTCGTTTTTGTGTGTGTATGTAATATTTAATTAACACATCAATTGTCAATTTTTAATGATTTTAATGATGCTGTCTTATTATATAAGTAAACTGATGGTGATTATGGTGGAAATTAAGTGATGCGATGAAAACATTGCACGTTTCATTATTTTTCATTTAAATGTTTGGTATATCTGTAATATAAATATCAAATTTGCAAAATTCATTTTTTCTTCTAAAATTTTATCGAACACGATGTAAAAATGGCGGCTAAAGCTCATACGACGCTCTAAAGCTTAATGATACTTGGTGACATTTGAGAGCTTTCTCTCCCTAAAACTTTACTGGCTTGTCTCTCTCTATCTCTTTATCTCCTGTTTAAATACACTGCTCTCAAGCTTTAAAAAGTAACGGAATGTTTTTTCTTTTTTAATGAAAGAAGGCAAAGTAATGGTAAACAATTATACAATTATTATTGTGTGACTTTCAAATATTATGCGATGATTCTTTCAAAACTTTAAATTTAAAAAACAAAATGAAATTAACATCTAAAAAATACTCAACATATTTCCATTTTAATGATTTCAAATACCTACATAAATATATTCTGAAATTTTATTAATTTTATAGGCTAAAAATATTTTATTTTACGCTGAAACATTTTGCTTTAATGCGCAATTTTCTAAATACAGCCGAATATTTCATTACAAAAATAAACAAAAAACTCTCATTACGAAAATCATTTTTCGCACATTTCCAAAAATAAAATAAAATGATTCTGAAAAACAAATTAAAAAAAAAAAAAACAAATGCTTCTTGCATATAAAAATAAAAAAAAAATCATTAGCGAAATGAGACACGAAAAATTGTTTTGAGTGCAATTCAAAAACAAACAAAAAAAACAAGAAAATTACTCATGCAAATGTTTTTAAATTTATATTTTTAGTATAACTAGCAGAAAAGAAAATGGTTGGCATTAAGTATGCTCCTATTTTAGTATTTTTGTTGACAAATTTGTTTTCTTTTTTTGTTTTATAAATACATTGAATAAAATTCAATTGAAAAATATTTACATTACAATTTTTTGGCATTTAATATATGTATGTCATAAAGAGACATTAAAGGAAAATTTTGGTTTCAGTTCCAAGCAAATAAAGTTTATAAATATAAATAGCTAGTTTTTTAATTGGGTCATAGAAATTAGTTTGATTTGCTTATATTTAGTGCAGTTGCTTTGCAGCGTCATTCTGAATCTAAGGTTATTTTTTCATGATCCTAACTAAAAATATAGGCCGCATAAGACAACCGATCAGTAATTTGGGCAAGATATTTAGACCGTAGATCTACCAGTTCACAATTCGTAAAATATTATTCTCAATTTAGGGTTTGTTTTTCACCAGCCTCACTACAAATTTACCCTATATAAATCAATCATTGGTATAGTGATTTTGTGAATACATTGGACTTTTCTCTGGCTGTGTATGGTACTCATATTCTAGTCTAAATTTAATTATTTAATAAACCATTTTTTGAATTAAAAATTTGTTATTTCTTTGTGCTTCATTTCCTATCAGAATTACTTCCTTTTCACTTACTAACTATATCCTAGTACCATACAAATAAAAGCATTGAACTCAAATATTCACATTTTTATTAATGTTTCAAACGACCCAAATTTGGTTGAAAAAAATATTTATAGACTATTAAAACTATAAATAATAACAACCAGTAACCAACAACCACATCAACTACAACTTGTATACTTACTATAAAAAACATGTCAATAAAATAGTAAACAAAACCTCAAATTGCAACACACGATCATAAAACGCAAAAACAAAACTAACGATTCTAAAACAACGCACTCAGAAACAAGTACGAGATTTCCTATTGAGAAGAATTAGAAGAAAGAAAAATCTTGATTTTTACTATAAATGGAAACTTCAATGCAAACTTTTCACAATAGTGTTAAAGTCGATATATTCTGAATTATGATGTTACAAAAACAAATTAAAATAGCATTTATGGTAATATTTAATTGTTTATGGCTTTGTATTTTAAAATAAAGTTATGAAAAATATTATGTGAACGTTATAATAAATTTCCTATATTTTTCATATCTATATTAATAAAAGTATATTATTTTTCTACGCAGTCTATAATATTAAACAGTTATTTATATTTTAACATTTTTTGTAGGAGCCACACTCCTTATTTTGTTTTTTTTTTTTATTATTATTGTTTATTTATAAACTCTACCCATTTGAAATTGTCATATACTAACATTTTTCCACTCTATATATTTAAAATATTTATTTGTTTTACTTAAAAACAATAAAAAAAACTTGTATCTCATAATGTAAATATAAAAAACCGCAACAACCACCACCACCACATTGCGTCACCTCAATTTGACTTTGAGCTTCTTTCTAATGTGGGTGAACTCAACTTTGTTTAGGTTCTATCAAGCACTGACTATACAATATCTATAAATTATTGCGACATTTTCGTATAATACCTATTTAATGTATTAAAATTATTTTCAGGTATATGCAATTTACATTTGTTTAGTTATCGATAAAGTTTTTTCAACTTGTTTAACCATAATTTTGTAGTTATTTTTTTCTTTATTGCAGTTTTGCGGTTACTCAAAGCATTTGTTTTAATTAATTATTTTTAAATATTATTTTACAATAGCAGTCTAATATTTCGACACAATTAGTTTTAATTTGTTTAGTTATCGCTTCAAAAATTATGAAATGGAAGAGTTCAAATGTAACATGTTCTGAGAGTCATATCTTTAACCCACTACTTACATACTTAACGATATCATAACACAAATTAAACTCCAATGAACTCTCATAAAAAAAAAAATTAGAAGATAAAAAAGCAATTGTGCCAATCCTGAACTTGTTTTGTTATGTATCATATATCGTTGCTCACCAAAAATGTGTAAATTTATATTACTTGGCTTGTTAGTAGCAGCGCCTCCTTAAAATTTCTTTAAATTTATAGAATTTTTTGCCCTTCATCAAAATTGGATTAATCTAAAAAAGTTGTAAAGGAATTTAATGTTCGATAAAAAATTTCAAATATTTTTCTTAATACAATTAATTTTACTAGTTTGAGTGCACATTTTGAGCATCTTTCGATTCCCTTTTTAAAATTCATAAAAAAAAGAAGCAAAATGAAACACGAACGAAATGGGTGAGCATCAACAAGTATTGCCAGCCCAGTAACAGACGTCTGTTCTTGTAAGCCATGGATAGCACTACTGGTAAATGCTATGGATCTTTTCGATCCTCAGTGAGCTGCCCGAATAGTAAGTAATCCCATATGATGCTACATTTTTCTAGGTTTGATCTTACGAAAGATTAATATAAGCTCTTGAGAGTAAACGGATTCTTGGAAGATACAGATAAGATATTACAATATAAAGTAAAATAAATTTCTGACAATATTCTTGGGTTTAATAGATTTATCATGTGGTGCAGCTGATAGAATGGGAAGACTTTTTTAAGATGTATAAATTAAAAATTTAAAAACTACTGAATATGTAATAATTGTTTGTTTTTTGTTCGTATTTTTCATTTGTGTTATGAAAAATAAATAATGTACCTTGAAAATATTTCGTGGTTTTTTGAAAAACAACTGGTTTTTTTTTTGGGCGATTTAATATGTTTTTATTTTGAAAAGTTGGCATCTCTGGGAAGAAATATGTACATATTTTTCAACTCTCTCCCATTTATTATCTACGGCCCCTTAGAGAAATCCCGTTACTTATGTCCTCTCTCTCATTTATTTAAAGCTGCAGAGCAAAAAATTCTTATGGAAGTGCAAACACTAATACATATAAACTTTATTATAATAAACTCAACAACAACGAAATCTACATTGAAGACCAATGAAGCATATGAAAGTGTTGTTGCTTTGTACTTTGGTATAGGCAAAGAAGAGAGAAGAGAAACAAAAAAGACAAAATTATTTGCGTATTTCATATTGCTTACTGCAGGTTGCAGTGTGTGTGTGTGTGTGTATTAGAATGGACAGTCTTCGCCTAAGTGCTTTTACAAAAACAAATGCATTGGTCATGAGCATCTCTTCTGTAGACGATGTAACAAAAGAACAAGAGAGAATATGGAAAAATCGGCCAAAAATCGGTGTGTGTAAAAGCAGACTAAGCAATTTTGGCCAAATCTTTAAATTGATATATCGCTCATTTACTAAAAGACTGTCATAACTCAAAAAAGGCGATTTTGCAGAAAACGCGCTTAAAGTTTTCAATTGACTCCCACTTTGCAGAAAAAAGGAGAAATCTTATAATTCTCACGCGCAAAGTATACAAGATATTAATATGAAATTTTTACACAATATGAAGCGTGACATAATGAATAATTCTGCATCATTAACTTAAAAATCGTGTTTTTTGACTTATGACAGTCTTTTAGTAAATGAGCGATATAATATGATAGTT
Organism: Toxonevra muliebris; assembly: GCA_963691655.1. Lineage (NCBI taxonomy): Eukaryota > Metazoa > Arthropoda > Insecta > Diptera > Pallopteridae > Toxonevra > Toxonevra muliebris. The sequence goes on along the minus strand of OY829329.1, from coordinate 7,102,197 downwards.
TAGCACTTCTGGGTCTTCTAAAATAAAGATGTAGGTGCACTAATAAATGTATAGATTTATGTTTTCGTTTATAAAAATAGTTCAGCACGCTATACCCGCTTATAATCGCTTGTTTTTTTTCACAAATTTTCAAAAGGCGCTTAAAATAGCAACTGAGATCTAGCCATTTATTTGCTTAACGATATACCACATGTTAACAAGCTTTGATTGTCAGCAGATACTTAAACGAGTTGTATGTTTTTATGTAGTTTTTCAAAACCGAGTAACGCAAACAAGCTGGCAAATCGAACAGACCAAATGAATTTAAATATATATTATTGGCCAAAATCAAAGTTTTTTGACTTGTTTCCTGATTTTTTAACAAAGAAAATTGTTATTTTTCAAAAAAAAAACTTCAAGGCAATCAAAAACACATCCGTTTTTTATATCTGTCATGAAAACAACAAGAAGTAATTAGCCAAAAATTTTACTAGGTATAATTTTGCTGTCTCATATTTAAAAAAGAAACAGCTGAAAAACCCAATTTGGAAAAGTATGTCACCAGAAATGAATCAACTGTCAAATTTAGAAATTTCCCATGACGTTGCACAAATAAAATAAAAACACAAATGTCATGGCACCAACAACAAACCAGAGAGACAGACCATGGGCAAAATAAAGTCAAGTCAAATTCAAGTTTTCTACTTACTTACTTACTTACTAAAATGAATTAAACCATTAAAAACAACAACTTTATTTTCATAATAATTTTTATTGTATATTTAAAATTAAACGCTACGCATTTGTGCCTTATTTCTTAAAGTTGACAGTTTTTTAATTAAGCAAAAGCAAACCAGACAGTAGCGCGAATCTTGGAAGAAAATTGCCCATCATGATAACGATGATGACGATGACGACAATGACGACGACAATCATAATGATTATAGTCATCGTTTTATTGGCCTAGTGTAAAACTGACAGGTTCTTGTCATATTTCGCCATCAGTTTTAACTCACCATAACTACAAAATGCTTATGTTCATTGCATTGCGTTGTCGTTGTTGTTGCCGCTGTCGCTGTGTCTGTGGGTCAAAAATTTAGGTCAAAAATACGGAAATTCTACTTTTTTTTTATTTAGCAGAAGTGTATGAGTAAAGAAATGTGGTAAAGTGCAACAACTTTTTTTTTTTGTTGAAGTTTTAAGTGTTTTGGGAGAAAATGTTTCTAAATACAATGTGTAGCTTAAAGATGTCTGTGCATTTTATTTTTATTTATTGAACTGTTCGCTTGACTATAAATATTTACCCATGAGCTGTAGAAGAAATAGAATCTTGTGAGATTGGTGGAAAGTGGTATGAAAGGAAAATCAACTGATTGAAGCCAGTTTTTTTTTTATGTATGTAGGTGTAACATGAAGTAAGCATATATTTTTACTTAACCCTCTCTGGGACATTGTTCATCAGTGACCCGTTTTTTAATTAGTTTTTTCAGTTTTTTCTAAAACTATTACAATTTATATTCTTTGAAAAGAGCATCTATTGCATTGTAGTTATAATTAAATTAGTTTTGAAATTATCACCCAATTGACGGCATCAGAGTGACTTAAATAAGAAAAAAATGTTTACCTGCTTTCAGTCGCTTACAATTTTCACAATATTTGTCCAAACACGCTCAATTTATTATGGTAAAAACTATTTGCTTAAATAAAATTTCTCATTTTTTAAATTTTGATTTAGTTTTGCTATGGGTCAGCGGTGACCCTAAAGTCCTCAATGGAAACCTTTTAAAAACTGTTCACTCTGAAATCGGGGCCAATCAAGGCAAATCTGTACTCGATTTTGCTCTATCGGGGAAAGGGTTAAGTGAAGAATTAGTAATAAAAGACTTTGTCTGTCTGTCTTTAAAAAAAAAATATTTTCTAAAAATTTGATTGTTGTTGTCACAGGGTCGCCGGTGACCCATGAAAGTTCAGTTCTTCAGGTGCGCGAAAATTATATGTTGATGAAAAATTATAACAAGAAATGGGCGTCAGAGAATACAAATTCGGATTCGATTTTTCGCTATCTCCCTTGAGTTCTTTACGGTGTCGAAAGGGTTAATCTAAATTGTTGAAGCAATCTGATGTTGGTATTTGAGGGTATGTTCTTTTTTTATTCAGGAACGGAGTAAAATTTCTAGCTTGTGAGAGCAAAAAAATTGATTATTTTTGTTTTAGCTGTGTGGAACCATTAGTGGATTCAAAGATTTCCTTTTTTTTTATTCAATGAAAAAAGAAACTCCACTCTCTTCTCCCCTCCTCTCTGCATTTCCCGTCAGTGAGTAAGAAAATGACTGTGAGTTTTTTCCCCCAGACCGTGTACACAACTTTGACAAATAGTTAAGGAATCAGAAATTAGAATTTTACAAAATTGTATCCATAATCGAGTTACGCTGCACTATATAGAAATGGAATTGTATTGTATTGTATTATAGAGGTTTCTGTTGTTGTACCGCGACCTATAAGATCTATTGTACGTCCCTCTTTTCTATCTAGTCTAATCTGCCTAGAGTACCTCATCCAGTCAAGTCTCCCTCAAGAATTTGAGTATTGCGTTTGGATCTATGGATGCCAGTTCGGTACTGGGCACTTGGTGCATGCCCAGACATTTCCTTCTTTTGTGGATCAGTGCTCCACATTGAACTAAAATATGTTCTGATAGAAATGGAATAAAACGGTATAGTTTTTGCACTTAACCCTCTAGTTCTCAAATTCTTTATAGATTTAAAAAAATTGGGATAGATAAATGTTTATGTAAAAAACATAAATCTGATCTCAAAACCCTAAATAAATTTAGTGGGCATGGTTTTATGAAGCCGGAAAGGTTCAATGCCTAAAAGTATATGATGTTGAATAAACTTTTTATCAAATTGTTTTAAGGAATTAAATATTTTGTATGAAAAATTCAGATTCCTAGCTAGTTACAGCTAGTTTTTTTATCTGTCATTTTTGTATAATCTTTGGAAATCCCATAAACGATATGATAAAATATAGCAACAAAAAACTATTAAGGTGGTATTTACACCCGTTTATGAAGGCTGATTAGAAACACGCTTGGGAACTAGAGGGTTAATTTTTTTTTCTAATTGTTTTGTCTTCTTGTGCTTTTTAACTATACTATTTTTCTGCTTCTTTAACTTTCCTTAAACTCGCCTTTTACTTTCCGATATCCTAAAATCAACATCTCACTCAATAACTATAAATGTAAACTCTTAAATCTCAAAAGATATCACACATCAAAAGTGTGGGTATCTCAAAAACAAAATCAAATTCAAATCAATTGTCAAAAGTGTCATTCACAATGAAACAAAGCGAGAAAAAAGTGGAACATTAGCTACACTTGAAATCTGAAAAAATAAAAGCAACACAAACAGCAACACTTGAAAACTAAACTTTATAGCTGCAGGATATAGTCAACAATAGAAATGTAAATAATTAAATTATAATAATAATAGTAAAAAAGAAAGTACTTCAAAAAATAAAAAATTGTGCATAAATCACGCAATAACTGAATGCGATTTTGTAGTAGATACGATTTAAGTGGCGCCCTCTAGGCTTAAAAAAATCGAAACGAAATAAAACACAATGAGATTTATTTTCTTTTTCTATTTACCATACTTCAGTAGATATTTTGCAATATATCCGCATACAAATGAAATTAATTTATTATGCAAAAATTGTCAATACTTAGGCTTGAAAGAAAATTTAATCAAGATTAGGGTGGGTCAATCAACAGTAGACAAAAATAAAAAAAAATAAAAAAGAAACAATGTTGCAAATAGTTGTATGAAAAAAAAAAAAAACACGAACGAAGGCCAGAAATTTTTCTCATTTATTATTATTATTATTTTATACTTTGTAGGTATATAAATAATTATTAATATGATATGGTATTTTTCTGTTTAATTGTGATTATGACTCATAAATGTAAACAAAATTTTTCTACATTTTTCCATGTCTCGCACTTGTTTCGCAGAATATGAAAATTTTTTCATATTTCTGTTTTTTTTTGGTTTTTTTTTATAAACAAAAAAGAAATAAATCAAAAATATTCTACATATATTCATCTCATATATAAAAATGAATGCGTGCACATTTTGCAATTTTAAATTAAAAAAGAAAGAAAATAAATTTAATATATTATTTAGCATATGTTTTTTGTTAATTTTCTTCTAGAATTTAATCTGGTTTTTGTTAAGGCATTCATACATTGTTTAATTAAAATTTAAATTTATATTATGGTTTCACTTTTGTTTTTGGCGTATTATGAATTATGAAAATAAACATTATTAACACAAGTCGTGCATATGCCCGAACTAGTTGCATACGTAAATTTTCTATATCATGTTGTTTTATATTAAAAATATTCGTTTTTACAGTGAAAATAGAATAGCCAGATTTTGAATACTCGGCGCTGAAGGGAAATTTATAGTTGAGTGAATTGATAGAAATTAAAATCAAATGTCATGTTGGTGTCGTGTGAAGTTTCATAGTATGTGTGAGTTTATAAGTGTGTGTGTATAAATAAATAATGGCGGTTATGTTAAACTTTTGTACCGCCAGGTGAGGGGTGGTGAATTGCGCTCCGAAAGAATGCTGTCTGGTTATTAGAATAAACTGATCAAGATAGGTGAATTTTTTTATATTAAAAATAAGACCCTGAAAGTATACCGCACTTTTATTACCTTGTTTGTAAATATGTTGGTGGTTATGTTAAATTTTCGTACCACCAGGTGAAGGGTGGTGAATTGCACTCTGAGAGTATGCTGTCTGGTTATTAAATAAACCGATAAGAATAGGTGAGTTTTTAGTATTAAAAATTGGACCCTGAAAATATACCCCACTTTTATTATTTTGTTTGTAAATATGGTGGTGGTTATGTTAAACTTTCGTACCGCCAGGTGAAGGGTGGTGAGTTGCACTCCGAAAGTATTCTCTCTGGTTATTAGAGTAAACTGATTAAGATAGGTGAATTTTAAATATTAAAAATAGGACACAACAAACCCAAAAGTATGCAATACATAATTTCAATACCAAAAACGGTTGTGGAATAGAGGAAGCTATCAAAAATTGTTTTATTGCATAGTTTATTTTAGTTTTTATTCTATTCTTTTCTAATTGAAATTTTAAAGTAATATCAACATAAGGCAAGCACGTCTAGTGCTAAAACTACATTGAAAAGAGAAAATGAAAATATTAAAAAACCCATGGTTGCATTTGTTGGAACATGAAATCCAAAAATTTTTATAATGAAGTAAACAACAATTCGTAAAGTATGTTATCACATTGTGTGACGAGTGCTGAAGGGACTCATTTCAGTTTTTGATTTCATAATTAGTGTACTAAAATTTAACAGAAATTTAGACGCAAATTTCGACCAAATTTCAAACTAAAATTCAAATACTTTTCTTCAGATCGAAGTTCAAACCAAGAAAAATACCAAATTCAGACCAAAACCTTGATTAAAAAAAAAAAAAAACAATATTCAGACCACGCATCGGACCAAAATTCCTATAGAAATCGAACAGAATTCCAATTTCAGAACAAAACTCAGACTAAAACCCAAAATTCAGACCGAATTCAAACCACAATTAGTTCAAAATTCTGACCGAAATTTAGAAAATAATTTTTACCAAAAGTAGACAAAACTTTAGACCGAATTCAGGCAACAAAATAAAACAAAAATTGAACCAAAATTCCAGCCGTATGCAGTTAAAAATTTAAAATAAAATTTAAACTGATTTCGGACCGAAATTCAGACCAAAACTCGTATTAAAATCAAGCCAATTCAGACTAAAATTTCGACCACAGCTAAGACTAAGAGTTAGATTAAAACTAAAGCTAAAAGTACGCCAAATAGAAATTAAAAGCAAACCAAAATTTAGACCAGAAATCGGATCAAACGCTGAGTAAACGCTGGTCTGAGCAAAATTTGTGCCACAATTTAAACTAAGAGTTACAGAAAAACTTAGACCGGAAGGAACTCAAATACAGACCGAAAGCAACTCAAAATTTAGATCAAACGCGGATTAAAACTCATAAAAAAATTCAGATTAATATTCAGACCTAAAATCAAAACAAAATTCTGACATATTTACAATCAAACCAGAATACAGATCAAAAACGGAAAAGTTAAACCATATATCAGACTTCAGCCCGAATAGCTCCCCTCTGGACCCGCCACTGGATATGCCACAATTCTGTTTATAGCTTTACGCTTAGCATTTGCCTGCGGGCAGTGTTTTGGAAATGACTGTTCATATAAAATTTTCCTCCCAGAAAAAAAATTCAATTCGCAGTTTTCGATAAAACAATCAACTGCCAATTGAACTAGAATTTCTCAACGCATTTTTTCCCATTAACGTCTCATGTTGAAAATTATGTTAAATAAACTGCTTAGGTTCAGTTAAAAGAACAACTTTTGATACATTTTCATTTAAGTTATGCCAAATTTTCATTAAGAAATTCAACGTTATGTGCGTCAGTAGCGTTCAAACATGTGTCAATAATAAATGTTTGAAAATGTCACAAAAAATTTTAAGAGCTAGCATAAAAAGTGTTACCAAGAGCACGTGTTGATGATTTATTTTTATTTTCAAATAAAACTAAATTATGTTTAAAGTTAAGCCAAAAAATTGACAGCTCACGCGTCAACTCGTTTTTCCACTGTTTCCATTTTAAAAGAAGAAAATTGCATTCTATGGTGGCGTTAATTTAAAAACGTTTTTCTTATAGGACAATAACGTCAAACAGAATTATTGGCATAGAAATTAAAAAATAAATAATAATAAAAAGAGGGAGTGTTTGCCTTAGAGACAAGTGACGTCAATGTGTCTCACTATTTTTGTTTTTGTCTTCTGATAAAAAATGGTATTTGCTTAAGAGATTTGTTTTATTTAAAAATAATAATAAAAAAGAAAGGAATTCGTTATCTACTTTCTTTTTAAACTAGGAGACAAATATTAACTAATGATAATCAGCTTGTGCTGAATTTTTTTGTGAAATACTAGACTTAAATTTTTTGTTTATAAATGCAGGCTGCTGTTTTTTTTTTTTATGATTAAACAGCTGTCAGTGACATTTTAATCTGGCAACCAGAACCAGAGAGAGAGGAAGAGAAAATCAGTGTCTGCCACGTTTGTGATGTGACGTTAATCCTTTGCCTTAGACAGTGAAACTAAAAAATTTGGCAACACTAATTGAAAATATTTGCTGAGTGGCGAACTGGCTGATGCAAGGGGAAGGTCATGTTCATGACAGCACAGCATCATCATTGAGGAAATGTATAATTAAATTGGCAGCTTATACAATTTTAGTTGCAAAAAATGGAAATCTTAAAGAAATTTTAATAAAATCATAAGAAATTCTTTCTAAATATGATGGTGAATTTTTTTAGTAAATAAATTTAAATTTTAATTTATCGCTCTATATTTTACAACTTTTCTCAATCTTCTTTTACTCATTTGTTTTTCCTTCTCTCTTGGTTTTCATTTTAGACGTGGCGGAGGTTATGAGGCACCCTCATGTGTCCAAAATGCCATGATGACAAAAGACAAGAAACCCTTCACCTACACGCCCGGTGGCATTGATCTCTCACAAATCAAATCGGAACGCATGGCAAAACGTTTGGCACGTAATGCACAAGCTGAAGGTGCCACCGGAGCCTCGCAACTCAACAGACCAACAAATCCCACATCACCAGGTACAAATACTGCTGCTGCTTCAATGGGTGCCGCCGCAATGGGTATGCCGTTTCAGGTTTTACCGCCACCACCACCACCGTCATCATCAATGGCTGCGGGTAAGAATGTAAATGGTATGCCAGGCGCCCCACCACCACCACCACCACCACAATCCACATTAGCTCCACCCAATACAAATAGCGGCGGCGGCGGCGGATTCGGTAGTGCACCCGGTTCACCGAATGCTGCACGTAAGTCGCCCACACCGCAAAGATTCGAACCACCACCAATGGGCTTTAGACCGGAAATTAAAATACCACCCAATCCGATGGCTGCTTTGCGTAAAGTACCGCCACCGGTTGAGAAGAATTCATTCTGGAAGGATGAGTATGTTAAAGATCGTTCAAAAAGTCCGATGGTGGGTGATAACGATCGCGAGAGTAGTTCACCACATAACGGTACAAATGCTGCTAGTTATAGTGAGACCGATAATGCGAACACTTACAACAATAACGTTGATAACGAAGCTGGTGAGAATTTTCTTTGTTTGAGTATAATTGATTGATCGATTGATTCATCAGATGCTTTCATTGGTTTTTGGTTTCAAAAAGATTGAAAAAAAAAATTATCAACGCTTTCTCAGAAATTCTAACTCGGGTTTGGGCATAGGCTGAAAAGCAAAGAGTTTGTTGAAAAACTTGCAATGAATATTTTATTTATTTTACTAACAATTTATTTTTTTTGGAGTTTATATCAGTGAAGTCGAGCTTACTGGTGAGAATCGGCTTCACTATTTATTTTTCTTTTTATCATTTTAATGGTTTTGGTATACATATATGCAAAAAGGTTTCACCATCATGCCCAGACTGGGTAAAAAGCGCACATCAACCAACCCTCATCTTTACTAATCCAAGCAACTAACCTCCATCTCCAAATGCTCACTAAAAACCCAAAAAACAAACTGCACCGTATTTGAATTAAATCTGAAACAGTGACGGGTTAAAACTTTGCTCGAGCTTTAAGCTTAAAAGCTGTTTTTAGCCGCTAATCCGTCACTGTTTCAAAACCTTACTCTCTTCGTTTTTTTAATTCAATCTTTTATTCTAATAGGTTTGAAAAAATCCATACCAAAATCATACACGAACAACCAACAACCTGAAACGAACAATAACAACTCATACAGTAGCTACAATCAACAACAACAGCAACAAAATTCACCACAATACATGCAACAGCCTCAATATAATTCAACACCAACAGCTCCAAAAACTCCACCACAACCCCAACAATCCTATCAACAGCAACAACAAGAGCGACAACAATCACCCCGTCCTGCTGAATTTCGTAGCGTTGCTGTTCCACAATCACCAGCTGTCAATGTTTATACACGTCAAACTGATAGTCCACGTGCCGCAGATGGTACACCACCAACAACAACAACAACAGCAACTGCAACACAACAGCACGCTACTGAAAGCCCTTTCAGATATGCACAACAGCAACAACAACAACAACAGCAACGCTCACCACCAGCAATTTCACCCTTGGCACAAGCACCACAACAACAATCATCGGCACAAACGCCATCGCAGGCACAACAGTCAGTGCCATGGCGCACTCAACGAAGTGCAGCACCAGGACAGAGCAGCAATCAAGCGCAACAGCCACAAGCGATTTATAATAATGTGCCACAGCAACAACAACAACAACAACAACAACAGCAGCAGCAGCAATCGCAACCGATTTATAACAATGTGCAACAACAACCAAGATCTCGTGATGTCCTTAGCCCAGCTTCAGATTTAAATACGCAATCATCGTATGGCACTCAATCACCACAATTTCAGGGACCAAAGCCGGTAAGTAAAGTCCGAGTGATGCCGCTTTTCAGAATGCTTTAGCGGAAGCAGGGCGTAAAAGTTAAAATTTCAAATTACCCAATAACAATTAAACGTTAGCTGGTACTCAGTATAAGGGTCTGGAATTGGAATCTTTCACATTGATTACCATGTTCAAGTATGTGAAAAACATCTAAATTCTTACTTTTAAGTGTTTGTCTTTGTAAAAAAAAAGAGAAGAAAAATCCAACTATTTGGCACCAAAAATATAAATTGGTTTTATGCATATTCTCGCGCCGCGCCTGTTTTACGTAGCCAAATTGCTTAGCTCGTGCTGTCGACAAATCTGCGATATCTGCAATATGCGGAAGTCGCTATTTTCAGCGCAATAAATTTCAACTAAAATGAAATGAAATTGAATGCATATCTTCGTCGATATACTTACATATAGTACATACATAAGTTTTATATTTTCTATTTAATAGACGAAATCTAATTTCATTTATATTTATTTGTAGACATTCTTTTAATTAAATTTGACAATTTTGTAGATATATTTTTAGTAATATCGTACCGTGTTAATATTTTTTGATGGCATTGTACTGATTTTTATCAGAGTTGAGTAAAATTGTTGGTTTTTTTTTTTAGTTTTTTACAGTTCAGTGTAGATAAAGTGTAGACAATGTTGATAACTATGTCGACAATGTGTAGATAATATGCGAAACTGGGCAGGTCGTTCAGAATTGTTTTATTTATATTATTGTAATTAATCCAAATCGTTTCTCTCTGAATTCTGGCAATTTACATATTTTCCATTCGATCCAATTTCCTTTAATAAAAGCCAGGATTCAAAAATTTGTAAACTTCTTAAAACAGAATTTTAGAAAGCATTATTTGGAAAAAAGAGAATTAAAAAAAAAACCGAATTTAAAAAAAAATAAAATTTTGTTTTATAACTTCCAGAATTTTATCAAAACAATATTTTGTAAACTAGATTGTTAGACCGATCCCAGTAAAAAGTGTTTGAGCTTTAATTAATAGAAAGGTTATTTTCTTCTCACGACTGAATTTTTTCACTGGGAACATATTTATTCAAATAGGAAAATTGGTTGAATAATTCCGTACGTTGCTTTGGTACCTTATACTTGGTGCTTGAGAGAAGAGTAAGGGCGTTGTAATGTTGACGGCCATAGGCTGGGAAAACTGACACCGAGAGAGTAAATTTGGCCATCATGATCACCAAATGATTCGGGTTACGTTTTTGTTGTGCTACATTGTTTAATATATTTATAATAACCTTGTTTTTAGAAGCAAAATAGTGCCATTTTTGTGAAAAATTCCACTAAATTCCACTAAACATTTATTATTATTATATATTAGCATCCAAAAGAGTTGGATAAAATATATGAAATACATGTAAAGGACTGAAATAAAGGTACAAATGAAAAAGGACTTAAAAAGTACTAAAAGTACGCAAAAAGTGTACTAGTGATCAGCAATCATATGACCGCTAGCATAATAATATTATTTATACTTTGATCAAAGAGTTAAATCAACATAAAGAGAGCACAAAAAGTGACCGTTAACATAACACCGACGCGTAATAGTTGCGCTCTCGCTCAAACCAATGAAGTTGCCTGTTTTGCATTCCTTTCATTCGCTACTGTTTAGAGCAGTCATTTTCAAAACTTATACAGACGCATTTCAATTCAATGATAGTGTATGCGTGAGTTTATGAGAGAGCTTTACTGAGAGCATAGGTATTAGTATATAGATGGTCATACGTTGACCTCTCGTAAGCACTTTTTCACCACTTTTGGAACACAAGAAAATATCGCAATAAATTTCTATAAACAATATATAAAAATAAGTTAAAAAAAAAAAAATAATCTTAAAAAAACTTTTTCGTCTTTAAAATGATTTAAAAACCAATTTTACATATTCCTTATGTGCATTTATTGCTTTTTTGTCGTCTCTTCCAAAAGTGGTGAAAAACTACTTATGAGGGGTCAACGTATGACCACCGATATAGTATAGGAAATGACTGATCTATAGAGGAAACACTGTGAAACGAAAATACTTCAAATCCAGTTCGTAATATTTTTATTGGTATATGAGTTTTCAGTGTTGTCAGTGTTTTCTACACTAACTTTTTTGATTGTCTACATTTAGTAGTAGATGCAGAAGAAGTAATATTTTTTATTTATTGTTGATTTATGATATAGAATTGGAATTTGAACTGAGTGATTGTTGTAAATCTTAAAAAAGTATATCTATTTTCATAATTACTTTTATTGATTAATTAGTTTTTAATGGAATGATTCTTTTTTTTTAGAGAGTTTCTGTATTAGGGATTTTAATTTTGTTTTCATAAAACTACACTGTACAACAAAAGGAAACTTCAAAAATGTAGTTGGGTAGTGACACGGTTTTTCTTGAGTATTTTAGGTTGTTAATCACGAAATTGTAATATTTACTTTGGGCCAGGTCAGGTTTCGTGTATTTGCGTAGATTGTTGAATTTTTCGAATTTTCTTTTTTGTTATGATGCAGTCAAGTATTCGCAAGTAAAGAGAACAAAATAATTGTTTTATATGTATTTTTTTGTAATTTTTCTTAAAATTTCCGACTCCCTGACGAAGGCTTTAAATAATCCAGAACGCGTAGGAGAAAAATAAATTGAAGTCTTTTCTTTAATTCACATAAAAACCAACGGCCAAAACAACACGTGTAAATAAAACTCCTAAAATTTCGTAGCTCGTAAAGAATACCACAAAAGAAACCTGACGTGATCCAAAGAAAGTTTTTAGAGATTCGTAATCTGAAGCCGAAATCACTCGAGAAAAACAGTGCCACAACCGAGATACGGTTTTACTGTAGTACAGTGTTATCAAATTATTTATTGCGGTCAGCGTAGATTTTATTTGTTAATCTCTTTTTTTTTTTAAATATTTTTGACTGATTGTTAATTGATATCGGTTGATATTTGCAGCATTACTGATATTGTTGATAAGGTTTTGGTATAGTATTAATATTTTTTTAAAGACTTTCTTCTTTTTTTTTTTGTAGCCAACACTAATGAGAGTAGAATCTTTGCTTTCCATATGAACAAAGAACTCCTGAGGTTTTCTAGAAAAAATTTTGAGACAGCCACATAGTCACATGGAAATGTGTACATTAATTTCTAATTGCCTGTTCCAAACAGTGTCGGAATTCCGTCACTTCTGATTGCTTTAAAATTTTTCACATGTTAGTTCGGATCATTGCTCAGTCTCTGAAATTCCGAGGGAAGCAGCATTCTGCTTATAATTTTTTTCGAGCATTTATTACAACAATTGTTGGTTTGTTTTTAATTGATCTTGCCGTATATTTCGTGCTTTGTGTTACCATTATCAACTGACGTCTTGGCTGTCTTGAATTACATCTCAGATATTCATGCAGTGAGTTTGGTACCACAACTGTACACAATTTTGGCAGTGTGCTACTAACTGGAGATGCTGTTTGCTTTTTTCTTCCTAGCATCAATTTCCTCTTTAAAATTTTTATTAACGGCGGGAAAGCCCCTATTGGGGTTTCTGTATGCGACTCATAATAGGAATGGACTATACATTCTTTAAATCGAACTTTTGGCCTTATTGTTACCACATTCAGTTTAAAGTTATTGTTCTGTTTATAGAATGAATTATATTCTAGAAATTTTCCGCCGCCGGTAAATACTGTGCTGCCATTTTTAATTCTATCTGCAAAAGTTTTTGATATGCTAGAGCGATATTTATCCTCCTTCGTTGCCGTGATGTTTGATTAATCAAATCCAACTAAAAAAAAAAAAAAAAAAATACTCGAGTGTTGTCAGCACACTGAAGGGTTCAAGTTTAACGAGAAAACGTAATGTGTTTTTCTCTATATGAATATTTTTAAAATTTTGAAAGAAATTTTGTTATTGAAATTACGAAAGAAAAAGTTTTAAGTGCCTAGACGAAAAAATTTTACGTTTTCCTTTTTGGGTTTTTAAAATTTCTTTGTGCGGAAAATCTTTAAAATAATTTGGAAGACTGATTCCATTATCCATTACTTTGAAGAACAAGATATTGATTAAATACAATTTTTTATGCATATATGATAAAGCAATTACTACAAAAACAATAACATAGTTACACATTTTCATAGATTTCAGGTAGGGGGAAACCATTTCGAAGTCAACAAAAATGCAACCGTGCTCTTGAGTTTCATTTAAAATAAAAGTCCCAAAAGAGAGCTTTCATCTGACTGGTTCAGCTTTTTATTTCTTTATGTTTTTATTTAATTGAATTTTCCCCACTTTTTCAGACAAATGTTGGCACCCTGTATATTGCACCATTGGCTCCACCAACTGAGCCACAAGCACAACATATAGTACGTCAACAATTGCAACAGCAGCAGCAACAACGCGATTCGCCAATGCGTCAAATGCCACCATCACAGCAGCAGCAGCAGCAACCATCACAGCAACAACAGCAACAATTACGGCAACCAGCACGCTGGATGTCCACACAGCAACAAGGTTACAAAGAACAACCAGAATGGGTACGCCCCGAAGAGAATGGTAATATTGTGCCATCAACATTGCAACGTACGAAATCACCACCACCACCACAGATGCAACAGCAAGCGCAACAGCAAGCGCAGCAGCAACAGCAACAACAGCATCAACCACAACAACAAGCATATCAGCAACAACAACCCCAGCAACAATATCAATATCAGCCCACTCAGGGTGGCAATAATGGATTTGCTCCCTCGCAAATGCAACAACAAAACTTTGGTGCACATCCACCAAATCCACCAACTGGCGCCTTACGCTTACAAATCAATGTGAATGCTACCAATAATAATAACACAACAAGTGGTAGTGGCCCTAGGGTAAGTAGTAGTTTTTTTTGCATCATCATAAAAGTTTTTTATTAAAATTGATTTTTTGTTTTTAATAGGAACGCATAATTCCCATACAATTGGAACAGACACCCACTTACCAAGCCGGACAGCCTAATTTTAATATTGCTCAGAACTATGGTCCAGGTGGCGCTAGTGCTGGTAAGTGTTTGAAGAAAGCTTTGTGAAAAGCTTCACGCTTTTAAGCTTCAATAGCATTTTGCAGTTTCTTTACTTATACTCATTTATACTCTTACCTTTCCAGCATCTGCTGGTTATATAATTCGTTCACCTAATCAATTTGTCGATCAAGGTTATAACAATTATCCACCATCAGCACAGCAGCAGCAGCAACAGCAGCAGCAAAACGCTCAGCGTGTGATGTCACCAACACAACAGCTGAATGCACCACGCATGATCAATCAACAACAACAACAAATGAGCAATAATAATAACAACACCGTGGCGGGTGCTGGTGGCGTTAGAACGCGCGTTGTACCAATTACAGTGGAAAGTGGTGAGGGCACACGTGGTCCCATTTCACAATCCCCAATTGTCCTGCAAAAGTAAGTATGCCGAAAAAAGCTTTCGAAATAGCTTTTATATGTTAGTAGTTAGCTTTTGCTGAAGTTGTTCTTTTTTAAAGCTCTCGTTAAAGCTTATTTTTGAGTTCTTTTGTTTTTTTATTAATTGTTTGCTTTTCTTTTTTAAATAAATGATTTTTTTTTCGTTACTTACATTTACAACCCCTTCCCCCACCACTGCCTGCATCTGCAATATAAATATCTAGGGGAAATTATAATCTTATTGTATATGATTGTCCACTTGAGGCGGAAATACGCTACAGAAAAAATCGACTCAGGTAGTCTCATTTGAAATTGATTGTCGTACGTTCGTTATGTCATCGTATTCAAATTGTCGTTGACTGTCATTTGAATGTGTGACTAAAATACATAGAAAAAGCTTAATAGGATATTTAAAAACGAATTACATAAAACATACATGAAGTAATAATATGAAAAATCACTACCACCCTTAAAGCTTTAAATTGTATCTATGTTTTTTTTTAAAACTTTCACAGGAAAAAGTCGCCGCGAAATTTTCTATCAAGTTTTCATGATTATTGTTGTGCTTAGAGAATTTGTTGGCCATTAATGATTATTAATTCATTGATAACATCTCAGAAAAAAAAAACAAAACCCTTCTCTTCATTTTTTGTAACTACATGATGCTTTAAAATTTCTAATTCTAACATTTAGCGCTTTAATTTTGAAAGGCTTTTAAGCTCAACACAAACAATTATTTTCAAAAAAAAAAGCTCATATGTTTATCTAAAAATTTACTAATTCCTCTTGGTTATTTTCGCAACTAATCATCCACCATTTTAATTCACCACCAACCAACAAATTTTTCTAGTGATCCACGTACGCCACCTGTGCAATCGAAATCATTTAGAATTTTACAAAAAATTACCGATACTATTGATGACAGCAATAATGCCAAAAATGCAGCAGATGGTGGCAACAACAACAACAACAATAATAACAAAAACGATAATCTTGTGGATGCGGAACCACAATTGCAGCGACCAACATTTGCGCGGCAAATGAGCGCACAGCAAGCACGAAATAGTCCAACAATTGAGCAAATGAGACGAATGCAAATCGCACAAGATCAACAGCAACAACAACAACAACAGCCGCATTCTCCGGCATGGAATCAAGGTGGGTGTTTGTCCCTTCTTCACCAAAAGCTTTGGTAGATGAAGTAGTGAACAATTTTGATTGCTTACAATTTATGTAGAGTAGTGAAATGGTAGAAATTCGATTGAAGGAAAATGTGGGTATAAAAAAGCACTATTGAGTTTAAAGTTTTTAGTAGACGTGAGGATTGCATGAAGAAAAGAAGTAAAGCTTTTGCAAGCTTTAGTAGTAAGTTTGTGTATATCAGCGAAGTTAAAACCAAAAAAGAGCTTTTGGTGTCACTGGTTTGTTTATAATTTTCGCTAGGTTTATCAAAGTTTCTAAAGCTCACAAAAAAGCTGTAGATTTTAAGCTCTATAAGCTGCACATATCGGGAAAGAGATAAAAGTTTTTTTTCTAATGGCGAGCTCAAAAGCTCTTTACATTTCCCATTGTAGTTATGAATTGAAGCCAGTGATGTTAAATTTAAGTTTTTATGGTTAAAGTGATGAAAATTTCAAACCTAGAGAAATATAAAAAGACTGAAATAATAGACTGAGAACCGGAAGAAAACGAGAAAAAGCTTAGCTTTCATTATCTATATTTCTTTAAAATTATGCCTTTAAATATTTATTGCTAGAAAAGCTTTTTAACAAAATATATTGTTTAAAAGCTTTAAGCTTAGATGACATACTTCATTGATACCATTTTCTTTCTTCAATTAATATTTTAGTATTGAAATTAATAATGATGAATGATATTTTTAAAAATGTTTAAAGCTTTAGCAAATTAATTAATTTAACAATACTTAAAAATAGAAAATTTTTTATTTATACCTATAGGAAATCTGAAATGATTTTGACCTTAAAATAAAAAAAATTATTTTGTATATTTCTTTTTTATTCTACTTTCAGGTAATACTCAAGCGCAACAAAATAAATTTATGCAACAACAACAACAACGCAATATTTATAATAGTTATAATAATAATAATGGTATGTAGTTTTTTTTTCAATATACTCGTATTCAAGTAAAGTGATTATCGCATGTATGACACTTGTAGATGTTGTGAGTAGTTTTTCGTGATCGTAGTTGTTGGTTGTATCTAGTAAAGAATTATGTACATACTATATGTATAATACATAGAAAGTGTCATCTAAATAGAAAACATCAGCGTAAAAATTTATTTTTGGTCTCAGATATCAAATTGACTTCTTCAATCAATAAAAAGTGAGCCATTCTCTCTTGAATTCGGGTTGCAATGTAAAAAATTTTTCTCTGTATAGTAAACGCTTTCTATGTAAATTATGTATTTAAATCTTTTGTTATAGTTATTTTAAGTTGTGTATTTTGAATATTGTGTAATATTTTGCTCATCCTTATAGACATGCCTCAACAATATGTACATCCTAGTGAACAACAAGTACCCGAACCGAAAAAATATACCGGTAGCGCTATACCAAGTCGATCATTCAAAATTCTGCAAGCAATGACAACACCTGAAAATGCCGGTAAGTTTTAATTAAGTGCACGTTTTTATTATTCGTTATGATTTGTTTTTTTTTTTTTTTACTTTGATATAAAATTAATGTTTAAAAATGCATATATATTGAGACATTCTATACTAAATTGAAAACTGCGTGGAAATCAAATGTAAAAATTTCAATTCTAATCTTAGTTGCTATTTTTATCGAATTATTTGTCTGAGTATAACTTCTAGTTCAGTTCTAGTTCAGTTCTAGTTCAGTTCTAGTTCAGTTCTAGTTCAGTTCTAGTTCAGTTCTAGTTCAGTTCTAGTTCAGTTCTAGTTCAGTTCTAGTTCAGTTCTAGTTCAGTTCTAGTTCAGTTTTAGTTCAGTTCTAGTTCAGTTCTAGTTTAGTTCTAGTTCAGTTCTAGTTCAGTTCTAGTTCAGTTCTAGTTCAGTTCTAGTTCAGTTCTAGTTCAGTTCTAGTTCAGTTCTAGTTCAGTTCTAGTTCAGTTCTAGTTCAGTTCTAGTTCAGTTCTAGTTCAGTTCTAGTTCAGTTCTAGTTCTAGTTCAGTTCTAGTTCTAGTTCAGTTCTAGTTCAGTTCTAGTTCAGTTCTAGTTCAGTTCTAGTTCAGTTCTAGTTCAGTTCAGTTCCAGTTCAGTTCTAGTTCAGTTCTAGTTCAGTTCTAGTTCAGTTCTAGTTCAGTTCTAGTTCAGTTCTAGTTCAGTTCTAGTTCAGTTCTAGTTCAGTTCTAGTTCAGTTCTAGTTCAGTTCTAGTTCAGTTCTAGTTCAGTTCTAGTTCTAGTTCAGTTCTAGTTCTAGTTCAGTTCTAGTTCTAGTTCAGTTCTAGTTCAGTTCTAGTTCAGTTCTAGTTCAGTTCTAGTTCAGTTCAGTTCCAGTTCAGTTCTAGTTCAGTTCTAGTTCAGTTCTAGTTCAGTTCTAGTTCAGTTCTAGTTCAGTTCTAGTTCAGTTCTAGTTCAGTTCTAGTTCAGTTCTAGTTCAGTTCTAGTTCAGTTCTAGTTCAGTTCTAGTTCAATTCTAGTTCAGTTCTAGTTCAGTTCTAGTTCAGTTCTAGTTCAGTTCTAGTTCAGTTCTAGTTCAGTTCTAGTTCAGTTCTAGTTCAGTTCTAGTTCAGTTCTAGTTCAGTTCTAGTTCAGTTCTAGTTCAGTTCTAGTTCAGTTCTAGTTCAGTTCTAGTTCAGTTCTAGTTCAGTTCTAGTTCAGTTCTAGTTCAGTTCTAGTTCAGTTCTAGTTCAGTTCTAGTTCAGTTCTAGTTCAGTTCTAGTTCAGTTCTAGTTCAGTTCTAGTTCAGTTCTAGTTCAGTTCTAGTTCAGTTCTAGTTCAGTTCTAGTTCAGTTCTAGTTCAGTTCTAGTTCAGTTCTAGTTCAGTTCTAGTTCAGTTCTAGTTCAGTTCTAGTTCAGTTCTAGTTCAGTTCTAGTTCAGTTCTAGTTCAGTTCTAGTTCAGTTCTAGTTCAGTTCTAGTTCAGTTCTAGTTCAGTTCTAGTTCAGTTCTAGTTCAGTTCTAGTTCAGTTCTAGTTCAGTTCTAGTTCAGTTCTAGTTCAGTTCTAGTTCAGTTCTAGTTCAGTTCTAGTTCAGTTCTAGTTCAGTTCTAGTTCAGTTCTAGTTCAGTTCTAGTTCAGTTCTAGTTCTAGTTCAGTTCTAGTTCAGTTCTAGTTCAGTTCTAGTTCAGTTCTAGTTCAGTTCTAGTTCAGTTCTAGTTCAGTTCTAGTTCAGTTCTAGTTCAGTTCTAGTTCAGTTCTAGTTCAGTTCTAGTTCAGTTCTAGTTCAGTTCTAGTTCAGTTCTAGTTCAGTTCTAGTTCAGTTCTAGTTCAGTTCTAGTTCAGTTCTAGTTCAGTTCTAGTTCAGTTCTAGTTCAGTTCTAGTTCAGTTCTAGTTCAGTTCTAGTTCAGTTCTAGTTCAGTTCTAGATCTGGGAGTAAATGAGCCACGAGAGTCTAAAAATATGAATGAAAGTTCTTGCGAAAAATAATGAAATTCGAGTCTCAATTGTTTTCAAGTTAATATGAAATGTCTTCAATATAAAAACCAGAGACTATAAATTGACCATATAATTTCAGTCTTTGTAGTGATATTAAAATATTACAAAAACTTGTAAATATCATTCATTATATACATACAACACATACATACATATCCACTCAATCAAACAGATACATTTAAACACATACATACTTGCACAATGGCACACATATTTCTCAGTGTTGATTATTTTTATATTTAAATGTTTTAAGTTTTTCTTCAGAGAAATTTCACCTTTTTGCAACTTTTATAATTTTTTTTTTTTTATTTTTTCTTGTATAAATTTTTAGAGGAAGCTTAATTTTTCTTGGTGATTGTTCTATATATTATTTTATTTTTATTTGCATTAAAAGTTTTAGTTTTCTTTTTATGGATAAAAATTCTGTATTTCTAAGTTAATCCATTTGGGATAATTTTTTAAGTGAATATATATATTTATATATTTATTTATAAAATGTTGCTACTAATGAACTAATTTGTGTAAAAGAAATATGTTTAAAAATCCAAATTAATAATAAATGCATGTTGTAAAAATTTCGTCATAAAAAACCCTAAACTCTCGCATTATAAAGTTTTGGAAAATAAAATTGTTCGCTCATTTCTAAAGAAAAAAATAGAAAAAATTCTCCAAAATGGATTTAAGTCTCTCAGGCATGTTAGGAAATTCACAAACCGAACGAAAATAAAATCTTAAACGTTGCGTTCGAATTTTTATTTCGATCGAGAAAAGATTTCCGAACATGCCTAATATATATTTCGGCTTATTGTATAGTCAAAGCTTTCACATTTATCATTCACATACCACATATACATACATATGTTCATTTAGACTGTAATTGGTTAAAAGAATATGTCGAAATTTTTGACATTCGCTCATTTGTAACTCATAACCTAAAATTACTCTCTCACTTGTGTTTTTCTCTTTCTCTCTCTTTATATTTATTTTATTATCACAACGACTCGAAAACCAAAATTAAAAAACATTAGCCGAGATGGAAGACTCGGAAAGTGAATTGAACGAAAATCAAATGAAAAATAACAATAGTCATAATAATAATCACAATAATAATAATAATATTAATCATAATAGTAATCACCATAATAATAATAATAATAATAACGAAACGGATACGGAAGAAATAACAAATAATGAAAAAAATTCAAATAGAAATCCACCAACCAGTACATCTTCATCTACCACTTCATTAAATTCAGATCCAATGATATATCCCACACCCCCACCCCCACCACCACCGCCATCGCATCATTATCCGCCATATGCTTATCCATATCCTTATCCTTGGTATCCACCGGTATCTGCGGTTAATATGCCGGTGAATGGTGAAGCTATAACCACTGCACCTCCTCCTAATTGGCATCCGTATCCTTACGCTATGCCACCACCACCACCACAGTCTGGTGAAAATATTCCAACACACCCACATTATCCACCTTACCCCTATTATTATCCTTATCCTTATGCAGCTCCACCACCACCTCAGTCCATACAAGAATATGATTCGCAAAATGCGATTTACGATCCCAATGCGGCGTACCATAATGTGCCATTTGTGCCTCCGTATGCCGCATATCCCTATCCCTTAGCCCCTAGCTATAGTCATGGTTCCGCGAATTCTAGTCGCGCAAGTAGCTTGCTGCCCGATATTATAGTTACACCAAGTACAGATGATTCGCCTTCGCAGGTTATACTGCAGCATCATGTTAAGGTAGAGAAACCGGTAAAGGGTCGCAAAGGTTCAATAGAAATTGAAGAAGTTGAAAGCAGTGAAACACAAAATGCAACACTGCGTAGGCAACAGCGTGAAGGTTCAATAATCGATGTTCTCTCGAAACGTTTAGAAGATATGGCCAATTTGAATTTATCCAAAGAAATTGATAAAAACTATGCAGGCGAATATGATAAGGAGTTTGGGCAGAAGTCCCCGATTGATAATACTTCACCGACTTATAACCATGGCGTTACAATAGAGTCAGCGACGGAAACAGAAGATAGCGGCGAATCGGAAAGTTCTGATGACGATGACGACGACGGGGATGATTCCGATGTCACGCCAAAAGGCGAGGAAAAGAAAGTTGGATTGCAGGCCATCAAATCGGTTACTAATATTCAAGTATATAACGGGCATGCTAAAGAAGTAGAACACGCCGAGGATGATAACGAAGATGATGATGTTACAACTGCCGATGGTGAGAGTGATATCTTCGATGAAGAAGATGACGAACAGGAGGAAGTAGCTGAAGAACTTGAATTAGATGAATGCATTGAAGAGAATGATAACAATGATGATCTAGAGGAGGAAGACTTGAGTATTATTTATGAAGAGGAAAGTGAATTGGATCGCAGCACCGTACATCTTAAAACTGTTATAAGACGTGATGGTTCATCAAATACCAGCGATGCTACAACAATTGGCAAGAGTGATGATCTAGAAAAACTAATCGAAGAGAATGATGACGAGGCTGAAGATTCAACTTCAGTTACTGTACGTTTGCCATTGAAATTTTCATTTAGCCGTAGTTCAAACGATGAAAATATCGCCACTGTTGAAGTGGGTAACACACAGCAAATCGAAGAGCGAAGATCCAGCGTGCACAGCAACACCGAATCCAAACGTAATTCATTTAGCATTGCCAAGCTCGAAAACGATTCCGATGAAGAATACGATGCTGCTGCACAAGATTATGATGATGATTGCGATGTTAGTGTTACAATTAGCTTGACACCTTCATCACGCTCGGGCTCCGTCGATAGAAAATCGGAACCGCATAATATTTCTGCAGTTTATCCCGTGGAAGATATTCAAACACCGATATGTGGAAATGATAGTGACAGTGAAGATGTTTCAGTATCATTTTCGCTTAATATGCGCAATAAATTCTTGGGCGAAACTATAAAGGGCGGGATGACCAATAATATTGCAGAGCTTGCCAGCGATGAAATACCAGCACAGGAACCCAAGATCGTTCAGATTTCAAAGCCTGTAGAGCTGACGAAAAGCGAACAAAAATCGAAAATCGTTGAAGTTGCAAAGCCTACACAGCTTATAGAGCCGCCCAGTGGCGAATTTGATTTCTTTGCAACTCTGATGGCTACCAAAATGCAAGCACAAAAAATGATGGAAACTTCAGCGAACTATTGGGGAAAATCTACCGAAAAGAAAGTAGACGAGCCAAGCGAAATAATACAGGAAAACAAGTCAGGAGAAATTGCAGATATCTGGGCTGAAAAGGAAGAAACCGCAGCCGCTCGGAAACCTAAGACGGTTGAAGTTTCCGCACCCAAAACGGTTGAAGGCGCCGCTCCTAAGCCCATTGAAGTTGAGGATATTTGGGCTGACCGAGAAGAGGATAACTTACCACCGCTGAAAACAATTACGAAAAATGCTAAATCTTTAGAAACAGCGACAAATAGCTTCTGGTCAACAGTGGCATCTGCTACAATGGAAACTGAACCAGAAACAGTGGAACCCATAGAAAATGAAGCTGAAGAAGTAGACTTCTGGGCTACTATTGAAGAGTCCAAGGAAAACGATCAATGGAAATTGAAGAGAAATACAAATACAGTAACACGAACGCAAATGTTATGCGAAGAGATGAAGGAGGTGAATTACTGTACCACTACGCTTAAGTTACAAATGGAAACAATGCCACAGGCACAACAAGCCGAGACTTATATACAAGCTGTAGAAAAAGAAGTAGACGTGGTAGAGGAAGAAGAGGAAGAAATGGAAGAAGAAGATGAGGAAGAAGAAGACGAATCTGTAGAAGAGGAAGAAGAGGAGGAAGTTGAAGGAGAAGAAGAAGATTTCTGGGCTTCTGTAGAAAAAGCTAAAAAATCTAGTCCTTCTGAGCATATTCCACAAACATATATTGAAGAACATACAATGCCTCAAATTGAAGAACACGAAGACGTCGATTTTTGGGCTGATATTGACGAAACTAAGTCACAGTTTAAAACTCAATCCATATTCGATCCCACTAAATATCCTGAAGAGCCTCGTGAAGTTGATACCGATGAAGAAATCGATTTTTGGGCTGAGATTGAAGCCAAAAAGAATAACACTACTGTGGATGATGTGAACTTCTATCAAGCCGCCTCATTTTGGGCTAGTCATGAGCGTCAGAACTCAATTGATGAAACGCCTTATAAGCCAATGATACCCAAAGCTTTCGCTGCCAAACTCCCAGATGAAGACCAGACGATTGATGTAAATATATGGGCGGCATTGGAGGCAGCTAGAGGTGAAGAACCTGTCATAATTGATCCCATCTTAGAGGAAGAAAAGGCTTTGGCTGAAGAATTCAATCAAATGCCTGACGATGGCGTTACTGATGATGAGGAAGAAGCGTTAAATGATGAAAATGATAATATGACTGAAACAGCCTCAGTGCATGAACCTATTGTTGCCAATGTGTGGGAACCTCCAACTGCAAAGATGTTGGATTCATACAAGGCTGACGATGAAACCGATTATTGGACAGCAAATGAAAATATTGCGGATACAACTGAAATAGAAACTGAGAAACCGCCCGAAGCGCACGATGAGCTTGAGGTCAAGCGTAGCAATTATCGCAAAGCAATGGCATTCTTTAGCACTTCCGTGGATGAACAAAAAGAACAAAGTGTGGAGAGACGTGTGCGACCTTCGAATAGAAATTCTATGATTGAAGAAGATACTCAAAAATTCGATTTACAAACCAGTGAGAATATTGGATTCGCCAAGCCACCCAACGGCAGATCTTCGAATAGAAATTCAATGATTGAGAAGGGCTCAAATAAGTTTTACTGGCAAGCCAATGAAACTAACGACACTAACAATACACGCAACGGAACTACGTCGGATAGAAATTCCACGATTGATGAAACAGCCAACAGTTCAGACAACAATTCTACGCCCACAAACTTTGAATCCAAGGTACCCGAACCAGCACTAGAACTTTACGTTGAACCCACACTGCAAAAGAAAGTTTTGCCAAATGGACTCCCCGATTTGGGGATTCGCGAGCTAAGCGAAGAACGTAATAAACTCTCTGTACGTGATCGTATATTCGCATTCGAAACCGGTGTTGTTGAACCACCCGAAAGTAAAAAACCCGACATCAAAACGCACTCACTCTCCGTCGAGAGCTGCACACCGAAGAGTTCGCTCTCGCGCAACAACAGCTCACAACGTTCCGAATCCGAAATGGAGGAAGAAGATTCGGGTGTAACCGATATGAATAAAATGCTATCCGAAACTGATACAGAATCGGAAAGTTTCCCTGAACTACGTAAAATGACGAGTTATCAACGTGCGGCCACACATTCCAGACTCTTCAAGCTGCTACAAGACGAGAACGACGATGTGCTCGACGAAGATAAAGAAGCACTACAGCAACTGGCTGATGAATTTCAATTGCGTCCCAGTCGTCGTAAGATTGTGCACAACGTCTCTATAACACGTAAACAGAATCCAAAAGCGCTTTCCGAAGCGGAAACAATGGCCCAACGGCGCGAGCGTCTCTCATTGCCGCTACGTAAGAACACAAGCATTGATGCTGATAATCCATCAACACCCAACAGTCCGGCCTCACCCATAATGGGACAACCGGCGAATAGTCGTGTGGTAAGCGATAAGCTAGTTAATGAGCTAGTGCAGAGTTTGCTGCTCAAACGTGACAGCAGTCACTTGCGTCACTTACCGATGGAAAAATTGCAAGCGGCCGCTAAACGTGTGCTTGAAGAAGAGCTTGATTCGCTGGATAATACATCGGTTGATTCGACGCCGGCGCCCACGCCCAACGAAATGAAGAGCGATAATAGTTATTCAGATTACTATGACACATGGTCCGATGCTAGCGCTACGGGTGAAATTTTACCATCGAAAGCTTTTCGTGCACTAAAAGAGGGACCACTACTGCCACGTAGCCCGTGGTCGGCACGTTGTCCCCGGGTTTTAAGTTCCAAAACGATTAATCGCGATTTAGCGCGTGTCACTGAATCACCGGAGATCTTTACCAGAAGTAGCAAGAGCCCGGAGTGTTTTTCACAATCACGAGAGGGTTCAGTGGGTCGATGGAAGAAAGTCTAGGGGGTATGAAACCCGACAGGGATGGGGAAATTTGAAAAATTACATACTACTTACGATATACACATGAAGTATACAGGGTAACTAATTAACAGGGAATAAATTAAGCACTTTTTTCTACTTTAATTTTAAGTGATTAATAACAAGAGCGGAGAGCGTTGATTGATCACGCCTCCTACTATTTTTGAAAAGCATTTTACTGGGACTCAAGCTCAAAAAACTCGCACCAAACATAAAGAAACTTAACCCAGCACTGCCTTTTTTTACGGCTATTAGTGTTATACAATTTTTTTGTTTTTCTTTTTGGTAACGAATAATAGTTTTGTAAATACTCAAGTGCAAATACGCAACTATTCACTACCAAAGTTTTGCCATTTTGACGAATCATATTCATAAGAAAAAAGAAAATCAAACTACATAAAAACATTTTTGTACATTTCTACGAATTATCAATCATTGAACACATCCATAAATTACAAAATAAAATTGTTAAAAAACAAAACAAAAAAAATAGAAAAAAATTCGAAAAATGAAAAAAGAAAAAAATGGAAAACAACAACAAAAATCGTTCATTCGTTCGTTCGTTACCTCAGTCAGTCAGTCAGTCAGTCAAACCATCAATCAAATAAAATAAATTTTGTAGCTCTGCCGAACTTACAATCATAATATTTTCGTTAAACAAAATTTTCGATATCCAAAAATCAATTCCATCAATCAAATAATGTAAAAAACAAAACTAGTACAAAATCCCAAGGTACCTAAAAAAACTATTCAGTTTACAATTTTTTGTTTTATATATTTTTTTTTAAATTTTCTTTTATATGCAAACCGCTTTATGTGGATTTTTGATTTTATTTTGTTTGTTTCTTTTTTTTTTTTTGACTTTATACCCACAAACAGAAATCCTTTATGAGAATTGTAATTTATTAATTAAATTAATTAGGATGCCGGGACAAAAATAGATTTATTATTTCAACACTAATTTCCAAAACTTAGCTTTCGGATTCAAAAATGTATGAAGAAATTTGGGTGCAACCAATATGATTGAAATGCTCTCCGAAACTGACATATGATAGAACCCCAAAGATTCGTTGAGCTACGTAGGCTTCCAGAATAGTAAATAGTCGCAAAGACTCAGTACTCTATAAAGCAGTCCCTGTTTATGATTTGGAATTCTCAAATTTTGACGAACTCTTTTCACTCTCTGATTTCTAATGGTTTCAAGTTTTCCCATTTAGTGTTTTGCTGTTGCCTACTTTCAAATCGAAGGCAGTTAATTCAGAACTCTTATAGAACAAGCCAAAGAGAGAATTTTAAAAAATTCTTTGAAAATATTCCATGATACTGGGCTCAGTTTAGATTTCAATAAAACTAGTATTCTTTTCTAATATTGAGCAGCATTTTGATTCTTGTTTGCCGGTAGATATTTTATAATGATTTGAACTCACGTTGATTTTGTTACAACGCTCCATTTAAATAGGGTTGCATTTAAGCAAGGTTGCATTTAAAACAGGGTTGCATTTAAAACAGGGGTACATTTAAAACAGGATTGCATTTAAAACATGGTTACATATTGCTAAATACATATTTGTGGGTATAGGGTAATTTTTTTAGCCTGCTTTCATTTATTGGTTGTTTTTATTTTTTTATTATAATTTTCTTGTTATTTAAAGGTATTTGCGATAAAATATAAATAATATATAAATTTTTGTTATGCATGTGATATATTAAATTATTGATAATATTAAAAAAAAAAAGAAGAAATTCTAAAACAAACTTTTGCTCTATTTTCTCTTTTTTCCATTCTGATTCAAATTATTTCAAAATTTCACAAACCGTTTACTCAAATATCAAAAATCTCTATTTTAGCATCTCTAATACACTTTAAAAATTTATTGTATACGTACATTGAAAATTTAATTGAAAAATAATAAACATTTAACATTTTTTCTTTTGAAATTTATAGTAAAGGTTTGTATTCCTTAATGTGTTTCATAATAAAATATTTTTGTTTATTATTTAAAAAAGCTTTGATTTTTAATATAAGAAAAAATCACATATATTTTATCGCAAATATTCTCCTGTAGTTATTTTTTTATTGCTTTCATTTGTTGTATTTAGCTTTATATAAAAAATTATTTTTTTTTTTTAATTTTGCTAGTCAATGGAGAGAAAAACTCCACCTTTGGCTTCATAAACTATATAAGAAAACTCCGCCGCGGTAAATTTAAAAAAAAAAACTTCTTTTTTGTAACATCATTAAAACGAATGAAGATTTTTATTTTATCACACAGCCGGTAAAAAAAGAACAAAAATATATCGAAGAAATTGTAAAAAAAAGTCGTTCGTATCATTAACAAAATTCATTAAAATACATTTTAATTAAATGTTTTTTTTTTTTTTATTTTTTTTGTTGTTGTTAAACAATTAACTTTTATATAAACACATACATATTTATTAAAAACCTTTAACATAATGTTACTTTTATAATAAAATATGAATGGCTTTTCTATGATGATCATGATTTTTTACCTTTTCTTTTTTATTTTTGTTATTATTATAATAATGAATAAAAAAAAACAAAACAAAACAAATACAAATCAAAAAGTTGCATAAAAAGGTGAAGTTTTCTCTCGTATTTATTTTTGCATAATTATTTTATTATTATTTATTATTATTATTATTTTTTTTTGGTCTATTTAATTTGCAAAGATTTTTGTTGCTTTCGTTTTTATGCTTGGTAATTTTTTATTTGTCTAAGTGTATAGTAAGTAGTATGTAGCTATGTAGTGTTATCCTTTTCTGTTGTTTCAATGTTGTTTCACAAAATGCTGCAAGAGTGAAAGAGAACGTGAAAATAATTAACTTTAACCCTAAACTTCAGAATTTATTTTTAGGGAATTTTTTCAATAGTGGAAAAGTTCTAATAACTTTAAACAAAATTTAAATTCGTTTTCTTTAATAAAAGTTACAGAAAACTATACTCAGATTAAAATAAATATGACCACTAATCAATCCCAATCGCGAATCTAGTCAGCTCAGTTTCAAAATCCTTTTCTACCCTCAACGTTTTTCTCTCACCTACAGTTTTAAATGTTTAGTCATCAATAATTAAAATTTAAGTAAACAAACTGTTACAAATATTTTGATATTTTGAGATATTTTGAGAATCAACTCAGATTTGAATTCTTAGGGAATTAGAAAGTCAACCAAGATTTCGAAGTCAGTTAAGATTTCTACTATTAGTTATATAGAAAGCATTCGGATTAAGCTTCTAGAAATTTAGAAAGTTGACTAATATACTAATTCCAGCTGCAAGAATTTTAGTTAACTGACTATGACTCCTCCACAGATATATAGAAATCCTATTCAGTATAAGATTTCTAATGATTGAGGAGGCTGACTAAAACTTAGTTTTTTTTAAATCTAGAAAGTCTACTTTTTCATCTACTTCTAGTAATGTAAACAATCCTCTAAAGAGTGATAGAAAACCTTCTCCTACAAAATCTACGAACCGCAGTCACTTTCATTCTTGCAACATATATATATTTGTCTCCCTTACACTTACTTACTTAAATACCTACGTATTTTAATATTGTGTTCTCCCTTTAAGTAAACTATTTTCCTTCATATTTTTCTTTCGATTTATTTAATTTTCGCCAATATTTTTAAAATTTTTCTAGCTTTTTATGTTGATATTTTATAAAAACAAATGTATTTTATCAATTTTTCTAATTTTTTACGCTTTCTGTTTTTGCTTCCTTTCTCATTACAGGTCCTGGACAATCAGATCTATAATTATTTCTCAATTTAATAGAAATAAATTATAGATTTATTATTAAAAACAAATTTTTTTTTTTTCGAAATTAATTTAAATGTCCAACATTAGCTAAAACAAGAAAAAAATCGGGAGCTATTACTACAAAAAAAGAAGGAGTTGAAATTTATTTGAGGTTAAATAAAAATAATTTTGGGGGGAAATTTACAAAAAAAAAAGAAGAAAATATCATGGTGAAATATTGAAGAAAAACAAAAAAAAAAACTAGTTTATTTTTAATTGCAGAGCACTAACATTAATCTTTAAGTAAAAGAAAAAATACTTAACCACAGGTTTGAAGGTAACGAATTGTAACTTTATACACTGCAAAAAAAAAACAGAAAAAATATATAAATGAAATGAAAAACTTTTGAAAAAATATCGACTAAAAAAATTACGAAATACGCGCTAACTCGCTCATACTTTTTTTAAAAAAGATTTTTTTTTTTGATTTTTTATTTATAATGCACAATTTTTTGTTTAATTTTAAGTTTTTTTAAATTATATTTTTACGAGTTCTTTCAACAAACGAAACTGTATTTATTGTTTTGATTTATTTTTTGTTATAATATTTTAAACATTCTAAAAAAAAAATATAATTCATATAATTTAATTTTTTGAAATGTCATTACTATTTTTATCTATCGTTTTCTTCAATAAACTTGTCAATTATTATAATATTTAAAATCTTAACTTATTTATATACATACGAAACATTTAAAGATTTTAAATTTGTGTTGTATAATTTTTATGCGAAAATAAAGGTACTTACTTACATATATATGTAATGTGTGTGTTTTATTTGTATACTAGAAAAGAAATTAATAAACATAATACTGAAAGTTTTGAAACTTAAAAAATTTTCCACAGTACCCCTAAAATTGTAAGGGTTAAGCTTTTAGTTGGTTTTTTAATGGAACGTGAGAGGCATATTAATAACACAAACAAAAGTTTTCTTCACTTTAATTGTTGTATTGGTTTTCTCCGGATGAACCCGTTATATTTGCTGAGAAGGAAATTTGAGTTATTGTTCAAGAGTGCATGCAATACATGCACATACAACAAGTAGAGAGAGTAATAACACTCTCTGTTTGGTTTTTTCATATTTGCTTAAAAAAAGAAAATAAAAGCGAAAGAGAGACGGAGTGAGAGAAAAAGCAACGGCAAAATTGCTTGCGGTTAATTTTTGTTTCCCTGTTATTTCACGCCGAAGGAGGTTATTATTTTTTAAATTCTATTGTTTTCAAGTTTTAATTTAAAATAAAATAGTGCAAAAAGAATATCAAATATTTACAAGTTGTTGGATGTGCTATATAAAATACTTTTGCTTGATTTTTATGAGATCAAAGGGTGAGAAAAAGAGGTAAGTAAAAAATTTCTAGTCTCATGATTTTGGTTCTTCTGGTATTTTACGTGGATAATTTATACAATACAGAGCTGCAGAAAGAATAAGTGAGTGTGCGAGGGAAGAGTGTGGTCGGAAGGGTATAAAAGATGGTGGGCTGAGGGGAACAGAGGAAAAAAGTGTGGATGTGAAGAAACGAGTGATGATGGAAGGGAGGAAGGAGTGACTGTGGAACTGAAGATGAAGTAGCAATGCAAGGGAGGAGCTAGATTGCAGAGGAAGATGATGTGAGGGGTAACGCAGAAATAAAGAAAGAGGAAGGGAGTAAAGGAGAATGGAAGGAAGGAGTGACAGTGCAAGGAAAGAGTTAGGATCAAGGTGAATTTATACCAGCAACTCATTCTTCTTCTTTTTTCGTGGTCAATACCACAGGCTGTCAAAGTCATTGTTTACTTTTGAGTGTTGGTTTTCTCCATTTTGGCACTCACTGCATGCCGCCATCATAGTCGCAACAACAAAGAAGTGTTGTTATTGTTTTGTTGTACGGCTAATTTTGACGTTTTATGGTATCCGACGCAACAACTAAGATGTGTTGTTTTTGCCTAGGTGAAATTGTTGTAATCTTGCTATCAACTCATACATGATTTCACCATGGTTAGGATGCAAGGGAGAGAGAAGTGAGGGGAAATGAAAGGAAAAATTAGTGGAAGCAGACTGAGAGTGAAAGGGAATGAAAGTAAAAAGGAGTGAGGGTGGAAGAGAGACAGTGAAATAGAAGAGGGGGTGAAACGTAGAGGGTAGTGAAGAAAGAAGGGAAGCAGTAGTGAACGCAGAAGGGAGAGGAACCGAGTGTTGAATATAGGGGAAGGTGAGAGTAGAAGGGTTTGAAGAATATATATATATATATATATACTCAGCATTCTATATAGAAAAAGTTTTTTACTGAGACTGAGAGAAAGAGCGTAAAACCTGGCATTGCTCTTGTACCAGAGAGGAACCAGCTTTACTTTGGGTTCAAAACGATCAAAAACTTCAAAATTGTTTATATCCAACCAGAAATTATCACTTTTTTAAAGTAATTTGTCTCTATGGATCAGTAGTTTAACCAAAGGAATGCTAATTTCTTGAATTTTTGATAATTACCTGAAGAAAAATCGTTTTCTAAAGAACTAAGCTCAAAATTCCAATTGTTTGCTGAGAAACTAACTAAATCAGTAATAATAATGAAATATTAAGCAGATAATTTTGATTAAATATATATTAGGGCGTACCAATTTGTATGGATGATTTTTTTTTTAGAAAAGTACTCTGACAGAAAAATTCTTTATTCGATCTTGATCAACTTTGCTGAAGAAAGTATGGCAAAAAGATGGATCCTACCTCCCGTAAAAATCATAGAAGTTACAGTAATATTAAACGTAACTATCGATTTTTATTCAAACAATTTACAGGCTGAGAGGAAAAGCGGGCTAAAATTTATATAAAAGCAAAAGTGAAATAATTTAGTGTCAGTGCAAGAATGGCATAAGTAATTCGGTTTAGAGTGAAAATGAAACGCCATAAAAGTAAGAACAAAAACGGTATAACAATTCTTTCAGAGTAAGAACAGCATAGTTTTTTACTCCGTTTTCGCTCTGAACATATTTCGTTTCACTTTTGCTCTGAACATATTTCGTTTTGCTTTTGCTCTTAAGTAAAATTATTCCACTTTTTTCTGAACGTAGAAGTTATACCACTTTTCCTCTCAGCCTCTCAATTATAGTACGTAGTACTGAAATTATACTTACTTACATATTTATACTTACATAGTCTGGTTTCCCTCGAGAAACTGAGTATCACCACCAGGTTTAATGATACCAGCTCAGTATTGTGTATTTCGTATATTCCCAGGCATTTCCTTTCTTTTTGGATCATTGCTTTACAATATTATGACGTTTTTCCTGTGCATTAAATTAATTAATACCACCGATATACGTTTCAAAAATTCTAACCGAGACCAATTAATAAAATTGTTTCGTTCATCTTGCATTTAATTATATTTTTTTAATAGTTTATGGTATACATTTTAATATACTCGTATATATATATATTTCTGCAATAATATAACATTTTCTTTTTAATATTTGTAATTTTATATAACTCTTGCTGAAATAACTCCATTATTTGGTTATTGTACTTATTGCTAAGTATAGAAATGCAGCATTTTCAATAAGAATTTCTTTTATATAAAGTGATTTTAATCACTATAACAGTAGGTAAGTAAATTCTTTAAAAAATATTTGTATAGTTACGTAAATACTCATGAAATAAAAAACTCTCATGCGCAACTTAGTGCACTTAATAGGAAGTGAAAGTTCTTTGGTAAATTTGGCAATTGTGTATATGTATGAAAGAGGAAGTGATCAAGAGAGAGGAAGTGTGAGCATGCACATGACATTTGAAGAATTCATACACAAAATAAAAGCGACATACAGATGGCGTCATTATATGTGAGAGTACGCCATTTGCATCTCATCCACACACACACACATGTTGCGAATGCGAATAAAATCTTATCGTATTTGTTGTCATCTCTAAAGTTTCCCATTACATGACCTTGAAAGTTTATTTTCAAATTAACTTCAAAACGCGGCCAAAGAAGTTTCACTTCAAAAACATAAACACGGTCGTTTTCGATATTGAAATCTTATTGTTTCAGTTTCAATTTAGCTCGAACGTGTATTTTAAAATATGTAAATGCCTGCATATTTAAGATTTTACTGTTCAGTTTATTTGAAAAAATAAAAAAAAAAAAATTTGGCAACACTTTTTTTAAATGTATAATTGTTAACTTTATAGTTTATTGTAAGACGTTTGTATATTTGAAATCATTTTAAATTTATTCATGTAGAAAAAAACACGGAAACATTTGCATTTATAAAGATGTAGAGTTGGGTTAGAGTTTAAAAGTTCAAGGAGACTTTTACCTTTTTCGTCTTATGTTTCGTGTCAGGAAAAATAGTACTAGAGATTAACTAGACACAGGCTAACAGTAGTAAAAATTGTACATACATTTCACCTTTTTTTTGGCATACATACAAACATAATCCTTATATTTATATATAGTCTATGTATGAATATTTATTGCATATTTATTATTGACAGCGAGATTTATATTATTGCCAAGCTATTAACATTAGTATTTGTATTTTTTATTTTTTTTGACCACAAACATTTAATTTTATATCGCACAAGCTTTTAAATAAATTGTAGGTATATATTTTTTGATTTGCTAACATTTAACTTTTTCTCTACTACAGATTCTAATATATAAAGTTATTATATATGTATGTATATATTTGCTAATTGTATATAAGTTAGTATATATTGCTGATATTTATTATTATTATTTTTTCTTAAATGTTTAACATTTTCAATGCATACATTTTTTTTGTTTTTTTTTTGTTTCGATTTTCAATCAATTTAGAAATGTTCTTGGTTTTTTTTTTTTAATAGAAATATAGAAATGTGTAAAGTTTATGTAGTTTAAATGCCATAATTAAAACCATTTATAGTTTAAAAATATAATACTCAAATTATTTTGATTTTGATAGCAGATAATAACATTTCAGTTTCGCTTTTTAGGTAACTACACTTGATTTAACAGTAGGTACTTCAGAAAATCTCAAATTTATTGTAGAAATTTTAAAATTTGAATAAGATTTGATGAATTTGATAAAACATTTTTGCTTTTCATATGAAAGTGGTATGTGAGTTCGTTTAATTGCTGGTTGAATCACTAACTGTCGATAATGCAGTGAGAAATTGTAGAAGCATTGATGTGTTTCCAATTTTTAATTCATATTTGGTTTTCTTCACAAATGAGACGTTGAGAGGAAAAGTTGTATAACTTCTACTTTCAGAAAAAAGTAGAATAATTTTACATATGAGCAAAAGCGAAACGAAATATGTACAGAGCAAAAACGGAATAAATCACTATGCTGTTTTGCTCTATAAGAATTGTTATGGGGGTTTATCAATCTCCCCTTCCCCCTTTGCCAATGAAAATCTCATACATTTTCATCGGTGGCCATGAATTAAACCAATTTTTTAGGGGAAAGAAAATTAAAACCCTCTGGCGGGCGACTAGTAATGCACTACGTTACCGATATTTGGAAACTGCATTATAGACAGTTCAAAATTCAACCATATCGAAATAAATTCACATACCCTAAACTATTTGTTGTACTACAAACTCTTTACATTTTATACTTTACATTTTTTTTCTGATACAGATTTTTATAA
The DNA here is from genome assembly GCA_963691655.1 of Toxonevra muliebris. NCBI lineage: Eukaryota > Metazoa > Arthropoda > Insecta > Diptera > Pallopteridae > Toxonevra > Toxonevra muliebris. Next base: position 7,067,032 of record OY829329.1, on the reverse strand, counting down.
AACCGCTACACAGCCTTTACAGGTAATAACCCAAACAACAATATGCTTTGCCAGCAACAACTTTAACATCGATTCTCTTTATCATACAAAAATGAACCATATTCTTTTTAAAGTTTCATTAATAATTTCAAAGTAAATAGGAAAATCTTTAGTATAGGAAAGATGGATAGTAAAAGCTTTAGGAAAGACTGAGTGAATTTAAGATTAAGCATAAAAATAGCTGATTTGCGGTATTTACTTACCGGAGACTCAATAGACTGAAGAAGTTCTCAGAGCGCCTGCTTGTTCCAGTGCTTGTTTTTAAATATAACAGAGATGAGTGTCAATTTACTCTTTGCGTGCAGTTTAAGATAAAAAGGCAACTAAGATCTCCCGTTGCAAGCAATCAACGTGAAATTCAAATGAAATGGAATTACCGAGCATGCCTGTTTAAATTCCAGATGATTATACTGTACTTTCATAACGCGCAGCATCCACCTCTTCCTCTGCACCCCCACCACTTCCATATTGCACACTCATCAGCTCCTGCACAATCTTATACTCATGACATTGATCGCACACCAAACGGCCATTCGATTTATTCGAACGCTGCACTTTCTCATGGCAAACAATATGCACAAGTTTCAAATTTTTCAATGAAAATATTTCCAGGAAATATTCTAACACTGAAATATCCACAACACGACGCTGTTTATGGAGAGTACATTTCCGTTGTGGGTGCTCCACGAGCTCACGTACATTCTCAATCAGTGCAGGCAATATAGAACGCGACAATTCAATTTGATGATCCAAATTCCATACTTGAAATAGTATTAGATTTTCACGTGAAGCATACGGATTGATAGTGTGTTGAAGCGAGCAACAATTCCCATTATCCGAATACGTGCCTTGGCAATAGAATTCACCTAAATCATTACACAGCGAAACAGACCATTCATCAAGTATTTCATGTCGTGTGGTATACTCCTTTATGATTTGTTTAAGTCGTTTATTTGGCAATACACCCACAGCACGTGCATCTGTTTCATCATTGAGTTGCTGCCGAAACTCTAGAAAAGCATGTTTCTTATCGCATTTCCGATCAAATATCATTGAGAAATAATCGCATCCAATTAGAAGATAACGAAATTTCTCTAGTATGGCATCGAAAATTTGCCGTGCCTGTCGATTTTGACGATAGAGATGATTGCGTGTTAGCTCATCTTTAGTTTTGTAATAATAACTGCGCATACGATCTTGTGCACGTCGTGCCATTGCTTCTTCTTTGGAATGACAACGTTCTTCTTGGCCGGCAAACCATTCACGATGTTCTGCTTTGAGACTCAGGTGGGCTTTTGTGCTCGAGACATTCTCGCTGTTGTTGTTAGCATTGCCGTCTAGGTGGTGTCGCTGCTGTAGTTGTACTCGCCGATTTTCATAGTCTGTTATCATTTTACGAAATTTATCGGGGTTTTTTTCGATAAACTCATATATGATGTCGGCAACTTTGAGCAGCGGTGAGTGCTGGCGTAGCTTTTCAAATTCAAAGTCGGAATCTGTGAAAACCGAAGAAAAAGTGTTAATTGAGTTAGATAGGGATAGGCGTAGAAATATTTACCTGTTGTTATAATCTCATCAGGTCCTGCAATAATGAATAATGTTTGCGATTCAAGCGTGTGAAAGTAATCTTCATCGGAAATTTCAAAACCATCAGCGGAGAGATAAACGCGTAAGTCTTTCATCTAGAATAAAAAAGAAATAGAACATGAAGGTTAAATCAAAGTCACTTCTTTTTTCTTCATGACCTTCATTGAATTTGTGTCAAATATAAAAGAAACCCCTGACTGCCAAAGTTGTATGACCTCCAATCAATTTAAGTGCATATTTGTAAAATAAGCAAAAGACCCTGACCAATTTATTAGCTTTTCTAGTAGTAGTTCAAAAGGCGCCCAAGCATTGACATTATTTAGAAGCTTCACTGAATTCCAATCATCCAACAACAAATATAAATCAAAACAATAACAAAGAAAAGTTTATTGTCCTTGACTGTCATAGCAGCAGCAAATTCCAAGGGTATGTAGCAACAGCAGCAACAAATCAGCAACAGGTTGTTATTGCATATTGCATTGTAAGCGTAGAAATTCCAAAAATTTTATATGTAATATACGTGCAGCAGAGGATACATGCGCACTGCGTGTCTGACATTGAATTTGACAAACGGAAACGAGAAATCAAAGTATGAATAAAAAAAGGGTACTTCCTTACTACTACTATACTACATATTTGCGCTTGGCCTGGGTGCGAGCGAGCAATTCTGTTTTGAGTTTTTGTTGTATACACGACAAAAGTATTGAAATTGAAAATGACATTGGCCTTGAACACTGGAGCGCCTTTTTTCTTTGCAAGTGGGTAGCTAGCTTGTGCCATTGATAAATGCTTTTGCGGTGTGGGTGTTAGTGGTGGTGTTGCTTGGTCGGGATTTGTTTGTGTGCCTTTTCCAGAAAAAATATTGACAATGAAAACGACGCAATTTACATTTTTCATATGAAAATATGTAAGAATAAATTCATAAACATTCAATTAACTTACAGGAAACTTTAGTTTTGCTTTATCCTTGAGCATTTTTAACGAATTTGCACCAATGCCATATTTTTTTGTACGTTCATTATCTGTGATTTTGTAGCCTTTCATTGAGGAGGAAACTTGAGCAACGTCAGCAGCAATAGCAGTGGTTATAGCTCCAGCCGTTGAAGTAGCAGCAGTTGCGGAGGCGCTAGCGCTACGCGTTGTTGGCGACATTACTTCTTTGATAAAATTCAGCATACTAAAATTTTAAATTCAATTCTAAATTAATTGCCTTAAATGTACTCAATTGCTGCTCACCTTGTCGTATATAATTGTTTTGGAATTGTAAATAATCTTTTATTTTATTTGATTTTTTTTTTTGGCAATACTACTTCTAGTTTCCTTTTATATTTAAGCAGCTACTTTACGTTTTACTACTCTCTTTTTAGCTATTTAATTTTCACTGAGTCCTGTAGCTTCTCAAATATTTTGACAGTAGCGCATTTACAAAAAGGACACACAAATGCATTGTACAACAACAAAAGTTATCCTGCATCTCTTTCACTACATCGGAGTTGAAAGAGTCGGCGTATATTTGTTTACATTTTTAGTTGTTGCAAAAAGTATGTGTTGCCAACTATAGAAACTGAAAGGAAAATGTTGCCAGTCTTAAATTTACACGAAGAAGAAAAATGAAAAAATGTTTAAGGGATAAATGTTATATTTTTTTAAAAATTTCTCAAAATTCAGATTTCTCGTATTCATTTTACCCAGTCCTTAGTTGAAGGGCCGTTAATTGGTTTTTAGAGAGGTTTCAACTAAATTCAGTCTAACGAAAATATATATATTTCTAATATACAATCCCTACAGCAATGCTCTCACTCGCCTACTATCTTCTATACCAGCAAACCGGTATATTTCATCATATGGCCGCATTCCGTTTCTAAGAAGATACAACACTTTTACATAAATTCCTATCACGCATTGCCAACTACTTCCATTCCAATAACAGCTGTTTTCATTTGACACATTTGCCAAAATAAAAAACGTCAAATAAAACGAAAAAGCAAGAAGCAAAAAACAAAACGCACCCAAAAAATAAGACCAACCAAATAGAATTTTGGCCAAATCATTTATGAAAAAAATTGTGTTAAATTTATAAAAATATAAATTAAAAAGCTGTGCAAACGACAACAAAAATATTGAGCGAGGTGTGCAGAGTACAGAACCTACAAAGAAACGTGAAAAATTGCATTGAATTAAAGAAGTTACCCTTGCCCTTAAGTAGAGAAAATGAAACTTTTATTGGAGTACTAAAATTGGGAGCCAATATTTTAAACATCTACTACTATTAATCATAAAATAAACATGCTCATAAATGCAAGTAATTACTAATAAATTGATAAGCAGTATATAATCAGAAATTATATTATGTAGGAAGCTAAGAAGTGTGAGCACTTGATAAGCATGCAAAAGTTGTGAGTCAGTTTTGTTGGCACCTAACTATCGAGAGGTTTCCCTGCACTCTTGAAGTGTGTGTTTATTTTCGCAAGCATTTCAAGCGTTATTGAAATATAAACAAACTAATTACTTACTATATATGATTAATGTAAATATTTAATTATGTGTGTACATATTTTAGATAATTGCTACTTCAGAATGTAAATAAATACAGCGTGTAACAGTGACTTGAAGAAAGGATGCAGTGGTGGATCATTTTAGATGTCTAAGTTTTGATTTAGTTACAAATTTGAGGTCTACGTGCTCTACCTTTGTAATACCAATGCCCAAAGTATGATGAACTAAATTCGTAGTCAAAAGTTTTTATTCCCACGGCTGTGTTGAGTGCAATTTTTCCTGTATCTTTTAAGTCATTTTGACTGATTAAATGGAGTTCGGTTATTGAAATGTTCTGTATCCAATAAAGTCATTGGTGTGTGATTTACCAGCGATTTCATTATTAGTTCAATTTTAGTACATATATTAGCAGCTTATGCACAGTTCTAGTACAAGTACAATTCCAGTTCGGACCATAGTCAAATTATAGAACAGATTAATGAAATAGGCCTGAAATATACTTATAAAGCCCAAAGGCAGTTCCTAATTGTTTTCGTCAGAGAGTCACAAAATAAATAAGTAATTGATTTGCATTAACTTAATAAATTTGATTAACATATCTTTTTAAGCAAGAAAAATGGAAAGTCGCGACAGTTATAAAGCAACCTAAATAAGCTTTACTTAGCATAAAAACTGTAAATTTAACCAAAATTTGATTATTATTAATCAACAAAGAGAAACTAGTAACATTTATTGACAAAAAAAATAAGAATAATAAAATAATATTAATTAAGTTTTGCTATACAGTATTAAAAGTTATTTAAAATAATGTTGATTTTATAAAAAAAAATCAAAAGTGTTCAAAAATCTACGAAAATTAAATGCTTATTTAATTTATAAGAATTCATTCAACCTCAAAACAAAATATAAAAATATGCAAATTCAATTAAAAAAAAAATGCATTTAAATAACCATAATTAAAAACGACTAAAATTATATATAAAAATTAGAAATTCTTTACAAAGAGCTGCTTTGCAAATAACTAAAAAATTTAATACAAAAACGTTTAATTGAAAAATAAAAAATTATGCACGCTAATAAATTACAACGCTTTTGGTAATATGCAAAAAAGCTGCTTAAAAAGGCTTGAAATTACAGCAAAGTTCATACTAAAAAATTCTACAATTTAATTAAACAACAAATATATTCAAAGTAAGAGTCTTCCACCACTACATAACAATAAACAAGACGAACAGCAACTGGCACACATCAAGAAAAAATAAAACAGAACCTAAAAAAAACAAGTTCAAGTACATTTAAACTGATGAAGCAGTCGGAGATCCAGCAGTTAAACAGCAGTATACAAGTAACATTTTGGCTGGTACACAACTCAAAGAAATCAGCTAAAACAAAAAATAAAAGCAAAAAGTTAAACAACAAAATCTGGTAAAAGAATACAATAAAAAGTAAACAATTGTTAACACGCTCTCCAAATACTTCGTACGCGGCGCGGTCTCTCTCTCTCTCTCTCGCAATACTACAACTAAACTCTCTCTAGAAGTAAACAAATAAATATTTACAACTACTCAATTCTCTCACGTACGCTGTCATTGTATTTTGCTTGAGTTTCTCAAACATCATCATCTTTCTCTTCATCATCATTATCAACAACAGAAACAGCAACAAGCTCAAATCAAAAACTAAAACTTAAAACATGGTAGCCGATAGTGAATTGCAATTACGTGATTTTGATGAAGAAACTGAAGATTCCGATTCTGAGACTGAATTACTTATACGCCACACTGGCATCCGTGGTAGTGGTAAAAAATTTAGTATCTCTCATCCCTCTACTTCTTCGTCAGCAGCAGCAGTAGCAACAGCATATAACGATTCGGCGTCGTCGTCGTCAACATCGGCATTCGCAAATCGTCGTCTACGTTACAATAAATCGTCGTCGTCAGCTACTGGTGGCGGCGTTAGCTTTCTCAGCAATCTCTTTGGCAGTACAACGAATAGTATTGGCCGGGCTGCCGCCGGACAGATACGTCTCAGAAATGAACATAGCCGTGGTAACGAAAATACAAAGTTTCTATCAACAAACACAGCAAAAACGTCGAATAACGCGAACGCGAAACTGGCGCAAACAACGCAAGCGTATAATCGTAGTAGTGGGGTCAGTGTCGGAGGAGGGGGCGTGGCAGCATCACAAACAGCTGATGCCTTTAATGCCATCGGTAGCCCAAATAGTATAATGAAGAGTGATAGTGGTAATATTGGAGGTGGTGGCGGTGTTAGTGGTGGTTCAATAAATGCAAGTAATGGTGCAACTGCGGGTGGCACAATCACCAGTAATGCATTACAAACTGTCATTGATCCTGAGAATGGTTCAGCAACAGTTTATTATCAGAAAAATCGTAGACGCAGTAAACGTAGATCACTGGCGAACTTTTGCAAGATGTGCTTGTGCGGGTGAGTGTAGCATTAAATTAAATATTTAATTGTGAATTTTTGTGTTATATTTGTGGGTATATAATTTTTATAGCAACTGCTTCTACTGTTTGCTAGTCAGTGCTGTGCAAATGCCATAGAAAATCCATTTGAATCACTTAGTTTTTTTTTTGCTTTTTTTTTTAGTTTTTATTACAAATTCACCGTCATAAACACGTACATTTTTGCTATAAATTTTATAGCACAAAAAAAACATTGAATTTATGCAATAAATTGCATAACTGAGAGTGACTGCTGTGTGGCATGCTACAGTGACTTTGAAGCAAATTGTAACTGCTTCGGGTTTGCTTGTTTCACGTTTTTATAATTCCTTACTTTATTAGCTACAGCAAGTTAAAAAAATTGTTACAATGAAAAAATAAAAATAAAATTTTATTGTTTGTTTTTGTGTTAGTGTCTTTCGCTTCGATTATTTTATGGTGACAAGAGTTAAAATTCATAAAAATTAAACTTTCTTAAAAAAAGTTTAAGTAATAAAGGAAGTTAAGTATAAAAATTCAATTCTACCACCGATCGATTTGTCTTATGTTAGTGATAACAGCGACTGTTACAAAAGTTATAGCCTCGTAACGTAGACTATGAGTATGCAACTTAGAGCCCTGGCTAAGTCATAAAGATAATTCAATAAGATGATCCTATTGGGCAATGTAATCAGATTGTAATTGTAATCTTCGCCAATAGGCATTCTAGTCTTGATTAGAATAGCAGAGTGATTGTAGATAATGACAAAAAGTAAAAAGTAATTAGTAATTTTGAGGGGAAACACTAAATTTGCATTGAAATACTCTTATAATGTTTTGATAAGTATTGAAAGTTACCATCATTTTTATAGGAAGTCTGAAAGTCTAAAATTTTAAAGAAAAAGACTCAATACTTGTGTATAAATACTATTTTTAATGTTTTGATAAGTATTAAAAGCTACTATAATTTTTATAGGAAGTCTGAAAGTCAAAAATTTTCAAGAAGAAGTGTCAACACTTGTGTATAAATGCATTTTAAGTCATTTGTAGTAAAATTCTCTCATATTTATATATGAAAACTATGCTATAATTATATAATCAACCTCAAAATAAGCATAAAGTGGTTGATTCAACATTTTTTTTATTTCTCACTATTTTTTTTTTATAAAAATCACTTTGCTATATTTTTATAGCATAGCACAGAAACTGAGAACAAAATCAGGTTAAAATTATTATAAAAGGAAAGCAAATCACATTAAAGCTCAGAGCGAAAATGATGTGACAAACGGCACACCGACTTAACCCGTTTTTGCTCTAAACATATTTTGTTTCCATTTTGCTCTTAACGATGTTCGTGCCGCTTTTGCTTTTAAGTAAAATTATACCACTTTTTTCTAAACTTATGCCTGGTTTTCACTATGTCAAATTCAATCAAATTTGCCAGCATGCTGGCAAATTTCAAATAGGAAATTCTCTCCTTCTCTCTCTTTGACAGCGAATATGATGTAGTGAAAACCAAGCATTAGAAGCTCTATTGCTTTTGCTCTCAGCCTCTTATACATTTATAACATTTAATTTATTTTCTGAAGTTAAAAATTGCTATAATGTTTAAAATAACTCTTAAATTCAAAGCATCGTGCAATTTAATTTAACGTATAAAAAAAACCAAAATCCAAATCAAATTTATTACTAACGCGCTAACTAAAAAATCCAGTTCTGCTTTTTATAAATGATTTTTTAATAAATTTCATATTCAAGGTCATTCAAATGTATATCGACTAGACATTGTGGGTACATACGTACTCATGTACATATTTTTCTTGCGCTTTTAATAAATAATTAAAATTTGTTTTTTTTTTTATTTCAAAATTTTACGATTGCAAAATTTGTGTTAAGTTTCATATGTTGATTTTGCGTTTCCCAGCACCGACAATCGTGCTTTGAGAGATTATAATTATGTGTGCGAGTGACGCGCACGCGCGCGCCACTGCGTGTCGGTAACAGTTTTATAAATTACCAAAAAAAACAAAACCACACAATCACAAAATCCATTTTTGTTTTTTTATTCTAATCGTAAAACGAAATCTTTAAGCTTCGCATGGCTTCAAGCGTAGCGTCTACTCGATGTTCAAAAACAACAACTTTTAAAATTTAAATACTATACATAACAGAAACAAATAAGAAAAATTCGTTTGCTGACGTCTCGACTCAATGCCAATACAATAAACATAGCAACAACTAAATGAGGGTTTTTTATTATTATTATACCTAGCGATCTTTGCTGTAGTCTTGAATTCAGGTTTCTTTTCAAATTAAGTTTCATTTCGATTTTTTTTTTTCTTTTTAAGTTTTTGCTTTACTTTTTTTATGTTTTCTTATTTTGTTTTCTTGCATTTGCCAATTTCTTCTAGTATTGAAAATTTTATTTCTCTTCTAAATTATTTTTATTTTTCGCTTTTTAGCTTTTTACTTTCAAATTCTTTTACTTTAAAATTTATAAGCTACTTACATTTCATTACTTATTACATACATACATGTATATATACTGAAAACGATATGCTTTAAATTTACTTTCACATACGAAACTATAAATTTAGCTAAAAAAAAAAAACAATTTTAAAGTGAACCTCAAATCATCATCAACAAAAGTTGCAACAAAATCACGAAACTTTTTGTAAAGCGTTTGGAAAACCTTGAAATGTATAATAATGAAAACTTAGAAATGACCTAAAAATATAGTTTTGTTATATTTTTTTTTCTTTTTTGCTCAAAGCAACTATTGAGTCATTGAATTTTTTTGGTATAAACTAGAAACTTGCAATTAGTTATGAATAAAGTGCTCGTAGCTAAATCTATAATTTTTGCATACATGCATTTCCTATTAAAAATTATTCATAGTCACATTGCATTTTGGATTGAGCTTAAGCTTTTTTTTTATTATAAAAATCATTAGATTTTTATTTTAACGATTCATGATTTGTTTACTTTTTGAATTACAAAAAAAAAAAAAAAAAAAGTGCCATAAAAATTATAGCAAGTTTCCTTTTTCGGCAGACTTGCCGCATTTTAACGTTGCGCTGCACGATTATAATATTTATGTACTTTCAGTTTATAATTTTAAGTATAAGTTACTTTAGTATGTCTAGGTTATGTTACGTTAAATGAGATTAAGATGGCTGCTTGCAAAACAGCTATAAGTTAGTTTAATACATTCTAAAACTAATGATGCACTTCTCAGGAAAACCGAAAACTTCATATAAAAAAAACGCTGAATTCTCTCTTTCTCTCTTTTTGACAAGGAATATGATATAGTGAAAACCAAGCATAAGAAATGCTCGAGAAATTTTCCAGCGTCGAACTTTCTTAAAGTATTTGACAAAAAGTGACAAAGTATTTGGATTTGTCGATGGCACGTGGTTTTTGCCACCAGTAGTTTCCAACGAAATAAAAATCGAATTTTTTGAAGATATTAAACTTTATTAATCTGATGACTTGCTCCCACTGTAGCCAAGATAGAAGTCGAAAAATGGAAAATGAAACTCAAATAGAACAGCTATGAGAAAGCTTTTTAGATCAGTTTAACAAAAACAATGAGCAACGGCTCTATACATAGTATAGAGTTGCCATGATACATTTTATAGTAATTTCAATTTTATGTTTTCCATTTATGTCTTCCATTTATGTCTGCTGCTCCGAACAGTATTGTTTTGGCAAGATAAAAAAGAACTTTTTTATAGAAGATTTTTAAATTATATTTTTATTTAAAAATTTCGTTATTTCAGTAACGAGAAAACAAATCAACTATTAAAATTACTAAATTAAATTAATTTTTGAGATGAGTGTTGTTCGGAAAGAGAGCAAGTTAGCACTCTCTGAGACAAGGATGGATTCACATAAATGACCGGAACAAGCACTAGTTTTAGTTTTTGAGATAAGTATTTCTTATACGATTAAAATATGCGTTAGAAGTTTAAATATAAGCTTTGTGCAAAAACACAATCGGGAGCACAACATCAAAGCAAACAAAACTTGCTCTTTGATTTTCTTGTTCTCTTGATCTCTTCCTTTTTAACTAATACTCTCTCATTTGAGTACAATTCCAATTTGTAGTAATTTTGTGCTTTTGGCTACTCGGCTGAGCTTACGAGTACGTAACGACGTATTCTCTCATCTCTCTTGATCTCTTTTCAACTAACACTCTCAAATGAGTACAAGTTCCCCTTTTTTGTAATAAATAAATTATGGCTACTTGGCTGCGTTTATGAGTATGCAACGACGATTTCTCTCACATCTTTTTTTTTTTAAGCTAAACGGTATTGTGGAGGTGGAAAAAAAATTAAGGTTGTTTTGACCTTCAAAGACTCCCACCACTATTTTTCAATTGAAAATAGTTTCTCCACAGATTGTTTACTACTTTTTCTAATGGTGAACGAGTATAAAGCGATTATTATAAAAATAAAAAAAAAAATATTTGACAACGAGGTAATTTTTTAAGAAAAGTTGGACCTAGGTAACTTTGACCTTTGGTGACCCTAACTAATTTTTGATTGGAAATATTTTTCTCAAAGACTGTTTGTTGCTTTTTTCAACAGTAAATTCTATATACAGGCATTATAGCAAAAAAATAAGAAGATTTTAGTCTGTCAAAGATTAATTGCTGGAAAAAAGTTGGACTTAGGTGGTTTTAGCCTTCAATGATTTCAACTATTTTCTGTTGGAGAATATTTTTTCCGAAGAATCTTCATTATTTTTTCCAAAAATTAACCCAGTACAAAGGAATTATAAAAAAAAAAAAGTTTTAAGGGTTAATTTCTTAAAAAAAAGTTAGTCCTAGGTAATTTTGACCTTCGGTGATCCCAACTACTTTTCGATAGGAAACATTTTTTACCAAAACCTAATAATAGGTTTCGCGTTCGTTTACTCGGTATAGTCATATGTCGAATAGAGGATAATACCCAAAAGAGTGGGTAAGGGGATTTGGTGGAGTATTGATGTCTAAGTATTTTTTTTCCTACTTTTCATGATAAACAACTTTCTCTTAGCTATGAAACATGTACCACGTATACCAAAATTATGGGTTTCGGCCCCATACCGGGGATTCCAGATGTGGAATTTCCCACGCGAAGTAATACTTAACGGTAGTCCCGCGGGGTGGAGTAAACGAGATGAAGGTGGTTTTAGTCGGTAAGAATCCGACATAACTGGACAAGAACAGGAGTTCTGCGGTACCTAATGCAAGGTTTCCACCTTCCAACGCACAAAAAAAAAAAGAAAAAGAAGACGTGATAGAGAAAATCTGGGTACAGGGTCAGAATCAGCGATTACACTGTGCAACACAAAAAAATAGACGCAATTCGACCTATATTTATCGAAAGCATTCGTTAAGATCGCTCTGTTTTGTTATATTAGTAAGGTTTATGCGAAGTTTGCCTGTTGCGGCGGCTTTTTTAAATTTAACAGTTGGTGTTTTTGACCACCTTACGCAAAGTATTCAACTTTTTTTAACTCTGTCTGCGACAAAGTTGTAGCTAAGAGTTCCAGAAATCACAGCTAGTTGAAGTTTTTTACCATTACTCACAAAATATTAATTTTTTCTTCTTATGATCTTTCACAATATTGTAGTTAAAATCGAATTAAATGATTATTCTTGGAATATCAATTAAAAAATCACATTCGGCCAATTTTTGTAGCTCAAAAACACTTTTTGGTGTTGAAAAAGACCGTTTAAATCAGTGTTTTTCACTCGACAAATAGCCCTTTTTTCTTTTCTCTTTCTTCAATAATATTGTGACCAGAGTTAAGTTTATCAATTTTTTTTAATACATATACATAAAAAATCATATCCAAACAATTTTCATATCAGGGAAATGTTAAAGAAAATACCAGTTTTCAACTTTTTTTTTGCACAATCAATCAGAATCTGTTTAATGCATTACTTTTCATTAAAAAAAAACTTTTTTCTTGTCTATTTTTCATTGCCCTGAATTTATTGCACTGTGTTATGAATACTTGTGTATCAATTTTCTATACTGTCATTTCCCCTTCCATCTCTTAGATGATAAAAGTTCTCTCTCTTTCGCTCTTCTACGTCATTCAACTAATTAAGAAAAAATATTTAAAGCAATTGATTAAATAAAAAAATTGAGTAAAGTGAACATTTAGTGTAAAAATATTCATTTCCGCCGTGTGTAATGCAACACACAAAGTTTTTTTTTTTTGTTAGCAAGAAACACAAGTCGTTATCCATTGCAAAAATATTAAAAACAAAGAGCCAAACATTACGTTAGCAAACAAAAAAAAAAAAAAAAAAAAAAAAAACGTTGAAAATTTCCTTGTCTACTGCATTTTTATGCAAAAATATTAAATTACATTTGAGCTTTTTCTTGAGAGCTGCATATCAACCTTAATACCAAATTAGTTAAATAAATAATTTTACCATAAAATATGACATCATCGGTATCTAAAACAAGTCTAAATTAAAAAGTTAAGTTTAAAATTTTAAAATTTTAAATTATTTAAGTAATTTTCCAAGCCATTAAATATTAATTATAAAAACTTGTCACAATTTGCATAGCAAGTTGCATAAAATGCTCATTTTAACCGCACCTTTACCTTTATTGTAATTAAAAATGTTGTAAAAAATATGGTTTCAGAGCATTTTAATTATGATGAGACACTTGCTATAATTTAATAAAAGGTCATAAAAGCTTTTAAACTTCCCACTTTCCACTTTAATGCACTTAAAAAATAATGAAAATGTTATTTTAAAGTAATTTAAATACACAAAAATACTTGCTATAATTTTATAGGAACTCTAAAGAAAGCATATTTATTATGAACAAGTGCTACACATTATTTTAAGCACATTTTTGGAGACTATAAAAATGAAATTTAAATGTTCATTTTCACAGTTAGGCTTTTGTTTATGCCCAACTTTTTTTAATGGCTTAATTGACAGACTTAATGAACGTTTGTATTGTCAAAGTAACAGCAGTGTATATAAAGACAAGCAGATCAGATGGTCTTTCGAAATGCCTAAACCTAAAGAACAAAGACATCGAAACTATTAAAAGGCGAAAAGCCAATTCGTTTAGAAAAAATTAGTTCAAACAATACATATTTTTTTTTTTCATTGCAAGATCTGAATCAAATTTAAATTTTACCAACACACAAAAATTATTTTCGTATTAAAATAAAACACGGCTATTAAAAAAAATATTTAATATCAAAAATGTTATAATATTTATTTTAATTTAATAGCAAAATACTAAATTACTTTTAAAATTTATATCGAAATATGATTTTATCATGTTGAGGAATTGCTATAATTTTATAGTAACTTTTAGTATTTGATTATTGGGAAATCTTATAGTCTTCCATGAGTATTTCACAAATATTTATTAAAAAAAGAGCAAAAACTTAACCCTAATGGTTTTAGTAAAATCTGTAGAGCAGGCAAATTAAAAAGAAGATTGTATGTTGAATATATTGCAAAAATATAATTATTTCTAAAAAATTTCAAAAAAATGTTATGTTCAATCATTTGATACTATTAAAATTTGTATTAAAATACAATTTTTACATTTTATAAATTTACTATAATTTTATAGGAACTTTTTGTGTTGTATTATTGGTAATTATAAAAGCATTTTATGAATATTTCATAAATATTTATGAAATATTGAGCAAAATCTTAGCTGTACCGGCTTTTGTAAGAGCTGAAAAGAAGAAAAAGTCGAAAATGTTGAAAATGTATTGATATTCAATTGCGAAATGTGATTTTCAAATAAATAGCAAAGAAGAAATTTGCAATAGCAGCAGCAAAAACCAGAAAACTTAAAATTATTATTAAAATACAATTTAATTATGATCAAGAACTTGCTATAATTTTATAGTAACTCTAAGTAGTGCATTATTGACCATTCTAATAGGGTTTTGTGAATGTTTTCAAGCATTTAAATGAAATATAGCAAATATTTTACAAGAATAGCTTTTGTAATAGGTGAAAAAAAAGAAATATAAGAGATTGTCTTGAAAATATCATAAAACTCGAATTTATTCTTAAAATATGAAAAAATTTGCAATGATTTGATAACAAATCTTTGGAATATTTTTTAAATTAGTATTAAAATACGATTTAAAGATGTTGCTATAATTTTATAGAAACTTTTAGTGCTAAAATATTGAAAATTCTAATAGTGTATTATAAAAACATTAAGTTCACAGAGCTGTGCTATTTCAAAAAAAGAGAATGTTTTGTGCTCCAAAGGTATTCGCTTCTATTTTTAAAATTCGGCATGTGTTTTTGTTTCGCTAATCTTCTCTTCGTAGTTAGATAGTTATTGGATTCTTAGTAAGTATGGTGAAAATGTTTGCTTACATATTACATATTTTTCTTTCTAAACTAAAAATGCATTTTTTTGACATAATTTTGGCATTTTTACAATTTCAAATATTTTTAAAATATCATAAATGTCATGTCGATAGAAAAAAACGCTAACTAAATCAAGCACAACCTACAAAAATCAATTTCGTTTATTCGTTTTTGCTGTTTTAGTTTTAAATAAATATTTTTAGAATAGGTGTTTATTATTGCATTTTCCATCATAAATACAAAAGCTGGTAAAATAGCTGCATGTGCATTTTACATGCTTGTTAATTAGCGCGGCGGTGTTTTTTTAGTTTTATTGATTTCTAGTGTAGGTAGTTGAGTTTTGAATGTGTATTTTTGTGGTGGTGGTGGTTGGTTTTTTTTTCGCTCTTAGAAATTAGCTAAATTAAATTTAAATGTTTTGGTTTTTTGTGCTACTATGTACATATGTGCGTTTTGAAACATACAACACAACACACATTTTTATCGTTTTCATCCACTTGGACTGTTATTTTTACACACAACACACATTTTGCTTCTTTTTTTTTTTAGTGTGTGTATCGTGGCTACGCCATTTTTTCAAAAAGTATGAAGTGAAGAAATTTTGTTTTCGATTTTGCAATGTTTATTTTTATATTTCTTAAGTTCTACTATACAATATTTCTACGTATTTATTTTCTTATTAGCGGCGTTTTTCTTATTCTTAATATTTTTCTTCTATTTCTTTTTATTTCTATTGCTTTGTTTTTCGTTGAAGTATTTTCACTTTTAATTTCCTCTGTTCTTCTGTGTGTGTGTGTGTGTTTGTCGTCTTTCAGAAACTTTTCGCTTATATATTGGCCACCACTGCGTTTTTGCGACATTTAATTATTTAATGTTGACATTTTTCTTTTATGGCAATAGCATGCCATGGCTTGGTCTAGCCGCAGTCTTTCAACTAATGCCAACCACACCTTTCACCCACAGTTCGATTTAGTTTTTCTTTTGTTTTATGTTGTAGTTTTTCTTCTCTCTATTATAATAATGTATTTTGCTTATTTTTTTTTATTATTATTTTTCCAGCGGTTAACTTAATTTTAGCTTGTATTTTTACTTTATTACTTTGCCATAATTGTTAATTTCCATGTGGTCTTGCAGTTCCATTTAATGTTGTTGTTACTATAGTTTTGTTGTTATTTTTAATATGTTTTTTTTTGTTGTTGTTGCTGCTTTTTTTTTGTTATTGTTTCTATTGTAATGATTTCCCCTTTGGGTTTTTATATTTACCTTTATCTGTTACTTACGTCGTATATATGTATGTATGTGTTTGAACGATTGTGTATTATCTCTCAGTGAAACTTCTCACCCATTTTTGCCTCTCGCATCACACCCACTCCTACTCTATTTTTTTTTCTCTCTCTCTCTTTTTCATCTTACAGGCATGCATTCATCATAATATGAGTGTAACTAGGCTAATGACAAACTGCATTGCCGTTATTGTTGTTGCTACTATTGCTGTTGAGTGCAACTAGTAGCCGCCTCTCTGACACTACTATTTACAATGTATACGTACATAAATACTACCTTCAACCTTCTTACTACTAAGTACCATATGCCTGTTAAATTTTTTCACACATTTTAAGTACATACTACTTCCTACGCTTTTTTTTTTGTGTGTTTTTTTCGTATTTATTTGCTAAAAATAACTAACATATTTTTTCATAATTTTTGTTTGTTTTTTTGTTGCTTGTTTCTTCTTCACTGTATGCTGACATAGAAAAACAAAAAAATGGCGGTTATATCAGTATGTAGTAATAATTATAATATTACCTCCCAATGCTTGTCAGTTAGTCTCTGTTCAGTCTGTTCTCTTCCCACATTTTTTTTGTCTATATCTATTTATTTGTCTGCTGGTATGTCTGTTTTTCTATTTGGTGTTGCAGGTTGTTATTCTTTCTATTTCAGTACAATCTATGTAAATATTTCTAGTACGCAATGAAAGAGAAATTTCTATTATAAAGGGTGCTTCAGGGACTTTGAGCAAGACAAACCCTTTATAGCTCGCAAGAGGTTGCAACTAAACAACTTGTTGCTTACTTTGGCCTCCTCTATCACAATACGTCTTTAAAGACAAGAGCTTGAATGACTCTGTATAATACACGAGTACATATGTATCCAGTGGAAGAAATTAAAACGTTCTTAGCTTAATAAAACAGTTATTGGGAAATAATCCAAATTTCAGAACCACTCGATAGATCGGATCTGATGAATAATGAAGTGAGTTTTGACTTACAATCACATGAGTTTGATAACTGTACAAAATAGCTGAGTTCCCAGTCCAATCAGACAAAAATAGACATAAAATTAAATTTTCACACGGCACACAGAAATATGACAAAAATAGAAGGAGTCGTCGTAGAGTCACAAGTTTTGGTACAGGAATTGCTTATGTTAATTCATCATCAAGATGCAAAAAATAAAATAATACAGCCACTGCCACGCCCACCTTCAATATAAACGAAGTTGGATAAAAATAGAAAGAGTCGTCGTAGAGTTACAAATTTTTATATAGGAGTTGATTATGTCAATTTAATGCCAAGGCGCAAAAATAAAAAGAATCCGCCAATGACCACGCCCACATCCCATACAACATGATTGTAAAAAACTGAATATTTTCCTTTTTATCTCTGAGAGTCACTATAAAAGTTTATATTAATGTATCGTGAAAGTCTTTTTCCCTCCTCCGTCTAAATTTACTCTCCCCAAAAAAAAAAACAAAGATTGCAGCTAATGAAAAAAATGATTTTTGTCCACTTTTCAACCACTGTGCGGCACCGGCTCTTGTTGAAACTCATCATTTCCCCCTGGGATGCCATTAGATACTAGTATCACTCCTACTGTTGCTTCATTGCCATTTTCTATGCCACCTCATCATCATCATAAAACAATGACTTCGACATCATTTGTTGGCCTCTGTGTTTCTCTGCTTCTTCTTTTCTTGCCTTAGTATACGCTAAAAATATGGTTAATTTTTGTTTCTGAATTTTTGTTGCGTTGTTGTGTGAAACAGTATTTTGTAAACAATAGGTTATTTATTTATTTATTTGCATTTGTTTACTTGTTTACACGTTTTACGTTTCGTTTTTTTCCTCCTTTAGTTTTTGTCATGTTTTATCGATTTTAGTCATTTAAATTATTTTTTTTATGCTTTTGTGGTTTACTATAACTTTTATAGGAAGTTTAAAAATGCCGCAAATTGTAAACTTTTGAACTTTTTTGTTTGCAAATACAATATGAAAATGTTGGATAGTTCTAGTTTTAGTTGTTTGTTAGTTTGTAATGCCAACAGTTTTTAGATTACAAAGTCAGTCATTTACTCCTTTGACGTTTGTTTGCCGCAGGTAAATAATTTTTTTATGGAAAATGTCAATTGTTGTATTTATACATAAATAAGCTTATCTTTCCGCTTTAGTTGCCTCACTTTTCTTTGTAATTTTCAGTATTATCTATATCTCAGTCAATATATCTATCTAAGTATCTTATAATTTTCAGAATTTTTTTTATTGTTCTTGCATGTTTAAAATTTATTATAATTTACACTTTTGGGATTTCCCACAATAACTACCTACTTATTTGTATTTATAAAACGTCATAGCAAAACAAATATAAAATAAATGTGCAAATTTCAATGAAATTATAGCTCATTCGTAAAATAATTATTTATTCACTTGTTTTGGTTTTAATTCTTAAAACTATTTTATAATTTTTCTGACAAGCTGTGTGTTCTCACATGTTCTTATAAAGCTTAAAACTTTTTCTACTTACTTTTGTTCTAAATAGAACTTCAACAAAACTTATTCAAGTATATAGTTAGCTGTCAATTAAAATAATTAGCTTTCCATTTTAAACATTTTTAACCTGTTGTAATTTATGGTTAGTTATTTCATTACGAAATCGATATTTTTAGAAATAAACAATCTCCTATAATTTTATTGGAAATGACAACTATGTTGGAATTCTATTATGAATTTATAGTAAAATTCCAAGTTATAAATATAAACCTACAAGTTTATTAAATAGATTATTTTAAAAAAATTCTCGATATGCTATAATCTTGTAAACAGAATCCATAAATACAAACTCCACCGAACAACATTTATTGCTGCTCACTAACTTTATTGATAATATAATATTTTGTTGTTTACTTAAAAGACTAACATCAATTTTTTTTATAAATTCTTATAATTTAATTATATTTTCTTTATTTATATTCATGGTATTTTTAGCGATAATCTGTTGAATCAGTTTCAAATTAGCCGCTTGAATATAGCATATTTTAACCCTTTCGAGACCGTAGAAAAACTAGAGGAGGTATTGTCTGACCCCCTTTGTTGTTAAAAATTTTGATCAAACCAGACATTTTGTGCGAAGGTTTTAAACTTTCATAGGTCACCGGTGACTCTGTGGCCCTCAATGGGAATTTTTAACGAACTTCTTTTGTACATTTTTATTAGATATTTTTTTAAAGATAGACAAAGTAACTTAATAAACATTTTTCATTTAACCCCTGACCGTAAAAAACCGAGCCCAGATTCGCATTTTTCATAGAAGATTTTAAGGTCACCGGTGACCCATAGCAAAATAATAGAAACATAGTAATAGATGTTACCAGACTCTGCCTCATGGCATGCACCTTGCTTTTGCAAACTCGTTCGCCACCTTTTTCACTATCATACCATAATGCCCTGGTACCCAGCAGGATATGCATACCTTTTCTACCATAAACACTCCAATTTGTATAACGAATCCTTTTTGGCTTGAGTTTGACAAACGTTTTAATCACCTCACTTAAGTCTATGATCTTTGTAAATATTCGATTCGGAAGCCATAACAGCAACTTCCTTTATATAAAACCTGAAACATATAATCTAACCTCACGTATTTATAAGGATAGATATGATCTTCGCGTAATGCTAAAATATCCACCTACACCAATAATCAACTGAGACTGTGGTATCAGAAATTCTCAAACCATCGCTTTAACCAACCAACCAACTAACGTTGTATTCCAAAATAGTTGTTAGTTTAGTTTTTTGATAATTTTTACTAAATTTTTTTAAATATCTTTTTTGAAGATTTCTTTTCGGTGATATGAAGTTTCCTATAATTTTTATAGAAGCCTTAAAGTAATCAAAAATAATTTATTAGACTATAAATATTTCCAGTTTTCAATATTTCTAATTATAATACTGGTTTTTATGTCGTTTGAGTTTTCCTATAATTTTTATAGCAACTTTGTTATATTGAAATATATATTATATTGTTTTGTTAATATTTTGATTAAAAAATAAGTTATTTTACAGTTCTCGAGTTCCTATAATTTTTCCTAAAAAATATTTTTCAGCATTTTTCATTTTTTCACTCCTTATGTCAATATTTTTAGAATATTTCGGGTAAAACTGTTATCTTTCTAATATTGAGGTTTCCTATAATTATTATAGCAAACTTTATTGCAATGCTGAATTCTTCTTTAATAAAAAGCTTTACATTAGAAATTGTTTTTTTTTTAATATTTTTTAATATTTGAAAACCTATTTTTAGTAGCAATTTATAAACAATTATCAATGTTTTGATTTAAAAATAAATTATTTTACAGTTCTCGAGTTCCTATAATTTTTCTAAATTTTTTTCTTTCCAGCATTTTTCATTTTTTCACTCATTTTGTTAATATTGTGTAATATTTCGTATAAAATTGTTATATTTGTAATGCTGAGGTTTCCTATAATTGTTATAGTAAACTTTATTGTATTGCTGAATTCTTCTGTAATAAAAATTTTTTCATTAGAAACGGTTTTTTTAATATTTCGCTTTCAAAACAAATATTTTTGCTATCTTCGAGTTTTTAATAATTTTTATAGCAACTTTATTCTGTTGGAAACCTCTTTTTAGTAGCAATTTATAAACAATTATCAATGTTTTGTCAAAATTTTGATTTTAAACTAAATAATTTTACAGTTCTCAAGTTCCTATAATTTTTTCTAATTTTTTTTTCCAGCATTTTTCACTCATTTTGTCAATATTTTGTAATATTTCGTATAAAATTGTTATATTTGTATTGCTGAGGTTTCCTATAATTATTATAGTAAACTTTATTGCAACGCTGAACTCTTCTTTAATAAAGAGCTTTACATTAGAAACGTTTTCTTTACCTTTTCGGGTAGTTTTACTACCCTCGGGTTTCCTATAATTTTTTGTAGCAGCTATAGTTGTATTTAGTTGTTGATATTTTCAATGAAAGCCGGTTTCTTTTAACTATATTCTACACTATCTGTAACTCTTATCGAAAAATATCACTTAATCACTTAATACAACATAAATTTATATACAATATCACAGTTGCTCACTATCATTCATGACATGGTTACTTAGCCATTTCTGACTAATTTCGTTGAATCATCGATTGGTTCATGCCACACCAAAATATTTGCTATCACTCGTGCGTGTTTTTATAACACAAAAGAATCATAAAAAACTACATAAAACAAAGAACACAAAAAAAAAAAAAAAATCACTAAAAATGTCATTTACCTCAAGTGGATGGACGGACGATTACTCTTTTATTTTTTCCTAACTTACTCTTTAACATTACAAGCGTTGTGCACATATTTATTCAATGATGTTATTGACATCGGTATACAATTGTAGAATAAGAAATATGTACTTACTTACTATGCTCTTATGATATCATATAACCAAGAATTATACTAAGTATGGATACTGTAGATAAAAGATGTTTTTAGTGCAAGAGTAACGAGTAATTGTGATTAATCATACAAGTATACCTAAATTAAGCTAGGTAGCAGATAGAGGCAAAAGCTAATAAACAAAATTTTCACTTGAATGTAAACAAAATTTAACTCTTATTTACCTTATATCATCTTTATTTATGTTTATGCTATGTACTCTATCATCATTCACTTGGCAGTGATTTCTATGATTTATTACATTATTGTTTTTTTTTTTTTGGAATAACATCCGTATATACAGTGGCTTAGCCCACGCAGCTATTCAATTCAATCCAAATCAAATATAACACGTTCTAAATTACTTTTGGCAAATCAACAACATCATCAACACTTTACCCTCTCATAGCTTCTTAAGCACCTCAACCGAATACTCAGTATTCATGTATTTATCAGCATGCAGACATAGTATCTATGTATGTACATATGTATATATGAGTTAGTTATATATTTATGTATGTATATATGCACAAAAACAAAACGTGTATTTATGGCATATTTTTTTTTTGTTTCTTTCTTCTTTTTCTATTTGTTTATTTATTTAGCATGTAGATGCTAAATCGTATTTTAATATTTCACATTTCATAAATAAAATTCTGAAAAAATAAGCAATTGATTTTTATACAAAGTTGCTGATTTTTTTTCTTTTAACATTGTCTGTAGCGGGTATAAAACTTGGGCGTGGGGGGGGGGGGGGCAGAAAGGAAAAAATAACAAAAAAAAAACCAACTCATAGAGAAACGAATTCTTAAGTCAGATTAAAGTTCATACCAAAACCCAAAACAAAAATCATACCGATATTCAGACCAAATCTGAGATTAAAATACTAAAATTCGTACTAAAAACCAGACCAAATTTCAAATCGAAAAACAAAAATTGAACCAAATTTCAAACCGAAAACCTACTAAATTTCAAACGAATTTCTAACAACGAGAACAAGTTTCAGAACAAAAAACAAACCAAAAATCAAATCAAGGTTCTCACTACAAATCTGACCAAAGTTTAGACCACAACTCAGACCCAAAAAATACTAGATTCAAAACTAAATTTCAAATTAGAAACTTACGAAATTCAGACCAAAACTTAGATCTAAATCAGACCATAAACTCAGATCAAAAGCAAGTCAAATTCAGACTAAATATCACCCTGATATTCAGACGAAAATCAATTTGGGAGGGGCTATATCCCCCATATTCTCTTCTCTAGATGCGCCAATTGCTGTTTTCTTAATTGTTGGCCAATGTCAGCTGTTTTTTTTTTTTGATGATTTTAAAAATTGCTACTTTAACCGCTTTTTTTTATATGCATATGTCTGTATGTTCGTAGAAGTTCGTACCCATCGCTTACCGACTTTCTGTTTGCACAAATACTTGGCATGATTGTGCCGAAAATAATTTAAGTAATTAATACAAACAAAAAATATTGAACAATAAAATTCTTTCTTTTTTTTTTTTTGCATGAGTGATAGACGTTACTTTTTTTCAAAATTCTGCAAAAATGGCTTTTAAATATTATTTTCAAAAAATGTTTGCGAAATATGGAAACAGCTGATCTCATTCTTTATGAGTGCATTGCTTTAACCTGTGGATATACACAAAGTGGTGCTTTATTTGACGTCCAATCAATTCATTTGTTCTCTCAATTTTCAAACAAAGCTATGCATTATAATCATACGGCAGTACACGACCGCTTCTGAATACCCTAATTGTTATTTTCAGTGTTGTAATTGCAAAATAATATGAACTTCATAGTTAAAGACCATAACGGAATAAAGTGGTGAACCAATCAGAAAACAACTCTCTTTTGCAACTCATAAGGCTCAGTAACTGCTGTACTACGTGGTGTGGCTCATACACAACATATACGTTAAAGTAACGAAAGAAGCTGGGCAACTCTCAACTTTACCGTACATTGAGAGAGAGTTGAGAGTGTTGCAGCTATCAGCTGATTAATTTTGTTTATGATGTGTATGATTACATATCCTTTGGCAATGTATTCTTTGTGTCATCTCTCGCCTTTGCTTACTTCGTAGCAGTTGTATACTTTGCTCTCACGTACACAACGGGCTCTATATGCCAAAGCGTTAAAACATATGAGATAAAACTGTGAGAAGTTGACTCTCTGCTTGATTGTATGTAGCCGACCCCCATATCACTTCGTTCGCTAAACACTAACAACAACATAACTTCGTTTCCTATTAGTTTCATATGAGTGCAACACCAACGCGATTTCCGTTGCAAGATTTGTAATTTACCCTCGCTAAAGAAGCTTCATTTAAAAAAATGTCACTGAGACGAAGACATAATTCCAGTGATAACAGTGAAAGTGAGGAATAGATCTAGTAAAAATGTACAAGCCTCGATTAAATTTCGTAATTTCAATGAAATAAATACTTAAAATTAAGGAGTGAAATCAAAAAAATCTTAACATATATATAAAATTCCATAATTTTTAAACGGTTGATCTTAGAGTTTTACAAATTTTTTTAAATTACAGAAAAATATAACTTTTACAGTTCTAACCGCTATTTATGAACTCGTGGAACGTTTTGCCCATCTCCTTTTAAAATCTTCGATATTTTGGGACACCTTTTTTGTGCTCTTTAAGTTTCTTTTCAGAAGAGTTCTCTTATGAAAGGAAGAAGTCTTTTTTTCAAACATTCTTTGATGCATATTTCGGTATTTATAGAGCCCACTGTAACAAATGACTTGCTTCTTTTGCCGCAACTGCATATAGCTTGCCATACCAGGAATTCTTTAGGAAATTTTGTCTGCTTTTGGATTCTAAATTGTTTTTCGACATTTCCTCAGGCATCAGCAACATACAAATTTTAATCCGGAAGCTGCGTAAAATCTGCCAGTGCATACTTTTCGTCGTCCAGTATACAACATGAATATTTTTGTATGAAATTCGATTTTGATTTCTGAGCCCTACTTTTGGCGTCTAAATTTTTTGCAGCATTCCTGTGTGGAACTTTTTGGACTTTGTATGTTTTCAAACCGGCATTGGCTTTAACTTTTCGCAATAGTCAGAGCACTGGGCTAACCGGGCAGCTTTTCTACTAGATGCGTTTGGAGATCTTTTCAATATGCTTTCTATTTTCTTGGCTTTCCCAATATTATGTGGTCCTTGTTTTCTTCCCAAACCAAGTTTCCTATCGATGGTCGAATTCTCCTGAAACTGTTTAATAACATTGGAAACAGTTTGACGGCAGACCTTCAATTCTTTGGCCAATTTTTTGTAGGACCAATTTGGATTTTTTTTCTTCTTTTTCTTCACTCATTTTGATCAAACTCACAATAAATCAACATGTTTGTCATTAAAAATAACAACTGACATATTTTTCAAAGATAACTAGATAAAAGAAGTTTTTAAATTTTACACCCAAAAAAAAATATTAGGTTAAACGTGTGTTAAGATTTTTTCAATCTCACTTTTTATTAGACCATAAAATAGAGAAAAATTTTGTCTTAACATCAACAGCAGGTACTGACTACGTTGCACTGATTTCTTAATGGGGGTCAATTCCCTAAAAACTACTCGAAAACTACTTTAAGTTCATACAAAGTCGCGATAATTTTATTTTGTTTGCTCATCTTATTGATAGGCGTTATCATACCAATCAGTGGCATAAATTTATAAAATACAAATTTTTTTACATTTGTAATCTACAAGTGCTCTCTTACAATTTATTTTGCCTCTTATTACCAATTGGTTTTACTACTTTGTAATTTACAAGTACATATTTGGAATTGTTAATTGTATTTGGTGAAATAGGACACAGGTCTTAGTTTAATTCCCAGCTAAAGCATATTATTTTAAATTTCAACTATCATCAAAAATTATCCAATAGTCCTAAAAATTTTCTATTGTATCACCAAAAAAAAAGTCTCCTGCGTGTTACAAAAGCAAATTTATTTTAAAAGGAGACAAAATTTTCCCCATTAAAAAGCAAATCTGATAAATCATAGTATAATTTTATTGGTCTTTTGAACTTAATTCTATTATGCAAATTAATATTTGTCTACATTAACCACTCGTTTAGTTTATGTTACTTTACGGCGCCCAAGTTAAGCTACTGTATGCAAGCATGTGTGTAGGCTATTACAACAATACTAATCAATAATTGTTGTCAGCTTAACTTCTCAAAAACACTCGGTTTGATACGTAATGCTAAATGCTAGTAGGTTATTTAAAATTTATTTTAAAAAAAGCAAAGGTGGAGTGAGTTTACATTTTAGCTCAAGTTTAGTTTAAACTTCAGTTTCAGCATAAGTTATTCGTGATTAAAAATTTTTTATTCTTTTTGGATTTGCATAATATTTAACATAACTTGAGATAAGTAAATCAAAATCGGCCACCAACTTCAAAATTTAATATTTACTCAATCTTTTTTTGAAGAACCTAATTTCAATTGCCATGTTTACTATATTAAGAAATGGCGAAAATTGGGACAGAAAAAGGACATTCCGAAATTTACATTTTTAGATAACATAATTCATCAGTAAGTTCTAAAAATAAACTACGTAGAGCCAATAGCTCCGACAATTACTTCGGAAACCAATCTGAAATAGAGTAGTATAAATAAATTGACTATATCTTGAAATATTAGTCTTGAGAACAAAATTCTTTGGTATTGAATATGATTAAGTTAGCAAATCTTGAGTAATACAATGTTTAGTCGATCCTTAATTTCTTTTCAACACTAATCTACCGCTAAACGTTAACTACACCTTAGCGTACATATTTAACCAAACACTCCCAGAAACTATTCTAAATCACATACCCAATTGACAAGTTAAAAGTAATTATTACATTTCGTTTTTTGTTACAGATAAAAAAAATCGATTAAATTATTGTGTTCATTAATGTGATTACAATATTATCTTATTTATTATACTAATGAAACCATGTGCATATTAATTAAATCTTATTTAATTACATCAAATTGATTTTTTTTTCTGTTTGGAAAACTGAAATGGAAAGTTAAATATTCCTTTACAGCACGCTAACATTTGAAAATAGAACTTATAATTTCAAATTGAGTAGAAAATTGTAGGGTACTTGAGAAAGACTTAAAATAAGAAGCCAACTGGGGCACATGCCCATATGACCTTTTCATTCTTACGTGGTTGTATACGAGAATATAGGTTCAGGTTTCAGTTCAGCGTATGTGTAAATACCTCTTTTGCAGCATACACCATTTTTTTCTACTTCTATATACTGTATAAATAATGGCAATAGATACATAAAAAATTGATTTATTCAAATTGAATCAATCAAAAACAAAAAAATGAACCTCATAAATATTTTAAGACAATTTAGCATATTTTAAAATAGCAATTCTATTGATTTCTTTTTACATATCTTGACTTGACTTTTTACTTTCGATTCTTCTTTTATATTTTTTTCCTACCAATTCGTATATATTTCTTTGAGGAAAGAACAATACGGAATATTTATTTTGGACTATTACGAATACATTAAAACAGACAAATCATAAAATATTTATTTAAGATTCTCATTTCGCCTTAACGTTTCCATTTCCATCTGGCAAGTTTTCTTGAGCAATTTTGTTTAGAATAAAAAGAAATATGTAAAAAGCCCACGGAGCAACTTTAAATCAACAAAAAAAGAAATATCAAAACGAACGACATAAAACGTCGGTATCCCTCCTTTCCTGCCTTTCTTCTCTCACCCATAAAGTTGATTTACCGGTAAGAAAATTTGCCTACTAGAAACGGAATTATATATTTTCACACTCCAAACAAGTTTTAAACAAGTTTAATAGTCAAAATTTTTGCGAGTGTATTCAAGAAAACAACATTAAAAAACTCTTTCTTAACATGTGTTCGTTCTCTCACGCTCTTAACTTCACACATCTGTCAAATTTGAATACGAATGACTACAAAATAGAAATTAACAAAAACAAACAACAAAAAACACGGTAGCGCGCAACAGTGCTGCCAACTTTGGGTTTTTCTCGTTGCTTATTTTTCATATACAAATTCAAGCCTGTAGTGAGTATCTTCTTATACATATACTATTAAATATAAATTCTGCAAATATACTTTATTCACTCGCACTCATTGAAACACTCATATAACGATATTGATTTTTAAGCAAACTGTAGTGAAATTTTTTTTTCACATTCTCATTCAGTCTGACATCAAGTTTTTATATTTTCGAACGCAGTTTTTGTTTGTGGCAAAGAATTTCACTATAAAATTGCAAAAAATTTAAGAAATTTGCGAAAATTCAATTTTATTAACTAATTAAAATATTGTAAAAGTGTTTATTAATAAATTTAAGTGCTATTGTGCACTTAAAAGTGCTAAAAACAAATGTAAAAAAATTTCATTATAGCATTGTTTCTTTGTTGTGCGTAATTTTGGTTAAAAAATGGACGACGGAACTTCGCAAAGTTCCGCGACAACTCCAATTGTTCGTGAGAATATTCCGTTGATAAATCGACCGAAACAACGTTGGTTTGCATTCAGGTGATTCATCAATGTTATGTGGTTTTGTCAAAGAATGATTTCATGTATTTATTTGTTTATTGAATCAGTGAATCTAGGGGGCTCCGTAATTTTTTATGTACAATATTATAGTTATGCACTTGTTCTTCAGATTTTCATTGCCCTCATATATAGAGACGCTTTTTCATGCTAGACTTTTTATTTTTAGTGATTATACGTAAAACTGCCATATAGAGAAAGTTTTCTTGCATTTGTGAAATTCATTCATGCACTCTAGTCATGAAATATGCATTAATAAATACAGTAATAGCAATAAAGTAAATATATTTATTGTTATGTATATATAAAAATAACATTTTTCATTTAATTATTGTATTATGCAGTTTCTTTTTCGTTTTTTTTTTTTTATTCCACATATTGTTCCATTGTTTTTTAGCTCCTACATCTGCCTTCCAAGTTCTTAATTTTACTCTCGTATAATTTTTTATTCCCTCTCTTGTTTTGTTTCGTTGACATTTCAATTAGTTTTTTTTTGTTGTTTTTTTGTAATTGTTCTCATTTCAACTTCCTGCTCTCTCCATTTGTCATCGTTTCTCTAATATTTTGCGTGACATTTTGACCTATTTTTATTTGACTTTTTATTTTTTAATTGGTATTTTATTGATTCAAGAATATCAAATGTATTTACCACAAATATACTACGCAATTTTTATTTACTACAGTGGGAATACAATGGCTTGTATCTTTGTTTGTTTGTTGCTATATTTTGTTGCTGTATTCTTGAAACTTTGACTCATATAACACTTTTTATTAAGAATATCAACGAAAAACCACAAAGCTTAGCAAAAATGCTTACTAAAGTCAACACTAAGAATAAAGACCATTAAAAATAAACATATGGTAATCCCACGCTTATATGGCTTAGGATGGGGAAGTTGTGTCTAATAGAAATTGGATAGCATACCATTAACTCTAGCAGGAATGAAAAGTTATATAGAATGAGATTAATAGATAAGTATATTTATCTACAGCTATTAATTTAACAAAATCAAACTGAGTTAGTGTTCAAATCTTAATCAAAATATGCTAGTTTCTAGCTAGATAGAAAGACCATTGAAGCAGATGATTATGGCAGCAGGAGATTTAACAAAGCCAGCACTTAAGTTTTTAATACTCGTAAAAACCGAATACTGAAAATAAAACTCTCAGTTGAGCTGATATTTTAACTTCGTATTATTGAGAAACTTTTACTCTCACTCAATAGAAACCAACGGCTATAATTAGTCAATCGAAAGCAGAGTGAGATTTTTTTTCTCACTCTATGAAAACCAACGACTGTGATTTGTTAATCGAAAGTACAGTGGAATGTATTTTAATTCGACGAATGATTGCAAATATAAATTCCTTTTGGAATGCATAGTGCATTAAAAAATGTTTGAGGAATATTCTGACCCAGCATCTACTGAATTTATGACCAACAGCATCTGAGATGCATTCAAACAAAATTCGTTGTTCACATCTTTTAACTCAAAAGGTGAATAAAGAATGAAGAAAAGGTACCTATATGTATGCTATATAGAAAACAAGCGTATTTCAAAACACACACAAAATTTAACAGAAAATTAATAAATATAAAGAAATTGTTGCTGATTACACATATATATATATATAGTACCTACCAAATTCCTATATTACTTTTTTATGCAAACTCAGCAGTATTTTCTAAACTACTCAATTGTAGAATACACTAAAAATACACAGCGATTTACTGATTCCCTTTAACAAATACTATAAATGCTTTAAGTTTCAAGATTTCCAATTCCCATGTTGATTTTCCTACAGCTCTGATTTCATTTAAGTGGATTTATTTTTGAAAAAATACTTAAAGTTCTACAATGATTTATCAGTGCTTCTTGCTCATGCTTTAATCAGCGCATACAGACAGACGTCAACAACATTTTTCAATGATTAATTTCAGTTTACTCGAACTGCAACGTTATCGTATTTGCTGTTTTTTTTACAACATTATTGCATTTACTATTATTGCTTGTACGGTACATTTGGTATCTCAATTCTAAATTGAGCTGTACCATTTTTAAATCGTTTACTCGCGGTTCATTTATTTTTTTCACTTTTAACGTATTTTATACCAAAGAGAGTTTGTTTGAAATTAATTTAAAGCAGTAATGAAACTAAAAGAAACATGACGCATTACCGCTTTTAATAAAAAGTTTTATTGTTGGTGGTTTTTTCTTAAACTAATATTATTGTCGACGTAGGCGTATCTAATTCATAAGTAAATATCTGTATGTCAGTGATTGTGTTTAACTTAGTCTTTTTGCTTATAATTATATTCATTTTTATTTCCAAAGTACCCACAGCTAAATGCATACATATTGCTTTTATTTACTATATTCTTGTATTTATTTTTCTTTTATGTAAATACATACAATTTAGTTCCACTTTTGTATACTCATTTGAATACAACTATCTGTAAAGAAATTGTTTGTATTAATTTTAAGTGTAATGCACTGTAAAGCAATTAAAATTTATTATTTATTATATGAGTAACTAGAAATTAAAATCTGTCAGCTTGGAAATCAGTTCTGAATGCTTAATGCTTTAATGCATTAGTTACTTTGAATATATTTTATATATTTTTAGCACGTATTGATTTATTTTTTAATCACCACTATAAGTAAACTTATAAATCTCTAACAGAGATCTCTTACTGGGTAATAGCTGAGTGTTACGTGTTTTCAACTGAGAGTTATATTTTACTGAGACATGAAGATGTATTTTCTTTAACTGAGGCTTATAGATCTTTAACTAAAACTTACAAATTATTAACTAAGTTTTCTAGATCATTAACTTAAACTCACAGATCTTTAGTTGCTATTTACAGAAATTGTAGGTATTTAACCGAATTTCAACATTAACTGAGAATTCCATATCAATACTAACTGATCTGCGATAGACTATGGTATGCCTGGTTTTCACTATGTCAAATCAAATCAAATTTGTTAACATGTTGGCAATTTTACTTAGGAAAATTCTCTCTCTTTCTTTCTCTTTCCCATAGAATAATACATAGAGAAAATCAGACATTACATATATTTAATTAAGTTTCTCAGATTTTCAGCTGAGTCTTTCAGAACTTCAACTGAGACACACATATTTTCAGATGAGTCTCTCAGATTCTCACTTACAGCACGCTAAAATTCCAACAACAAACTCCATATAAAAAAAAAAAACTGTTGAAATAAGTGCGAAACATTTCGCGATATATTTGCCAAAGCACGAGTAGTTCTCTGTTCTCTCTCGTGAAATACTCTCAACATGAGTCTGAAGAGAAATGTGCAACATTTTTGCAAGTAGATTCAAATGTGCGCGCCATTTAAATTGTTGTGAAGTAGATAGAAAATTGATCTGTACGAATTAATATTTTTGCATACTTCTAGGGGCTTTTAAGCAATATTTGCTCTTGAAATACAAATTTCGTTGCCAATGGAATTTCAACGCAAATGAACACTAGGATTGAGAGTTAAAAATCAGATCCGTTGATTATTATAGATGTTGATCTGATCTGTAACTGAGATTTGACTTATGAAATTTCCATATCGTTAAGTGAAACTTACTGATACCTAAAAAAGTCTTACCCTGTAAAATTTCATCTTTCGTTTAAGTAACGTTTTCTTCCGTCAGGATAGAAAATTTAGGGCTCCTATTTTAAATACATTTTTCTTTTCTTTTCTGAAATAATCATCCATATATTTTTAAACCATTTTTCGAATAAAGTTTTAAAATATAATTTTTCCTTTTATATTCCAGCTGCTGGCGTAAATGGTTCGCGGCACGCGAGCTTCGCTCTCGC
This sequence comes from Toxonevra muliebris, assembly GCA_963691655.1. Lineage (NCBI taxonomy): Eukaryota > Metazoa > Arthropoda > Insecta > Diptera > Pallopteridae > Toxonevra > Toxonevra muliebris. The sequence continues at coordinate 7,034,957 of OY829329.1, read as the reverse complement.
ACCGTTGTTCTCGGTCGAGCGACACCTGAAAAATTCCCACCGAATGAGATCCGAAATCAAAAATATAATTTTATAACGTTCCTGCCACTTGTGCTCTTTGAGCAATTTCGTTTCTTTTTGAATTTATATTTTCTTTTAATGGCGCTATCACAATTCATTCCGGATATACGCATTGGTTATCCGTATACCTATTGGGGACCATTGAGTTTTGTACTGATGGTAACAATAGGACGTGAAGCAGTTGATGATTTGCGACGGCATCAACGTGATCATGAAGTAAATTCACAAAAATACAAGAGGCTTATTGTATCAGAGACGCATGCTTATGAAATGGTACCCTCATCGAAATTAAAAGTCGGTGATATGATAGTGGTGGAAAAGAATGAACGTGTACCGGCAGATTTGATATTGTTGCGTACAAGTGATAAAAGTGGTTCGGTGTTTGTGCGTACCGATCAATTGGATGGTAAGTAGAATGATTTATCATTCTTTTATTTGGGAAGATAGTAATAAAATTGCATTGTCTTTTGCAGGTGAAACTGATTGGAAATTACGCTTGGCTGTACCACTTACACAAAAACTAAATAAAGATTCGGATTTATTTAATATTGATGCAAGTGTTTATATTGAAAAGCCACAAAATGATATACACTCGTTTATTGGACAATTTGCTATGGTGAGTTTGATATGTAGAAGAAGAGAATGGGTATGAATGGAATAGGCTTCTGAGAAGTATACTACATTGAAATTTGGTATAGCATTGGTGGTAAGTGGGATTTAAAAGATAACTAAGTTAAACTTTCAATATCTACCGGTTAAGGTCGTCGTCACTTCAAATGCACAATTAAGTTGGGCCCAATTTCAGTTTTACTTGATCAAATTTTGAAGATTTTTATATTATTGGGAATGTTTTTCTTTTCTGATGAGTACGAATTGCATCTTAGTTTCAAATACTGCTACTAGAGAGCGTCGCTAGTACAAATCCATTCATAAAATTGCCTCAAATTCGGTTCTAGTCGTTTGTGTTTAGAAATTTTGCTTTTATTGGCGACGTTTTCTCTCTGCGAAGAATATGAATTATGTTTTAGTTCGAAAAACTACCTCTCGAGGACGCTTCTCATATAAATGCCCAATTAAAATTGCTAAAATTCCAATTTTCCTGATCGATTTTTAACAATTTACCAGCATAGGAAAAAATATCCTTGCTGCGAAGAATCTGAATTATGTGTGAGCTTCTCAAACTACCGCTAGGGAGTACTTCCCAAATATATTGATTCTATGGAAGTTCAACAGTTTACCCCCAGAGGGAGTCTTTTATACAAATATGCAATTAAAATTGCTTAAATTTCAATTCTACTTTATAGATATTTTAGATTTTTCTATCATTGAAAAAGATTCCTTGTTGCTAAGAATTTAAATTATGTTTGTGATTCAAAAATTACCGCCAAAGGATTGTGATTGCATCTGAGTTCCAAAAATTACCGCTAGAGGGCATCTACTATAAGTTATACTTTAAGATTTTTATTTCGATTGATTCCAAAAATTCAATAACTACTTGCTTTCTTTTACAATTGCAGGGTGATGGCAGCGAAGAAACCGGTCTCAATGTTGAAAACACTCTCTGGGCGAATACGGTCGTTGCTGCGGGACAAGCCACTGGTATTGTTATTTATACTGGCTGTGAGACACGTAGTGTTATGAACAATTCACAGCCGCGCTCAAAAGTTGGACTGCTCGATATGGAAATTAATGGTTTGACAAAGGTAAAAATACGCACAGCATTCGTTTTTGAACTTAATCTTATAATTTTCTTTTCCTCTTCTATTCACAGGTTCTTTTTTGTGCTGTACTTGGCCTTTCGCTTGTTATGATGATGCTTAAAGGTTTCAGTGGTCCCTGGTATCGTTATATGTTTCGTTTTGTTTTACTTTTTTCGTATATCATTCCGATTAGTTTGCGTGTTAATTTGGATATGGGTAAAGCATTCTATTCATGGCAAATACAAAATGATCCTGAAATACAAGGCACTGTGGTGCGTTCCACTACAATACCCGAAGAGCTGGGACGTATTTCATATGTGCTGACAGATAAAACTGGAACGTTAACACAAAATGAAATGGTCTTCAAGAAGATACACTTGGGTATAGTATCACACGATAGCGATACATTTCATCATATTGGGCAAATTATACAATCGCTAGCACCAATAGTACTAAATCAAAGTTCAGCAACTGCTGGTGGCGGTGGAATCGGTAGTGATCCACCGCTAATGCTCTCACAGAAACCAACCATGTATTCGGGTAATCGTATGCGTCATCCAGAGGGTTGGCGCGAATGGGAGGCAGTAAAAGCGTTGGCGTTATGTCATAATGTTACGCCTGTTAGCGATGAGGAGGATAATAAATCAGTGTCCACAGCATCGACGTATACTTCATCAGCAGGTATGATGAATTTGAGAATAGATACTTTAAGTTGAGATTATTAAATTTTTCTTCTCCTTCCCTCAGCTGGTTCCACTTCACCGACAAAATCTGTGATAAACATTGAAAACACAACGACCGAACATAATTATCAAGCCTCATCGCCCGATGAAATTGCATTGGTCAAGTGGACTGAACAAGTGGGTTTAACTTTGATTGCGCGCGATATTAATTCAATGACGCTGCAATTAAAAACGAAGAAGAGTGCAGGTAAATATTATCAAATCACACATTAATTCTTTATAGTTAAACTGTTTTGTTTCCTGTACAAATTTCAGATGAAGCCGAAGGGATGCTACATTTTCAAATATTGCAGCTTTTCCCCTTTACCAGTGAAAGCAAACGCATGGGCATTATCGTTAAAGATTCACAATCCGGTGAAATTACTTTCTATTTGAAAGGAGCCGATGTTGTAATGCAATCAATAGTACAGTATAATGATTGGCTGAGCGAAGAGTCGGGCAACATGGCACGTGAGGGTCTGCGCACATTGGTGGTAGCCAAAAAAGTACTTTCCGATGATCAGTATAATGATTTTGAGACGCGCTACAATGCGGCGCGATTGAGTGTCACCGATCGTGTAGCCAAAGTGGCAGCAGTAATTGAATCGCTAGAGCGTGAATTGGAACTGTTATGTTTGACGGGTAAGTGGAAATTGGTGTACAGCGTTTTAAGCTTTACCGCCATGACCATCATCAATCATTGATAGCTAATTCATTTATTCTCTCTTTTACACACAGGTGTTGAAGATCGCCTGCAGGAAGGTGTACGCCCCACTTTAGAACTACTCCGCAATGCAGGCGTACGTGTTTGGATGTTAACCGGCGACAAGCTGGAGACAGCGTGCTGTATTGCAAAATCCTCTCAACTCATTGGACGCAATCAGGGTTTGCATGTGCTGCGCTCTGTAAAAACACGCACTGATGCACATCTCGAGTTAAATCAATTTCGTCGGCGTCAGGGGCAAGCGCTTGTTATCTCTGGAGAATCGCTGGAGGTATGTTTACAATATTATCGCCCAGAGTTTCTGGAATTGGCAACCGCTAGCCCTGCGGTTGTCTGCTGTCGCTGCAGTCCAACACAGAAAGCTCAAGTGGTGCAACTCATACAAAAACACACAGGTAAACGTACGTGCGCTGTGGGTGACGGTGGCAACGATGTTAGCATGATACAACAAGCTGATGCCGGTGTTGGCATTGAAGGACGTGAGGGCCGACAAGCTTCGCTTGCGGGTGATTTCAGCATACCACAATTTTCGCATATTTCCAAATTGTTGCTCGTGCATGGACGTCGCTCATATAAACGTTCTGCTGCGCTCTCACAATTCGTTATACATCGTGGTTTGATTATTACTACGCTGCAAGCGGTTTTCTCTGCGGTATTCTATTTAAGTTCTGTAGCATTGTATCAAGGTTTCCTTATGGTTGGCTATTCGACACTATACACAATGTTTCCGGTATTCTCGCTGGTATTGGATCAGGATATCACTTCAACTACGGCGGTCACGTATCCGGAGCTATATAAAGATCTCTCGAAGGGACGAAGTTTAAGTTATAAAACCTTTTTCATATGGGTCCTGATAAGTATATATCAGGGGGGCGTCATTATGTATGGCGCCCTGATATTGTTCGAAGATGAATTCATACACATTGTGGCGATTAGTTTTTCAGCGTTAATTGTCACTGAACTGATAATGGTGGCGCTGACAGTGCGCACGTGGCATAGGTAAGTGCGAAAGAGTGAGAGTAAGAGAGAGAGAAAGCTCTTAAATTAAATACCATGATGGGGTTAGGTCTAGAGAAAAGCTAGGCTTATGCCTGGAAGGAATCTAGGCTTAGTCCCATAATGATTTATTGTAGCATACTATATTTTATTCGTTTCCCCTTTTCTATTTGTAGATTGATGGTACTCGCTGAATTGTTCAGTTTAGCGCTTTATCTTATATCACTGGCGGTACTGCATGAGTATTTCGGTAAGTAGACAGTACTTTACCTACTATTTTTTATTAGACCTGCCTGATAAATCAATTAATTGAGCTTTTCTAATTAATAATTGTACAATAAAATGGGTCTTTAAAACAGTATCTGAGTTGTGGCCCAGTTTTTCTGGGGTATTTTTGGTGACTGATTGCAAATCTGAAAAAAATTCGAAAAAAGAAGATTTACACGAAACCTGACGTGACCCAAAAAAGTGTAGTTGTAGATTAATCGAGCATAAACGTGGCACCAACTTTTTGAGAATCCGAATTTTAAATAATTCACTAATCGAGCTTTGTGATTTATCAAAACTATCCGTAATAGAGCTTTTTGATTGAATAGAATACCCTGAACCATTTGTTTTTGTAAAAGCTTTTAGACCTATGCTGTTCATTCTAATACACACACAGCAATCCGCACTAAGCAATACGAAATACACAACCAATTTTGTCTTTTTCGTTTCTCATCTCTCTTCTTTGCCTATACCAAAGAGCAAAGCAACAACACTTTCGTATGTCTTGTTGGTACACATTGGCGACAGTTATATTCAACGTAGATGTTGTTGTTGTCTAACGTATGATTATTTTCTTCCTTTATATAACAAAGTTTATATGTGTTGGTGTTTGCACTTCCATAAGAAACTTTTGGGCATGCCTAAACAATCAATTAATCAGAATCTTAAGTAACACAGTACAACAAAAATTTTATGCGCAAGATTTTCCAACGATTTTATTGTAATTTAGGGTCACTGATCACGACTGCTTCTTCTCCATCACATCTAGTTCTCCTACAATATGGACCTGAAGTTGGAATGTCTATTAAGACATTCCTTTATTTTAACAGATACGAATTTGATGTCTGAACCAAAGCTGTTAAGCACAAAGAGATAAACAGTTTTGGTTTATTCACTTTTCCTCCATCTCCTACCCTTCCTCTTGAAAATGAGGTTTTAAACCCTCTCTTTAGATAAATGGCTTTTTATCCAATCGAATCAAAATGTATAAACGTAAGATGAAAAATTTTAATATCTTTAATTTCATGTACTTTTTGTTCAAATCAAGTTCCAAGATATTTGTAATTATGTGGGCAAACCTTTTTTTCTCTGATAAAAAAAAATTCAACGGGCGATATCTCCAAAATCACGACCAATTTTATGAGGAATTGGATGGTTGTGTTCATTGGTAATTTTGGCTGTAAACTAGTGTAATTAGAACTCTTTATAATTGATTTATCGAGCTTTTTTGAATAATCTGTATCCTCAATATTCGTTTAACCAACCACACAGTACTCTATTTTCTTCTATATTTTTGCGCTCTACTAATTTTTCTTGCCTTCTCTTTCTTTTTTATAGACTGGGAATTCATTTGGTCTTATGATTTTCTATGGAAAGTCTCAATCATCACTTTAGTATCCTGCTTACCATTGTATATTATTAAATTCCTACGCAAAAAATGTTCACCGCCTTCATATTTGAAGCTATCGTAAACAAATTACTGCGGCACCCAAACACACACACATGAGTAAAACATAATTGTTGTTTTTATTATTATAATTTTTTTCTATAAGTTTAATAATGTTATTTACAGATTTTTGTTTGTTTGTATTTTTCTATGATTTTGTTTTCTCAGTTACAATTAAAGCTAAAATGTAAAAACAAAAAAACAAAAAAAAACAAATGCACTAAAAAAATAGTGCATAATAAATTTGAAACAAAAAAAGTTTTATAATTAAAAAGTGCTATTCAATATTTGCCAAAAACAAATAGTATTTTTCTAACTAAACAAATTTTCCAAAATTTCGTTATATTAATTAACAAATTAATTGATATTATTAATTGATCAAAATAATATGAATGAGTACTTTCATTAGTTATTTCAGCTATAGAATTTTTTTTTATATGTTTTTAAACGTGATACTAATTTATTATTGAATTTTTGGTTTTTATTAAATTCAATCATTAGTTTTCCCTTACTCCTCCACTTTTCCATTTTTTCATCCAAACTCTTCCCACGCAGAGAAGACGAATTTCAAAGCATGATGATAACGAAACTGTGTTGTTAGTTGGTAAACGCTTCTTGTTTAACATTTCCTTTTTTGCTAAGAATGTAATATAAATACATAAATAAATGTTATATAGTATTCATTTTAGTTTTGTTTGCGTATAGACATAGAACGAGAAAAAGAAGGACAAAAAAAAAAAAAAAAATCCGTCTGAGGAGCAAAATTCACACACGCAAAAAATACATTAAATTGAATTCAAAGAAAAGTTATAAAGAGTTTTTGTGCATTTTAATGAATTGAAGTTAGTTTGTACACAAAAGAAAAATATATGAGCAAAGCGAAGGAAATCATTAACTTAAAATAATAAATAAATCAAATCAAAAACAAAATTAAATAAACTAAACCAATAAAAATTATTTAAAATAATAAAATATTTCACACACACACACATATGCATACACCCTTAAATAGAAAATCAAGCTGCAATTTTACTAATGACAAAGAATTGAGCATATAAAAAAAAAACAAAAAACAAAAAATAGTAAATATTTGCATAAATATTTAATATAAATGCAGAAAAATATTACAATTAGCATATTTTAAAATCAGCGCTTATTTTAAGTTGAAACAGTACAGTAGAAATATCCATTGTTCGTTGATTTTTCAATATGCTTATTTTATTTATTACTAACTTTAAACTATGATATGAAAATAAATAAATGAACAGCAAAGTGATTAAATTTAAATTATATGAAATTTACTTATATAATGCATATTTTTATTAATTTTTAAGCAAAGAAATGAAACAAAAGTTAAAACCAAATTATGTTAATAAAAATATATTATTATTAATATAAAAAAGAACTAAACTAAAAAATATAAATAATAATTTTAAATAAAACAGTAAAATTTATTAATTCTTTAATCAACTCTGTTTTCTTATTTCTTGTTTTTTTTTTTTTTTTTTTTTTTTTTTGTAAATAATTACATATTTTTTAATATTAAATTATATAAAAATAAAGTCAAAAATATTTTCAAATAAAACTTAAATTGACAGAGAAATTCCAATGTGACAGAGTTTTTTATTCGGGAAAAAGAGGCGTGGTGAACCAATTAAATCACTGCTCTCTTTAAGAACTCTTATTTTATATGAAACTCTGATGTATGAATGCATTTTTCCTTACTGGGAAATGATGTTTGCCATTTGCATTTTTTGTTTTTGTAATAGTTGCACATTATTATTATTCCGCCATGACAAAGCGCCATGGTAGCGCATTGCAAATATGTATTGTTGTGCTACTCTTTAAACTACTACTACTTCATTACACTTCCAATATGAATAAGTGAGATAGTATGCTATTGTAATTAGTTTCAGAGCATCATATAATACCATTTCTGTAAAATCCTCTCAGCCTACACTCATGTACCCAATCGTTGGCATTAACCTATTCGCGTATATGAATACGCAAAGAGAGAGAGAGAGAGAAAGGATTGATGTGTGGAAGAGATGAGAGTTTCTTTATCCACAAATTGGTTAGCACAAATTGAGATGAGAAAATATGGGAGAGTAAGAGCCGACTGCATAACATAAGTGATATGCAAAAATATGGGAGAGTAAGTGAGATGAGAAAATATGGGAGAGTAAGAGCCGGCTGCATAACTTTCTTAAATCTACAAACCTTTTGGATAATTAGCACGAAACTTGAGCTCATGAGTGCGAGAGGGTAAGTATGGGAGAGCTATTGTTGCAGAGTAAAAGGAGATGAGAGTTCTGAGTATGAGTATGCAGGAATTTACAGAACTTTGCTTAACTCTACAGAGCTTTGGGATAATTTTTAAATTTTTAGTCAAATTTTCTGAATTTTTGTTATTTTACAGAAAAACACGAAACCTACGCTTAAACTTCAATGAAACATACTATGCTTTTTAAATTAAAATGGACTCAAATGAAGCAAGCACTAAATACCAAGAAATTCTTCATTAGTCTTAACATTTTTATAAATACTTTTTTTTAAAATAAAACTCCAGAATTCATCAATTTTTAAATACAATTTTCTCTTTATTACATACTGTCTGTCACTGCAATACTATATTGTTTTGTTTGTTTTATATGTATGCTGTTACTGTTTGTTGCTTCTGTTGTTGTTCTGGTTGGTTTTTCTGTTGCTGTTGTTTTTGTTGTTGCTGTTAATTTAACATACGTATATAATACATAATTTTTAATTAATGATAAATATATAATAATATTTTCAATTATTATTATTTAATTTAATTATATTTTTGTGTGTATATTAAATACTTTTGTTGCTTTTTTTTTGGTTTTTGGGCTTTGTAAATTGCAAAATAATTTTAGTTTTCTTATATAATTTGCAATTGTCTTTATATTCAAACTATACTTTTTTTTTGGTTTTAGTTTTATTTTATATAATTTTGAAATTACTAATTACTAAAATTTAATTTCAAAACTACATATTTTTTTTATTTTGGTTTTTGCGTGTAGAAATACAAATTTTTATTTTTGTTAATTAATCTATGTACCTTTTAATTGTTTTTCTTTAAATTTATTTTTTTCTTTTAATATATGTAAATAATAATTATAATAATACAATTCAATACTAAATGCAATTTTTAATAAATAAATTGTTTTATTGTTTTGCTTTTACGTTTTAAAACTTGTTTTTTAAATTTTATATATTTATTTCAGTTATTCAATATATATATATATGTATATAATATTATAATTTGCTTTTATTAATTGTTTTTTGTTTTGATTTTTGTTTTTTAAACTTTTTAAATATTTTTCAAACTTCAATTTAGTTGTTTTTTTTTTCATTCTTATATATATTCTTCTTTTTTTGCTACAAAAATAGTGCCTGCATATTATTGCAGTGTTGTTTATTTTTCTTTTATAATTTTTTAATTGTTTTCATTTTTCCCACATGAATTTTTTTCTTTTAAATTCCAGCAAACAATTTGTTATAAATTTGCATTAATATATATTTCAATTTCTCATATTAACCTTTATTGAAAATTTAGTCCACAAATCTGAAACAGGGAAATTTCTACATGAAATTGCAATATTTAAATATTTTCTCAAATCTTTCTAGATATTCTAGACTTACAGAACAAGAATGAATGTAACCCATTTTGATTTTTCTTCCTAGCTTGTTGGTTTTCGAGTAATTTCATTTTCCAGCGCGCAAAAATTCAAATAAACAAAGATGCGCGCGCATCCACAGTACAAAGTTTGCAATGTTTTAAATATTGAATATCTCGAGAACTATGACATATACGAAAAAATTACTTAATACCTTTTTTTAGGAAATTACTCAAGCTTTGTTTTTGTAGAAAGAACTTTTTTGATATCTCCTACGGTTAACCAGTTATTAGTAAAAAACTACTTTTTTCACCAAAAGGGGGGTTTTTTGGGGGGGTTGCTCAGCAGCCCCAGAACTGATTTTTGTGGTTTTTTCATCTATCATACCCCCACTAACAATAACTGAAAAAAAATTTCAGATACGAATTATTATGAAGTTTTGGTGGAGGTTTTTACTCTACCGACCGCAAAACGGGAAAATTTCCAGATAAAATTGCAAAATTTCAATTTCACCTCAAAGCTCTGTAGATTTTCTAGATTTACAGAACTTTGGGTAGCGCTCTCATACCTTTCACACATATACTATTCACATATATGAATATATGTAAAAGTGGTAGTAGTGCTCTCGTATATGAATGAGAACGTAAGAGTAAGAGTGAAGAGCAGCTGAGAGATCTTCATACATTTACTCCAAAGTACATCCAAAGTACAAAGTTTGCAATGTTTTAAATATTGAATATCTCGAGAACTATGACATATACGAAAAAATTACTTATTACCTTTTTTTTAGGAAATTACTCAAGCTTTGTTTTTGTAGAAAGAATTTTTTTGATATCTCCTACGGTTAACCAGTTATTAGTAAAAAACTACTTTTTTCACCAAAAGGGGGGTTTTTTGGGGGGGTTGCTCAGCAGCCCCAGAACTGATTTTTGTGGTTTTTTCATCTATCATACTCCCACTAACAATAACTGAAAAAAAATTTCAGATACGAATTATTATGAAGTTTTGGTGGAGGTTTTTACTCTACCGACCGCAAAACGGGAAAATTTCCAGATAAAATTGCAAAATTTCAATTTCACCTCAAAGCTCTGTAGATTTTCTAGATTTACAGAACTTTGTGGTAGCGCTCTCATACCTTTCACACATATACTATTCACATATATGAATATATGTAAAAGTGGTAGTAGTGCTCTCGTATATGAATGAGAACGTAAGAGTAAGAGTGAAGAGCAGCTGAGAGATCTTCATACATTTACTCCAAAGTACATCCAAAGTACAAAGTTTGCAATGTTTTAAATATTGAATATCTCGAAAACTATGACATATACGAAAAAATTACTCAACACATTTTTTTTAGGAAATTACTCAAGCTTTGTTTTTGTAGAAAGAATTTTTTTGATATCTCCTACGGGTAACTAGTTATTAGTAAAAATCTACTTTTTTCACCAAAAGGGGGGTTTTTTGGGGGGGTTGCTCTGCAGCCCCAGAACTGATTTTTGTGGTTTTTCCATCTATCATACCCCCTCTAATAATAACTGAAGAAAAATTTCAGATACGAATTATTATGAACTTTTGGTGGAGGTTTTTACTCTACCGACCGCAAAACGGGAAAATTTCCAGATAAATTTACAAAATTTCAATTTCACCTCAAAGCTCTGTAGATTTTCTAGATTTACAGAACTTTGGGTAGCGCTCTCATACCTTTCACACATATACTATTCACATATATGAATATATGTAAAAGTGGTAGTAGTGCTCTCGTATATGAATGAGAACGTAAGAGTAAGAGTGAAGAGCAGCTGAGAGATCTTCATACATTTACTCCAAAGTACATCCAAAGTACAAAGTTTGCAATGTTTTAAATATTGAATATCTCGAGAACTATGACATATACGAAAAAATTACTTAATAAATTTTTTTTAGGAAATTACTCAAGCTTTGTTTTTGTAGTAAGAATTTTTTTGATATCTCCTACGGTTAACCATTTATTAGAAAAAAACTACTTTTTTCACCAAAAGGGGGGTTTTTTGGGGGGGTTGCTCTGCAGCCCCAGAACTGATTTTTGTGGTTTTTCCATCTATCATACCCCCTCTAATAATAACTGAAAAAAAATTTCATATACGAATTATTATGAACTTTTGGTGGAGGTTTTTACTCTACCGACCGTAAAACGGGAAAATTTCCAGATAAAATTGCAAAATTTCAATTTCACCTCAAAGCTCTGTAGATTTTCTAGATTTACAGAACTTTGGGCAGCGCTCTCATACCTTTCACACATATACTATTCACATATATGAATATATGATAAAGTTGTAGTAGTGTTCTCGTATATGAATGAGAACGTAAGAGTAAGAGTGAAGAGCAGCTGAGAGATCTTCATACATTTACTCCAAAGTACATCCACAGTACAAAGTTTGCAATGTTTTAAATATTGAATATCTCGAGAACTATGACATATACGAAAAAATTACTTATTACCTTTTTTTTAGGAAATTACTCAAGCTTTGTTTTTGTAGTAAGAATTTTTTTGATATCTCCTACGGTTAACCAGTTATTAGTAAAAAACTACTTTTTTCACCAAAAGGGGGGTTTTTTGGGGGGGTTGCTCAGCAGCCCCAGAACTGATTTTTGTGGTTTTTCTATCTATCATACCCCCACTAACAATAACTGAAGAAAAATTTCAGATACGAATTATTATGAAGTTTTGGTGGAGGTTTTTACTCTACCGACCGTAAAACGGGAAAATTTCCAGATAAAATGACAAAATTTCAATTTCACCTCAAAGCTCTGTAGATTTTCTAGATTTACAGAACTTTGGGCGCACACGTATACTACTCACATATATGAGTATGAGTGTTCACGTATATAAATGAGATCGTAAGAGAGAAGAGCAGCTGAGAGTTTCTTCACACATTTACTGAGTGAGCTTTCTTAATTTGTACGAAAATATTGAATTTACTCTCACATATACATATATAAATGTGAGAGCTTAAGTTTGGGAGAGCAAGTTGTCATCATCTGAGCATCTGAGAGTTCCTTCGCACATTAACAGAGCTTTCTTTGTTTTACAGAACATTGGTATAATTTCTACAAAAGCTGTCTGCTCTCGCAAATTTTGTATCACACATATATATAAATAGTGTGAGAGCGTATGCATGTGGAAGTCTACGTTTGGAGAGAGAGAGAGAGAGAGAGCAATTGTTAATTAAAGAAAACACGTTTGGTCGAAAGAGAATCATAAGTTCTTCTTCGAAATAATTATATTCTAACCTTTATTAGCAATAACAGAAGATCCTAAGTTTTTATAATTGTTTCGCATAAAAGTTCGTTGAAATCAGATATTCTTTCGTGAGGCATAAAATATTGTGTTGACAGCTCTATAATTTTTCGGGTTAATCACCAAAAACCATAGATGGTTGAAACAATTTTGAGACTAACAAAAAAACAAAGTAATTAAAACTATTTAGAGCTGGGGACTGAACACTATTTTTCTTGAAGCTGTGACTATAAATGGAAATATATATGAATTATTTATGCACTAAAGGTTTGTTCCTAACTTTTTCACTATGTTTACTATGGGATATTTGCGACTCCCGGAATTCATATGAAATTGCTTGATGGAATTTTCTTTTTCGCATATTTATAGGTATATTCATGCTGATTTTTTGTAGATAATTGAACTTAAAAAATAGGTGTGTGTTAATTGAAACTTACTTTATGTCAACTAAAATTTATTATTGCATGTTCATGAATTCACAAAAATTTATGTATGTATGTAGGTAAGTAGAATTTATTTAACGTATGTATGTATATATCATTCATTTCGTCCATCGCTGTTACACTTTTAAAGCTTTTCAATTCTATATAAATATTGGTATTTTTGTTTTGTTTTTGTTTTTCTTGTATTTTTCTTTCATTTGTTTTTTTTTTTTTTTTGATTTTGTAATACAAGAATGTAGTATACAAGATTTTGTAGTATAAGAATGCATTACTTATATTGCCAATAAATATTTTTGTTTTTTTTTTTCCAGTTTATTCTGCTATATAATATCTTCTGTTCAAAAAAAACAACGTATTCAACTACCATTAGTTATATGCATATGAGATTTTTCTGTCAAACATGATTTCTTTCTTTTTTTTAATAGGTATTTTTGTCTATAATTGATTTCTACAAAAAATAAATATTTAAATTTTTGTTAGTTATTAGATTTTTGTTGGTTTTTCTTTTTTTACTTTGCTGCATGATGAGGTAAAATTTCTTTTAGAATATGCGAATTATTTTTTTCATTCATTTTCATATAACTTTCTTTAATTATGTTTTAATTCATTGGGTGAATGTTCGTTTTTTGTTTTTGTATTTTATTTATTTTTTTTTTTTTTTTTTTGTGTGTTGTAAATATAATACTTTGTTTTCTTTATTTGTCTAATTTTTCTGGGAAAATAATATTCATTAGTGGGTATATATGTATGTATGTATATTTTTATGTATGTATGTTTATTCTTTTTCGGTTTTAGTTTTTTTCGTTTTTTTTTTTTTTTTGGTATGCGTTGATATGTGAGCCCTATAAACAACCTGCAAGGATTTGATGCCTAAAATTATGCTATTTAATATTTGAAAAATAAAATAATTTGTTGCTTTATTTCGATTGACGAATGTTTTGCTTTTAGTTATTTATTAACACTAAGTTTTTTTTAATTTGTAATGAAATAATTTTGGTATTAGTGCTGTGTAAATTTTTTTCCAAGGAAAACCAAGACAATTTGTAGTGAGCACAGTCAGGTAGAGTAAATAATTATGTGAATTTTCAACTCAATCAGGCAGGAACTGTAGGAGAGAGGTTTGCATTACAGAGAGCATGTGAAGCAAAATTCGCTTTAGGTAGACAATTTTGAAAAGCACATTGAACTTATTCTTCTAGTATTTTAGCAATCGATTTTTCTGTATTAATTTCCTTAATTTATTATTATTATTAATTTTTTTTTTAACAGTTCTGCCTAGGTTTACAATGAGCTGTTGTTCCATAATTGTAGTAGTACTCTATATTTCAACCATTAATTCTTTTCTTTTCTTTTACTATTCCCAATTGCCTTAGTTCCCTTCGTCTGTTTATTTTTCCTTGTTATATATTTATAGTGAATTTATTTATTTATATTTTATATTCTTTGTTAAATTCTCAACATTTTTATATAATTTATTTATTACAAATTTATTCAAAAAATTTAGAAAAATTAATTATATTTTTCTTTTTTAATAAAAACTTTTCAAAAAAAAAATCATATAGTAATAAAAACTTTTTCTTTTTTTTTGTTTTATTATTTAATTATTTTTTAATCAGTCTATATAATTTTTTAAATATAAATTAAAAGAAAAATTGAAAGAATCGAAAAACCATAAAAAAGAATTTTAGTATTTTTATCGAACCGGGTGTTTATAATTATATATGTAAATATGTATAAAATATAAGGTGCCAGTGCATAATTTCAGCTCAATCCCTATTTCGTGAAGAGTGAAAATTTTCTACTCTCTGCCTTAAATTGACCAATCACAGTCGTTCACCACCATTAAAAGAGAGTAAAATTGCGAAGCTTCATTTGTCATTTGGACCTAACAGAAGGAATTGCACGAAGCAATAATGAAAGCAGTATAAACATTGTGGGTTTAATAAAAAAATTCTAGGTTAGATAATGGAAGTTCTGGAACTGGAATCTTTCGTTAGAACTTTTCTATATTAAGCTTGATACTTTTTCTCCCTATATATGCTCCCATTAACTTTTAAGAAATATATAACTGCCACAGTACAGGCCCAGGGTTGAATATCAGCATCCAACCATTGGCATAAGCTTGAAATTAGAATGCCAAATTACCCAAGAATTAGTAAAAAGAATATTACTGACTATTGGATTTGCAACACAGGAATGTGGTACTGGAATGACAATCCCATTTTGTTGTTCTGCTATTGGAACAGCATCAGCATGTAAGTGTTGTTGGCTGATACTGTCATGCCTGTACTGTTCGGTAAAGTACTGAAAATTGGGTAGAAATAGTAAATGGAAGACCAGGATTTAATTTAAATAAAATACTGAAGAAGAATGCACTTGAACTTCAACTTTTCCTACCAAAACCAAAAAAGGAGCCCAATATCTAACATTTGCACCTTATATAGTTTTATAATATTATTTGGTTTCTTGTTTTTCTTTTTAAAATTAATTTTGTGTAGTTTTTACTTCATTAAATTTATGTGCTATTTATATATTTAATTTTAGTTAGTTAGTTCTATTTACAGTAACAGTGAGCAATTTTGAAAACAATTTTCGTGTATATTTTTAGTTTTTTCTTACTGTAAAAAGTTTAAAAATATTATTAATAATTCCAGAAAAATTTTGTGTATGGTGTGAGTGTGTGTGTGTGTGGTTAACCCTTTACTGTTCAAATGCCATATAGTTAAAATTTAGAGAAATTTTTTAAATTTAAAAAATAAAATTGCACGAACTTTTAATATTTATACATAACTATTAATATTTGTATTTTAAAATCTAAACATTTTGGGTGGTGTGGAATTTCATTAGTGAGAGCATTAAGTGTTGTTTGACTTTGACATTGTAAAGGGTTAATAATTTTGGTTTTGTTCTGTTTTATTAAGAATTTTGCTTATGTGGTTATAAGATTTTTTTTTTTTTTGTTTTTGTTCTTTTGTATTTATTTAAATATTACATTTTTAACACATTCCTCTTGACGAGTTTACAATATTGAATTTGTTTTTCATTTTGCAAATTTTTAGTATAGATTTTCTTATTTATTATTATTTATATTTTTGCAGTTACTTTGTAAAACAATTTATGTGTTTTGTTTGATAAATTTATTTACTTTTTGTGTTGTATTTGTAGTTTATTTTTATTTTTTTTGTTCAGTTGAACTTTGATCGTTTTTGTTCTGTTTTTAATATAAATCTTTTATATTGGTTTATTTCAAATAAAAATATATTATTTATTGAATTGGAGAAATTTATTATTGGCATGCATTAGTAGAGCCCCTACTTACGTAGTAAGTGACATGTGATGTAGAACAAGAAAGAGAGCGCGAGAGAGAAAGAGATTGAGCGAATAAGTTTTCAAGAGGCAGATTGTAGTAGTATGCCATACGGTATTTATCATAGCAGAATTATAATGAGTGATAGATAGCAGCGTCAACTCTCTTTTCCTATTTTTTCTTTTGAAGTGAAACTTCTTTAGAATAGAAAAATTCAACCGAAACGAGCTTTCATTACACTCAGACGAAACTAATAAGAAACGAAGTTATGCTGTTGTTAGTGCTTAGCAAACGAGCTCATATGGAGATCGGCTACATACAATGAAGCAGAGAGTCGACTTCTCGTAATTTTATTTCAAGTGTTTTAGTGAGATTCGGCTCTGTTATATATGTCTCTGCTTGATTGCATATAGCTGAAGTTTCCTCTCTTGTATTATATATATATGTATTACGTCGTGTTTGTGCCGATAAGAGAGTATCAACAGAAGAAAAACAACAACAAAATACAGAGAAGAAGACTGCAAAAGCTTCAACTAATAAATAAAAAAAAAACAACAAAGTTTCTCTTTTACTGTTAGTAATTTTTTTTTGTTTTGTCTGTTCCCCATGCATTTGTTGTTGTATTTCTGATATTTCTGGAACTGTATAGCAACAAAGCAGCAAAGTTTTTATTGTTTTGTTGTAATGCTGCTACCATTTGGTATAATTCTGCTATGGTATTCATTACAATTTTCCTTAGAGAGAGAAAGAGAAACACAATCATTGCAGCTTTTCTCTAGTTTTACAGTTTTTGAGCAAGTATTGTAGATAATAGAACAGCCATTTAAACAATTTCAATTATATTCTTTACTTTACGCTCTGTCTCTCCTACATGTAAAGCATATAGGCAGCCCTTATTTTTCTTTATAGTAAATAGGATATAAAAGGAAAAAGGTTTAATTCATTTCGATTTGATATTTTTGTTTCTATTATTACTAATAAAAACTGAAAATTTTGTTTGCAATTATTTTAGAAAATGAATAGCATATTTTTTTAATTTTTAATTTTAAGCTTAACATTTTTATATATATTTTTTTCCTTTAGAAAAAAATATAATAAATTATGTTTTAGTTTTAACAATATTTTTTCCTCTGTTTTTGATTTAAAATATTTATTATTTTTTATTTGCTTCTTTTTTTTTAAATTTAGCACAAATATATTACAATTTAAGTTTAAATATATATTTAAATATAGTTTTAAATTTTTTAACAAATATTTCTCTTGTTTTTAATTTATGCTCTATTTTGAAATAATTTTTTTGCATTGCATTTGTATGTAAAATGTCTAAAACGCAACTACAGTAAACAGAAAAAAAAAATTACATAAAACTTTTAACAAAAAGTTAAACAAATTAATAAAGTTTTATATGCCATTAGTTTTTTGCTAAAAGTTTTATTTTTTTTCTTGCGCATAAATATAAATATTATTTTCTATTAATTTTTATTATTAAATATTATTTTCTATTAATTTTTATTATTAAATTTTTTTTTTTTTTCATTTCATTTAAAAACAATTAACTTTTTTTCACAAAATACAAATACATACGCACTAACTTCTTCTTCTATTTTTTTTTTTTTTTTTTTTTGTAATTTTAGATTTTTTGTTTTGTTCCTGTAAATACAATACATATTTTTTGTTCAGCTACTAAATTTATTTTATTTTATATCTCTTAAACCATTTTCTTTTTTTTTTTTTTGTTTTAAATATATTCTTTTAGAATAACAAAAATTACAACTACATACGTTTACACGTAAAAAAGGCATTCTACTACGTTTTTATCCTGCACCGATATATATTGATATATATACATATATACATATATTCTATATACATATATATATATATATTTATGTGTATAACAATTATGTTTTTGTATGTATAACACATTATGTTATGTAAAGGAAGGATTTTTGCTAATGCGCAAATAAATAGAAAATTCAATAAAATAAATGCTACTGTATAATAATACTATTATTATTAATTTTGGCAGGGATCCGGAAAAGATGGAGGTTTTTAAAAGGCGTTTACTTTGTTGCCTTTGATACGCACATAGAGAAAGTCAGCATACTGCCCTAAAAAGATACTCAAAATTGAGTATAGTTTATTCATAAAGCATTGGGGAGAGAGCAAGAGAGTGAGAGAGTTAGAATATCACACGACATGTTCTCAATTTGAAATTGTTGTTGCTGCTTTTTTTAAGTTTAGAGTACAATAATAGCAAAGCTTTTCCATACTCTCGCTCTCTCTCTCTCTCTGCAGAAAAAATATCAACTCAGTTACAACACATTATACAGAAAACGTTATATGACCAATACAGACTTACATTTTGTATGTGAAAGAGAGAATTTTGACAGATAAACAACGCTAACACTCCAATTTAAGTATGACTCTGAGAAAAAATTTCATAACCTTTTGAAATAAAATTAAAAAAAAAACTTTGACAGCTTAGAGTATCGCTTGCGTTTCTTCGTGTAGTCCGCTTGAGTTTTAAACAACAACTCGCCAGCGTTTAAAATTGTAAAATTTCTGATACTGTACTTCGGATCCCCGCCTACAACTAAATATTACTACTTCATTCATCAAGTATTAGGTACGCGCTATTGTCTAAAATTAAATATACTAAACAAGTCAATTGCTCCCAAAAATAAACTAATTATTAACTAATACGGTTACCTAAAATCATAAAACTACAACTGACTTAGGCGCTACTTTGTTTGTTTGCTTGTTACTCTGCTGAATACAAAATAAATAGTTACATACACAACATACAACAAGTTAAAAATACAAAATACAATACTTAAAAGTAAAGCTATTACCAAAAAAGTATCTTAGTAACTACAATTTTGTAAATTTTTTCTAAAAAATTGAGCCAATTATTAAAATTATTATTATTAGTTATTATTTTTCTGAACCTTTTTTTTCGTAGATTGCTATACACAAATTTTCAAATTGATTTTGTTTGTTTTGTTTTCTGAATAGCAAAAGTATTCTAAAATAACTAAATTGGCAGATATTCGAACATGCTGTGGCCTATAAATATTTATTATAAATATACCACAATGAAAATAAATTATTTAAAAATATAATCAAAAAAATAAAATAAAAATAAAAACTACAAAATTGAAAATAGAAACTATAAGAAATGTGAACATTTTTAGGTTTTAGGTTCCACTTTAACCATTATTGAAATATCTTAAAAAATTACCCAAACACATATTTTTGTTGTTTTTGTCTTTTTAAAAACCACCCCACTATAAGCTTAGATATTAACAGTTACTTGTTTGTTTTGTTTTTGTGTGTCTATAAAAAATTTAAAAAATCCCGAAATTTCCCGAATAAAATTTAAATTGAATTAGACAATATCAACAATGTCAATGCCTCCCCATTGCCTCCCCATTCCCCCATTCACAACACTTATACATGCTTAACTATTTTATGATACCCGACACCCCCTAACTGTGTTATTTGTCTAACAGCACTCCTCACACGGTAGTTTCTTCTTAACCCCTGCACCTCCCTTTCGCCGCTCATCATTCACTTTAACCCCCACCGTAGTCGCCATCATCGTCGTCGGCCCCGCCTTTGCCGCCGCATCTGCCTCTGCCTCCTCTGCCTCCCGCGCCCGCATCATCATCGCCTGCTGTTCAGCTTTCTCTTTGACTGCTTGACATTGTGCACAATGTTTTTCCAGAAACTTCATGGACAAAAACTTCATGGACAAGTGGAACGTATACCGGTGCCGGGTACAACGCCTTTACATCTTATATTCCACAATTTTATTCGGATTCAGAAATTGCTCACGCTGCGCTGCATCCAAATGTGCAACGGTACGACTCAGCGATGACGACTGATGGCTCTTTAGTTTATTATTGTTTTCCTGCTGATAGAATCCGCCCGCACTAAGTACGCCAATATTAACGCCCGCCACCACTGGTTGCTGCTGATAACCGGAATACTGTGGATGATATTGCGGTGAGGTGTGCGAGGGCGTGCCAGCATGATGTTGCGATGGTGGCTGCTGTAGCTGATCTCGTTGCTGCTGCTGCTGCTGCTGTTGTGGCGGTAGCATTGTGGTAGTAGCCGATGGTGGTGGTGGCGGTGGTACCGCTTGCACTGCCATCATATGGGGATGGTGTGAATGATGCGGCTGCTCCGCATGCAATATTGGATATTGTTGTTGGTGTGCATAATCCTGTGCACTACCGCCGGCGCCCATCCTCGAACCGGAATCATCGTTGAGTCCTTCACCCATTTCGCCATCACGATTATGTGATCCTCGTATGCAGAGTTTTGTGAAAAGCCAAACGCGTGCACGATAAAGAAGATAACAGCAAAAGTGTACAACAAATACAAAGATTATCGCACAAGCAGTGACAATGATCGCTTTGCCCGGTTTAGTCCAGTCCATCATGGGATAAATAGCGGTTTGATTTTTTCTGAGAGAGAGAGAGAGAGAAAGTGTAAAAGTGTGAGATTATTCTGCTTAACAATAGACTCCTTACCTGTCTGTACCACCTGCTAAAAAGTATATGCCCGTAAATATTGCATAGGCTAGTCCAATTCCGGTAGTAAAATAGGCATGGCTAAGTTTAATCGGATGACCAACAATTGCCAAATCGATGAGCATAATCACCGAATTGAAAACATGCACCATAATGTTCAGCGTATCGATTTTGTGGATATC
The DNA here is from genome assembly GCA_963691655.1 of Toxonevra muliebris. Lineage (NCBI taxonomy): Eukaryota > Metazoa > Arthropoda > Insecta > Diptera > Pallopteridae > Toxonevra > Toxonevra muliebris. The sequence goes on along the minus strand of OY829329.1, from coordinate 7,013,653 downwards.
TGAAAATATGGGGAGAAAAGAAAAGAGACAAGAAAGAAGAAAACATTTTAACTCCAGTTTTTTTTTTTTTTTGGAGACAAGTACAAGTTCATATCTCACATTTGGGGTCACTATTTAGAATCTAATCGCATTGATGATCTTGTCTCCAGTATGTGATTCTCATGATGGTTCAGTCTACTTCAATTTAACTACCTCAAACCGTTGGAGGGAAGTAAAATAATTAACTTCTAATATCAGGATCTTGGGCTTGAATCGACTGTTCGAGATCTGATCTAGTCAACACATAGCCTAACTCAACTAGTTTGGGATATAGAGCATCATGAATAAACTCGAGGTGGTGATGTAATATGTGGATATTACAAAGCACTTATATAAATCCGATTGATGTGGTATGTTAGTAAGCTCGACTAAATGATTTGCGTCGGTTCAAGGAAGCATCCATGTTATTAGTTTCAAGCGAGCCAATCGATTATGCTTTCAAGGTTAAATAAAAGCTTTCTTCCTGGGGACGTCTTAATAAATTATCCATAACAAGATCAGCTCTAATGCAATCGATGGCCTCATTGGTTCAAGAGCTGGTAGAGTAGAATATGAGTATCGCAATCCCATAGATTTGTGCTCCATATTAGGCGCTATTGTTTTTCTTTATGTGTTCGGGTGCTGCATGGTTTGGATTTGTTTAAGAGAATTTTGAATGCAGGAATCAATACAGTTGTGGTTTATGTTAGGTTAGGTTAGGTTAGGTTAGGTTAGGTTAGGTTAGGTAAGGTAAGGTAAGGTAAGGTAAGGTAAGGTAAGGTAAGGTAAGGTAAGGTAAGGTAAGGTAAGGTAAGGTAAGGTAAGGTAAGGTAAGGTAAGGTAAGGTAAGGTAAGGTAAGGTAAGGTAAGGTAAGGTAAGGTAAGGTAAGGTAAGGTAAGGTAAGGTAAGGTAAGGTAAGGTAAGGTAAGGTAAGGTAAGGTAAGGTAAGGTAAGGTAAGGTAAGGTAAGGTAAGGTAAGGTAAGGTAAGGTAAGGTAAGGTAAGGTAAGGTAAGGTAAGGTAAGGTAAGGTAAGGTAAGGTAAGGTAAGGTAAGGTAAGGTAAGGTAAGGCAAGGCAAGGTAAGGTAAGGTAAGGTAAGGTAAGGTAAGGTAAGGTAAGGTAAGGTAAGGTAAGGTAAGGTAAGGTAAGGTAAGGTAAGGTAAGGTAAGGTAAGGTAAGGTAAGGTAAGGTAAGGTAAGGTAAGGTAAGGTAAGGTAAGGTAAGGTAAGGTAAGGTAAGGTAAGGTAAGGTAAGGTAAGGTAAGGTAAGGTAAGGCAAGGCAAGGTAAGGTAAGGTAAGGCAAGGTAAGGTAAGGTAAGGTAAGGTAAGGTAAGGCAAGGCAAGGTAAGGTAAGGTAAGGTAAGGTAAGGTAAGGTAAGGTAAGGTAAGGTAAGGTAAGGTAAGGTAAGGTAAGGTAAGGTAAGGTAAGGTAAGGTAAGGTAAGGTAAGGTAAGGTAAGGTAAGGTAAGGTAAGGTAAGGTAAGGTAAGGTAAGGTAAGGTAAGGTAAGGTAAGGTAAGGTAAGGTAAGGTAAGGTAAGGTAAGGTAAGGTAAGGTAAGGTAAGGTAAGGTAAGGTAAGGTAAGGTAAGGTAAGGTAAGGTAAGGCAAGGTAAGGTAAGGTAAGGTAAGGCAAGGTAAGGTAAGGTAAGGTGAGGTAAGGTAAGGTAAGGTAAGGTAAGGTTAGGTTAGGCTAGGTTAGGTTAGCTTAATGACTCATTTACTTAGACCATACGAGTTCTTTGTGATACCACAGCATGACACGGAACTTCAACTCCTAATTACTCATGAAACCATTTTGAAACCCTAATAAAACGAACTAAAAACGTATTTGCCTAAAAAGCCCACTCCGCATTTAGCTAGAGCTGAGAAACTACAGAATAATTGTCCCTAGATGTGTCAGCGTTCAGTTGGCCCACTGATTTTTAATCCGCAAACAGTTCGTGGTATAATTTTTATTCACTCACCTGGATTATGTACCAACAGCCAATAGCACATGGTAACTATAAACGAGTACACAGTGGCGCAAGTGTACAGCACCCAATAAATATGATGCAGTCGACTTTTCTTCGCCTGACGCACAATTTCAAAGTCCTCCCGTTCCACCATCATACCCTGCGTCACTATCCACGCTGCCAGCCATGCTTGTATAGTGCAAAATAGAAGACCCCAATGTGTTAAATATATCCACCATTTGGCATAATGATTTTCGAAATGTTCATCGGTGCGTCCAATGTCGAGCAGCGAACAGACCAGCGCCGCCAGACAAGTAATGGCGGTGATCCAACGATAGAAAAGATAAACAATTCGTACCTGCGTATTGCGTTGCCACTGAAAGTAAGTAAAGGAGAAATTCAATTTCTTATAAATTCTTTTTTCATTATTCTCACTACTCACCTGACACAAATAGAAATTATGCCGATGCACATGTTCCGGCGTAAATTCGGGAAAGCAACTATTCCACAATTTGCTAACCATCATTCTTTTATTGCTGACGCACGTCGTCGTGTCGTCTTCAATGTTGTTGAACTCCTCGCAACTGTCGTCGTGCTGTGGCAAATGTGCCTGTTGTTGCTGTTGTGGTGGCGTCTTGTCGCTGTATGTAGGAACGTCGGAGGAGGAGGAGTGGCGGTGGTGATGCTGTTGCTGGTGTTGCTGTTGGCGCTGTTCGTATTGTTGTTGCTGGTGTTGGCGGTGATTTTGGTAAAAGTCTGGTGTTGTTGCACGCTGTGAACTGCTGCTGCTGCGATGATGCTGCTGCTGCTGCTGCTGTTGTTGGTGTTGGTGTTGGTGCTTTTGATGCTGTTGTTGTTGGTGCTGCTGGTGCTGCTGCGATATTGGTGAATCACTTCTTGAGACGATCGCAACGGCGGCGCCACTAGAAGAAAGTTTCCTAGCTTTTGGTGATGGAGAATTTCGCACTGGCGAGTTTCGTACTGGCGAATTTCGCACCGGTGAATTGCGAGCCGGGGAATTTCGTATCGAGTCTCGTTCACTGGTTGCGCCCAGTAAATATTCCGATGCTGTACCAATGCCGCTTTCACGTCTCTGCTTCTTATAGACGTATGCGGCGCCGTCGTAATCGTATCTGGTCGAACCACCACCACCACCTGAGGAGGCTGCCGATGTTGCTAGTAGCGGTCCGGTGTGTGCTGCTGCCGGCGAGATCCGTCCGAAATTTATAATCGATCCTGCTGTATAGCCGCTCGCACCGATTGGTTGATAAAAGCGATAATTTCGTCCGATGGGCGTTAGTCCGCCTATTCCGCTGCTGCCGATAAAATTGCTGTATGCACTGTTTGGATTGTAGCTGTAGAGGCTGCTGTGGTTGCTGTGGTTGCTGTTGTTGCTGCTGTGGTGATGATGTGTGGGTGTGGAGCGTGATGAAGAGATATGATGATATTGTTGCTGCTGTTGTGGTTGTTGTTGTAGTTGCTGATACTGTTGTTGATATTGTTGCTGTTGATACTGCTGCGGTATGGGGCCACTAATTGGCTCTGGACGAAAATAAAGCTGCGCGTAATCCAATGTGATGGTGTGTTTGTGTGTGTATGAATGTATTATGTAGGAGTGGAGAAGGCGTGGCGGCTAGGTATGTATGTAGTATTGTTTGTAATTGCAGGTAGACAATTTTGTACGGAGAGTTTATTGGCTGTAATGAGTGAGAGAAGAAGAGAAACGAATTAAAATACGAAATTACTTTTCATGTTATAACGATGAATTTTAAATTAATATTTGAAAAATTAAGAAATTCATTTTCTTCAACTTTTCACAATCTTTGATTTGCTTTCATTGGCTTCTATCAAGTCTAAAGTTGATTTGCTTTTTTACTTCATGCGCAATGATCATCTGGAGTATTTCAAGTTTTCAAACAAAATTTTATGAACAATTTTAGTTTAGTTTATGGTCTATACCGTTTAGGAGTTGAACCCGAGGTAGCTGGGTTTTCAAGTCTAACAGTCCAGCACTAGGCCATCGATGGTCTATATTATCTTTGAATAAACTAAAGAGGTGAAAAAGTGGAGGAATCAAATTTTGCCCATTGTCCGTCTTACTCTCTTCCAAAAAAAGCCTTGTCAGTGACATGATTTAAATAATAATAAATTCTCCTTTTTCATTTTTCTTTATCTAAAAGTTTCTAGCATTTTCTTTGCTGCTTTAATGCACTCAAAACTCTTGCAACATCATCAAAATCTTTTTTTCATTTTTAATTTCGTTAAATGTTTCCTTAAAATAGCAAAAAACAAAAAAAAAATATTCGCTTTCTATTCTATTCTATGCTGTCTTTTCTTACTTTCATGGCGACTCTGTCATATTTACTTGTCAACTACTTAACATGCAACCTTGCATCATTAGAAAATGCATTCTTTGTTTTTCATTTCATGTTTTTTTGATGTTTGTATGCTTGCTTTGTTTGTGTGTGTGTGTGTGTCTGTGCATTTTCCCACTTGAGCAGAGTAAAAAGCAAAGCTTAAAAAATGCAGAAACAAAAAGAAAAAGAAAAAAAAAGAAACAACCAAAACAGTTGAGTAAGCATCCTTCAACAATATTAACGAAGGATTTTTCCCGTCTGATTTGAGTATGAATGAAGGAAATTTATTTCTTTTTTGCATTTTCGTGCGGCATTTACTTTTTTCTGTTTTCTGCTTTTTTATATATATTATTTCAATTGTTAGATATGTATGGAGTTATGATGTGCTTGACTAAGCTGTCTATTTGCCTGGGAAATGTAAAGAAAATTGTTAATTTGGAGAAATAAAAATCTATTTTTGAAAGCAGGAAATAATGGGGAAATATTTTAAAATAATATTTCTTTTTTTTTTTAATTTTAAAAATACATTTTTAATACAATGAAAATTATTTTCATTTCAGCTGGATATTAGTGAGAAAATAATTACTCTTTATAGTTGAATTTTGAACATGCTCCTAAAAATATGCTATACAAAAATACATAACGTAAGCCAATGCATTTAGGCTCATATTGCAAATTAATTATTAACAGAAGCCTAAAATTATGCTATGCTATTATTAAGTTTACTGCGTAATGTGTCAAATTCTGAGCAAGCCCATTTCTGGTGATGGCCTAGCTTTCAAAAAAAAGTGAGATCATAATTATAAGGCCTGCGAAAATTCAAAGGACATTGATGAGTAGGTAAAACTATGAAATTACTGTTAAATTATCATCACACAAACGCATAAAATGTTCATCATTTATTATTGAAATAAATCAATATTTAAATAAATGTCTCTCTTTTTGAATGAAGGTCGCATATGCAAAACTAATCCTTATTAAATATGACCATAAACTAAAATTAAATTTCCATCATAAGCAATAAAAATCAATTATAATAAACTTGAGTGCTCAATTGTAAATATGAGCACATAAAATTTAATTACATTGAAAATATAAAATAATCTCTATAGGACAATTTTACACTTAATTAATTAGTGAAAAAAAAACAAAAATAATACGAAACAAATAAGAAAATCGTAAATCCCTAAATACCAATGCCACTTACAGTTCTAAACATTACCTGTTCTTCTTTTCTTTTTTTTTTTTTGCAGCTAAATAAATAATTTTCCACCTTGTAAAATTGATTCAGATTCATATTACTCGTTATATTTCAAAGCCAAAGTCATTCACTCATTCTTTTCTCCTTTGTCTCTCTCTTTCTCTATTTCACTCTCTCTTCGCATTCCATTGAATTCAAACAATAAATTCACAATTTAAAATTGATAAATCATTTGAGGTAAAATATCGACAGCAAGCAATAATAATAAGAACAACAGCAACAACAACGGCAAAAAAGACAACAACGACAACATCATCAGATACAACAATAATAACAAGGACACGTGAAAGTGGTAGTTGTGGTAGCAGTAGTTACAGTAAAAGCATCACACAAACCTCACATCATCAGTAAATGTATCACATTTTGGCATTCACATTCACATACTTGCACAGAAGTTAGGAATTTTGTTATTTGAAAAGATAATAATTGCAAAATTTATAATTGAACACATACGTACGGAGAAATATAAACAACTACGTGGCATATAAATTCATAAGGACATATGACGCGTACACAGGTGCATGCCCAGCGGAGAAAGGAATGGTTAGGAGAGTTTCGTGTAAGTCACTTAGTCTAAGTGACAAAGAATGCGAATACTACAAAAAAAATTGCAAGCTGTTATGGAGAGTCAGATTAAGGCGATTGGATAGTGATGTATTGAGTATGAATAATATCCAATTTAATGAAAAACTAACATGAAACTAACATCTAGATAGGGCCCTAGATACAGCTAGGAAAGCCATTTGGACCAGCAAAAGTCTAGTAGGCAAGAACTGGGGACTCAGTCCTAAGCTCTCAATCTGGCTATATACAGCCATAGCCAGACCAATAATCACCTATGCTGCACCAATATGGTAGAGTAAGGCAAAACAAAAAACAGCGCGGGCCAAGCTCAACAAACTTCAAAGACTAGCTAGCGTCTGTATCACAGGAGCAATGCGAACAACGCCTTCCTCGGCATTGAATACATTGTTAAACCTACCATCGCCACACTTATTCTTAAAGAAAGAAGCTCTACAGTTCACCTGTAAGCTCATCTCGGAATCAGAAGGAACGGCGTGTAAAACTATTCATCCGGATCTAATCCAAGAAATTAACCTGGTTGAAAGCTTTAGTATTCTTTCTACCGATAAATGTCTTCCGCGTTAAAACTTCTACCACAACTTTAATGTCACATTCCCTGATAGAAATAACTGGGAACAGGTCAGCCAAAGTTTACAGGGGACTATCATGTATGGTATACAGATGGCTCCAAGACAAACGAAGGAGTTGGGGCAGGAGTGTACGGAGTTAGACCAAAAAAATATATTTATGCCGGTATGGGCACAGGTAACTCAGTTTTCCAAGCCGAGGTGCATGCCATCGAGCTCTGCCTAAGGGAGTATGAAAACAGATCTGTACACAGCAAGAACATTTACATACACTCTGACAGCAAAGCGGCTCTTCTTGCACTAACTGCATATAAAATTACCTCCAAACTAGTTTGGGACTGCCTACAGCTCCTAATCTGTCTAGCTTCTCATAACAGAATACAACTCATTTGGGTGCCAGGGCATAGAGGACATGTAGGCAATGAAATGGCGGACGAACTTGCAAGGAAAGGATCATCCAGTGAATTCACTGGACCACGACCATTCTGCGGTCTTCCATGGAGTTCCGTTAAAATCAGTTTAAAAAATTTGCTGGACAGTAACTCACTACAATACTGGAGGGAAACCCCCGGTAACAGACAAGCTAAATCATTCATGCCAAAGATCTGTCAACGCAGAACTAAACAACTGCTTAATTTAGGCAGAAACCAAATTCTAATTGCCACAGGGTTCTATACAGGGCATTGTAGGGTCAAAAAACACATATCGAACTTGGGTCTAGCACAAGACGATACGTGCTGAATATGTAACGAGGAGGAAGAAACAGCAGAACATATTTTATGCCAATGTGAAGGTCTAATGAGGACCCGACTTCGTTACTTGGGAAACTCTATCCTACAACCGCAAGACATTGCGGATTGTTCTCCTAAAGAGATATTAAATTTCCTCAAAGGAAATAAACTCATAGGAGAACTATAAACACAATAAATCTTTGAGGTATATCACAATTGGCCCTAGATGGCCGCAGTGATCTGGGAAATTATTGCCCACCTCTGTATTAATCTAATCTAATCTAATCTAATCTAATCTAATCTAATCTAATCTAATCTAATCTAATCTAATCTAATCTAATCTAATCTAATCTAATCTAATCTAATCTAATCTAATCTAATCTAATCTAATCTAATCTAATCTAATCTAATCTAATCTAATCTAATCTAATCTAATCTAATCTAATCTAATCTAATCTAATCTAATCTAATCTAATCTAATCTAATCTAATCTAATCTAATCTAATCTAATCTAATCTAATCTAATCTAATCTAATCTAATCTAATCTAATCTAATCTAATCTAATCTAGTCTAATCTAATCTAATCTAATCTAATCTAATCTAATCTAATCTAATCTAATCAAATCTAATCTAATCTAATCTAATCTAATCTAATCTAATCTAATCTAATCTAATCTAATCTAATCTAATCTAATCTAATCTAATCTAATCTAGTCTAATCTAATCTAATCTAATCTAATCTAATCTAATCTAATCTAATCTAATCTAATCTAATCTAATCTAATCTAATCTAATCTAATCTAATCTAATCTAATCTAATCAAATCAAATCTAATCTAATCTAATCTAATCTAATCTAATCTAATCTAATCTAATCTAATCTAATCTAATCTAATCTAATCTAATCTAGTCTAATCTAATCTAATCTAATCTAATCTAATCTAATCTAATCTAATCTAATCTAATCTAATCTAATCTAATCTAATCTAATCTAATCTAATCTAATCTAATCTAATCTAATCTAATCTAATCTAATCTAATCTAATCTAATCTAATCTAATCTAATCTAATCTAATCTAATCTAGTCTAATTTAATCTAATCTAATCTAATCTAATCTAATCTAATCTAATCTAATCTAATCTAATCTAATCTAATCTAATCTAATCTAATCTAATCTAATCTAATCTAATCTAATCTAATCTAATCTAATCTAATCTAATCTAATCTAATCTAATCTAATCTAATCTAATCTAATCTAATCTAATCTAATCTAATCTAATCTAATCTAATCTAATCTAATCTAATCTAATCTAATCTAATCTAATCTAATCTAATCTAATCTAATCTAATCTAATCTAATCTAATCTAATCTAATCTAATCTAATCTAATCTAATCTAATCTAGTCTAATCTAATCTAATCTAATCTAATCTAATCTAATCTAATCTAATCTAATCTAGTCTAATCTAATCTAATCTAATCTAATCTAATCTAATCTAATCTAATCTTATATCCATACTCCTCCTTTACCTGAGCTTCTAAGGTTCATCAGTGAAACAAAAAAGTTCGAGGTTGAGAGACCTTAGACTGTCTTTCTACATTCTCCTACTGGCTCTCTCTCTGGGGTAAAGTACAATGGACTTTGAGACTGAGTGCTTTGGTTTAGTTTAGACCACCTTCAACTCTAAAGTCTAAACTTTAATCTTAATAACTATTAATGTTTGCGATTTGAACGAAATACTAATTCATAAGAAAAACAAAGCAGTCTCCTAATCAAATCACTTAAAAAAATCAACGAAGTGGAATTCAAACAAATGAAAACATTTATTAGAATTAAACGTCAATTAATTTAAAATGATTTTGCAATACAAAGAATGATTGTGAAATCATAGAGAAATATTGTCGTTTCTCAATCAAAAAATCTAAAAAATATCAGCAGTCTCTTAGTCAATCTCACATTTACACCAGAGAGCGTTGTCTCTTACACTAAATTGGTGCAGAAAGGTGGAATTAAATGTTAACCATAAAAAGACCTGCAGGACAAAATTAAAGTGCCTTCCATTTTTGGTGAGAGAATTTCTTTTTCAAACGAACTAAAGTATCTCGATAGCAAAAACTATTACAGAACAGTCACCTAAATAAAACCATAAACAAAGCCAGAGCCCCTCTTTGGACGAGCAGATGTTGAATGAGTAAAAGCTGGGGACTCAATCCGAAAATGTCGCTAGGACAACATACAGCCATTACAAGATCAATCCTTGCTTATGCGGGACCTGTTTGGTGTAAAAAGTTGAGTCAGAAAACGGCGCAGGGTAAGTTCAATAAATTACAAAGGCTCGCTTGTATTTCCACAACTGAGGCAATAAGGTATGCTCCGACTGCAACCCTTGAGGTTTTATTAAACCTTCCCCCAATTCATTTAGTTATTAAAAAAGAAGCACTGCAATTTGCAGCAAAACTTATTTTAGAAAAGGAAGAAGGTGAAGAAGGCGCCTGTGGTGAACATAACTTAGGGATGAAGCCGAAATGTATATACCTAATCTGAATTCTGTCTTCCCAAATATAACTACAGACAGCAATTCAAGGTGATATTCCTGGGCAGGGTTAACTGTTAACTGGGTACAGAAAAAAACCTTCATCACCTCATAACTCTCATGTCTGGTACACAGATGGCTTTAAAACGGATGGTGGGTTTGGTGCAGGGGTTTATAGGGAAAGACTAAGAAGGCACTTATTTGCCAGTATGGGAAGAAAACTCAGTTTTTCAGGCCGAAATACAAACTTTAGAGCTCTGCCTTCGTGAAGAGTCAGACAGTGACACTATCAATAGCGACAACCTTATTCACTCTTATAGTAAAGCTGCATTATTAGCACTTAATGCTTTTAAAATTAAGTTAAAATTAGTCTGAGACTGTGTGCAACTACTGAATTGACTAGCCACCCGCAACCAGAGTTCATCTAATATGAGCGCCAGGTCATAGTCGGCGTGTGGGGAACGAAAAGTCAGATGAGCTCGCTAGGAAATAAGCTGCCAGTAAACTTATTCTCCCAGAACCATTCTGCGGGCTGCCATGGAGTTTCACGAAGCACAATCTCAATAAACGGTTTGAAGGTAAATCACATCAATAGTGGATGGAAACAGAAGGTATAAAAGTAGCAAGAACCCTCATTTTAAATATATCTAGAAAGAGAACTATAAATATTCTTGGATTCTTATGTTTCTTAACTGGGCATTGTAGAGTAAACAAGCACCTATACAATATGAAGATAAGTAAAAAAAAAAGTTATGTAACGAAGCAGAGGAAACAGCTAAACATTTATTGTGCCACTGAAATTGTCTAATATGGACTTGTCAACGTTACTTAAGAAACTACTACCTAGAACCGTCAGGAATTGAGGATAAATCCCCAAAGAATTTCTTAGAATTGTTAACGAATACAAGACTCAGGGATAATTTGTAATCTATAGAGTTTGATACAATAGGCGCAACTGACGCTTCGGTGACCAGTTCCCGCTCTTTATTCAATCTAATCTCTTCATCAAATTCTTTCATTGATTGAGAACTAGAACTGGAGTTAATATCTTATAACATTATTTGTATTGAAGACTTCAATTTTCAATCAAATTTTGTTACTCTATTGAAAATTGTAACTTTACCGAGGGAAATTGACAATAAATAAATATAAAGAAATGATTGATGAATGTGGTATAAAAACCTTCAGGAATACGATTCTACAAGAAATTTGCATCCAAGTGTTTCCAATTAACTTCAAAAACCCAATTGACTCCAAAAGACTTCAAGTGACTTCAATTGACTTCAAAATCCCAATTGACTCCAAAAGACTTCAAGTGACTCCAATTGGCTGAAAATTGAAATTGACTCCAAATGACTGCATTTGAGTTCAAGGTTACTCAAGTGACTCCAAGTGCCTTCAAGTGACTCCAAGTGACTCCAAGTGACTTCAAGTGACTTCAAGTGACTTCAAGTGACTCCAAGTGACTTCAAGTGACTGCAAGTGACTTCAAGTGACTCCAAGTGCCTTCAAGTGACTTCAAAGCAATCATGATTTTGGAGTCATAAGATTTGCAGTCTCATGATTTCAAAAAAAAAAGATTGCAATCCCTTGACTCTAACAAAGACTTTTCTAAATGAATAACCAATCGGCGATTCCAAAAAAACTTCCAATAGCGTTTTTTATTCTGGAGTCAAGTACGTTATTCAATGACTGCAATCAAAAATTATTATTCATTTGTGACTTATATCTTCAATTGATTGCATTCTTTTGCAGCTCTGCTCTCAACCTTCAGTGAAGCATGAAAGTATGTGGTTTTAGTCGGTAGGAGTCCGACATAGCCGGACTCGAACAGGAGTTCTGCGGTACCTATGAAGGTTTCCACCTGTCAACGTACAAAACAAAAAAAAAAGGGTCTTCTTCAAGTTTCTTTCACTCAAAAACATTTCAAATCTCTACCACTGGGTTATGTTCACGTTGGTTGTTTTGATGCAATTTCATATGAAATCGAAGCTAAATGCACACACAATTTTCGATTAGTAAACTGACAGTTGACAGGAATTATAAACACTCAGTAAGCCCCGCATTATGTTATATGGCTACAATAAGTAGTGGTAAATGTGTTTATGAATGCATGCGAGCATGTTTGCGTATGTATGTAGTAAATCTTCCACTTGTATATGCATATCGAATAACATTTAATTATTCATGCATTTTCAACACTCTACCGCAATGCATAGTAGGTACATATACATATATATATATATATATATATATATATATATATATATATATATACATATATATTGTCCATTCAAAAATGATTTTAATTCCAAAATGCAAAGAAAAACAAAGTAATTCAATTAGAAAGAAAATCATTAATGTTATGTATTCACTACTATGTTATTTTACGTAAGCATTTACCAAAAATTACAAGTTAAAAACAACAACAACCACAACAACAATCGGAAATCATCAGTTTATTGTTTATTTTGATTTCATACGGTTCTGGTATATGGAAAAAAATATTACGCATACGCACTGTTGGCTGTCTATCTCATCAGGTCGCATGTGCGTTTATTATTGTACAAAATATTATTATAACATTGAAAGCCTGCAAAAGTTTTCATGTTCATGTGGATTTCTGTGAATTTTATAATCCATAATTATTCATGCATTTTCGCAGAGGCTAAAATAATATTAAAGTGAAAACAACGAAAACTAATCATTTTAACTAACAATGGAATATGTTTGTGTAGAGGAGTTGTCAAAAAGTTATATAAATATGCATATACCAAATTTAACAGGAAATTATTATTTATAGTAATTTTGCAGTCAACGTGATAGGTCAATTACACATCAGAGCTATCATAAGTCAAGGCGAATAGGTTTTTTCTTGTAATTTATATGTGAATATTGTAATTTTTAAGTAAAGCCAGAAAAATTTAAAGAAATGGGAATTGATTGAAATATAAACTGGAGTTTCTTTTTATATTGTAGTAATAAAATTTGAAAGTTTTTTGCCAACCTGACAGGTGAACTTAAAGCTTTCATTTCAATAACAGCGCGCTGATTTACATGGATATAAAATTAAATTCCCTAACAGATAGAGAGAGAGAGAGAGAGAGAGAAAAGGATAGAAAACCGCAGTAATTGGGTTTTCTTGTTAATTATCTGTAGAACAAAATTTTTCCAGAATTTTAAATCTTCATACATACTTTATTTTCTTAATCTTTGTAGTATACTTTTAGGCATAAAAAAAATACTGTAATCTTTAAATAAAATCTCTAAATAATTAAATAAGAGAACAGGTAAGAGATGGAGGGAAATTGAATGCACAAAAATTGTTTATCTCGTTTTGCTTAACAGCTTTGCTTCAGACCACAAATTCGTATCTGTTGAAATAAAGAAATTTCTCAATAGGCCCTGAAGACCCCATTTTTCCGACTTCAGGTCTATATTGTGGGTGAACTAGAGATGATGGAGAAAAACTGAGTACGCAGTCTCTCATGAGGTAAAAGTAGAAAATTTGTTCCACTGCGTAATGAATGTGAAATACTATAGCTCAATTAGGGTGGCAAAAAAAATGTTTGAGTTTTAAAAAAAAAAAAATTTTCCAAAAAAAATTTTCAAAAAAATTCTGCGAAAAAAGCAGATAAGTGATAGTTAATAGTTTTAATTGATTTTTTTCATGGCCTTATGGCATTTCATATGAAATGTCAATTTCGGTTTTTGATTTTTTTGACCTCCGTCCACACCTTGCAAAAATCTGAAAAAATTGGAGTATGAGTATTCGGAAGAGACTTATTTACATAAGAAAAATCAGAGTAGTAAATCTATTTTTAATATAAAAAAATCGCATGTAAAAAGTTTGCGATTTTTTTCATCGCGAATTTCGCGTTCGAAAATTCGCGAAAAAATTCCACATATGTCACCTAAACCAAAAAATCGCTATGAATTTTTTCAGATTTTTCCTATGATTAGTTAAGCTGAAAAATGCGAAAAATAAAATTTACAAAATCCTCCATTACTCATTAAAAATCTGAAAATTTAGCCAAATCATTCTTAAATCAAAAGGGTCCATGCTTGATAAACTTGATTCGGTTTGGGGGGCATTTCTGATATGAAAACCCGGCTATGCCCTTTGAAATTGAAAGAATCAACAAATGCCAGAAAAACACCAACTGATAAGAAAAAGATTGCAATCTTTCAGTGAAATCTCAAAAACTAAGAATTAAAAACTTTCCTATTCAACAAATTTTTATTTAAAGAAGATTCTAATTCTATTTCAAATCCAAATATTTAAAAATCAGTCCCAATTGTCAGTAGATGAGTTTTTTATTTCTTCTTTTAGTGATCACTAACTTTTAGGGGGGCCTTGGGGGCGGAGGACACAAGGTAAAGTCTGTGACCGGCTCAGGAGAGTCCTAGCGCTTCTCAGTCTTAAGTCGACACACAGCCTACTCGTGGCTCCTCGACACACAGCCTTCTCCGTGACCTTGAATGAACGGTTATGCGTCGGGCTTGGAACTCACCGCGTCAAAAACGATCCCCAGTTAATCCCATAACAAAGCCTTGGATAACGGACTCACCTAATGTTGACGAGCCTAGCAAAACTTCCAAAGGACTACGTCTTACGGATATGCAAATGAAATGTTCGAACCCTTTACAGGGTAAGAAAATTACAGGGAAGGTGCCTCTATCCATGTCCCCGGAAGATATCGAGCTGACATCATCGCTATATAGGAAATGCGATGGACGGGACAGGGTTGCTCCAAAACAGCAACGTGTCCTGACATCTACTACAGCTGTCAGGACACGTGTTAGCCACACGAATTTGGCGTTGGGTTAATGGTTGAGAAGAGACTATACCATCTTGTCTCGAGGTTCTCACCAGTAAACGGGCGCCTAGCCACTATCCGCATTACGGCAAAACTCTTCAACATCAGCTTGATTTGTGTCCATGCCGCGATGGATGAGAAGGACGAAGCGACAAAATATGATTTCTACGAGCTGCTCGACAAAACCTAAGAGCACTGCCCCCGACACAATATTAAAATCGTACTAGGCGACTTTGATGCCAATGTGGGCAGGGAGAGTTTCTTTGGTTCGATGATCGAAAAATTCAGTCTCCACGACGAAACCACCGACAGGAGTCAAGCTAGGACCATTTTTCTTTGTGTATAGAACCCACGAAATCGTTGAACCAACGCATGATCTCCACAGAGTTTATGCCAAGAAAAAGTTCTGGACCCCATGGTGTAATTGAAGAACCTTCATTAGCTAGTTTATCAGCCAGTTTATTCCCTGCAATGCCGCAGTGTCTTGGAACCCATATAAGGCATAACTTGTTATGTTTTGCGACACTATTTAGCTTTGTCTTACACTCGTAGCTGGCGTACGTAATGTTCAGTACATTGTTTGGTCGCCAAGGTCTCGTTTAAAATAAAATTAATTATAAAAGGTACAGGATGCAAAGGAAACTCTAAAACATCTCATTTGTTCTTGTCCTGCGTTCGCTAGGACTCGTTTAACGTTCTTAGGAGCTCCACAGTTTGAGGATCTAAACGAGATTGCTAAGCTGGGGTTAACTGCTTTCTAAGGTTTACTAACCACGCTCGGATCTTAAATGATGGCTACACTCGCTAGATATACACTCCCTAAATAATTCCAATAAGACTCATATCTGGTAAAGTTCGGCAAGTCAGTACTACCTAACGTGAACATTCAATATTACTCATACGCCCCATGTGCAACAAGAAAAACAACGCAGCTAAATACTAAATAAATAATGCATAGTAAAAAATCATACAATTTTCATATCTATTAACAATTTTATTGCTGCTATTTAAAAAAAAAAAAAATTAAAAAAATATTTTACAAGTGCGCGAATAAAAAGTTTACAAAAAAAAAATAAGGTAAAACTTTGATCACTCATGCATTTAAAGCATTTGAGAATAGCTCATAAGCGCTTCTCGTACATACACGCTCAGAAGACACACGTCGTCAACGTTGCCAACGACGACGACGACAAATCCTCAAAGCTACTTGCTATAAGTGAATTGTTGTATGCTTTAAAAAAAAAAACAGCAACAACAACAACAGCAACAACACAAAAACAATAGCATAATATTGTCCTTCCGTATAAGCTAAAGCTGCTTGTGCTTTGTTTATAAAGTTTACATATATACATAAGGAGTGAGATCGAAAAAATCTTAACATATATAAAATTCAATAATTTTTAAACGGTTGACCTTAGAGTTTTGACTTTTTTTTTTATTTATTTAATTGATAATATTTAAAAATTACAGAAAAATATAACTTTTATAGTTCTAAACACTATTCATGAACTCGTGGACCTTTTTTGGTAAACCTTCCATTACAGATGAGATTTGATAATTGTTTCAGACACCTTTTTGGAACACAGTTTGCCCATCTCCTTTTAAAATCTTCGATATTTTGGGACTCCTTTTTTGTGCTCTTTAAGTTTCTTTTCACAAGAGCCCAATATCTCTCCACTGGTCTTAGCTCCGGACAATTTGGAGGATTGCCCTCTCTTGGTACAAAAACTATGTTATTACTTTGGTACCACTCCAGAGCTTTCTTGCCGCAGTGACATGATGCCAAATCGTGCCAAAAATATGTGGACATATTTTGCTCTCTTATGAAAGGAAGAAGTCTTTTTTTCAAACATTCTTTTGTGTATGTTTCGGTATTTATAGAGCCCACTGTAATAAATGATTTGCTTCTTTTGCCGTTGCCGCAACTGCATATAACTTGCCATACCAGGAATTTTTTAGGAAATTTTGTCTGCTTTTGGATTCTAAATTGTTCTTCAACATTTCCTCGAGCATCAGCAAGTTAAAAATTTTGACCCGGAAGCTGCGTAAAATCTGCCAGTACATACGTTTCGTCGTCTATTATACAACATGAATATTTTTGTATGAAATTAGATTTTAATTTCCGAGCCCTACTTTTGGCGTCTAACGTTTTTGCAGCATTCCTGTCTGGAACTTTTTGGATTTTTTATGTTTTCAAACTTGCATTGGCTTTAACTTTTCGCACCAAATAGTCAGAGCACTGCGCTAACCGGGCAGCTTTTCTACCAGATGTGTTTGGAGATCTTTTCAATATGCTTTCTATTTTCTTGGCTTTCCCAATATCATGTGGTCCTTGTTTTCTTCCCGAACCAGGTTTCCTATCGATGGTCAAATTCCCTTTAAATTGTTTAATAACATTGGAAACAGTTTGAGGGCAGACTTTAAATTTTTTGGCCAATTTTTTGTAAGACCAATTTGGATTTTTTTGAAAATTTTTAATAATTTTAAGACTTACTTCTTTTACTTCACTCATTTTGATCAAACTCACAATAAATCAATATGTTTGTCATTAAAAATAATAACTGACATAATTTTCAAAGATAACTAGATCAAAGAAATTTTTAAATTTTACACCCAAAAAAAATCTATTAGGCCAAACGTGTGTTAAGATTTTTTCAATCTCACTCCTTATGCACCTATATACATACATAAATATAGAAATATGTATGTGTATAGATATACACATGTATATGTTTGTTTGCTTGCTTGTTTTGTAAAGTACTTTAGATGTTTTTTTTTTTTTAATAATTGTTTTTTTATTTTTTTTACTTATTTTGTTTGTTTTTTTTTTTGCAATTTATTTTCCTATTTGTTTTTATTTTTCATTTTTTTAGTATAAATATTTTTTCATTTGCTGAAACAAATGCGTACCTACATTTGTATGTGTGTATGTGTGTGTATATTAATGTGTACTTAGAAAAAAAAAGCAACTGAATAAAAAATGTCTCATAATTTTTCAACTGACTTCCTTTACAAATTATGAGATTGTAGCATTTCCTGCGTGCGTTGTGGCTGTGTTCAAAAAAAAAAAAATAGTAGAAAAATATACCTAGATTTATAAAAAAAAAAATTAGCCTTTGAAATGCATAAAAACAGAAAAAATTATATTTCTCTTGAAAGCTTAAAGGTTAATATAAATATTTATATTTTTATATGGTAGTAGCAGCGTTTTTAGTTCAAAGCCTTGATGCATTTACTTGCACACGTTTGCAGTGACTTCATGGACAAAAGTCGTAAATTAGTTGGTCAGCAGAAGCAGCAAGAGTTAAAGGATAATGAACACGTGAGTCGCAGATGCTACGATGGGTAGATGGGTAAGTCATTCAAAAGACCTTTGAATGTCTCTAAAATGGGTGGAAAGAATGGGTGGCTAAGTTTAACGCTTTGGCGCACTTTGAACGGATCAATTAACAGAATATTATGGAGACTATCTAGATAGTTTAGTATTCGCTACTGGCGACATTGGAAACTGTAAGACGAACCCAAAGGAGAAGACGTCAAACGCTAAGGAGTCGAAGAAAACAGCATGGAATGTTCTAAAAGGAAAGAAAACCAGGAATGCCAGACCAATAAGTACCAAGCCTGTTGTCATCATTATATCGCAGGCAGGAGACGCAACATACGCAGACATACTGCGCAAGTTGAAGACATACGAGGACCTAAAGACAATGGGAGAAAATGTCAAGGCCATAAGCAAAACAGCCAAAGGCGAGCTACTTCTGGAGTTGAAGAAAGACGACGACCTACAAATTAGCAATCGATGAGGTAAGGTAAAGGAGACGGCGGCCAAAGTAGCGGCCAAAACCCTCACGGTCACGTTACAATACAGAGACCGCAACTACATTGATTATTGAGGCAATCAGTCTGCAAAACTAACTCACTGAAACCCTGCGGGTCCATTACGATTGCGTTGTCTTTGTCCATGCACATCGGCCATACAATTCCCTTCAATAATCTTATACCCCCGGAACGCAAATTAGGTGTACTCTGAACACGGTGCTAATATCATTAAGGCAGTCCTGAGGAAACTTTAATTTTGAGTGATACCGAGTTTATTGACCTGATGGCCGCCTGGCTATCCGAGTATATATTTATAATCGTCTTTATTATGGCGTGCTTACTAAGGCTAGGACCTCTGCTTGATAAACACGGTCCAGTTCTAGTTCCTTTGAGAAAACTCCGCAGCAAAACTAGTCGTCAAGCCTGGATCTATTGATATAAAAGTTGAGTTCTCCATTTCTCCAAGGCATGTGTGTTTTCCACACTCTTCTCAATGGAATACGCGTCTTGAAGTGCCTGTCAAAGGTGAGTTTGGTTGTAGAGTGATTAATCTTTTGGATGGAACTACTCTAGGTATGTAAAATAGTAGATTGTTTCGTCTGCCGGTAATTCTATACCGTTGTGCTTTTTAGCGTTAGCGCTGATGCAGCGGCCACTTGTTTCCCTGCCAGATCCAGTGCCGGAAGATTTAGCAGTACTTCCAGAGCTTTGTTTGGAGTCGTGCTTAAAACCTCTGAAACACATAGAAATGCTGTTCTTTGGACCTTGCTCAGAAAAATTAGGAAAAATTAGGAAAATGACAAAAAAAATTTTTCATGCTGAACACGAATCTGAGGTCAAAAACTTCCCATTACGTCACGTTTTAGAAAAATGGGGTTGAAATTTCTGAAAATACCGTTTTTGGTCATGTAGCACAACTTGGTACGATTTCAATTCACATTTATTTTTTAAATTTTTTCTTTTCTTTGACTTTTTAGAAAGAAACCGATAAAAAAATATTTAAAAATCAATAAATTTTATTTTGACTTTTTTTCCATCTATTGGCAATCAATACCAAAAATTAGGAAAAAGTTTTCACATTTCGGGGGGGGGGGGGGCGGGCCGAACCCCCAAAATCTCCGCTCTAAATACGGCCTTAATAGGCAGTCTGTTATTCCTTAAGAAGAGGATTACCTCTGCTTTATCGGGGTTTATTCTTAATCCTCTCCTTTCCGTTTAACTTGCAAGCGTAGCCATATTAGATCGCAAAATATCCATAAGAGTGTTCGGATATTTGCCTCTAACCGCAATTACCAAGACGTCAGCGTAGGCAGTGAAGTGGCAACCTCCCCCCCCCGCCTCTCTCAAGGGTCAGCAGTAGAGAGTTTACTGCCAGAGTCCTGAGTAGGGAGGAAAGCACTCCTCCTTGGGGAGTACCTCTGCAGACCTGTTTGCTCAAAGTGCAGGTTCTAAACTGGCAGTTACCTTTCTTCTGATGCGTATGGACTCAATCAGGGCAACCACATTGGAGTCAACTCCCAGATCAGCCAGAGCTTCCGTAATAGCGTTCGCAGTGATGTTGTTAAAACACTATCTCTCTCTCTCTCTCAAATCTTATCGGTCACTTATGACAAAAAGAGCGAGTGTGTATGTGTGTGTGTGTGTGTGTGTGTGTGTTTGTAAGTGCATTGAATGCTACTCATTCTATGTCTTCATTTAAAGCAGTTCATAAGTGCATCTAAATATTAATAATTTTTTTTGTTTCGAGCAATTATTAAATTCTGCACTTGCTTCTATACATAAAATTAACCCTTTCGATACCATAGTAACACCGATGTCACAAGATTAATTTTTGGGATTTTTTTAAGAACTATCTGATCAATTTTTTAAAATTTAGGGTTTTTGGAAAAAAAATTTATGGTTCTTTAATTTCAATTAAAAAAATTACATACATTCTTTTGGTAACGGTACTGTAGCGGATCAAATTGAAAAAATCGTGCTTTTTTTTTTGTTTGTTAACTTTCAGTAGCTCATAATTTTTACGAAATTTGTCCAAATACACCAAATTTTTAATATGTTGTAAAAAAAAAACTATTACCTCAAACATGATTTCTTACATTTTTGAATATCTGATTACTTTTTTGGAAATACAAGTTTTGCTATGGATCACCGGTGACCCTAAAATCTTCAATGGAAACATTTTTAGAACTTTTTTACAATGTAATGGGGGTCGAAAAACGCGAATCTGGAATCGGTTTTGCTCTATTGTTTCTAGTTTTCTTACGGTCAAGAAAGGGTTAAGTGAAAAATCAATACTAAATTACTTTGTCTATCTTTAAAAAAATATCTAATAAAAATATAAAAACCAAAGTTTGACAAAAATTCCTATTGATGGCCACTGGGTCACCGGTGACTCTTGAAAATTCAAACCTTTAGAGGCACAAAATGTTTGTTCCAAGAATTGTAACAAGAAATGGGGATCAAACAATATGAATCCGCATTCGGTTTTACGCTATCTCTTCTGGTTTTCAACGGTGCCGAAAGGGTTAAAGAAAAAATTTACACATATTTATACAAAATACAGTTATAAAACTTTTTCCACTTTTCAAGCAACAAAACGAAAACTCATAAATATTTCAAAAAGAAAAAAAACAAGTTCTTTAAAATCTTTTTGCCTTACTTTACCAATTGGAAGAAATCGTTTTTGTTTTTTGGAAGAAAACTTTCAAGAAATAAATACAAGCACCGAGCACCACACTGCGTATGAGTAACTTAATATTGCATACAATTTTAAAATAAAATGCACATATATTAATAGTATACAATAAAGAAAAAGAGAAAAGAAACAATTGCTGCAAGAATTTTTAATTAAGAAGAAAAATATAAAGAAAAAAAAGGAGCAGGAGCAGAAGCAGCAGCAAAAGAAAAACTTGAAAAAAAAGTAATTGTGTGAGAAACTTTTAAAAACTCTTAGTAAAATAAGCGTTTGAATTCCTAGAATAAATAAAAAATTGAGGAAAAAATATTCAATAGAAATATTTTGTATAGATGAATTCATGAATTAAAAAATATAAACAAAAATAGAAGACAAGAAGCAAATGAAATAATAAAAGAAACAACAAACCAAACTTGGCAGCTCTACAGTTCAATGCTGTGTTGCTGTTGCTGCTGCTGCTGCTGCTTCTCTCATTAATACTAACAAAATTCAGGTTTCCGTTGTTGGTGGCGTCGTCGCCGCCATTGTTGCAGATGATGGCGTTGGATGGAAATTTTGAAGTGAATTGAAAATGCGGAAATAACAATACCATAGAGCAACACCAAAGCAAGCCAAACAAGCGTAAGTAAGCAATATCCAGTCATCACCATCACCAGCAAGCACAACCACCAACAGTAACCAGCAGCAACACCACCACTGAACAACAACAGTAAATACTGGTAACTGTTGCTTTTGACGTCATTCGTGGGATTTTTTGTTTTTCTTTTCTTTTTTTTTTTTTTGTGTTTTTTGGAGGAGAGTGTGTGTATTTGTGTGTGTGTGTGTGGGGAGTAAAATGAAATGCAGCAGTAACTAAGACAACAATAACTAAAGCATACACACAAGTACTTTTGGGCTTAACTTGCATGCATACATACATACATACATATTCAATCCTTCTTACGTCTTTCAGAGATACATACATATATGCACGAATACATATATGTATTCATGTAGGTATGTACATATATATGCAACAACATTTTGTATACTAAGTCAATAATAAATGCGCATCAAATGGAAACGGAAATGGTAATATTTGCAACCGGAGCTGAGTCCATTGGAAAATGTGTTTGAGTGTGAGTTTGTGTTTCTGTGTATATATGTTTTTTTTTTTTTTTTTTTTGTATGCGACAATGGTAGGGGAAATCTTCATAGATACTGGCAGCCCCGTGCTGTACAGCATGCACGATTCACACTCCAGTGTACCTACGTACTAAAACCCCTCCTGACTTTCTCTATCCTGATTTGTGTATATATGTATGTATGTGTGTGTGTGTGTGAATCAGTCAATTCAAAGGAATTCAATTTCTGTTTTGTTTTTTTCGTTGAATTTTCCAGAGCTTTGTGAGTGGGTATGCACGCATACATGCACAGTACCTACATACATATATATATATAGCTCTAAATAATACATTCATTTTAATTCAATAACGCATAGCATTTATTTAGTAGAGTGTATAATATAAAATTCTGCTAATTACTCTTGAGAATAGATGTCATTTGTCACTACTGTTGCTGCCACTTTAAAATAAAATCGTATTTGCTTTAGTATTTTTAATTAGATAGTTAATGTGTAAAACGAAAAAGAAAACCTTAAGCATAAAAAAGTTGCAGCATTAAGGATAAGTAGCCAAAGATACTATTTTTCTTTTTCCTCGGAGCTTATAAAAAAACTAATAATTTTCTCTCTCTTTTTTTTTTTGATAAGGTTATAAAGAACATCATGAAAGCACTTAATCTTTTTTCAAATAAAGCAAATTATGTTTTAATTAGAAGCCAAACAGAAACACTATTCCATAAAATATTTTGCAAAAAAGCTTGTACTTTTGATATTATTATTTATTACAAGTAAAAGAAAACTTCAAAGAAGTTTTGTTATATTCTGAAAGGTAACCAGATTTATGTGAAATGTAACCAGACATTCAAGGTATTAATTTATGAAGAAAAAAAAAAACAAAAATAAAACAGCTTCATCAAATTGAAAACCAAAGAAAATATGTCACTCATACGTCGTGTTGTACAACACAGAATTCTAATTGTACATAGAAAATAAGAAAATAATCAAAGAAATTTCTTTAGAATTGTGTAGGCGGTAAAGAAAAGATTACAACAAAGCAAGGGGTTTTTGTTTCGTATACAAATGAAAAAAAAAAAAAATGAAAGATGCTTCTAAAAAATACTTGCAATATTCAAAGACAGATTCATTATATAAAGCTTGAGTTTATGTTTGGTTAAAAAGTAGATAGGAAGCAGAAATATGGAAAAAAAAGATAAAGGGAAAGAATGAGAAAATCTTAAGGAAATTATCCAAAAGAACTGCAGCTTCAATGAATCTGTATGCTTAAAGTCAGAGCTAATTATTCAGAGAGATTTCATGGCCTGCTGTACAAAGCATGCTCTTCAGGTTACTAATCCTTACTGGTTTCTTTTAAAAAGGATCTTCTTGATTAATTTAAATTTTAACTTTATTTCAGGTAGAAAGTGGGAAAAGGGGAGGAAAGGCAAGGGAAGAGAGGGGAGGAAAGGCAAGGGAAGAGAGGGGATGAAAGGCAGGAAAAGTAAGGAAAAGAAAGAAAAAGGAAGGAAAAAGAAAGAAAATATGAAAGTTTAAGAAGAAAAAGAAGGGAAAAAAGAAAAGTAAAGAAAGGAAAAGAAAGTAGGAGGAAGGAAAAGGAAAGATAAAAAACGGAAGGGAAGGAAAAGGAGGGAAAGGAAAAGGGAAGGAGGAGGAAGGAAAATGAAAGAAAAAGGAAGAAGAAAAGAATGAAAAGGAAGGAACAAGGAGAGATAGGAAGGAAAAGATGAAGAAAGAGGAAGGAAAAGGAATAAAAAGGAAAAAAGGAAGGAGCAGGAAGGAAAAGGAAGGAAAGAGAAAGTAAAGGAAGGAAAGGGAAGGAAAAGGAAGGGAAAAATGAAGAAAGATGAAGAAAAGGAAGAAGAATGGGGGAAAGGAAAGGATAAATGAAGAAGGAAGAGGGAAAATAAAGGAAAAAAGAAGAAAAAAGAAATGAAAAGGAAGAAAAAAGATGGAAAAGGAAGGAAAGAGAAGGAAAAGGAAGGAATAAGAAAGAAAAGGAAGGAAAAGGAAGGGAAGGAAATAAAAGGAAGAGGAAAGAAAAAAGAACGAGGAAGGAAAGGGAAAGAAAGAAATAGAATATAAGAAAAAGGGGGGAAAGGAAAAATGAAGAAGGAGGAGGGGGAAATGAAAGGAAGAGGAAAGAAAAAAGAACGAGGAAAGAGAAAGAAACAAATAGAATTTGTTACAGCGCCACCTATCGGATTTTAAGATAGCTAGGCAGTGTTTTAAGATATTTCATAAAGTAGTAGAAATTATAGTAGAAAAAGGAATGGAAAAAGTGGAAGAAAATAGCTGCAAAAAATTAGAAAAAAATAGTAGTAGAAAAGGTAGTAGGAAAAAGAATAGAAAATAGTATTACAAATTGTTGTAAAGAAGTAGTAAAAAGGTAGCAGAAAAAGTAGTTGAAAAATAGTTGAACGCAATAGTACAAAAATAGTAACAATGGAGTAGAAAGAGTGGTAGAAATAATAGTAAAAAATAGTAGTGGAAAAAACTGTAAAAAAGTAGTAAAAAATATTAGTAAGAAATATTAGTAAAAAATAGTAGAAAGCAGTAGTAGAAAATAAGAAAAAATTTATTAAAAAAGTAGTAGAAAAAAGTACTAAAAAAGTAGTATAAAGTATTGGTTGAAAAAGTAGTAGAAAATAACAAAAAATTTGCAGAAAAAAAGGAGTTTAAAAGTAGTAGTAGAAAATAAAAAAGGAGCAAGGTCCCACTAATTCAGCAAAATGAAGGAAGTTTAAAATAGTAGTAGAATTAGTAGTTGAAATAGTAGTAGAAAATAAAAAAGGAGCATGGTCCCACTAATTCTACAAACTGAAGGAATCTAAATTTTAGTACCGTACCATAAATGGCTCCTATGATATGTATCTTATAATGGAAATTCAGGTTATATGGAAGGTGCCACACCCCCTTTGTCAGTCCCACCCATATTTTTGTTGTAGCATGGCATTGTCAATTCTCGTTATTATACCAAATTTCTGTACTGTGCTATAAATGGTTCTTTAGATATACCCAAAAAACTATTAGGATTTTATGAGAGGTGCCACGCCCACTTCACTAAAAGCCATTATGAATAGCTATGAACCTTCCTCCCCCTAAGAAAATATATTTTGGAAATATGACTTCAATCGGCCCAGTCGTTCAGAAGTTACACGATGACATACACACAAAACTCTACGATTATATATATAAAAATATATTTGTAATTTTTGAATAAAATGTTACTCATACGTCATGTAGTACATGAAAGATAGTTAACCCTTTAATGCTCGTATTTTAATGAGGAATGATAGAAATCTGTAGTACTAAAATTTATGGTTACTGAGGACATTCACAACCAACATACCAAATCTCAGTCCTCTATATTTATTTGTTTGTCTTATGTTAAGGATAAAAACATAGCTATTGAGCTGTAGTCAACAACTGGATAGAGCTCTTTCTCAAATTATTGTATTTTCATATTCTCTGGTCTTTCATAAATATTTTTTACAATAAAAATTATCGCTTAGTAATAGTTTAAAGGTTTTTGACTTGACTTCAAAGACAAAAAAATTTATAAAAAATATCAAAATTACGAAATTTCAAATGTTCGGCAACCAGAAAACATGAAGAATACCTAACACAACTGAATGCATATATTATTACTAGAAAAATTTGTTAAACACCTGTGTATGTATTTTGTGCCACATCAAAGTGAATGTTTCTTATAGGCAACATCGGGCATAAAAGGGTTAAATACTAAAAGAGTATAATGTGCTAAACATTTTGGCTGAAAAAAGTTATTGTCCAGCACTACTCTACTCTAATATTAGCGCAATTTATTTATCAAAGAAATTTTGTTACTCATACGTCATGTGGTACGTAAAAGATATTAATAAAAAATTCGAATAGTGTTTTTTCAGCTGAGTAAGGGTAGTTTTATACAGAAAGAAGTTATTGTGGGTGGTGAAATTTTTTGATTTAGAAAGCTATAGATCAGGATGTTAAGTTTTTTTTTGCTACTATGGTCTAAAATTAAAGTCGGTGAAAGCCAAGTCAACTCAATTAATGGGAAAGTCAATGAATTTAAAGAGCTAGAGATTCGATATCTGAGGTCAAGTTGTTTAAAATTAACATTTGTTACTTGCACACTAACACTCCAACTCCTTTCATTGGTCTCATTTCAAAGTATTTTTAGTAAAGACTATAAAAACAAATCTCTCAATGCTTTACTCCATATAAGTCATTTCCAAACAGCTTTATCCAATATATGTATGTAGATGATAGGTAATTTATTTAACACTTTTAGACTTTGATTTTCAATTGACTTCTTTTGAAGCTTAACACTCTATTACCATGATTAGCACTAAGCTAAAAAGTATAGAAAATAATCGTATATCATCAACATGGTCAATTTAACATAAACTAAACTGCATAAAAAAAAGAAAAAACAAAAATCAAAGGCAACTTAATTTATCATCAATGTTCTACTAGTGCACACGATTTACTGGAAAGTACTTTACAATCTATTTTAATGAACAATTTACATATTCACACAAGTTTACATTTACCAAGGTTCAATTGACACAAAAATCATATGTCAGCACAGATAAGTTCATAAGCAAAATATATACATACCTACATAGAGGCACTGCATCTATGGATATCAAATGGCATTGGAAAAATGCCAAAAAATGTAAAAATATGCTTATGGATGGATGACTAGTTTTGCAAGATATACAAAAGAGTAAGTAAGCAAGAAAGATGAGGGCGATTTTAATGATGAGCTTCAACTTTCAACTCAATGTGACAATGTGATTAAACAAATGACATGGTTAAGTTTTCTCGAAAATTATATCTAGAAAAATATATTGAGCAATGAAAAATGAGATTAGATTATAATTTTAGTATTTTTCTATAGTAAATAATGTTCGAATTTTAAGTACTAGCACTAGCTACATGAAGTTAATTAAAATATCTAAGAATTTAATTCGATTTCATTAAAAAACAATTCAAAAATATTTCTTTAAATTGCATTGTAAACATTTTATGATTTTCATGATAAAGTTCATTTACAAATTGCCTGGAAAACCTACGCAATTTTTCATTCTATAGCAAATAAGTAGAAAAAATATATGTCGGAAATTCATACTCTTCTCTCTACTCCTCTCTACTCGCACTTGCTTATAGCTAAATACATATTGAAATAGTATGTAAAGGATATATTTAATATTCCATATTAAATATGTATTTCACTCTGTTCAAATTTCGCAATGTATAAGCAAACTTGCAGCATTTGTCATTTTATTTTTATGCAAATTATTTTGAAGCATACATACAACAATAAACCAGGAAGGAATATAAAAAGTTTTTTGGTAACAACAAAATTAGAGAAAACATATTGTAAATATTTACTGTGCAATTTCATTCATGCAATGCATTCAGTGTTATGTGAAATTTTAAATTGACTAAAATTTGATACTGCAAGAATGTTCACTGATTGTTATCCTCATTGTTTTGAAATCGTTAGCGAAATTTCAAAAAAGAAATAGGTAAATATAAAAGTTAATAAGCTCAGGACTAGTTTATCAGCATTCCCGCTAACCGCCAAAATCTTACATCATTCATTAAGAGTTCAGAGATTGAGATAGCGTTCTGCTTAACTCACATATACCCAATGATCTGTATGTAAAGAGTTTTCCATTAAGGACATAACAATTTCGTATCTTTATATGAACGCACCTTTAAACTTTTTTAATGAACTGTCAATGTCAAAAGGTTAGTTAAAGTCAACATTTTCATCATGGTTAAGTTCACGAACCAGAAACGTTTGGAAATTATTAAAAATTACTACCGAAATTCTGAGTCGGTGGTCGCTACTTTAAGAGCGCTTTCTCCAATTTTCGGTCGTAATAATCGTCCCACCCGACAGGCTGTGCATGCTATAGTGGATAAATTTGAATTCACATTTTCACTATTGAATGTTCCGGTGCCAAAGACACGTCGTACCGCTCGAAGCGAAGAAAATATCGCAGCCGTAAGTGTATCGATTCAAAATGACCCAAATCAGTCGATTCCACGTCGTTCTCAAGAATTGGGCATCACTCGAACGATACTGTGGCGTATTTTGCAAAAAGATCTTGGTACACATGCTTACAAGATGAAATTGACTCAAGAACTAAAGCCACCTGATCATTTGAAATGCCGAAACTTCTCCAATTGGGCTTGAAGAAAATTAAGAATTTCATCGAAAAATCATCTTCAGGGATGAAGCTCATTCTGGTCAATGGAAAACCCTTTAGTACACTTCAGAGAATTTTGATATTTTCTGAATATACTCAATAATAATATGTAGGACATTAGTCAGATCAGGTGTAATTGTATGTAGAAAAGGATGAAAAACTATTCAACTAAATCTATCTCCACAAGAGAATTTAGTATGAGCTGTGGCTTCAAGGGCGGCAACCTCTCAAATGCGTTTCTCTTTTGAGAGTGAGAATTCCTCAATACAGGAGAATATGCTCTCATACTTCATTATCTATTGGACTAGGAATGTTCAATTCAGCATGTAAGATAAAAATTAAAAAAAAAAAAAAACGGAATTGAGATGAATGTGTGTACATCATTTTAGAGGTGATCTCAAAGGAACATAGAGCTTGAATGGCTGCCTTACCGTTTGTACTTCCTGTTCAGGTAGAATTGCACACATATATATTGATTGCAGAAATTTCAGCTTGAAAGATGCTAGGATATTCCCCCATCGGATCAGAGTGTTTGATTTTTGGCCCAAATACTCCTGAACCAGTTCCATCTTCAGTTCGTGATCCATCTGTATGCTACTTAATCGTGTATACTTTGAGTGTACAGGGTGACAATCGTAAAGTGACGCACACATTTCAGCAGTTATTTTCAAAAGGACGTACTTCCATTAAGTACAATTAAGTGTTAACATTGCTGAATATATAAGCATTCATTTGAACCCCACCTCATTCAATATAACCTCCTTTAGCCTGCATACATGCCTTCAATCGATCCGGAAATCGTAGGACTGTTCGCCGCAGGACTTCCTGATCAATTTCAGTCCAGGCTTTCTCTAATGAATTTGTCAGCGACTCCAGACTGTGGTGTTGAGATGCACAGGTCTTACTCTCTAAAATACTCCAAATAGAGTAGTCCATTGGATTTAAGTCTGGGGAGTATGGTGGCCATTCTTGAGATGTTATGAATCCAGAAAAATTGTCTTTTAGCCATGTTTGCGTTAATTTTGCCATGTGGGAAGGTGCAGAATCTTGCTGGAAAGTCCAGTTTTCATTTCCAAATGTATCTTGGGCCCAGGGAAGAACATGTTCATTTAAAATGCTCCGATAAACAACAACCTGGTCAATTTTAACACCCTTTTCAACGAATATTAGAGGGGTTCTGGCATTAGCGGAAACTCCAGCCCATACCATAACGGAAGCTGGCTTTTGAACTCGGCCAACAGTCCTATTTTGTTGCGATGATGATGTTAGCCACATTCGGTCATTTTGCGCATTGAAATGTTGTTCAACCGTGAAAATTTTTTCATCTGTAAACAAGATATTTTCAACATTTTTTAACACGGAGGAGCGTAGCAACGCCTTGCATCTTTGCAGTCGCAAATCTTTCTTTTTTTGTGTCAGATCTTGAGCTTTTCGGAGCTTGTACGGCTTAAGATTAAGCTTTGATTTTGCAATGATTCGCACTGTTTCACGGTTTACTCCCACTTCCTTAGCGACTTTTCTCATTGAGTGCCTTGGATTTCGCTTGATTCGTTTACGAATTTTTTCTGTTAAACCAGTAGTGGCAACTGTTGAAAATTTTCCTCGGTCTCTATCTCCAAAACCTCCAGTTTCATTATATCGAATAATGGCTCGGTCTACTGTACGACTTGACAAATTTAAAGCCTTTGCAATTTGACGGCTACTATAATTTGCTAAATGAAATTTCATAATTTCACGACGAATATTTTTCTTGTCCATTTTTATGGAAATTTCAAAATGTAATAACAAAAATTCAAATGAAATTAAAAGCAAAGCCAATGATGAATGAATTTGCTTTTTCAATTTAAGTAACGGTAAATGGCAAAGCTTGCTGCAGAGTATTGAACTTGCGTCACTTTACAATTGTCACCCTGTATAGTTATATTCTACACCCTCCCATTCGTTCTTACTACTAAGTTTTGCAACAATGTGTTTCCGATAACTATATTGTTTGTCCATTCTGTCCTGGGGACAGTCCAAGAGATAGTTATCCTTCGCTGGGTTATCTCGGTTTTCAGGCCTTATAGATCTCCCCGTTAACCTTTTATCTCTTATTACTCTTACGATTGCTGCCTTGGAGGCACCGTCTATTATGAGGTGTAATGGAGTGAGAATGCAGTAGTCGGACATGTTCGCATCTCCCGTTATACAGAGACATGCTAACCTTTGAACTTTTCCTAGTTTTGCTTTGGCTGTTTTTAGTTGAGTTTGTCATTGCCCACGCTAATGCTCCGTATGCAATGATTGGCCTTACCATTATTGTATATAGCCAGTGCAGTACACTTGATTTACATCCCCAAGTTTTCCCAGCATACCTGCTGCATATCCTTAGAGCACGAGTGGCTTTATTTGTCACTGACTCAACATGCGATTTTCATGTGACTTTACTGTCTAAAACTAAACCTAGATAGTTTACCTCTTGCTTTTGTAGTATAACCTTCCTAGCTAATGATATCGCGGGATCCAGCGCAGGAGTGATCTTTTCCTAGTAAATGGAACTATAGTGGTCTTTGCAGGGTTAATATTTAGCCCTACTAACCTGCATCATCTCCTAGTAATACCTAGTAATAATGTCATAAAGACTTCCTTCAAATTTACCTCTGGCTATGAAGTCTCTATTTTAGATCGAATCAACAGGTATTACTCTATAGTATGCCTAAATTTTAAGACCTGCGCAAGATCTCAACTAGGGCGAAGAGGGAAAGAGTAATGCAAACCAAACACTTTGTTTTCATCGCATTTTTCGAATTAACCAGTCAAGTTTTTTGTAGTATTTGCAGATTTTAAAGGTGGGGCGCTGCTTTCTCCTCTCTTCTCCCCCTCCTCCCTTTCCCCTCTTTCCTTAACACTGCACTGCCCTGAAAGTAAAGCTATTGTGTGGTTAGGCCTGTTGCTTAGACTATCTAAGCCTGGGAATCTGAGCCTCGTAAAAACTTCAAGCACTTCCTTCACATCTCATTAAATCTTCTTTAATAGTATGAATTTAAATTTCAAGAAAAGTGTTTAAAAATAATGGGTTTCCTGGCCGCAGCCTTTCGTGATAACTTATCGGTTATATGAAGTCATTAATTCTTTCTTTCATGACTTTGAGCCCCGAATATGGTGGTATTAAAATACTGCCTTGCTCCTGCTATCCTTGACGACATTTTTGGTTACTTGTTTCTCATTATTCTAACCCTTACATCTGCGTTCTTGGTTGAAATATACACATGTCTTAGAGCCAGAATCTCAGCTTAAAAGATCTTTAATGTATTTTTGATAGACTTTCATATACTCGTAGAACCGCCAAGCAAGACTACTACAGATGTTTGAAATCTTGAGAGCAATCAATTGATTTTCCAAATGAATTTGTGATTGAAAGCCAATTAAGTTTTAGTATTAGTTCTTTCCGTGCAAACTGGATGAAGGGCATTGCTGTAGTGAGAGTGAAAAAGAGCTAGTGTGTGAGGCAAATTATGATTTGCTGATAAAATTATAGTCATTTAATGTCTAATGTGAGTTTGGCAAAAGGATGGGAAATCATGCTCGGAGAGTTGTCCTTAAATAAGACAAGGTTGGAATGCAAGCGAAGGCTATGCTGCTAATTAATTTTCCATACTAATGCAAGAGCAAACAGTCCCTCAACCAACAATCAAATACCTCTGAAAATTGAAATAGCTTTTGTACAAATAATTTTAATTCGCAAGACAAATTAAAATTAATATTTACTTTCGCAATAACTAAATAAGACATATCACAAAACAATTACATTTGTTTTTGTATATTATATTTATCCCTTTTATTTTAAAACTGCTTCTTGGAAGCATTAATTTTTCGCAATAGTAACTATTTTACAAAGAACAAAGCTTAGTGCATTATTGTTCTTTCATAAATCATGATGTTTCACACACACACACACACACACACACACACATATTAGGAGATGTATGGTTAACCACCAACCGCCAACTAATATTTGCATAAAAGCTGTAAGCGTTGCAATGCGGTTCAGCCAATGATGAACTATAAATTGCAATAAAATTCTAAGAATTTTTGGATAATTGCGTTTCATCACAACATAAACAAAATTTCCACAATTTTCCGTTGTTATGAGCCCACACACATTTTCTTCAAATAAATATGTGTATGCGTGTGTGTGTGTGTGTGTAGAGTATATGGTAAGTAGCGCAGTTGAAAGGATTTTGGTTTGTAAAGCGAAAATTTCAAGTTAAATTGTTACATTAGATTAAGCCTCAGTATTGAAATAGTGACTGAGTGTAGGTAATTAGTTTATATTTGGAAGAACCTAGGAGGGGTAGGAAAAAGGAAGTTTCAGGGTTAACTGCCTTCCTCCTCTAACCGATTATCACATTTTTAGATGGAAGAAAAACTTAAAATTCCGCCTTAGGGAATCTCTGGGACCTCTTTTAGTTTTTTGTCCATAAATTTATAAAAAGGCACACTTTTTAACGAAAAAACAGTGATAACTACGTCAGTGTTGCCGGCTTCGATATAAAATACAGAAAGCGAGAAGTCAAAGTTTGTATAGCACTTGATTTTCAAAATGTTCCCCCAAATGTGTTCCTTACTTTATGTATGTTTCCTTATAATGATATTTTCCCCTATATATGTTTAAAAGTTTTTTGCTTCTTTTCTATTTTGCTTTTCTTGCTGCATTATACACATATACATGCATGTATGCATAGTACATATTTGAAAGTAGTTGTACATACATCAGTATGCGCTTTTTCTCACGTACTATTTACCTACTTTAGTTTACCTTTTGCAATCAAACTGAGTGAAAAAAAAAAACTAACTCAAATGCAAAAGCAAAACTGAAAAGACATAATAAAAATGAAATTGTTTTAATAGAAAATGCAATATTAATTCTTACTGCTATTTATATATTATTTCATTTAAAAACTATTATCTTTATTGCTATAAAGAAGAACCGCTTTGGACTACTTGACGTATGAGTGATATTTCTTTATTTGCCAATTAAGTTTCAATAAATTTGTTTGTAAACTAAATCATGTTCTGTAGTAAATATTTTTGAATTAAATTTTAAATTGAAATATGTGTGCATATAAAAAAAAATTTTGTCAAAGAAATTGTAAATAAAACTTGAGATATAAATTTCTTATGTGCTGATTAAAATTTCCGTTGAATGCTTTTGCCAGGACAGGACATTGATGGATTAAATCCTTTTTAAATCCATGAAGCCACTCAACGTATACACTTTTACTTATTTTATTTTTATTATTACATTTTATTTTCTCAGCTATGTATAACTGTATACTTTTATGATTTTAAAGATTTATTTTATTTTTTGGAATGGATTCAATTTACTTAAGAGCAAAGATTGGCAAAGAAATTTCTACTTCCGTGGTGATGTGTTTTTTCCACTTTTCTTTTTTTTTTGCTTGCTCTTTTCTTTTAAGAGCATAAATACATACATGTTAAGCTTTCGAAGAAGCTATTTGGTATATACTAGAGCTGTAAAAGAATGCAATCAATTTAATTGCAATACCTTGAAGTCACAGTTAATAATCGGCAATTGATGATTGCAGTTACTGAATAACGTATTTGACTCAAGAATAAAAAATGCAGTTGGAAGTCTTTTTTGGAGTCGCCGATTGGTTATTCATTTAGAAAAGTCTTTTCTAGAGTCAAGGGAGTGCAGTCTTTTTTTGAAATCATGAGACTGCAAATCTTATGACTCCAAAATCATGACTGCTTCGAAGTCACTTGGAGTCACTTGAAGTCACTTGGAGTCACTTGAGTAACCTTGAACTCAAATGCAGTCATTTGGAGTCAATTGCAATTTGCAGTCAATTGGAGTCACTTGGAGTCTTTTGAAGTCAGTTGGGATTTTGAAGTCAATTGAAGTCAGTTGAAGTCTTTTGGAGTCAATTGGGAATTTGAAGTATCAAAAACGGCGCAAAAGCGCTAATTGTGATCTACGGGTGAACTGCTGTAGATCAGCCACATAAACCAACCAATCAACCAACCAAATCTCAATAGTGGAAGAGACCGAACGAAGACCTCCTCGGGCTTCGGTCCCTTACCGACAAAAAGACCCATACAAGCGTTCTATAAGACGCAGTGCACATTCCCAAACATATTAATAATAATGGCATTAAATCAAAACCAATTTTAAAGGGACAAAAAATGTATACGCCCTCTTTGAAAGTCAGTAGTGCTCGTGCTAGTGGGAAGGAATGTCTGAACGAAATATTTGTACTCTAGATGGAACCCAGGATAATAAAACTGCTTATCTTAAGGATCAGTTTTCGTACAACAAATATGCTACTAAACACTCTGAAGTCTGGTAAACGCATTCTTTATGTAATCCAGAGAAAGCTTGCTTCACTAATAGGCGCTATAATTCCAGAGGATATTGCTAGCTGGCAGATCTCAAAAACCTTACAATGACTCAGATATTTTTCCTTTGACATATGTATATCTCCCAGAGAAGTTTACTATCTAAAGAAATAATATATTTTTTATTTCACTTCCTGAATTACTCAGCGGACTAGCAACAAACTGCTGAATTTAAAACTACATAGTTTATATGTGCGTGTGTGTGTGTGTGTGTGTATGTTTTTGAGTATGTAAATATTATTATGAATGCATGTATAAACATTTTCCCATACATGTATGTATGTGCATATATGAGAATATAAGAATGACTAGCATATAACATACATACATACATAACATACATCGAATATATGGAATATTAGCCTGCTACAAGGATATGCAGCTGTTTTCAATGCTTTCATATTTTTTTTATGTTTTTGCAAATGTTTTTCTTTTTCGCTTTTTCCGTAGTTGTTTTGCATGTGTAAATATATTTTCATCATTTCACTGTGCATTTATGTGCATGTGTTTTTTTTTTTTTTTTGTGTTTGTGTTTGTGTGTGTGTGTGCACATACAATTTGAGTAAATAACGGAAGGCAAATATTTTTTAAAAAAGCAACGCTTCCGGTGTTAGTTTTGGTACTCTATACTATGCATATACACTCGTTTGTTGTATAAATAGTTGTTGCTGTTGCTTCGCTGTTGTATAATAAACATAAGTATGTTTGTACATATACACATATAAAACAGAGGAAGAGGAAATGTGTCTCTTTCGTTGTTTCTCGTGTTTTTTTTTTATACCTACACGTGTATGTATGTATGTATGTATATATTTGATACTAATTATATATGTATTAAAAATTCAGCACTCAAATGTGCAATTTGAAAATGTTGTAAAGAAAAACTAACGAGCGGTGCGCCTGCTTTTGTTTTTGTTGCTTTTTGTTTTTGTTGCTTTTTGTTTTTGTTGCTTTTTGTTTTTTCGTTTTTTCCTGTCTATGAATATTATATGTAAGTAGTAAAGAAGAAGTCGTTTGGAAATTACATATTACTTTACAGCAGCATATTGAATGTAGGTACATATATACATATACCTATAGTATATATATATATGTGCATATGTATATACAAGTAAGTACATTATACCTGCAGCTGTAGTTGAGTTCATTCAAACTTGTGCATATTAACCAGCTTTGTTATTTAAGTTCAAGCTAGTAAAAATTAACTGGCATGTGTTTTATGAAGCGTAATTATTTGTGTGATATAATATGAAGTAAAAGAATTTATTAGTCAATTTAATTGCAGGTCATAATATCAACCGCATTCTAAACTGAAGGCTTAGTGCAAACATGGGCAGCACGCGCTTATGCATATGAAGAACTGATGATTTCGAACACTGAATAAATATTTTTAAACGTTTTTAAAACAAAATAAGTAAACATCAAAAAATAAACCACAGAGTATAGTTTCATAAATATTTGATACTTCGAGGAAGTATACTTTCATTTAAATAGAGAATGAGTAGAAGAATATTCTTTGTTGCAATGAATAATGCATACAAATTTCAAATGAAAATTATAGGCTATAATAATATTTCATACTGGAAAAAATAAGCAAAATGAAAACATTAAACCCTTCCTTTGTAAAGTTTTGGAGCCGCTAGTGAGAAGAAATATCTTAACAAAATATTTGTACTCTAGCGCCAGGAGCATATGGTTAGTTATTGATCTTGACCTCACTACTACTATATAAGCATAACAAACTAGAAAATTTTTAAAGCATACTTTTAGGTGTTAATTAAAAAAACTTATGACATATTTTATTGAAAAATATGTTTGGTTTGAAATTAATTTGCAAGAAAAAAAATTAAATGATTTTACTCGAAAATGTGAGAACATATGAAATTAAATTAAATACTTTTTAAAGCATACTTTTAGGTGTTAATTAAAAAAACTTATGACATATTTTATTGAAAAATATGTTTGGTTTGAAATTAATTTCAAGAAAAAAAAATTAAATGATTTTACTCGAAAATGAAATAAAATTAAATACTTTTTAAAGCATACTTTTAGGTGTTACTTTAAATGCAATGAATATTTCCATTGTAGCTGTGTAAAGATTAATAAAATTGATGTTGATTATATGACTAAAAATGGCAAACAGTTTAAATGCAGTGCTTGCGTAGCTCAAAGACGTGCTTCTCTTCGCTCACCATCTGCTATTACTAAACCAACATCATCAACTATACCCGCAACAACTAATGAAGAAGCGAATTTCGACAAAAACGAAGAGAACTTTCTACCTTCTACACCAAAAATGGCTGCTAGTCCACTTTACCAACAACTACGAGAGGATCATCATCAGAATGAGGTACAACAGCAGCAGCAGAATCAACATCAGCATATCAACAACAGCATTAATACTGTTATCTCTTTGTCTGGTGGACGTCAACCAGCGCAGCAGCTAAATAATCAACGGCAAATATTACAGCAACATAGTGCACAACAACAGCAACTAATTCTGCCTCAGCTTCAACCTAACACCAATAATGCAGAGAGCAATGTGAATTTAGCAGCTCGTCAATCATCGGTAATTACATTAGAGCTCGTATATAATGAAATAATATCTCTTAAAAATATGAATGCTAATGCTCTTTCACTTATCCACAATTTACAAGTAGAAAAGAATGAACTAGTAGAGAAAGTTAATGATCTTAATAGAGAAATCAACTATCTTAAATTAAAGAGAAGCGAAAAATGCATTGATATTGTTGGTGTTCCTAACATCAATAATAATAATGCTCTCGCTTCTGCTATGAAAATCTTCACAGTAGGGTTACAATCCGATATCACTGTAGATAACATTGACAATTGTTATGTTAAAAAAATAAAAAACAACAGAGGTTCTACAGCAACTAATGCATTTAATATTTTATGCGTGAAATTTGTTTCTCTTAACAGGAAGAAAGAGATTATGAAGAAAAAAAACTTGCACAGAAAAAACCTATCTGCTAAGTTGTTTGGTAGTGAGTATAGCAATTATATCTACTTAAATGATTCGTTACCGAATTCTACTAGGAACCTCTTAAAAGCTGCTCAAAAATTTAAAAAAGAAAACAAGTTTAGATATGTTTGGGTTAGTAATGGTAGGGTTTTAATGCGTAAAAACGAAGGCGAAACTGCAATTATTGTAAACTCATTTGAGGATCTTAGTATAATTAATAATTCACATTTAAGTAATCATATTTCTGTAAACCATGAATGATATTAACTTTAATACTTATGAAAATATTTTTGATATTTCTTATTCAAATTGCAAAAATGTTAATTTCCATAATATCTCCCATAACCCTGACTACTTGAGTAGTTTTTATATTATCCAGCAGAACATTAGAAGTATGCGTAAAAACTTTGATAACTTTGTACTACATCTTAATTCGTTTGTAAACAAGCCAGACTTCATCTTCTTAACAGAAACATGGATTTATGATGAGGAAAAGTCACTTTTTGATATTCCAGGATACAATTTTTTTGCAAATTGTAACAATCAGTATGCGGCTGGAGGGGTAGCTGTCTTTGTCACTAAAGAATTAGATTGTGAGTTCTCTTATTTTAATTTTCTTAGCTCTGATGTTTTAAAGGTTAAATGCTTGATAAATTGCCAAAAGTTTACTTTTATATGCATGTACAGGTTTCATGATAATAATAACAATGAAGTCTTTTTAAATGATCTTTGTAAATTGTTATCAGATGAAACTACATGTAATTTAGTTTTTCTAGGTGATATTAATTTAAATATTCTACAAAACTCTGCTCTTGTGGATAATTATTTATTAAAATTGTCTTCTTTTGGTCTTGAATCCTGTATTAATCATCCAACACGTATTACTTCGTCTAGTGCAACTTGTCTTGATCATATGTTTGTGCGTTTAGAAAAGTCTAATTATATTTCTGTTAGTAGTTCTGTTTCAAATTTGTATCTTTCTGATCACTGTTTAACGTGCTTGAGTTTTGACAATATTATTATACATAAGTACTTAAAACAAACTACCGGCCATGTTATATATAAGACTGACTTTACCGCATTGAACAATTTACTTTTATTTGAATCTTGGGACAACGTCTATAATGAACAAAACCCTTCGGTTGCTTTCAACATGTTTACTAACACCTTGACAAATCTTACTGATATTTGCACAAAGAGAGTTAGCAAGAACTCAAAGTTTAAAAAGCTTAAGCCTTGGATGACTTTAGAATTGGTAAAAAGAATTAATTATAAGAATAAGCTTTACAAAAAAAGTATGAAATACCCATTTGATGTTAATCTAAGGACATGCTATAAAAATCTATGTAAGGAAATTTCAAAGGAGACATCAATCTGCAAGCAGAATTATTATTTTAATGAATTTAACAAAATTAAGGGGGATGTTAAGAAAGAATGGCAGCTTGTCAATAACATTTTAAACAAGTCTAAATTAAAAGAACAAATACGTAACTTGAATGTTGATGGTGAAATTATATCGGAACCAATTGATAAAGTTAATGCATTTAATAAATATTTTGCTAGCATTGGTGCCAAAGTAGTTTCTGATGATGGCCTTAATAATTGTCCTTGTGACTGTGCATATAACGAAAGTTTTTGTCCACAAAGTCTATATTTTGAACCCATATCCTCCTGGGAGTTATTTAAGATTATTAACTCGTTGAAAAATTCACATTCCAACACAGAAGGAAGCTTCTCAAGTATATTTATTAAAAAGATTGTTTATAATGTTGTCGATGTAATTTGTGCCTTAATCAATAAAAGTATTGATAAAGGCATTTTTCCAGAAGAGTTAAAACGAGCTGAAGTTATACCATTATTTAAGAAGGGAGATAGAAAACTTCTTAATAACTATCGACCAATCTCCCTACTTTCTACGTTTTCCAAAATTTTTGAAAAATCAATTCAAATGAGAATGGTTAATTTCTTAAACAAATCCATGTTTTTCAGTGACAGCCAGTTTGGGTTTAGAGCAAGTATGTCTTGCGAAGATGCTCTTTTGAAATTTTGCACAAGTATTAACCATAGCTTAAACAATAAAAAAATAACAGCTGCTTTATTTGTGGACATTACTAAAGCCTTTGACACAGTTAATCACAATATTTTGTTAGATAAACTGTATAAATGTGGTGTCAGAGGCTTTGTACATAAGTGGTTTGCATCATACTTATCAAACCGGGTACAAAAAGTGAAGCTTGACAATAATTATAGTACTTTT
Source organism: Toxonevra muliebris (assembly GCA_963691655.1). Lineage (NCBI taxonomy): Eukaryota > Metazoa > Arthropoda > Insecta > Diptera > Pallopteridae > Toxonevra > Toxonevra muliebris. Next base: position 6,973,328 of record OY829329.1, on the reverse strand, counting down.
CTAAACATCAATGTAGGTGTTCCACAAGGTTCAGTCCTGGGTCCAACATTATTCTTGATATATATTAATTCTCTTTTTTCACAAAAATTTGTGAGTAATTCGATAGCATTTGCAGATGATATGGCATGTACTTTTGAAAGTGATACCTCTTTCAACCTCATAGCTAATATAAACCATGATTTAGCTATTTTAAGGCACTGGTTTGCTGCTCACAAATTGGTCCTGAGTAATAAAACAAAGATTATTCTATTTAATGTGGCGGGAAAGGAGAGCAACCTTTGTGATTTTACTTTTCATAGCGCTAATTGCGATAAATACATAATCAGCAGGGATATTTGTGCGTCATCTAAAACGATCAAGACGTATGAGGATAGCCGTACTTGTTCCTCAAATTGTTTTGCAATTGAAAGCGTGAAATCATTCAAGTATCTGGGTCTTATGCTAGATTACAAAATGAATTGGTTTGAGCACACTAATGCCTTGAAAAGGTATTTAATGGCAGCTATAAGACAACTCTATCAGCTAAATGCTTTCTGTTCGATTAAACTGTTAAAATGCATATTTTTCGGTATTTTTCACTCAAAACTAGAGTATGGACTGGTGTGCTGGGGAGGCACACACGGTAATAAAATCAATCCAATTCTAATAGCACAAAAACATGCTATTCGAATTATCAATAAAAAATGTCGACTTGAAAATAGTTTTCCACTTTTTAAAGAACTACAAATTTTGCCGCTTAAACACCTGTATTTTTTTAAAGTTTTAAAAGTTTATTTTATCAACTCTGGTTACCTTTCTAACATCAGATCTAATTATAAGTTACGAATAAACTATCTAAACATGGCTACAATTCCATCGCATAATCTGCAGCACTTCTTGCACACTTATACTTCAGTAGCTCCTAGGCTATTTAATTGCCTTCCTGTCAAAGTTCGAAGCATTCATAATAAACATGTTTTCCTTAATGAGGTGAAGTCTTGGCTTTTTAACTTTAATCATAATGAAATAAACTCACTTATCAGTATACTAAATTAATAATTAATAAAAAAAAAAAAAAAAAAAAAGAAAATCTTATTACAAATTTTTGCTAAAATTGTCTTTCACATATTTACTATTGTTTACTCTTTAAGTACCTATTATTACTTTTACGTTAATCCTTTGTGTATTTGACCCTTGTATTGAATTGTTTAACATCTGCCTACATATACTTCACATTCGCCACTAGTTCTTTTAGAGCTACAGAATGTAAGTAAATTATTATTAACTAATTGTAACACATATATATATGTATTGTTAATTAAATTGTAATCTATTCATTAATAATAATAATAAAATAATAAAAAAAAAAAAAAAAAAAAAAAAAAAAAAAAAAAAAAAAAAAAAAAAAAAAAAAGTGTAAAGATACGTAAAGTGGAATGAAAAACGATAAAATTCATTGAAAAATTTGAAAAAAATATTTTGAAGCATACTTTGAGGTGTTACTTGGAAATTCCTGTATGAAAATTGTAACTTTTTTTTGTTTCATTTACAATTAATATGCAATAAATGATTGAAAAATATGAAACTAACCCCTAAAGCTAGCAAGTGAACCTGACAATCTACTTAAAATTATTTATTTATGATATAATTTTCGTTATTTGAAGTTATATATAAACACGTTAATGAACAAATGTAGTCATCACAACAACAATGTATATAGAGACGGGCAAATCTGACGATCTTAGTGATCATCAGTGATCTTAGTGATAGTTCTTAATCTTTCAATATCCTATATAAGCTAATAATATTTGAAATCATAACCCAAAATTACGGATTTGATTCCAAATATCTTCACTGAATAGAGATATTGAAAGAAACTATCACTACCGTTCTATACACTTATGTTGTTGTTTTTTTTTTCCATTGTAGCTAGTCTGCATTACAGTTCGTTATTTGAAATGGAAATTGACATGAACTTAAGTCATGACTTTGAAAATTAACCTCTAGATTTAATTTTGATAGTCTCCTAAAAAACTATCATGATATAATTTTCTTTTACATTCTACATTACTACTTACATTTTATAAAATTAATTTTAAAATTTTTGTAAATAACGAAAAAAAAAATAATATTTTCGATAAACCAAATGAAGTTGTTAATAGCTCTTAAACTATAAAATATAAACGATATGATATACAATACGACAGTGATGTGCTTTCGTAAACTAAACCACAGACGATATCGTTTAATGGGTATCCTTTCTGCGGCAATCGTCTAGAAGTTACGTGATGAGACCCTAGGCTACATTTTATGTTACAAAGTTTAGTGTTAAAACAAGAAAGTAAATTACTTTCAAAGCATACCTTTAGGTGTTACTTTAAAAGATCGTAGAAAAATATAAGATTTTATAAAAACTAGTAATTTCGAAAGCAAAACCAATGAAAATAATATGAAAATTACAAAAATTAAAAATTTCGAAGCATACTTTTTGGTGAATTGAAAAAATATTTTTTGTTCGGTATTAATTTACAAAAAAAAAAAAAAATTAAATGATTGTGCTTGAAAATATAAAAATGTTATGTAAAATTAAATTAAATGCTTTTTGGAGTATACTTTCAGGTGTTACTTGAAACAAAATTAAATAAAATGCAATATTTTATTTATTTATTATTATTTATAATTGGCAAACAAGAATTCTGTAATGGTAGTGAAAGGAAAATGTATTAAAACAAATTTTGAAGCATACTTCTCAACGCTACTTAACAAATATTTACAAAAACTATTGTTTTATAAGTATTAATTCAAAGTTGCAATAAAAATACATTGTCTTAAAATAAAACAAGTATTATTTTAAATGCAGGCAAACATTTTTTTGAAGCATACTTTGAAGAGCTATTCTAAAATTTCTTGGATAATAATTATAAATTTAGGCAATTATTCAGTTTAGATTATTGGTCATATTATTGTGTATATGGAAATAGAAAGAAAATATTTTTTGAAGCATACCTTGAGGAGCTATTCTAAGATTTCTAGAAAAATAATTATAATTTTATATATTCAGTTTAGATTACTAGTGAGGTAATGATATATGGAAATAGAAAAAAAAATTATGAATACCGAAAACTTTTTGAAGCATAGTTTTAGGTGCTATTTGCAACTTTTAAAGTTTATTTTTATTTTTTAACAAACGCTGTATTGTTGTTAGAAAATAAATAGGAAAAATGCATTGAATTTGAAGCTAAAAACTTTTTAAAGCATACTTTTAGGTAATACTTTAGGTTATACAATCAGAGCAACATATCTTTTCTCTTGAATTTTGAAACTTTTTGAAGTAACAAAAAATATGTAACTCTCTCTTTCCTCAATTTTTGAATTCACTGAGGGTCACAGCTATGTTCTTTTTCAGCGCTACTGCTGGAGTTTCTCTGTGAAACGAAGTATAAAAAAATATTCAATCAATAAAAATTATTCATGACGCTATATAAAATTATGCTTCTGTGGTTTTCAGCAGCTATATTTGTTGCTAATTATTCTCGCAGCAGGAAACAATCAGACCAACAATTAACTAAAAATGGTGAAAAACCAAAAATTATATTTTAATATTTCCGCTATAATTTGCAAATAGAAAATTTTAAATGCAACTGAAAATGCCATGCAATTTATAGCATACATTTAGGTATTTAAATAAAAAAAATGTTTACTGCATTTATTTTATTTGCGGCACACTGCATGGAACGTGTTCCGAAATGCATTACAAAAAGCAGCAAGCAAGTAAACAAAAAAAAGAAAAAAAAAAAAACGAAACGAAACCAAAAATTTCGCAATTTAATTTGTGCTGCTACTGCCAGCAAGTCATTTGAACAACACCAACATCACGTACACTAGACACTGTATGCTGTCGTTTACTAAACATTCACATGTCCTTTTTCATGCCATTCAAATGTCATGTTGTCTGTTTATATGTCTGTTTGTTTGTTCGAGTGTGTGTGACTGTGTGTGAATGCCACAACATGTGGTTACTATCACAATTTTAAATATAATTTTTTTTGTCGTTGTATTTCTGTTATATTGTTCTCACTTTTAGTTTTCGTTGCTAGTTTGAGGTTTTCTGTTGTTGCTGCTGCTGCTGCTGCTGCTATTAAAAGTATAGGTCTTATTTCCATTCATTAAAACAATACAGCGTATCAAGCGGCCATAGCAGCGGCAAGCAGGCAACAACTTAATTGTGGTCAATGATTTGCATACATACACATATACATTATGCATATATGTATGTAGAGGTAGGTAAGTAGAAATGTGGGAAGGCATTTTTAAAATGTCTCCAGCACGAGCACTTGTACTCTTGGTAGTCGAGCGTGTTTTGTTTCGAATAGCTATTCTAGCGTAAGTTTTACTACTGCTGTAGCTGTTGCTATTCTTGCAATTCCTAGACATGCTTGGTTTTGTTTTGTATATCGTATTCCTGTTGTGTTTGCTCTTTGGTTCTGTGTCTAAGAAAAGTAACGTACACTGGAGAGAAATTTAAAAATATTTGTATTCATTTTTGCATTTGGAATTTTTATTATTACTTAAAATTTTTTCCTTTTTAAAATTTAAATACAACCTTTTTGGATATTGTTAAGATTTCATACTGTATTTGGTTCGTTACTTTTTTTTTCTTTTTGCTTTGTGTAATTCAAAATAATCCTTGTGGTGACATGGGCATAATAATCGTGCATACATACAAACATACATATGTCTATACAATGTATATACCCAACGAGAAAATTTGAGGCGCTACCCGAAAAAGCTCTTTGAGAGCGCTCTCTTTGTGCTCTCGTGGAAGCTAGTAGAAAGCGCTGACATTGAGTTTCCCGGAAGCGCTTTCAAGTATGCAAAAGAGCGCTTCCAAGGAAGGTTAGGTGGAAGCAGTCAAACGAATAGAAAAAATATTGAATGATTTTTGTACTTTTTTGTACAAAATAAGTTGATTAAGTATTGAGACATTTTTGTGTTTCACCAAACACCAATGTTTAGTGAAGCATAATTTTGGATTTTATTTTTTTATATTTGAATGTATGTATGTATGTAAATATAATAAATAAAAATGATAAATGTATGTAGTATATGTAGGTCGAGTGGCTACTCTCTCTAATAGAATTGTTCTTCCCAAAAGGTTTTCCAAAAGTGCTCCTTTTGCGTTTCCTAGGAGCGCTTTTTTACCGCTTCCAGGAAGCTTGATGTGAGCGCTTACTTCCTATGACATGCAATGTAAAAAGTATATGAGCTGTACTATAAAGAGAGAGCGCTTAATGCTGGCAGAGGAGCGCTCCATTGTAGGTAAAAAAAGCGCTTTTGGAGCGCTTCCTTTCCCGTTGGGTATAAACATGAGTTTTGTATGCGTGTGTAAATTAAGTTATGTATACATATTTATAAGCATTTAATGTTTTGTAACAATTTTTATGAAGCATACTTTTTTGTGCTTACAAAAATAATAATGATAATATTGATACAAATTCTTGTGTACTCTTGCACTATGAATTGAATGGATTGTAATAAAAACAAGTGAAACTAAGCCGGGTATAAATAACCGAAGCTTATTCCAGATACTTCTGTGTATAGAGCTTAGCTTCTGCATTGATCCTATAAACCATGTGAGTTTTAAGAAACTAGAATATTACAATCGAGAATGTGTTCAGATATTTCATGCAAGATAAATGATAAAATTAAAGAAAAATTACTTAACTTTAGAACTTTCTATTGAGCTTCTATGATTCTCAGGGTCCAGAGTCAGGGAGTAGAAATCTTACAAAAGCATCAAGAAATGATTTTTCAAAGTAAGCAGCTTAGTTACGTTCTATCAATAAAACGTTTAAGTCTTCTGAGAAGTTGGCTTCGGGGCCTTCCCCCTACCCAGCACTGTCCAACGTTATTGGTATTTATAAATATTTTCCAAAAAAAAATTTACAGTATACTTTTAGGCATTTTTATTTATTGACTACTACATTTGGGGATTTTTCAGACGCCTTCACAGTTATTTGATCACATACAACGACGGGACAAAATTAGAAGGACCGCTCTGATTTCGATGAAATTTGAAAAGTGTGTTATTAAATTTTAGGTTTCTTAACTTAAATCTGAAGTCAGTTTTGAGCAGCCTTTTTTAGGTTTCGTTACTTACTAAACTTAAATTATAATGATCGGTTTAATCATCAAGAAATTTATTTCATTTAGTTACTTTGATATTGAACTTTTCCTTTTATTTTAAAGAATTTTCATTGACATCCTTTAATGTTGACATAAAAACAATATTAATGAATGTAACTTTTTACACTTTTAGTCATTTTTCAGCATGATTGTATACTTTTAGGGTTAACAAAATTTTAGTTGAAAAAAATCATGTTCACACTTATTTAATTAAATTGTATTATTTCCTGAAAGCGGAGGATGTTTTTGCATTTGCCGATAAAGAAAGGTGCCTTCTAAAATTGAGGAAAAATCCAGAAGTTTATTTTCACATATTTTCTAGTTTTCTCTACCAAAATTGACCAATTTTCAGTTTTTGTATTTTCAAAAATGCTTAACTTTAGAAACAATGCAATGCAATGGCTTTTTAAATCGTGAATAAAAAATAACATCAAAAATTTTCCTAATAAATTGTAAACACAGGAATGGAACTTTCGGCAGGATATTATTAAAAACTTAATTTTAAGATGTATTTTACTCAGCGGACTAAAAAACTTAAATCGAACGATCCCACATTTTTATAAAAAATTGGCCGACTTTTAGCACCCACACTAATTATTTTTTTGCCAAGATCTTTGGGATTTTCTAAATTGGAATACTTATTATCTTTAAAATGGCATCAAAAATGTTTGGTTTTGACATTATGAATTTTTTGAATTATGTCTATGGGATGAATCAGTGTTGCCTGCCCTTTTGTCTATTATGATATATCCGCAAAATTTTTATTTGTAGTGCATTTTCAGAGAAGATTCACTATCTATTAAATTTCCGCTGCAAATTTATAGCAAAGATCATTTAGTTTTAGATAAACGAATTCCGCTAAAAATTTTCTTGCATAATTTTCGGTAAGGCAATTGAGTGAAAGTATGTATTCGCTGAATTGGAATTCTTGAAAATTTCTGTTACATTATTTTAGCTCCTCATGCCTTTAACCCCTCAATTCTCCTTCATTCTCTTTCGAAAATGTTTACATAATACTTTTTGACATAGTTTTATAATGACGCTTTAATATTTATATAGCATACTTTTAGGCATGACCATTCGCTTTCAGACAAATATTCTTAAAAATCTTTGAAATATGGTTTTGTGCATGATCATTGATTCAAAGTTAGACAAATATTATTCGAAATTTATATTATAATGTTTTAGCTCCCCAGATTCCTCCGTCTTCAACTTCCCCACCTGCCTTCATTAATAATACCACTACTACTATCATGGCACAACAGCCCATGGGGGGCCAAGGCCGAGCTTTTCGCATCCATTCATGTTGTGTGAGTTATATTTATACACGAATGGAAGGGACCTACAGTTTTATGCCGAATCCGAACGGCAAACTGAAAAGCTTTTCATAGGCATTTTTTTACTCTTGGAGGTTTGCCATTGCCAGCCAAGAGGTGGTGCCATGTAGAAAAATTTTTATTTTCTATTTTTTGATTTTTTTTTTGGCTAAAAAAGTCTCAGCAGATGAGTTTTGTGGATCAGAACCTTGCATGGCCATTGGTGATGGATTGGTGGAGGGCCTGATAAGACAGTGGATAAAATCTGAACATTGTAAAAGATGGAAAGAGGCCAGTGACTGCAGGCAGGCAAAGACGGCCGGAAGTGGTCGTGCAGTGAGTCAGCCAAAGTTGTCGGACTAAACCGGAAGACCTTGAGCTGGCTACAGGTCACGGTTCCTTCAGGTATCACCTCAAGAAGATGAAACTTGTTGAGGATGATACCTGTAGGTTGTGTCTGTAGGTGCTGCAAACGACGGCGCACTTACTGTGCCAATGACCAGCGTTGGCCGTTGGCGAGCAGAAGGCTGGCAAATCTTGGGTCATCGATACGTTGATGAATCTGACCACCCTGGCTTATAAGGACATGCTCGCATTGACGCAGGATGCCAATACTCGGAGCATGCTCGTTTACAAGTGCTTAGAGTAGAGGCATTAGGCAGTAGGGGACGAAAAGGGACCCAGTATGAATGTATAAACTCGTAATTGTGACTAACTTCATATCTATCGTACGCGCCATTTGTTTGACATTGACAGCTATTCTATCTCGAAGAGCACCAAAAATTCTATACGGATTGATCTGTCAAATAATTTTCATAATTTTACAAAAGTGTTTTACTATAGCTGAAAATGTCGAATTTCGTGCCAACAAACCAACATTTGCGGGAAGTTTTAATTTGCTTCTTCCATTTAATGAAAAACGCAACTGCAGCACATCGTTTATTCACTGAAGCTTATCCTGACTGTGCTATAGACGTTAGAATGTGTCAGGTGTGGTATGCCCGTTTCAAAAGTGGTGATTTTGATGTTGAAGACAGGGAACGTTCAGGCGGCCCGAAAAAGTTCGAAGATGAAGAATCGAAGGCATTACTCGCAAAAGATTCATGTCAAACGCAACAAGAACTTGCAGAATCTTTAGGAGTTGATCAATCAACCATTTATAAACGATTAAAAGCATTGGGAATGATTCAAAAGCAAGGAAATTGGGTGCCGTACGAATTGAAGCCGAGAGACGTCGAACGAGACGATTTTTCACATGTGAACTGCTGATTGAATGACAGAAAAGAAAAGGTTTTCTGCATCGTATTGTGACTGGCGATGAAAAGTGGATACGTTACGATAACCCAAACCGTAAAAAATCATGGGTACCGGCCGGACATGCATCAACATCAACGGCAAAGCCGAACATCCATGGATCCAAGCTCATGCTGTGTATTTGGTGGGATATGAAAGGTGTCGTGTTTATGAGCTGTTGAAACCGAATGAAACAATCACTGGCGACCGCTACCGACTACAATTGATGCGTTTGAGCCGAGCATTAAAGGATAAGAGGCCAGAATATGAGAATAGACACGACGAAGTTATTCTTCAGCAGGACAATGCTCGGCCGCATGTTGCAAGGCAAGTAAGTAAAAACATACTTGGAAACGCTGAAATGGGAAGTGCTACCCCACCCGCCGTATTCTCCAGGCATTGTTCCTTCTTTACCACTTCTTACCACTTGTTCCGATCGATGACACATGGCCTGGCTGAACGGCACTTCCGTTCTTTCGAAGAACTCAAAAAATGGGTCGATTCGTGGATAGCCTCAAAAGATAAGGAGTTCTTTCGACGCGGAGTCCGTATGCTACCAGAATGATGGGAAAAGGCTGTGGCTAACGATGGACTATACTTTAAAGGATAAATTTATAATCACTTTTTCACAATAAATGTCCAAATTATGATAAAAATTCGAGTTTATACATTCATACTCTTAATATAAGATCCACTTTCAAAACTCTTGAGCTTTTCGTTTTGGCCAATTCCATTGTGCAGTGTTTCTATACGCAGATGATTTTTTTTTATAGAAAAAACTTAAAACGCCATCTTGTTCAGCGTACTCGAATTATACAAGATCAACTTTCAAAACTCTTGAGCTTTTTTTTTTTTTTAGTAAATTCCGGTTTTCAGTGTAATTATTAGATGAAAAGAAGAACAAAATCTTAGTAAATGAAAAATAATAAAAAGCTAAAAATATTTCGAACTAAAAACATCTAAAGTTAATTAAAGTCAAAATGCTTTAGAAATATATAAAGGAATACATACATACATACATCTATATATTAATTACTTAAAACAGAAAGTTATAATTAATATATTTATAAAACATATAAATTTCCCAAATGCTTGAGTAAATTTTGCACAAAACAAAGCTTTGAAATAAAATAAAATTTCCCAGGAATACAAATACGAACGAATGGAAACTTATATTAAATATTTATACACAAAGAGAGAAAACTCATTCACACAAAAACGTGCAATTGAACAGAAAAACAGTTGAACTGCAATAAAGAAAAAAAAAAAAAAAAACAAAAACTTGCATTTTTATTGAATCAAAAAATAAACAAATTATAGAATAACAAAAAGCAGAATACAAAAAGTTAAAAATAAAACTTTTCCACATAATTTTATTATAAGCAAATAACTTCAGAGTTTGAGTTTTTACTTTCTCATTGAATGCAGAAAATATACAATAAATGTAAACTGACGAATACACTTGCAACTGAAATAATAATGGGAATTGAGTTTACGCATGAAAAAAAGTTGCAACTTAAAACATTTCATTTTAATATTGCATACTTTCAGGCATTGAATTAAATTTAGATATGAGCAAAAAATGTTTAAGATTTATATATTAAGCTAGTAAATAAGGAAAGTTTTTTAACTCAAACTGAAATATTTTTACTAAAAAATGTTAATTAAATGAATTATGTTTAAATAAGTTCATACAAACACATACCATTAACCCTAAAAGTATGCTTTTAGCTTTTGGTATTTATATTTCTTGTTTTTCCTTTTTTGTTTACTATTTAAAAATTCAAAATGCAACAAAAATTTTAAGTACACGTTTCTCTTTATGAAAAAAAATGCATGCACATAACGTAACGCACAACGCAATGAAACTGCAACGTTCATGAATGCTGTGCTGCATTGTTAAATGCAAAGACACATAGTCTTTCATATACACTCCCTCAAACACACTTTCTCTTCACACACACACTCACACACATACACACACATACACACACACACACACATGTAAATATGCATGAACGCGGCGTGCTGGCTGCTATTTGGCTTTTATGTATACTCTTCATTTCTCTGAAATAGTTGTTGCTATAGCATGCTTTTAGGCATATAACATTGCTAATCTCCCGTAAGCGAAATATGTCATGGTTTAGTAGCAACTCGTACATATGTAATTTGGTAAATGTTAAAAGTAATTTATGACCTTAAAGTAGACCAGAAGTTGGGACGTGTGTGTGCGTCCAGGTAGGTGTACATGTGAGTGTGTGCTGCTTTTATGTGAGCTGAAAAAATTGTAAAGTGAAATGTTTGGCATATTTTTGTGAATTGTGGAATATTGGTACATATTTGTCAATATTATGATTGGAAACATTTTAGAATTTATAGAGAAAATGTTTACAATTTTTATTGCTAGGGAATAACTGAAAATTGCTGAATTTTGGTAAACAAAATACGGAAAGAAATACATTAAAAACAAACACTTAAAAATTCCATTAGAACTTGCAAATGTCTTCATATTTTAATTATTTTAAATTGTTAGAAAGCTTTTAGGCTCTATAAAACTAAACCACAGCAACAACAATAATAAAAAAGGAGAAACAATTGTCGAACTTCTTTTCAAGTTTTTGGCATCAGAGTAGAATAAAATTTTTTACTTCTCTTTAAGACTTGTTTGTATAGTAATCGCATAGCGCCTTCATGTTTTTATGTCTAGCTACTAAACACAATGCAGATGGCTCTGTAGGCTTTTGCACGCTCTTTCTACACAAACACACAAAAACACAAAAAAAAAAAATAACGGAAAAGTTAAATAAAAAAAACAGGCAAACATAATAAAAATTTTATTTAAAGTAATTTAAAAAGTTTCGCCACACTGCTGAACGTAAAACAAATCATAAAATATGTTTCTTTTATTTGGCATAAAGTAATTAAAGACGCAAATTTTTTACAGCATACCTTTCGGGGCTAGGATTTTTAAAGCAATCTTTTATCCACAAAACATTTAAATTTGTTTTGCAAAAAAAAAAACTAAAATAGCATTTAAAATTTATTACATCGCCTGTTATAAATTTACGCTCGTAAAGTAAGAGAAAGAATCAAAAATGTTGGTGCAAATAAAAACGGCCTGCTTTTTACAACAATAACAACCACGACAACAGAAATATGCATACAAAAACAAAGCAAAACGTAAATAAAATATCAAATATTTTTTTTTGGCATTAAAAGTGTCGCCAAAGATTTATGCCAGACAATTTAAATTATTGCATATATGTAGGAATAAACACTATAGTTTGTTGTTGCTGTTTAATGTTTAAACTAAAAATGAGAGAAAAAAACGTAGTAAATTTTATAATGGCAGGTAGTTACTTTAATTTATAGTTACTTTAATTTGCGAATGTTAAATCTACTCAATAAAAATAAAGACCCAAAGAAAAAAAAATAAACTGTGGCATACTTTTAGGCTTAAAATTATTCAATTTCTCGTTTTTTTCGCTAACTGCAAAAAAAAAAACTGTAGCATACTTTGGGGCTTAAAATTATTCACTTTTTTCGTTTTTTTCCCCCCGATAACTGTGCGCATTTGTAATTTCATATAACGCTATCCATATACACTGGCGGTCACAAAAACCGCACCACTTGCAATACTGCTGCAATTTCGGTTATATTTCCTAACTTTGCACAAATTTCCCTTGTTTATGTTTTAAGAATGTATTTAAGCGGAATGTACCATTTTTTATTGCGTTTGTTTGGCGAAAAGAAGAATTTTTGAAAAAGTGCCGAAAACAACTGCAAAATATTTACAATTGTCGCACCATCAAAACGTTGAGATTTTTGTTCTTAGGTATCAAGGAATGGCATAAAGTTAAATATCTGAAGAAATCTGATGCCTTCATTCGACTGCTGTTGGACTGATCCAGAAAAAAAAACAATTTGTACCCGCTTAAAAGGACAAAAGGATCAAGAAGACTATGTAAGACAAATACGCGAGAAAATGGCATAAACTGAAAGAAAACCATAAATTATCGATTCAAAAGTGCAGTTACAATAAGGACTGAGCTTAAGAGCTATTACAACGTGAATATAAATGTCGAAAACTTACGCAGAAAGTAACAAAAGTTCGGTCTGCATGGGAGATGATCAGCCAAAAAGTCGTTGTTGACGAAATGGATGGAAACAAATCGCTTGGCATGGACTAAAAACTACAGCAATTGAACTCTGGCAGACTCGAGAAAAGTTATATGATCGGGCAAATTAAACTCAATTTTTTATGCGCATTTAATCTTCGGTACTTTCGTTGCTCAGATATAGAGCAATAGAAGGTTAACCGTGTAGTGAAAATAGTCAAATTCCCACAAAGTCAGATTGTTTGGATGGGTCCCTTGTACTATATTGAAGGGACTGTGAACGCCCAAAAATATGGCTAAAGTTTTATGGAGCAATTGCTGTAAGCCAATTGTGGAACGATTTTTGCGACATATCATCACGGCAAATTGGCAAGGTTTAGTTAGTAATTAACGCCTAATGTTTGATAACTTTAGAAATAGTAAAAAAGTTAGATTATTGATTCTTATTTGTTTGCAGATTCAAAATGTTGTTGAATCTGCCGCCCTCTGTCATCTAATGAAACGGAATGTTGCTCAAAACATGCCAAAGAATAAAAAACCCCTTGTTGGAGTTCTTAAAAAGTTTGGTTTTAAAAAAATAACGAATGATATCCCTCAAGTGCTTGTCGACTCTATGCCATTCAAGATAACGGCCATAAGAAAGGCTAAGAGACGGGCACCTTTCTATTATGAAACAAATTAATCATAGTTTACATCTTCAAAACATAACAAATATTTTTATTTTTACATACTTTTAATCAATACCCTCAAAAACGTGAAATTTCCTCCATATTTTTGTTTTAATTAAAAAAGTATTGGGAGTATGAATGTATAAACTCGTATTTTTTTCGTAATTTGAACATTTATTGTGAAAAAGTGATTATAAATTTTCTTTAAAGTATTGTCCATCGTTAGCCACAACCTTTTACCATCTTTCTGGTAGCATACGGATTCCGCGTCGAAAGAACTCCTTATCTTTTGAGGCTATCCACGAATCGACCCATTTTTTGAGTTCTTCGAAAGAACGGAAGTGCCGTTCAGCCAGGCCATGTGTCATCGATCGGAACAAGTGGTAAGAAGTGGTAAAGAAGGAACAATGCCTGGAGAATACGGCGGGTGGGGTAGCACTTCCCATTTCAGCGTTTCCAAGTATGTTTTTACTTACTTGCCTTGCAACATGCGGCCGAGCATTGTCCTGCTGAAGAATAACTTCGTCGTGTCTATTCTCATATTCTGGCCTCTTATCCTTTAATGCTCGGCTCAAACGCATCAATTGTAGTCGGTAGCGGTCGCCAGTGATCGTTTCATTCGGTTTCAACAGCTCATAAACACGACACCTTTCATATCCCACCAAATACACAGCATGAGCTTGGATCCATGGATGTTCGGCTTTGCCGTTGATGTTGATGCATGTCCGGCCGGTACCCATGATTTTTTACGGTTTGGGTTATCGTAACGTATCCACTTTTCATCGCCAGTCACAATACGATGCAGAAAACCGTTTCTTTTCTGTCGTTCAATCAGCAGTTCACATGTGAAAAATCGTCGCTCGACGTCTCTCGGCTTCAATTCGTACGGCACCCAATTTCTTTGCTTTTGAATCATTCCCAATGCTTTTAATCGTTTAGAAATGGTTGAGTGATCAACTCCTAAAGATTCTGCAAGTTCTTGTTGCGTTTGACATGAATCTTCTGCGAGTAATGCCTTCGATTCTTCATCTTCGAACTTTTTCGGGCCGCCTGAACGTTCCCTGTCTTCAACATCAAAATCACCACTTTTGAAACGGGCATACCACACCTGACACATTCTAACGTCTATAGCACAGTCAGGATAAGCTTCAGTGATTAAACGATGTGCTGCAGTTGCGTTTTTCTTTAAATGGAAGAAGCAAATTAAAACTTCCCGCAAATGTTGGTTTGTTGGCACGAAATTCGACATTTTCAGCTATAGTAAAACACTTTTGTAAAATTATGAAAATTATTTGACAGATCAATTCTTATAGTATTTTTGGCACTCTTCCAGATAGAATAGCTGTCAATGTCAAGAAAATGGCGCGTATGATAGATATGAAGTTAGTCACAATTACGAGTTTATACATTCATACTCCCAATAATAAAATTTGTGTGTAAATATGATTTTTCTTTTGCAATTTTGTTCATTTTGTTCCCAAAAAAAAAAAAAATAATAATTACATTCACTAAAACAAAATCAGGTTTAAGTCTCATTTTCAACGATTTTCTTGAAATTGTTGGGTGGTGCGGTTTTTGTGACCGCCAGTGTATATTAACATCACTATCAAGAGCAGCATCAGAAACAGTGTCATAGTTATCACCTTCACCATCACCATCGCCATCACTATCTCATAATTTTTATCAACACTTTGACAACCAACCGTGCGACCAACATGCAGTGATTTCCTTTTCCTCTTCCTGTTTCTGCAGTCACCCACAACAACAACATAATCAAAATGCTTTCACTTCTTATTATATTTACGCTCTGTTATATGATGAAAATGATTACTGACGTGCATATTTTTATTTTTATTTTATTTTTTTTTTTTTTGCTTTAAACCCCACAACTCGTTTTTACCCCCATGACAGACATGAAGCCTGCTCAATTGCTTCAAGTGCATAATTTCGATACAAATGATATAGAGGTAAGCCTTTGAAAATATGGCATACTATGGGGAGCATTAAGTTAAGTATGCTTTTGAGAGCGCGTGTAAATTAAATATGAAATGAGTGAAGAGAATCATTTGCTGCAATGAATCAGGAAGTAGCAGTAGAAAATAATAAAGAAAATTCATTATAATAATGATAAAAGTTAGAAAACACTTCTTTGAGATAAATTTAAATTTATAGCATATTTTTTGGTGTTAATCTTAAATGAAATTAATAAATTTTTCTTACTAGCTTTTCATTAACAATGGTTCAAAAATATATAAAAATCTTATAAAGAAAAAAAACAAAAAAATTTTAAAATATTAGAAGAAATCGTTAAAAAATAAAAAAACGCTTTTTAAGCATACTTTTAAGCACTACTTTAAAAATCTTAAACTAAAATATAGCAAGTTAATCGTTTAATGCATTGCTTATTTTAATTATAAATGTATAAAAAGCTACAGCAATTGCAAAATGAAAGGAAAGTATAAAAAATTATGAAAATTGCAAACAAACAAATTTTCAAGCATACTTTCCGGTGTTTGAAATGTTTTTTTTTTGGTTTTTTTCGTTTTATATTACTTTGCACGAAACGTAATTTGATTTTACTTAAAAATGTGAAAAAAATTCGTTAGACATTTGAATGTTAACATCTTTTGAAGCAAACTTTTACTACTTTACTAGTTTTACTACTTATGCTACTTCAAGGATCTTAAAACAAAATTAATTATTTCGCAGCTGTGCTATTAATAAATAATATAAAAATCGCAAATAGAAAAGAAAAATGCAAAAAGAAAAATTACGAATAAAAATATTTTGAATCCTACTTCTCCCTGCTGATATTTTTATTCTATTTATTAATTAAAAATAACATAATGTTGTTTGAATATGTAAAAGAAATTCATTGAAAAAAAAAATTAAAAATGTTTTGAAGCATACTTTTAAGAGTAATTAAAAAAAAACTATAGGCTTTTATTTAATTTAGCCCCCGGCCCAAATGGCATAATTCCAATTATGCTATGAAACTTAAAAGACTTAATAGTTTCCCCGTTGCAGGGGCTCTTCAGAAAAAACTTGCAATTAGGCCAAATCTCTAAAAGCTGAAAAAGGGTTAAGCTCACTTTCATTCCAAAAATAGGCAGAAGGGGGCACGAAGGAGCTAAAGACTTCAGGCCCATCAGCTTATCGTCCTTTGCACTCAAATCACTAGAACGCGTTCTACAGTATGTAGAAGATCTGGTGATCATAGTCTTAGGTTTATTTCCAAACGGGTCTAAGATGGACAGTAGGGTTAATGCAGGAGTCTACTCAGAACACCTCAATATTGCTGAATCTCTTAGTCTCCCGAATGAAGTCAGTGTTTTTCAAGCCGAGCTTCTGGCGATCAGAAAAGCCTGCCAGAAGCACTGGCCGAAATTCAAACTAGGACTAAAGTCGCCATCTTCACAGACAGCCAAGCGGCAATTAAGGCTCTAGGCTCAGATATAATTTCCTCTAGATTAATTAACCAATGCCGGGTGTTATTCGCTACCCTAAATCATAGGCTGGACATTGGTTTTATTTACGTTCGAAGGCAATGAAAGGCTCGATGAATTAAAGAAGCGAGTTTTAACTCAGGCGCAATTTGTCGCAATTACCCTGTATAAAATCAAGACTGGCATCTTCTCTTACTTCCTTACACTCGCAGATAGCAGATGGAAAAGCCTTTCCACAAGCGAATTAACCAAGAAAACATGGCCAAAATATAATTGTAGCAGAACCAGGGACCTTTTTTGTCACACCCGAACTGATGTAGGACCAGACTAAAATCATTCCACCAACCTTTTTTAGACGACATAACCAAGATCTTCAAACTCGAAATTGGAAAACTCCTTCAATTTCTTAATCTCACGAACTGACTCTAGACAATAAGGAGCAAAAACACATTCATTGGCTCATTGTGCTTCCTCTGTGAGGGAGTAGTCACTACACCTACCTTGAAAATTCAATGAAAAATTAAGCTAAAGTTTTTCAAAGCATACTTTTAAGAGCTATTTAAAAAAAACTATTGTGTTTTATTTACTGGCGATTTATGTATAAAAAACGAACAATTGGAAAAAATAGTCAAAGAAAAATGTAGACAATTTGCAAACAAAAATAATGTGAAGCATATTTTTCAGGTCTATTTTTTAAATCTTTCGAAAATTTTTATTTTTACTATTTCTTATTTTAGTTACTATAGTTATAGTTAGAAAAAAACGTGATCTTGTGAACGAATGTGAAGAAAATTTCGGCATATTTTTAATAACCATTTGTTGAAGTATAATTTTGGGAGCTATTTAAATAAATTATTTATTTATATCTAGTAAAAACAGCAAATCTGCTAAATAAGTAATAGAAAAATGTAGATATAAAATTTATCGCAAAAATATAATGAAGTATACTTTCCGGTGTTTCATTAAAAATGTTGGAGCGAATTTTTCGCTAATTTAATTTTTTAGAAAAAGTGATTTAAATGAAAATGTAAGAAAACATCATAGAAATTGCAGAAAACCATTTTTCGAAGCACACTTTAAGGGGTTATTTTAAAATTTCAACATAAAAATACATATTTGTTTTATAACCTACATATATTAATTTAATATTTTACTAGCAAGTAGTATTACATATACAAAAATGAAAAGAAAACATTGAAATATTGAAATGTGAACACATTTTGAAGAATGCCTTTAGGCGCTATTTTAAAAACGTAAAGTAAAAACTACAGCTTTTGATATTTTCTATGATTTTTAAAGAAAAAGGTTATGGTTGCTGTTGGAAGATGAGAAGCAATAATATTTTTCAATTCCCATGCAACAATTTCTAAAGCATAATTTTTGGTGTTTTTTTAATTATATGAAGAAATAATTCCGTTTATTTTTTTGCTTTTAAAACATAAAAATTTCATTTTTAAAATGAAAAACAAAGAAAGAAATAATTTCTAAAGGAAATAGTTGAGTATATTCAATTTCCTGAAAAATATAATATTTTATACTGATATTGCCAAATCAAAAATTTCTTAAAAATTATAAACCTGCTCATTTGAGAGTTGTGTAAAATTTTTAATAAATTTATAATGAAAACTAAATTATATAGAAAAGAAAAATGCAAAGTCTTGCAAATGTAAGTTTATTTTGAAATTTATTGCATATTTGAATTGATGTGAATAATTTTAACTAAATAAATATTCAATATAAATATGATTTGCATTTAACAGCAATTCACAATTTCGTAAGAAAAACTGCAAACTTTTCCATTTCAGAAAAAAATGTGTTTTTATTGCATATTTTTAGGAATTTTCGCATTAAATCTTATGAAAGTATATAGTACTCTTTCTTTTGTTCTTTTTTGTATAATAACATATAATTTAAAGAAATATGGAATTATAATAAAATCCAAAAAATTGCTTATAAATACATATAACAAAAACAAGTTTTAGTGCATACTTCAGGGAGTAATTTCAAGAACAAACATTAAGTTTCATTATTAATAAATTTCAATCATTTCCGCATGAATTTTGTTAAATAAAATTAAAAAATTCTACTTAAAAAACTGAAAAGTGAATTAAAAAAGAAAAGCATTATTAAATTTTGCTAAAATAGCATTTTATCCGCAATGTAAAATGTGCAATTTTGTTTTTTTTTTTTTTTTAAATCAACATTAAAATACATTTAAATTATACATAAGTACTTTAAAAGTTTCATTCTTTCTTGGCAAGTCATTTTAAAATGTGTTCTTATATTTCTCAGAATAGCACCAGTAGCAGCAAAATCGCAAAATAGCTACTTTTGCAAAAAAAAAGAGAATAGTAACAAAATTACAACAACACAACTATAACGCAGAGTGTAGTCAATTTTGCAGTGGAATTTCAGCGTGAACACGTTGACGCAAGTAGTTGAACTAAATATGAACTTGTAGTAGTTGTGAATGAATAGCAAAGTGCATAGAAAGTGCAGTGCATATTGAAAAAAAAAAAAAAAAAAAAAAAGGAATAGTATAGTTTGTATGTATGAGTGCATTGAGGGTGACATGAGCAGTGGTGCAAGTCTATGGGAAAAGTATAGTTTCTATAACAGCAGCGAGTACTTAAGCGTAAAGTTAAGTTGAATTTTGTTTTTGGTTTTCAGTAAAACTTACTATTTATAAAATCTATTTATTTTTTCCCTTTTCTTTTTGTATTTATATAGGTACGTATATTGACTTTTTTAGTTATAGTAAAATATGAACTGGGTTAAAAACTTTCAAGTGATTTTTATTTTACTTTTATTTAAAAATATTTCCATGATTGTTGTAGTCAGTAGAAGCTGAATAGAATTAGTTGAAATTTCATGCTCTGTTTACATAAGCAAATATTGCAAATAGGTTTAGAACTTTTAGATAATTTCACAATTTTAAAGAGTTCATTGCATATTTTTAGGTGATTCGTTTAAAAATCAGAACTCATTCACGTTTACATTACGGCGTACAAGCGATCCCAAATCGTGTTATCCAAGGCGGCTTTATAATCGATGAATAGAAAGCGGATGTTACGTCGTTTTTCTTGTGTCTTTCCAAGGATTTGGCGCAGTGCGGAAATCTGGCCGCTGGTAGATTTACCAGGCTTGAAGCCACACTGATAAGGTTCAATCAGTTTGTTGACGATGGGCTTCAGTTCTGCACACAGTACGCTTGATTGAACCTTCTTTATATGCAATATTGAGAAGGTTCATCTCACAGTAGTTAGCGCAGATCGCGTGGAGGTTCCGATCACTGCGCATGCTCAGTAACAACTCAGCAGAAAAGCTATCTGCACTTGCAGCCTTATTGTTTTTCAGTCGAACGATGGCTGTTAAGACCTTTGTCATAGTCGAGAGCAGTACTTCAACGCTGTCAGTGATTGTGGTTTCTAGAACAGCTTCTTCAACGGCGGGATTGTTGCCTTCATCGCCATTAAGCAGCTGTGAAAAATATACCCTTTACAAACTCATAATACCTTGGGCATCTGTCACCAGTTGCCCCTCTTCGTCCATGCAGGAAGAGGTGCGCCTTTTCAAATCGTTAGTCAGGCGTTTTATTTCTTCGAAGAATTTTTGAATCTTATTCCAGTCCCCACATACCTCGATATCAACGAACTCACACCTTTCTGCCTCTCGTTAATTCCACCTAAAAATACGTTTTTCTTTCCTCCTCAACTGTCTGCACCACTCCTTAACAGCTCGCATTGCAACTGACTTCAGGGTAGCTCTAAATATAGCATTTTTTGCTTCAGTAGCTTCGCGACACTCTCGATCGTATCAAATATTTCTCAGTCAACGGAGGCAGCCTAGTACTTCTCCGGCAGCCGTACGTATAGAGCGGGGAATGTGTTAAAGAGTGCAGAGCGGAATTAAGCGAGCTTAATCGCTCTCATCTGTGCTCCACTCTATAAGAACATTGAAAGGAATGAGAAAGCTCATGAGCTGGCGCTCGTGGGGCTTTTCGTGATGAATTCTTAGCTGTATAGGTTTCAGCCCCTCTGGGAGTTATTAAGAGGAGTAAATAATTACTCTATCTTCAACTGGCTAATGGGAAATGGAAGCTTTTAACACCCTGTGCTATACCTTAGATGTGACAAGGTTTTCATATAATACGATTAGATCTCGTGAGTTCTTTAATAAGATAATTCCAGGAAAGAGATGAAACTCACTTTGTATACATCGATATAGTTTCCATGTCAAAACTTCCCGCTCTCCTTCTTTACTTCCTTCCTTCTGCAATCTCGTCTCCATTAGTTGTAACTTACAGCTAAATATTTCTGAAATTCAAATCTTTCGGTTTAACTATTAATCTTTAATGAAGTAGAGATTCAAAATCAGTGCTTACTGCATGATTTCGCTATGCCCATAAGTTTTCGAAAACCAGTAGCTTAGGGTTTTGAGCCTAACTGCACAATTTGGGAAATAGTAGTAGAAGAGTAAACTCTAGGGGTAGAAAAATTACAACCAGTTATTAAAGAATACATCAAATGATAGGATAGTGCCCTCTAGCGGTAACTTAGTGCCCTCTAGTGGTAGAACTGCACTCTCGTGGGTAAGAAAGTGAACTTTAGTAATTGAAAATTGACCTCTAATGGTAAAAGTGGGGTACCTAGTATCAGATATGTGCCCTCTAGTGTATTACTTAGTTCCATATTTGTTCACTTTTATGCAAAGCCTTCATATTTCTAAAATCCGCATCACATATGACAAGCTGAGAGGAAAAGCGGACTAAAATTTATATAAGAGTAAAAGTGAAATAATTTAGTATCTCAGTGCAAGAACAGTACAAGTAATACGGTTTAGAGTGAAAATGAAACGACTTAAAATTAGAAGAGCAAAAACAGCATAATGACTTATTCCGTTTTTGCTCTGAATATATTTCGTTTCACTTTTGCTTTGAACATATTTCGTTTCACTTTTGCTCTGAACATATTTCGTTTCACTTTTGCTCTGAACATATTTCGTTTCACTTTTGCTCTGAACATATTTCGTTTCACTTTTGCTCTGAACAAATTTTGTTTCACTTTTGCTTAAGAGTAAAATTATTCCACTTTTGCCCGAACGTAGAAGTTATACTAATTTTCCTCTCAGCCTCTTATATGAATGTCAGTTTTTCTTTTGAAAGAGAGGCGTTGAAAGACGCATATGGTTAACCACTTGTTCAGTAAATATACTGAACTTTTAGTATACTGTATACTTTTAGTATCTCTATTATCAACTCCTTAATTTGGCAACTTTGAAATCTACTATATAACATAACTGTGAAAAAAATGAATTTATGAATTAACTGTTTTTTGTTGTAATAAATTGAATAGTGACTTGGATCTTGAGAAATAACCGAGCAACACGTTTTTTACCTAACCTAAGTCGGTTAATTCCGAAGATTTTTATTTCTATTAATGTTTACGCGACACCACTAACTTTGAAGATATCACTGTTGAAAATTCACTAGAGGTTTTATGACATTAAAGGAACTTAAGTGCACAGAACTAATTAAACTGAAAATTTTAAAATTGCCAAAGAGACGGAAGAAAACACGTGCTTATTTTTCGAGTTATAATTTGCAAGAAAAGTTTTATTCTTGAAACTTCTTAAATCTAACATTAAAGAAACGGTAAAATTCCAGTGACGTGAAGACTAAGTAAGGTAAGTATAAAATTAAAGTAATAGAATTTAACAAAAAGGTAAGTTAAAAATAATAATAGATTTTTGTAACAAGGTAATGAATTTTAGGAATTTTTTTTTTTAAATTCAATTATTATTTTTAAGGTATATTAAGAATTATTATTAATTAATTTATTTTTGGAATTCATTTAATTTCAGTTTTAATTTCAGATTTTATTTTGTAAGAATTGGCGAAACAACTGTTAAGTCCAAAGCTCTGATACTACTACTGAACTATTTAGGCATTCAGAATTTAAGTAAAAAAACAAAACAAAAAATTTAATAAACTAATTTAACTACCTCAAGCACTTTTTTTTTTGTGACTCACACACACACACAGTCACACACACATAAATCTTAGAAACATTATCTTTTTTTTTACAGCATACGAACAGTGGGCGCTATTACTTATAGAAGCCAACACTAAACTATTTGTAAGCTTAAGAAGAAAATCTATAGTCATGCTGACAAAAACTAAACCTTTGGGGGCTATACATTTACACATTTATGTATGTATTTGTTGAAAATGTGTGTAAAGTATGAAAATGAGAGAAGGAACAAACAAAAAAAAAAAAAAATGTTTCATACATACAAATGAAGAAAATAATATTGCAACAAAAAGAAAATTAATGATACTTATACTTATATGAAATTTGTGAATGTGAATGTGAATGAGAATGAGAGCGTTAGAGCGGCGTCATTTAAGAGTATACACAGACATACATGTGTATATATATGTATACTTATATATATGATATTTGTATGTGTAATGTATGTAGATTTGTATTTATGCCAGCAATGACTTTAAAACTCTACAGGAAACCAAAAAAAAAAAAAAAAGTACAAAAAAATTCATATAATAAATGTGTGCGCACATGCTTCAACCCAAAAAAAAAAAATATATGAAAAGGTCATACATTCAAATTAAAAAAAAAGAAAAAAAAAAATAGAACAAAAAGAGAAAAGCAAACTAAATCATTTAAAAAGTAATATATCGTTTTTATTATTTATACCTATTATTATTATTATTATTATATTTTCTATAACGTGATTTACACGACATTTCTTTGTCGCCACCGCTGCCGTCTCCTCTTCCTACTACTTCTTCTACTCCCACATAAGTGCGCTTCACTAGAGACTTCATGAAAGTCTCAAAAGATAAATGCTCGTCATGCACTATTTGCTTGTTATTTTTCCTTTTTACATTTCAACAAATATCATCTAGGGGAAAAAATACAACTAAAACTAAGTACAACAACACAAACAAATTCACAAAATCGCCCACTCAATTTAAGTACGTTTGCGCTTTTTCCTATGCTTTTTGTTGTTTGATCTTTTCGTGAACTTGTCATAAAAATGTTGTGTAAATGACTGAAAAAAAAAAAAAACAAAAAAAATCTTAATTAAAATTATAGTAGTCTCTGTCGGTTTTTTTTCTGCTTTTTGTTGTCATTCATTTCTTTTGCTTGCTTTTCTACTTAAAATTTATTGCTCTCATTAAGTGTGGCAGTGTCACGTGATGTGCTTTAAATTGCATATACAAAAACACACACACACACATACAAACAATCATATTAGTATGTGTGCCTTTTATATCACTTTTGTTACTGCAAATTTCCGCTAAAGCTTTTTTTTATTTATTTATTTTTTTTTTTTTTTTTGAAAGCAAGAAAAGAAAATTTCACATATTCATAAATCAGAATATGTGTCTGCATTCTTTACCTACTCACATATACATATATATTTTTATTTTTTTTCTACTCTTTTTTAATTTTTGTATACATTTCACTCTCTGATTCTCTGGCTGACTGCTGCAGTT
The DNA here is from genome assembly GCA_963691655.1 of Toxonevra muliebris. Taxonomy (NCBI): domain Eukaryota; kingdom Metazoa; phylum Arthropoda; class Insecta; order Diptera; family Pallopteridae; genus Toxonevra; species Toxonevra muliebris. Next base: position 6,948,800 of record OY829329.1, on the reverse strand, counting down.
TTGCATACATTCGTGTACCGTAAATCATTTTAATGCTGATTTTAAGTTCAATTAAGTGAGGTTACATACAAACACATATGCATTCATACTTATATATGTATATGTATATAAGTAAAATAGTGTTTGCACACACGTCACACTAAATAGATTTAAATTTATGCTAGTTGCACTCGTAGTCTGGTGCTTCTACTTACTTACTTGTATAGCACGAAAAGTAGCTGCTACTACATTATGAACTTTGGTTTAATTTATGTCTCTTATTATTTACAGCTGTTGAAAAACTTTTTTTTAGTTGCTTTTGTTTGGGTATAATTTTAAGTTTTAAATTATGTTAATGAGTGAAGTTTACAGAAGCGCGAAATGAAAAACTGTTTTGAGTATAGTTTTCATTTCCCACTGGGCATTTAGATCTGGGGTGACTTCGGAAGAAATGAAACCCTGGCACTATCTCTTGAAGCTGCTCATTAGCCATTATGAATTGTGATAAGCGAGTGTCGATTCATACAAGCAAAATGTATAAAGCGTGCTTGATCGAGTAAGCGCTGTGAGAGCCAAAACTTTTCACGCACTAAGTTTGTCACCTACTTGTTATCACTTAATCGCTTTTGGATGCAATTTGAGTGCTTTGAAAGGCAAGTACAATTTGTAGATTAGATCAAGGTTTATGTGAAGTAATTTTTTTTTATCATTTAAAAAGTTAAGTTTGTTTCCTGGCGGTTTTTTCTAATTTTGTTAGAAAGTTAATCATTTTCCACCACAATTTTCCAGAAAGAGATGATAAAGCAAATGAAGAAGTCGACGCAATAGATTCTTGTGTGGAGTGTAACGCAAAGGAGAACACAAGAACTTCTTGCGATGCAAAAATTAAAAAAAATGACTGTACGCAGCTTGCTCTATTTTCGATGCAAGTTGCATTGATTGCTGAAGAAACTCTTCGAAAAATGTTCTCAAAGAAGATGAGCAGTGAATTATTCTACTTTCAATCGTCAGATTTGCTTAATGTTTTTGAAGTGAAACTTCTTTAGCAAGGCTGTGAATTGAAACGGAAAAATGCAATGGACGCGAGCTTTCATTGCACTCATACGAAACTAATAAACATAAACGAAGTTATGCATGCATTTGTTAGTGTTTAGCGAATGATATCATACGGGGATCGTCTGCATACAATCAAGCAGAGAGTTAACTTCACGCAGTTTTATCGCATGAGCTTTAGTGAGAGAGCTTTCATGAGAGAGTGAGAGAGAGATGTTTCTGCTTAATTCCATAGACTTGAACTTTTGCTCTCTCTTGTGTTTTTGCCAATAAGTGTAGAAAGTGTCAATAGAAGAAAAGCAACAACAAAATAGAGAGAAGAAGACTGCAAAAGCTTCAACAGAATGACTGCTTGTATACGATGCCTGTATTCAGCCAGGGGTAATCGGTTATTCTCTTTTTTATATTATATTCTCATGTTTATACAATGTTTGAAATTAGGAAAGCTTTTACGGTATTTTGACATTTTGTAGGTAAACACAGTAATATAAAACAACAACGTTTATGTACCAATGTACAAAAAGAAAAAATCGAAGAGAATGAATGTTAGAAGTAATGCAAGAAAGACGGGACACATGCGTGTTTGTCTGTTTCCCTTGCTGATCATCTCTCTCCCCTGATTTTTCTCACCGATTTTTTACAAATACTCTTTTATTATCTTACTCCAACGCCCAGAGCTTTTATATACAACGATTTCGACCGACCGATTTTGTTTTTTTATTGCTTCTAAGTTATTTGTTTTACATGAGTGGAAGAGAGATGCAAAATTTATAAAAGGCAAACGTCAAAAATCGATGCAAAATCGTTGATACAGACGATTTTGACTCGTTCACTTTCGTTCCCTCTCCCTCGCCAACAAACAGAAAACCGTTGAGTTTATCCAGTCATTTTTATATGTAGAAAGTGTCACTAGATGTGCCTGCCTACATACTAATCAGGTCATGTGCTTCAATAGAATAACAGACCCAGTGAAAACTGTAGATCTACACTGATTACATTGAACTTTTCTCAAAAATACATTTTTTCAATGTTTATATTTAAAGTTTTTGATTTTGTGACTTATCATGTTTTTATTATTAAAAAAGAAAAAAATCCCTTCATTCTAATTTAATTCTTTCTGTATGACAAATTTACTATTTTACATGTAAATGAATACGTATTCAATAAATAGCTAAGAGGCAAAAAATATATTTACATTTTTTAAAACTTTTTACAGCTTAAGGTGTTCCTAACACATTACCCCTTTACGCGATAGCATAAACAATCAAAAATATTTTAGCCAGTAGCATTAAAAAAGCTGAGCAAGGTCAGTCTGAATCGGTTATACGGTCTGTTAAATAAGATAACTAAATAAATAAATACTGAAAAGGACAATTTGTGCATACTAAAAAAAAAAAAACAAAAAATACCAAATCGCCTTAAACCAACAACTAAAAACTATACCATTTATCTTTCGATAAACAAATTTTCAATTTTCATTAAAATAGTAAATGAAATATTTTTGTTTTTCATTTATTACTAGACCAGACAAGAACTGCAATGTAAATTGGAACAAAACAAAAAAATTAATACAAAAAAAAAGCTCAGCTTTATTTTATTTTATTTTTTTTATATGTAAAGCTATAACCAAAAACAAAAAACTAAAAAAAAAATCTGAAAACGCCTAAAAGTATGCTACACAAAATATATTATCAAATAACAACGAACACAAATTCACAATGTCGCCATTGGCAACGCAGCAAAATATATACAACAATAAAGACAAGAGAGAAAACAGTAACAGTAGCAACAACAACAACAACAAAAACAACAGCAACAACATAAATTGTCAGTTAGTGTGTTCATAAACACATAAAAACGAAGCACGAACAATACATACATACATGCATACATACATATATGCACACATACAGTAACAGAGACACTCATAGAAGAGATACTAAACAAAACAAAACAAAACAGTATACTATACCATACTTTAGCTATATATTTCTTGAGTATACTTTTTGGCGCACAAGTGATGCAAAAAGATAAATGTTACTGCTAACAGAGTAAAAACAAAAACACACAAAAAAAAAAAAAAAAGAAACAAAAAAAGAAAGAGTAGAAGTATACACTTGAATTGTAGTAGCGGGTGTGCTGTAAATTTGGCTTTGTTGTTGTATTTATATAATATATACATAATATATATATATATGTATGTTTGTATATGTTACTCCTAGTAAATATTTTACAAATTATGGCAAGTGACACGGTCACCCGCAAAATATTTTTGTTTTGCAACAATAAGAAAGAGACAGTAAGCCAGCATGCGGCAATAGAGCGAGACATTTATGCATTGTCCTCATACTCTTCTCTGTATGGACGTACGCATATACATATATATTAGTATAAATTTTTCGGTACTTATATAAATTAAATGTAATGATCTGCAAAGTGTAATTTATGAGCGTGCAGCAGTTTCGTTTTTATGATTTTTTTTTTTCTTTTTTGTGATTTTTCTTTTTTGTAATATTGCGTTGAATTTAAAATTTTTGAAAAATTTGTGCAGTTACTCTTAGGCATTATTAGTTTAAATGTGTTGTAAATATTGATGTGTAAATATTGATTATGGTTTTAAAATGCTGTAATCTATTATCTGGGCACAGTTAGGCAGTTGTCTCACTGAAGGCAAAGCTATTGCTAATCGCTTTCAAACAATCGCCAAGATTTTTACTGTCAAAGTCATTGAATCAGGTCAAAGTTGCATTGCTTCCTGTGGCAGAACGGCCTAAGAGTTTAAATGTGTTGTAGAAGGTATGTAGAGGTCTGAGACCACAAAACTGAAGGCAATGACTCAGATTACAAATTTAGGTTTGAAAATCTAACATTAGAAAGCAGTTTTATAAGACTACTCGGGGGAATATTTTTAACACTAGAAACTAAATTGCTTAATTTCTGAAACTGAATTGCTTAGTTTCTATCACTAGAGGGTACTTTTGAGCCACTTGAAAAAGCTTTTATACTACTAGGTGGCACTATTTTACCACTTGAGGGCACAATTTTAACACTTGAGGGCACAATTCTACCACTTGAGTGCACTATTTCATTGTTAGACTCACTCTTCCTTCGCTGCAGATAATTTTTCTATCCCTAGAGAGCACTATCTATTCATCTATCATTGTGTTTAACTTCATGCCTTCTGAAGACGCTTGCGTGACTTCTTTCATTAAGCAGGACATAAGTCCCAGAATGATATCTACCACCAAGGGCAAGTCAGTAGAAACTGCCCTTCATTCCCTAGTTTACAGTATCGAAAATTCTTTGCCGTACAAGATTAAGATTTACTAATGCCAAAACATACTGCAAGGGGGACTCTTACATAAATTTTGACAATGTTTTTACTTCAGTCTAAGGTGGAGTTAACATCTAAATAAATTGTTGATGTAAACAAAAAAGAAAGAAAATTACGGTTTCTCATTCATAGAAATTTACTCTTGGAACAACTTTCTGGTAGAGATTGCAGCTATTTTCTTAATAAGTTAAGTTCCACCTAAAAGTTTATAGATTTCAAACATTTCTGGTATTTTTAATGTTTGTTAACGAAACACAATTTCAAGGACTCACCGCTAGATAGCACTTTCATACAAGCTTCGAACTTGCTAGCTTAAATATATACCACAAGGCGAATTCTTCTATAAAAAATAATAATCAAACTTCGTTTATTCGAATGTCAAGCAATTCTAGTATTTATAATGCTTGCTTGAAAAAGTATGTAAGCTAAACCGAAAAATACAGTTCGATGGCACTTTCCATAAAAGCTTTGCACGTGCTAGTTCCAAAATATACCGCTGTAGAGACGCTCACAAAAACATATTGAAAATGATATTTTTAATTTGGAAAATTTGTTTGCAAATTTCTTGCAAATTTGGCAGTTCACACTTCAAATTAATTAGTAAAAATTGAATTAAATTCAATTGTTAGGCTTTAAATGAACAATGATGCCAGAAGAATTAGAATTTCAAAAAGTTCATAGAACTGGCAGATCAGACAATCGTTTCGGAAGCAGCTACTTTTACTTCAATCAAAGTTCATTGATTGATTCCAACATGTTTGGTTGAATTTCAAGTTTTTGAACTTTCCACACAAGTTTACAACTTGCTAGTTTCGAAATTTTCTTCTTAGAAATTGAAAACTCATTATGAAAACCAATAGAAAAATTCTTTCGCTTGGATTAATGCACGCTCCTGCGTATATTCAAGTCAAATGCCATCATCATTGCATAAATACGCGAACGTTCGCTAGTTTTTTTTTTTTTTTTACATAATAAATTTCAATAAATTATTATGACATTATTTGCTACCAAAAAACAAAATAAAGTTTATTTGTTGTTTATGTATGTGCCTAAAAGTATGCACCAAATATTTACATATAGTGTGCTGTATGCCTACAGAACAAAAATGTCAAACTTTCAATAAAAACCAAAACAAAAAAAAAAAACAAACAAAAAAAAAAGAAAAGGGGGAAATATCAAAGTTTTTTTTTCGGATATTTATGACAAATGTCAAAAACACAAATTCACATTTTATACACTCGTAAACATACAAAACACATTCTTCCTCACATTCTGTTCATCCTCTCGCTGCATTGTGACCCTTTCACTTACACTGAGACACTTGTACGTAATAATAGTAAATTTATGCAAAACAACAGAACACAAAATATCTACATACACCCACACACACACAGGCATATTTCTTTCATTTAATTTTTGTTTGGTTTTTTTTTTTTTTTTGCAGTATTTTTGTTTTTTGAATATGTTACCTAAAAGTATGTTACGTAAAATACACACATATGCATATGTTTGGCAATTAAGTAATAAATATTTGCCAATTCAATGCAGCATGTAGTTAGTAGAAGAGAGAGAAAGCGAGAGAGAGAGAGAGAGAGGAAGAGCTTAAGTGTATCCACTAGTAGTAACTGTAGTTTGTATTGTATACAAATAGAGTATAATAAGAGGAGAACAAGCAGCAGGCAGCGGAAGAAGAAAGTATATTTCCCAGCATATGCGAAGAAAGTAAAACCTAACTACTCATACATATGTGTTAGTGTGTGTGTGTGTGTGTGTGTGTGTTTATGAAAGTTCGAAAAGAAAAACTTTGAAGGTCGAAATTAAAAATGTAAGAGATTTTTTCTCTCTTCTTCTTCTTTGTTGCCAAAAATTGTATGCAAATATGCGGGTTTCGATATTGCATGCATACTTTTAGGCAGTCGTTTGTATTTAGGTTTGATCAACATCATCATCATCATCATCACAATGATGTTGGTTGATGATACTGATGTTTTGATGCTGATATCTGTGTATGATTTAAAAATATACTATGCTTTTATATGTGAGCGAAAAAGATAAAAATGGAAGCGGATTTAAAGCTTTAAATTCAAATACACATACTACATCTTTTGGAAATTTAATATATGCAAAAACTTATTTGCATATTTTTAGGCACTTTCAAGTACGTAGGTACATGAGTGTTTGTGTATGTTTTTATGCTTATAAAGCTTAAAAACGTTTGCTTTTAGGCTTTCATTTATTTATGAAGTGTGTTGTGTCACAAAACTTTTGTCTCTCCCCTCTTTTTGCTTTTCTAAACATACAAGTTGTAGGTACTTTTATTAATTTATTAATAAGAGTGTGTGCTGCATATTTTTAGATACTTAATTGAAATGATTTTTTGATGTTGTGTAGTTTTTCTTAAGTTTTTTGTTGAATGATTTTAAAGATTTTTGAATAAGCATGAACAAATTTTATTAAATTGTTAATACCAGTTGTCAATAGACAGTTTCTATCCCTGGAAGGAACTGGCTGCAAAGTGATGGCCTATGCAGACGACATAGCTATTGCTGTATCGGGTAAATTCCCGAATTGCAATCTGCTCTAAATATTCTCCCCAAATGGTCCAGCAAGTGTGGACTGAGTGTCAATCCGCAGAAAACCGAACTTGTTTTCTTTACTAGAAGGTACAAAGTACGACCTTCTGTTGGACCTTCACTCAATCGCAATAGTTCTCAAAAAAGAAGCTAAATAGTTAGGCCTTAACGTCCCCCAAATCTTTGTGCACCATACTGCACCTCACTCCTCCCGACATCTATGGTAAGCAATATGCAGCCAGTACGGCAGGTCAGATCACTTCACGATCCTGAATCATTTTAGTTTCGTACCTAAAGCAATTGATTATACCCGGGCGAAATCACTCTTTAACGGCAAGCTTAATACTCTTATTCCCGACAGAGAGGAATAGTGACAGAGTTAGAGCTGACATCTTTTGTTAAGAGCTTGGTGTAAATATATTTCTTTTGGGTTGCCGGATCACTGCAGTGTATTTCAGGCAGAGGCCTTAGTAATCAAGGAAGTCACGTCGATCTGTACCTAATTCGGATGCCGCGGTACATAGATATACCGGGAAGCGAAACTGCTAACGGGTTAGCCAGAAAAGGAACACTGTTATAAATCTCTCCTGAGAAGGAGTATATGTATAGGCCTGCCTATGGCAACGTGTAAACTAAGGCTAGCCTCGAATGCAATAAAACATACGAACGCAAGATGGTCACTGGAAACCACTTGCAAAACTGAATCGTCGACGGACGAACGACCTGATACATAACAACAGGCACTTCATCAGTATTGTGACTTAGGTGATTACTAGGCACTGCTTTATTAGAAAACATGCAGAAAGACGGGGTCTTCCACATAGAAATCACTGCAGAAACTGTGGCAACTAGGAAGAACAGGAAACTGTAACTCATTTGCTATGCGAATGGCCAGCTCTGATTCACGTACGAAAGGAACATTTGGACAGCTTTGTCTTCGATGACCTTAAAGACTTGACTACTATTCAGGTCATTCAGACACTTACTTAGCTTCCTAAAAAGTACTTAATGGGTCAAATGGCCTGAATTAGAGGGAAAGGGGATTAGCTTCTTTAATATGGTATCACAATGGGCCTCGTTGGCCTAAGTGTGCTGGCGCTCGCAGGAAGCCATTTTGACCTAGTCTAACCTAACCTTACTTATACATGCCTCTAAACTTGAACCTAACCTAACCTAACCTAAACCTAAACCTAAGCTAAACTAACTTGACCTAACCTAACCCAACTTAACCTAACCTGGCCTAACTTAATTAACCTAACCTTTTTTTTTTTTTTTTTGTACGTTGGCAGGTGGAAATCTTCATAGATACCGCAGAACTCCAGTTCTACGGTTATGTCGGATTCCTACCGACTAAAACCACCTACTTCCTCTCCTACCACTCTCCCCGCGGGACTACCAGTTGGTATTACTTCGCAGGGCTGGTTCAGCTTTATGCTGTTACTCGTTTGTTGATTCTGTTGTTTGGATCTATTTGTGTTGTGTCAATAATTGTTTATTGTTCATCACCCATCCTCGTCGTCTTCTGTATTTGCGATATTTCGTTGCGCACGCTCGGCTTTACGTTAAGATTCAGCATTCCTTAATAATGTCAGAATGCTCTTCGTCATCTTGCATACTGCATTCCACTTCTCTATCGTTTGGCACATCTGTGCTGTCAAGTTGGCTACCGTGGGGGGTTCCCCAAAAGCTCTCTCTAGTTCCTCCCTGATGCTGTTGAAGCGTGGGCAGTGGAAAATGATGAGTGTTGAGTCCTCGGGATCGCTCGGGCAATTCGGGCAGAACGGGTCTTCTTCAAGTTTAAATCTGTGCAGATACTGTTTAAAGCACCCATGCCCGCTGAGCATTTGGGTGACGAAATAATCGACTTCTCCATGTTTGCGCTCTATCCACGCTGCTATATTAGGGATTAGGTTAAAGGTGCAGCGACCCTTTTTGGACTGCTCCCAGTTTCGCTGCCATTCCATAATGGTACGCTTCCTCTCTTCTGTTTTCCTGACGTTCGTTGGCCTTTCTCCAGTTATACTATAAAGGCGCTTCATTTCTATTGCTAGTAGGTCAATGGGCAATTTTCTTGCTATGATGCAAATGGCGTCGTCCGACACCGTACGATAGGCGCTGGCAATCCTCAGTGCACTGAGCCTATAAATCGAGCGAATGCCCTTCAGATGTGTCTTCTTTGCGTTCGCCCAGATGGGTGCTGCATACAGTATAACGGAGCTGGTCACCATTGAAAGCAGCTGACGCCTGCCCTCCCGTGGGCCTCCGATATTCCACATAATGCGCGTTAGCGCGCCGTTTATTCTAGCCGCTTTACCACCTAAGTACTTTAGGTGTGGCTGTGAGGTGATGCAATGATCCCCAACTGTGATTACCAGCTCTTCGCGCTGTTTTCTTGTGCTCAATAGCACTACCTCCGTTTTTTGGGCTGCCAACTCCAGTCTTGAGCTATTTAACCATCTTCTCACCCTTGCAATTGCAAACCTAACCTAACCTAACCCAACCTAACCTAACCTAACCCAACCTAACCTAACCTAACCCAATTTATCCTAACCTACCCTAACCCAACCTAACCTAACCTAACCCAATTTATCCTAACCTAACCTCACCCAATTTATCCTAACCTAACCTAACCCAATTTATCCTAACCTACCCTAACCTAACCTAATTCAACCCAACCTAACCTAACCTAATCTAACCTTACCTAACGCACTATGTGGAAATTTAATTCTATAGTAAGCTTTCATTACAGTCTTTGGACTTTCAAGATCCTAAAACTAAATACCACAAGGACCAAGCCATTATAAATTAAATAATTAATATTACTAAATCTACTCCATTTTTTACTCTAGATATATGAGCTGAACTCAAGTTCAGAAACTCACTTCTAGAGGAAACTTTCTGTTTAATATTTCAAAGCAAACTTTTTTATAAATGAAATAAATGTATTGCTCCTCCTCTTCTGCTTCTTTCTCTATTTTTGTGTAAGTTTTATATACAAACCTCACTGAGGTGAACATCGCCCCACAGTCGTGGACAACTTTTTCAGTTGGATATTACTAACTTTGGGATTATTACACAACTATATTGCACTTAAATAGCGAATTAACTCAATATTCTACCAACTACACACCCAAAACTGAATAATTTTCCAATAAATGTTATATAAATTATAGATTACTACTACATCTGCAGCTTACAACACTTACTTGAGTACTTACGTATTCGATACCTAAAGCATATAATAAATTAAAAAATAATAGAAATGCTAATAATAACTTACATAAAACATTGAAACGTTTAACATAATTTGCATATCTTTGATCTTTCACTTCCTACTATACCAAACAAACACCTAAAAGTATACATTACATTATTCAATATGAACACAAATGCACACATTTACACAGAGAGAGCGAGAGAAAGAGCGGGAGAGAAATTGCTGTACACGTTCAATATTCATTATCGACGACTGGTATTTGCTGTTAATTTAATGCTGCCCTAAGATTATGTAAACAAATAATGGCTTTAATAAATACCCACGCACCAATACCACATTGCTTTAAATGAATGATGCTTCAAGTATTCGTATGTAAATGTATGCATACCTTATTTAAGTTATCTCATTGCATACATTTAGGCGCGTCGTGTTAAGCGAATAATGTGAATGCTGCAATGGCGTTTTATCTCAATGAATATAGCAGCAGCAGGCTTATACTAAAAAGCAACAGAAAAACAAAAACAAAAACAAAAATCATTAAACCGAAAGTGGGCGTTGGCGTATGTGCACAAACACAAGCCAACAACAACAACAACGACAACAACGAAACTAACTCGTTAGAAGAAAGACAAAAAGAAGCAAAAATGTAAACGACATAACAAGGTGATTTCAGTGTGATGATGCTTCTGCTGCTGCTTTTGCTGCTGGTGCATATGTGAATCAGTGTAGGTGTAACTCTACATACCTACATACCTACAAACAAATGTATTAGTATTAGTATCTATGTTTACATTTCCAGTCAAAAATTTTAAAATCGAGTGCAAAAATAACGTCACACATTGCACATTGAAGCCTGCAGCGAGATAGCAAGCAGAAAGCAATTTATGTGTGAATATATTAATGCAAGTGTAGTGGTATCTATAGCGTAGGTTATATATAAATTATTTTTTTTTTCCTGTAATATTTTTTGTTGCATGATTTTAGGCTTTCAGGTTTTTCATGCATACAATTTCTATAAATCTGTGTGTTCGAGTTAATGGTAAATGTGAGGAGGTCGGTCGGTCTGTTACTCATTCTAAAGGCAAATGGATTAGTTGGCAAATAATTAAAGAAAATTGCGACAAAATGTTTGCCAAAAAAAAAAAAAAAAAGTTTATATATTAAAAAAAAGAAAAATAAATAAAAAACGAAACTAAAATCAAAGAACCATGACCTGATTTAAAAATTTAATTTAGAATAACAACTAAAATTATGCAGAGTTTTCTTTTTTCAGTGCACGGTAAACAAGTTTTACTTCATTTTATTTTTCAGGGAAAAAATTTTAATTGATATCTCTTTAAACATGTTTCTTCTTGTTTTTTTCCTGTTGTCACTAGTTTTTGTATTTGTAAGTTGGAAATGTAAAATGTTGTGTGCCTATGTTTTGTGTCTATGCCAAAAAGTATGCTTCACATTGACACATAAAACAGGCAGGCAGAAAAAATTACTCAGAAAAAGTGGTGCAGTAAAGAAAAAAAAAAAAAAAAAGAAAGCAGTAAAGAAAAAATCATTGTAGGAAAACTGGTTTTTATGAAAGCGGTTTTCACCAGTAGGCTGCTGCTGCTGCTGCTGCTGTTGATGCTGTATGTTGCTACTTGACCTTCTTAGAACAATAAAAACAAAAATTGACAAAAGTAGGAAGGAAATGTGTGAGTAAAACAGTGAATATACATGTTTGAGGGAAAATTGGGTTTCCCCCTTCCTCCAAAATGTAGGCATGTACATTTTTTGTTTTATGGCATGAAACATTTCAGCGGAAACACTTTCGACAAGACTTTCCAGAAACTTGTTTTCAAAAATTTCACAAAGCTTTTAAAATTGAGAGGCTCACTCATTTCAACTCGAATTTTCAGAAATCTTGGCAGCTCAGTCCACTTCAAAATTATTTCTCAAAACTCTATTGCCCCTCATCAGCCTTACTTAGTTTTGTTTTTGCTCACAGTTTGCTTTCTGGGTTTTTTGTTTTTCTTTTTCCACTTCTCATTCATTCGTTTGGCTTTTGTATTTTTCATTGAAGCATCTAAAAGTAAAAGCATTTGGTGTACAACCATACATACATATTTATATATATAAACAATATATATATACTATATATATATATATATGTATACAACACACGCGCATTTGTATACGCAGCAGAAATTAAGTACAGAAGAAAAAAAAAACTAGGGAAAGCAAAAGTTTTGTATTCAGTTTTTATTCTTTTTTTTTTTTTTTTTTTTTTTTTTGAGTTGCTCCGAGTTAACAAAAGCATGCAAAAACTTTTCTGCTAACATCACAAAATCCTGTGCAAAAGAAAACTTAAGAAATATCTACATCTACATACGTATTTACGTTTTATATGTAAAATAGCAAACTGTGGACTACCTTAAAGATATATATACATATGTATATATACAGAAGTAGCCAGAAAGACGCTCTGTTACTTTAACTTTGAAAAGAATATTTTTGTAAGCAAACAAATATTGAACAATAGCTAGAAATTTCAATCAAGGAATACTATAATCGTACTTTAATATGCAATCTATTTGCATCCGTGTGAATTGAAGAAATCAGAAAGAATGTGAGATATTTTTATACCATATATTTTTAATTTTTTTTTTTTTCAATACTGTCATAAATCAAAAAACACGATTTTTGAATTAATGATGCATTATTATTCATTATGTCACGCTTCATATTGTGTAAAAATTTCATATTAATATCTTATACACTCAGCGCGTGAGAACTATAAGATTTCTTCTTTTTTCTGCAAAGTGGGAGTCAATTGAAAACTTTAAATGCGTTTTCTGCAAAATCGCGTTTTTTGAGTTATGACAGTCTTTTAGTAAATGAGCGATATGTACACAAGAAGGATATGGTTATAGCTTGTTTCAAAATAGTTGATAAATATAAATACTCGAAGAGAGAATAACCCATACTATTATGAAGAAGTGATAATAAAATCCTCTCAATACGCTCTCTTTTGAGAGTACATATTCGTATCTTTTTACAGTGTTAGAGTGAAAAAGATAAACACATTTCATAGTTCTTCAAAGCTGCTTTTCATTCCACTTTCATTCGTTTTACTCTCACTTTGAGAGTAAAGAAAATTTCAATCGTCGTTTTGAGTTCCATATATGTAGAATAAGAATCAGAAAAGAGAGTCTATTTATTCTGCCATGATCCATGCAAATACAAAATAGCTGAAAAACAACAACAACAAGTTAAAAGCTCTTCTGCAATAACTCCCAAACAAAAGCTTGCCTACGCTCTCTTTTTATCTCTCTCTCTCTCTCTTGGGAATAAGTATGCACATGTTTTTGTTTTTGTTTGCAGGAATTGCACGATAATCACAAGAAAATATAAAAAACAGAAGAGAGAGAAATGGAGAGAGAGACCTTATTGCTCTTATATGAATATGAAAAGCAATTGTTCTTTATTCTTTATTGCTCTTTATTGGAAATCAAAACAGCTACTCTTTCCATAATGAAATGCAGTTTTAAAAAAAGAGTACAAACGTAAAGTTTCAAATCAATAGTCAGTACTAATATATATTTTATGTTTTGAAATGTACGATGATTACTTCCTTCAGGAAAATAATCAAACATAGATATCAAAACAATTCGGCACTTTCGGTCGAAACACAAAATATGGAAATCCGATTTCAATTTCACTTAACGCTCCGCTATCGAAATGTGCATAGAGCATCTCTATGTGGAAAATAACTAGCAAAAAACAACAACAACAAAAATTCTACAACTCACTACCTAAACGAATTTCTGAAGAAAGCCTTACTCACTTACTTATTTGCTCATCTCGCTCTCTCTCTCTCTCTTGAGAATATGTATTAATGTAGTTTTTGTTGCTGTAGTTTTCTCATAGTATTATAACTCATGTAACGGATTATGTTTCATTGATTTAACAAAAGGCAACAACAACAAATCCTATAATTTCAATCGAGTCGGTAAAAAGGAAACTTTCGTATGTTCTTTTGCTCTTTGCTCTCTTGGTAATAATACATATGTATACACAAAAGTATGTGTTTCTTTTTTTTTTTTTTGGTTCTTGATTAAAGAAGATAAATATAAACAACAACAACAACAATTGTAATCACACCTAACCTCACCTCCTTGTTTTCTGTTGTTGTAATTTATGTCAAGCAGATAATAAGAACAAGTAAGAATGACAATTTCCTTTCAGCATGCTTACAAATGTGGAAAATTTTGTTAGACGGCCCTGTAAAATCTGTTAGGTCGGACGGAGTGGGCCCTCAACAGGAAAGAATACAATATTGGTATTTTTGTTAATATTGGGAGAGCTTTTAGCAACGCGACTTTTAACGGCATGTGCAATGCAGCAGGTTCGGTGGAGTGGATCCGGTTCTTATTAACTGGATACGCTTAATGCTGACACATAGACTTATGATGGTTCAAGCTGATTGTGGTCAATCCGGGTCCTACTCTCTCCACTGCTTTGATGTCTGCTGGTTGACTCTCTGTTTGTTTCCCTAAATGAGTCGGGTATCTACACATAGCCCTATGTCGATGATGTTGCCTGCTTAATCACGGGCTAATCGGTCGGGTATGTTTGTAGGAAGGCCCAAACTGCTCTGCATATGGTGCTGCTCAAACTGGCTATCGGTTAACCCTCTTAAAACTGGTGTTATTCTTTTCACCAGGAGAAGGAAAATTGATGGTCTCATTTTACCAGTACTCAAAGGAATCACTATTCAGATATCGCATGAAGTGAAATATCTAGAAGTCATTTTAGATACCAAACTTCTATGAGCTAAAGGTGTGGGAAGTTTTAGTCAATGTAAAGCTATTCATAAAACATGGGGTCTACTACCTTATAAAGTCTTATGGCTTTATAAGGCCATGATTAGACCCATTATCACCTATACATTAGGAAAGCTCTTGCCCGACTTCAAAGGACTGTGGCCATTTGTTGTACGGGAACTTTTCCGACAACACCTGACCCATCCTTGAATGCATTGCACAACTTACCCTCCCTTGATATTTTTGCTAAAGGAGAGGCTGTCTAAAATTGGAAAACAAACTTTGGTGGTTATGACTTGTGACTACAGATTACTGCATAATTCCATTATGAGTACAGCAAGCACGCACGCACACATGGTCATACACCCGCCTCTTGTATGGCAGAAAAAATTCTAATTCAAAGTATATTTTGAACACATTTTCTGCTTACACATCAGAAGATCTGTCCAGCTTCGATTTTAATGCAATGCACATTCAAAGCAATTTCAGTTAAGTAGATTTTCTGGCGAAGAAGACGAAACAAACAGAAAAAATGAAATGAAATCATTAAAAGGAAGAAACAATCTATAATTGCATTAAGCGCACGCATTTGTGAATTATTGGTAGATTTCATGAACAACTACAAGCAATTTGCAATAATGCAAAAAACAAAAAAAAAAATTACTTAAATATTTTTGACTGTGTGTGCAACCCACAACGCAACAATGTGCTGCTGCTGCAAGCGCCATTTAAAAAGCAGAGGCGGCACGCAGTCAGTCAGGCAAGCAAACAGGCAGCATAGATATAGTATATGAACAAGAAACAATTTACTTTTTTCATTACTTTTTTTTCGCAACAACAACAACAACGATTTACTACTTTTTACAGCACTTTTTCTTTTTGCTGTTTTTTGTAATTTTTATTTCCATTCCGATATTGCATGGCAGCCATTTTGTAAAATTGAATCCCAACATGATTGATTGCAGAGGCATTTCCGCAACACACACAAACACATATTCATACATTTACATACATATATACATACATATATACATACATACAATAAACCAGAAGCAGTGCCTGAATTTTCATTGATACTTTTTGTTTTATTGTGATTTTTCCCCATTTTGTGTTATAGGGGTGATGGGGGCGGTGGCGAATAACTTTGATTTTTATGGCCATAACGCCAACACTACTAATCTGTTTTCTATTTTTCTATTTTATGAGGGTATGTGTGAGTTCAATGTTTTTTATGTGTAAACACAATTTCTCATTTAATTATTACCAGAAACTGATATATGAAATTATGAATTCAAATGTTGGAAAATTATCAAGGCTCTTGCCTTTGGTGAGTGTTTAATTGAAAAGCCTGCTGAAATTTACTTGAACTATTCATATTCATTTTGGAAACAACATCTAACTTCAAGTGTAATCAATCGAAAAAAAGAAGCTGGATCGTTCATGAGAATAAGAAGAATCTGTATTTCATCAGAGATCAATTGAGCCCGGAACCGTAGGATTTGAATAACTGACATAGTGAACGGTTGGTATCAAAATCTGATTTCATAATTAAGTATGAACTTTTATTTTTTAACAAATATTCATAGTTTTTTAAAGATAAAGTTAAAGGTGGGCTGGAGTAAACCAAAGCACTCATTCTCAAAGACCATTGTACCATACCCAAGATAGAGCCAGTAGAAAGACAGGAAAGATATGTGAGGGGATAAATGAGAAGTAGAAAGTTCGAAGGTCTCTCAACCTTGAACTTCTTTGTTTCACTGTTGAACCTTAAAAGCTCAAGAAGAAGGAAAGTATGGATATTATTCAAACACTAAAGACATCACTATCCAACAGCCTTAATCTGATTCTTGCAAACGCCAGACAGCTACAAAGTTAATGCCCCGTAGTATGCATCGTCGTCTTCAACACACGATTGGCAAGTTGGAACTGTAGTTACGCCCATGTTAGTCATATGCTGACCACATGTGTTATGCCCGGTGATGACACCCACCAGTAATCTCAGTTCCTTTCTTTTCAGTTTCAAAAGAAATTCTGCTGATTTCCTATTACATTCAACCCTATTCCAAATATTCCCGAATAAATCCCCTGGGAAATTTGTTCCTTTTTCCTTATTTTCCTTTGGAAATATGGGGGATAGAAACAAATCTCCCCGGGGATTTCATTTCGGGAATATTTAGAATAGGGCTGATTGTCTCACGAAGCACTTTGCGGTTCTGCAGAAGTCAAGGTCGGACCATTTTTCTTTGTGTATAGAACCCACGAAATCATTGATCCAACGCATGATCTCCCCAGAACTTACGCCAAGAAAAAGCTCCGGACCCCATGGTCCAATTGCAGAACCCTTATGAGCTAGTTCATTCCCTGCACAGTGTCCTGGAACCCATATAAGGCATAACTCGTTGTATTTTGTAACACTATTTAGTTTTCCCTTAAACACGCTGACCAATTTTGAAGAGCTGACAGGGTAAGTAAGGGCTTTCAGTGCAGCTTGGATATCATTGCAGATGCCTATGCATTTCCCATGCCATCTCCTGTCAATTATCTAACCCGCCACGTCCAGGATAGGGAAAATGTTGAATTTGAAGTAAGTCAAACTAGGCATTGAGGACTTAATCAAAGTTCATCTCCACCATACTACGGAGACATATCAGATAATAGGTCTCACAAGGCCAATATATAACCAGTATACTAGAGCTGGATTCAGACCTCAAGTTTGCAACCTAAGGTTACCTCTAAATATTTAACTTCAGAAGGCAACTGCAGTGTTACTACCTTCATCATTGGTAGTAACAAGCCATCCGTGGTGCGTTTCCTAGTGAAAAGCACTAAGATGCTTTTACTAGGACACAATGAAAGACCCTGCAGATCGCACCAAACCTTGAACTCGTCCAAGGCTTCTTGCATTTTAATGCACACCGTCCCGAGATTAGTACGCTCACATCGTCAGCAAACGCTTAGATGTGAATTCCAAAATTCAGCAAATCATTAAGAAAGGAGTCCACACGAATCACCAGAGAAGAGGAGAGAGTACGCCCCTATGTTGGCATACTTTCTCAACCCCGACAGTGCCACTGTCTTCGTCCCCTTCCCCTCTCTTGCCTGCCATGAATCCATCGAATGACGATTTCTTTAACACCATATTGTCTGACCGAAGAGCATTGTCAAAAGCTCTTTCAATATCAACAAACACTTCCAGGGTGTAGTTCCCTGCTTCCAGCCCTTGTTCAACTGTACTAACACAATCGTGAAGAGCTGATTCACAGCTGATTCCACTCTGGTAAGCATGTTGTCGAAAATTAAGAGAGTTTTGACTCAGAACCTTCAGCCTGATGTGCTTCTCGACCATGCGTTCCAGACTTTTAATTTTTTTTTTTAAGATAACTACGATGTCAGTATTTAAAATACTTTCCAAACAATAAGAATTGTTGTTGCTTTCTCTTTACACTTTTAAATAAGAAACCATACGTCATTGGCAAAATTTAAAAATTACAACAACAAAAAGCAAAGCAAAAAAGTAGAGAGGAAAAGAGTGAGTAATCTTCTCTCTGGAATACTGTTTTATATTCGTTTTTTCTCTTATATATCAAACCAGAGAGTTACAAACAACAAAAACAAATTTATTCAAAAGAAAAATGAGCATACAAGAAAAAGAAATGACTTATCTTAAGAGAGCTTGATTGCGTGCTCACGTAAGATAAGAGAGAGAGAAAGGCATAGAGTGGTATGCGTAGAAAGAGGACGCAAATTGCAACAACAAATTAATTGAACGTGAAGTAAGCTGAGAGTAGTACATAACAAACGTTTTTTGTAAAAACAATAGGGGTATTCACAGTTGTTTGTTTATCTATGGTAATTTATAATTAGAGTATTTACAGTTGATTGGGAACTGAAGCTGTGGTAAAAAGGAAGAGATTGTAGAGGCAAAATATCTCATCTTACTTATTATAATTTGACTGTTTCTATTGAATATGAAAAATGAATAATCTTAAGCAGAACATTATGATCATGCATCTTGAACTAAAAGACTTTTCGGAAAAACGAAAAGATACAAACTCTCCACATGGACCATTTTCTGCAAACTTTAGATTCACTAGTATAATCTATCTTCAATTTAAATTAAGTAAATTATAAAATATATTGATTGTTAAACGAATTTAAGTAAAAATGAAAATAAATCCCTCTACACCCCCATTTACTCATTTACTTGAAATTAATGCATTGTTAAGCAAGTAAATTTGTGCAATAAAGATACACAAAAAAAAAAAAAAAGGAAAAAACAAATTACTTGTTAAATCATATTAAATAGCTGAACAATTAAATTATCGTTTCTGAAAAAATAGAAAACCAATTGAAACTTAAAATAAAAGTAATTGAAATATTTTTAAAGTTCAAATTAAACACTTGTAGACTTTTCGTATCACAATAAATTGCTGCAGTAACAAAGGAAAAATTAATTTTGAAAAGTCCTTTCCTTTCTTTGAAATTTCTTCTTCTTTTTTTTTGCTTATTATTAACATCGAACTCGAACTGGAAATGTCTGCAACATAAAACTTTTCTCAATAAATCAGTGGGTAAATGAAAAACAACAACGAAAACTAGAAAAATAAAGAGTAAAGCAAAAAATGAAGGAAAAAAATAGGAAACCTTTTCATAGTTTCATTTCCCGCCAAAAACTGTCAGAAACTTTAGCAATTTCATACCACCGCAAAAGCCCACGAAAAAGTTGACCCAGTTGGCGGGGTGCGGTGCTGTTGACTTGCTCATTGTTTTTACCGAGAGTGCAATTTTGCGAATATCTGCGAACAATAAATTTTATTGACGCCCATGAAAAAAATTCGATTCTTATTTTTATTTTTATTTTTTTTTCTGGTTTTTTTTGCTTTGCGAACTTCTACAAATAGTTTGTCCTATGATTTTATTTTTTTATTTTTAATCTTCTTTTTTGTATGTGGAAGGGGAAAAGTAGCAATCATTGGGCATTGGTTTAATTTTTGCATACATACGTGTATAAATTTAATTATGTTTTGCATACCTAGCAGTTTCTACTCTTTCATTTCCATTTCCGTTTCTGTTCTAATTGTATTAATTATTTAATATTGTGAGGTTAGAGCAAGGCATATTGATTTTGGAATCAGTTTTTGGTGGTAGGTGAATCAAATTGAAAATTATTTGGGAGTTGCTGGGCGAACTTTGGAGAAGTTCATGTGTATGTTCTCGAGACCAAACAGCATCACTACACACCATTTAGGATGATGCTTCTTCTCGTGAGTTTTGCTGGAAAATATTTTGTGACCTAAAGGTTTTCGGTTCAAAACGCATTCCGTTGGAAATAATATTATAATGCTTAAGATTTACTCCCAAAAAACTTTGAATTGCCAGCCGGTTATTGTGAAAATGGATAGCATAATTGAGAATAATTGATTAGTTCTCTCTCCGGTTATACTCTCTGAGCAAGTAAAGTTACACTTTATATGAGAGGCTGAGAGGAAAAGTGATATAACTTCTACGTTCAGAAAAAAGTGGAATAATTTTACATAAAAGCAAAAACGAAACGAAAACTGTTTAGAGCAAAAATGAAATGAAATATTTTCAGAGCAAAAACGGAATAAATCACTATGCTGTTTTTACTGTGAAAGAATTGTTATACCATTTTTGCATTAACTTTTAAGTCATATCGTTTTCACTCTAATTTGTATTACTGATGATGTCGTTATATGGTATACGCCTGGCAAGCGTGTGAAGGGTGTAGTTGCGAGAAACAACGCGAGTAACGGATGATAAAAGTACCGTACTTCAGGCTATGGAAATCTATAACGCAGCGACTACATGATGTGGGTAGAGTACACGGTCCGTAATTGTTCTTCTTCTCGTTGTGCCACTTCAAATTACCAACAATCCATCGGGGATCATATGGTACTGGGCGCTGGATCGTTTATGTTTTTCGTATAATTTTCCTTATCTGTGTCTACTGTGCCCAAGTGTCTGTTTTTCCGATATAGTCGCCTTGTCTAGTCTACCAGAAAAGAGAGCGAGTTGTGTTGCGCAGCCTCTTTTATAAATCGTTCATCTTCTTCTTCTGTTTCCAGTCGACGCTGTCGCTACTGGAATTGTGATGTTGTTGCCTGTCTTGCTGCTATTGGTTGATTTGATACTGTGATGTATATGTGTATTCACGAAATTTCAAATTTCCGATCATAGTAGGCTGCCTTGTTTGCTTATTTTCTCTTTTTCTTCGCTGTCGACGTAGCATGATGATGCCGTTAGGCTTGTGTGTGCTGTTGCTGGCATGCTTCGTTGTGTTTGTTGTTGTTATTGTCTTGTATGCACAATGTTATTCTCTTGTGCCGTTATCCCAGTGGAAAAAACACTGGGTCGTTCCTCTCTTTAATATTCCCAGTGGGAACAATTGTGCAACGTTGTGCGATGCAATTCGGTTGGCCCGAAATTGGTATTCTATAGTATCATAAAATATTATACATCGTAAAATTTCGCTTCAATGCACTTAATTAAAACTTTGCACGTAATACAATATTTAAATTAAATATTGCTTGATTTTCATTCAAATTTTCAAGAAAAATAAAGTCTGCTCTGCCGCTCCATTCCATTGAAACGATAAAACTTTTATCTGCAGTTAAATTTTGGATTACGTTAATTGAAGCAAAAATTGATTGGAAAAAGAACGAAAGAGAAAAAAAAGCTTGCACAAAAAAATTTCCATGAACAATTAAAATGAATGTTAAATTTCATTTTATGTATTTTCATTGGAATGAAAACTTTTGAAATCATTCAATTTAAGGTTTTTTCTTTTTAAATGTCTATTTTTTTCTTTTTACCATAGATAAATGAATGTAGATAGTGTCAGCTTTTTCCTGCACAAGAAATGACCTCATGTTATGACTGACATTTTTTCCAAAAAAAAAAAAAAAAAAATAAATAAAAAAATTATATAAAATGAGTTGGGTCGCTTTTTTTCTTTGCTCTTTTAAACAACAAGATACATTTCTATACAAATGTTTCTCAGTTGGAATATGTCTAGTTATTTGAATGATATTTAGAAATGTCAAGTTGGTAGATATAAATAAAGTAAATATATATAGAAAAATATGGTAATGGCAAAGGGCAAAGAAGTGAGGATATGTTAGCAGCCCATCCATATGTGAATAACTGATATACTCAAATTTCAAATAATATAAGTGGTAATGCTGATACTGGAAGTAGAAAATCCCGAGAAAGACCAAGCGGCGTCTAAAATACTCGCCACGAAAGACTGGTTTACGATTTACAGTACGTCAGTTAACGGTACATTGACGTCCAGTAGCAGATCCACTGAATAGTCTGACATTTGATTTAACTTTTCTCTTTTTGTCCATTTTTAATCTGAATTCTGGTTTGATTGCTTATCAGAATTTAGTTTTAATTTTAGGTCGGAATTTCAATCTGAATTTAGTTTGGGTTTTAATCCACATTTGGTCTAAATTTTGATTTACTTTTGGTCTGTATTGTAGATCCTTCTAGTCTCAGTTTCGGTGTAACTCTTAATCTAAATTGTAGTCCAAATTTTGCTCAGACCGGCGTTTACTCAGCGTTTGATCTGATTTCTGGTCAAAATTTTGGTTTGCTTTTGATTTGTACTTGGTCGTCTTTTTAGCCACCGTTTTAATCTAACTCTAAGTTTAAGTTGTGGTCGAAATTTTGGTCTGAATTGGCTTGATTTTGAAACGAGTTTTGTTATGAATTTCTGCCCCAAACAGGTCTGAATTTTATTTTAAATTTTGGTCGGAACTCGGCTGAAATTTTGATCTAGTTTTTGTTTAATTTGCTGTCTGAATTCGGTCTAAAGTTTTGTCTACTTTTGTTCTGTATGTAAGTTAAAACTTTTGGTCTGAATATTTACTAGATATTTCTACTAGTTTTTGGTCGAAATTTTGATTTGCTTTCGTTCGGTATTTGGCCTAAAGTTTTGTCTAACTATTAGTCTGAGTTGTGGTCTAAATTTTGATCTAAATCTTTTTTTAAATTTAAGTTTGATTTTTGGTCTGAATTTTTTAACAGATTTCGATTTGATTTTTAGTCTGAATTTTGAACAGATTTCGATTTGATTTTTGGTCTGAATTTTGAACAGATTTCGATTTGATTTTTAGTCTGAATTTTGAACAGATTTCGATTTGATTTTTAGTCTGAATTTCGAACAGATTTCGATTTGATTTTTAGTCTGAATTTTGAACAGATTTCGATTTGATTTTTAGTCTGAATTTTGAACAGATTTCGATTTAATTTTTAATCTGAATTTTGAACAGATTTCGATTTGACTTTTAGTCTGAATTTTGAACAGATTTCGATTTGATTTTTAGTCTGAATTTTGAACAGATTTCGATTTGATTTTTGGTCTGAATTTTGAACTGATTTTGGTTTGGATTCGGTTTGAATTTTGGGTTTTTAGTCTGAGTTATGGTCTGAATTTGGCCTCATTTCGATCGATTTTTGTTGGATTTGTCCGATTTTAATCTGAATATTGTTTTTTTTTTTTAATCAAGGTTTTTGTCTAAATTTGGTCTCATTTTGATCTAGATTTTCGATCTGAATTTGGTTCATTTCTTGGTTTGAACTTTGATCTGAAAAAAGTGTTTGAATCGTAGTTTGAAATTTGTTCGAAATTTCTACCTAAATTTCTATCCGATTTTAGTTTGAATTTCGGGCTCAGTTTTGTTCCAGTTATCTTTTAATTTTTGGTGTGAACATTGATAAAATTTTTGCACTTGTTTTTGGTCTAGGTCTGGATTTTGGTCGATATTGAGTCTGATAATAATCCTTTAATTTAGTAAAATCAGTCCTCCCTAAACCCAAATCCCAGAATCGCCATTGTTGACGTCTTCAGAAAAGAAAAGAAAAACTAACACAAGGCGCGATAAAAATCAAGAAGCGCCAGCAGAAAAAGCAAAAAAGGCACATCACAATATAGATGCAGGAGATGAAGCCAATAGGGATGTGACTTAAACCGAAGGAACCGAAGAAAACTACTCTATTCTCAATTGTGAGTGTGGTACATTTAAACTGAGTTATTGTGTGTAGAATAGGATTTTACTCTTTTTTCGCCAAATTCTCTCTTTTATAATTCACAAATTCACTTGAGCCAGACTAAATTAGTTAGGGCATTAGTAAAGCATTAAAACTCTATTTCTCTCTCTCTCTCTCTCTCTCTCTTTCGTAATTTTTCTGCAAAACAATTCTTAAGGCGGATTCACTGATCGAGTGCTGCACTCTCTCTTCGTTTTTTTTTTATACAAAGTTTTTCGCTTTCTCTTAAATTGAGAATGTTGTTGTATCCGCCTTTATGGAATTTCTTTAGAAGAAACTATTTTTAAGGAGGGAGAAATTTCGGCTTTTTTTTGTCGGATTAGGTTGAAGAAGGGGTGTGTGCTATGCACTTCCACTCGGAGGCCCTTTTGGGCCCATTGTGATGCCCTTCAATTATATTTGTGTAACCTTCCTTATGTGTTCGGTTTCCTGCGGATTCAGACTGAAACCAGCCAATCTTGACGAGAAAACTGTGTAGATCTGAAATCTGAGCATCAGCTATGTATGTCTGTTAGTCCGTCAAAGAACCTTGACCTGAGAGTTCGGAACCGTCATTCCTGAAATGAAGAACAATGGTATTGCAGACACTTGACCGATTCCACAGCGTCTTCGTCTCCACAGCCTCTGCATATCATATATCGTTGGATGACAGCCGCCATTTGCGTAACATTACGACCACAGCGCAGTGAGCATGTGTACAGCATGTTTGTCGAGTCGCAACATACGTTTAGTCCTTATATATTGTTTAGTCATCGCAACAGAGTACTTGCAATCCTGCAATCACCCCAGGCCGACCAAGCTCTGTTTTGCGGATTCGGTTAACCACTTTCCTGTTGCCACTGCTGTAACACAAAATAGAGGTACTAGCGTGTTGATTGCGTCACTTTCAGGCATTGATGACACTGCTCGGGCAAGTTCGTCCACCATATTCGTCCCTTCAATATTGCTATGTCCGGGAACCCAACGTAAACTTACCCTACAGTGTTTTATGCTGCTGCTCAAAACGTTACGACAATCTTGCACTACCTTTGACTTTCTGACAATATATCTCATTACTTTCATGGCAGCTTGGCTATTCACACAGACTAAAGCTTACTTAGGGAGGTGTTTTTCTTTGTGTTCCGCTGCCTTTATGATGACAAACACCTCTGATTGGAATACGCTGCAGTAATTGGTTGATTTGTTGTGTTTCACAAAAAATTCCCGCACCAATTCCTTCATCTGTTTTTGAGCCATCAGTAAAGTAGACTGTTGAAAGGTTTTCAACATCAGGCTGTCTCTGGAGGAATAGTCGATTGGAGTTTCCCAGTTAAAGTCACTGCGTGTTACCAGGTAATCAGTTGCCTCATTATGTTGTCTAGTATCTGGAGTGTACGCAGTTAACTGATGTCAGCTGGTTAGACTCTCTCAATCTGAGTATAGTCTCTGTTGCATTGACCTTTATAAACATGCCCTGGGGAAGGGGGTTCGGGGCGAGGTATATAATCGTCTCCAGGGCCATTCGTGAAGCCCTTCTTACAGCTTTCTGTAATGCCCAGAATGGCGAGTCTTTGCTAGTCTTCTCTAGTTTGCATCAGTTGCTCTTTTTGACTATTGACGGTCACCATACTAGAGAATCATAGGTGATAATTGGCCTGATTATCGCCATTAATCAGGCCGTCATTACATTAGAGTAGGTATAATGTCAGGTTTTCGACATAACATCCAAAATACCTCGTTATCTAAATTAAGTCGAAAACCTGACATGCTGGGATTGTTTTGACCTCGGATTTGGATTCAGCGACCTTAAAAACATGTAGTCAACATGTTCTGGTACCCGGACTCGAAAAAAATAGCATGAGGTTTTTTGAGGTTATGTCCGAATCCTGACGTGCTGGAGTTTTTCGGATTGGCTTCGGATTCAGTGGCTACAAAAACATATCGTCGCTTGAGAATTGATTTGGCGTATGTGTGTATAAATTCATATACCTATACGCCAAATCAATTCTCAGGCGACGATATAATAAACATGGTGTGACCTCCGGACTCGAAAAAAAACATTTTTTTTTGTTGTACGTAAGGCTGTGTTATATATAGTTTTAAAACCCATTTCTTTCCGAAGGTCCTCTTGCAGGCATATAGGACATTAAGCCCTTTTCTCATTCTTTCTTCTGTGTTCCGCTTCCACGAGAGCTTTGAGTCCAGAATTATGCCTAAATATTTGGCCTATTTTGAGAGCTTTAGAGTGCAACCTTCTATTTGTGAAAGCATTATCTGCTGATCTTTGTTTTCTTCGTGAACAAGACTGTTTCAGTCTTTGCATGACCATTGCGCCTTGCTCACGTTGAAAGATCGCGTAAAGCGGATTCCATCAGTTCACTGATCGTTGGTAAGTATTTACCTCGAATCATAATGACAATTTCATCCGCATAAGCAAGCATTTCTTCAACTGCCAGTAGCCATAGAAGAGGAGATAGCACCCCACTTTGAGGTGTCTCTCTTGCGGCTCTCCTTCGCATGGATAATTTCGACTAACTTTAATACATTATTTAAAAAAAAAATGCAATTCAATTACAATTACACACATCAATTGCAATAAAGTTTTCCTCCATATCTCAACTTATTGTATGGAAAAAATAAAATAAAACTTTCATTTCCTGCATACTGCAGTTTACTTTACAAATTACTATTCAATGCTCACTTAAAAATTGTGTGAGCGTGTGTGCGTGTGTGTGTGTGTCTAAAATAGCCCAAAATTTGTGTCGTTTTCTTTCCAAAAACAGAAATTATACAGACGTATGCAATTTTTCTAGAATGACCACAAATTAAAGTCGTTTCCTAAACACAACCGCTACAAATACGTTTACATACATATACAAGACACACACACACACGTATAGAAATTGTTAATGCACGAGAAAATTTATACAAATAATTCTCTCTATGTAAGTATGTATGTGTGTGTGTGTGGAAATTTTTGTTGAAGCTTTTGCTGCTGATTTTGTAGTTTGTGGTTACAATTTTGAAAATATCGGTAGATAAAGAAAGGAAAACTTTTTCAATTAAATAGTAGGTATTCATTTGATATACACATGTATATGTGTGTGTGTGTGTGCTGGCATATTGTTTTGTATGTGGGTTTATTCTTATGCATGTACATATATATGTATGTATGTGTGTTTGTTTGTTTGTTTATTTGTCAATGGAAATTGACATATGAGCATACAGCAACCTTAAGTATCTCTCTAGATGTCACATAAAATAAAAGACATTTATGTGCATGTGTATGTGCATGTGTATGTGTGTTATCGTTGTATTAAATATTCTTCTTTAGCTCAAAAGTAAAAGTAAAATGTATAAATGAAGCTGTTATTGTTGTTGTAGTTGCTCTTGGAAACGTAACGTGTAGAAAGCTAAATAAATCAAAAAGTTAATGTCTACCTTTGGGCGTTGAAATATTTTAAAGTTTTGTTTTTTCTGTGTGTTTTTTTTTTTCACTGTTTGTTGTCGCATTTTTGACAATTTATGTTTACTCCCCGTTTGAATATTATAAAATTGTTTTTTTTTCTTCTTATATATATAAATTTCAATATATTCTTGAAATAAATGCGCAAAAAAAAAATTATTGCATACTTTTAGGCATATATGAAAATTTCTTAAAATTCTATTATATATCGTTTTTCAGTGAATTTTCTTTGAGAAGGCACAATTTTCTTCTCTGGTATTAAGAAATTGTTTATGATATGTATGAATATCTTAAGGCTTTCTTTTGTGGAATTAAAACATTACATCGAGACAATTATTATCATGTCTTACTTCACTACAGCATAAATGAGCATGTGAATTGTATAAAGTTGTGTACATAGAAAATATAAATTTCAAATCTGATATAGAATCTACTCTTAGTTATGGAAATATATATATAATTATAAGTTCATTTCGAAAGAAAAACTGCTGTGGCAGTTGACAGTGTATAATAGAAAGAAGGGCAAAGTGAGAAAGACTGGAAAAAGTCAAACTTTTCAAAATAGAAAGAAGATTATGATGACAACTGACACTGAACTAAAGTAGGGGAATTCAAACATAGTTTAGCATCGTGTAGCACTGTCAAATCAATTTTTAGTATTTGCATAGAATTTCAATTGATATTTACATTGCAGCAACAGCAGCAACACACAAAAAAAAAAAGCAAAACTAGAAAGTGGTTTGCTCATAGCTTCTGTAAAATTTGAATGCACGTTTGTTTGCATGCTCATAAGCTTGAATTGTAATGAAATATTGCATGTGTCATCTTTTCAAATGAAGTGAAAGCTATTTTTTTTTTTATAGTTTTATAGATTTTTTAAAGATATAACGTTACCCGCATGTGAATCATTTTATACTTGAGTTTAGCATAGAGTAGAAATAATTTGAAAATTTTAATCTAAATACGTAAAAAAAAGAATTGAACTCAGGGGCTCCTCTCTGATGAAGGGCATCCCAAATCTGTTCCCAATTCACACTATCGAAAACATTCTCAAAATCGATATGTATTGCCTTAGCAAATATTTAGGACTTGTTCTTGATCCTAAACTTCAATGGAAAGCTAACATAGCAGAGAGCGTACGGAAAGCCTCTTGCGCTCGCTACTGTTGTAAGAGGGCATTAGCAACAAGATGGGGTCTTCAACCTCGAGTCACTTCCTGGTTCTATACAGCAGTGGTCGAGCCTAATCTTCTTTATGGATCTGTCTTCTGGTGGCTAGCTACTGCAAAGGCGGTCAACCTTAAACCACTGGATAAGGTTAGAAAAACGGCAGCCATATTGATTACTGGGGCTCTCCGTACTACCTCTACGAAAGCTTTTTTGCAATCCTTCATTGGTTGCCAACTTCACTTCTAGTTAAGCAACAAGCTAAGTATTCCGTTGCCAGACTCAGTGCCTCAACTCGCTGGACTAGAACGAACCTAGGACATGCCAAGATTCTAATTCACGGTGCGTACCAACTAACGTAGACTATATTTCGTCGCCTGAGAATTGATTTGGCGTATGTGTATAAGTATTTCTATGCCTATACGCCAAATCAATACTCAGGCGACGATTTGTTCTACCCCTAATTTTAACCGCACGTTCTTTATCCACATTCCCATTAGAGAGGAATGGGTTAATGACGAGGTGATCACTGACAATTTGGTCCAAATTGGAGGAAAGAGACGGCTGTGGCATCTTTTCTAGTAAGCTGCAACGTCTTTGAAGTGGAAGTAATGGCTATTTATCAAGCGTCCAAGTGACTTATTTGTAACGATTTATTCGATACGAATATTCGCATTTACATGGACAGCCAAGCAGCAATCAAGTTCCTTGCCGGTATTTTCACTACTTCGAAACTTGTTTTTCACTTCCGATCTTCAATCTACATTTGTCGAGTCACTCGAAGGTCCACCTTTATTGCTCTACTAGGCTAACATGGACCACTATGGACAATAGACGAACTAGACAGCTACTCAACCTTAGCTGAAACTCTATCAGCATTACGACTTCGGTGCTCACGGGACACTGCATAATAGGAAAACATGTTGTAAGACTAGGACTGTCATTCAAAGACTTCTGTCGAGGCTGCGGCTCTGTGGAGGAGGAAGAAACAGTGCTCCATTTCATGTGCGAATGCCCATCTCTGCCGAGGAGGAGACTAAAACTACTGGGCTCACCTTTCTTCACTTGTTTGTCCGAGCTATCTTCCAAAAAATATTCAGGAAATAGCCAGATTCATTATGGAATCCTCATGGTTCTCCACTCCGTAAATGGGGGAGTTGCGCCATACTGTTGTAACACAATGAGCTTAATATGAGCTTAAATGTGCTTTCAAGCAGAAAGCTTCCACTACAACCTATGTATTAATATTGTATGCTAAGAAGTTGTATTAGAAGAATTAGAGAGCTTCGGAGCTTTACAAAAGAGACAATGGAAGCTACTTATAGATAGCCTGTGCCCAGTATAGAGGCTGCTCGAAATCTATTGACGCCGAGCAAGGCTTATTATTATTATTTTAATATGCGCTCTCACCCAAAAGATCATAGGAACAAGTGTTTGCAATAGAATATTTTTGAAAAACGAGCTTTAATTGCATTCTAACGCCTGGTTTTTACTATGTCAAATTCAATTAAATTTGATAGCATGTTGGCAAATTTCATATAGAAAATTCTCTCTTTGTCTCTCTTTCACTGGGAATATGACATAGTAAAAATCAAACATTAGAAACGAAGTTATGCATGCAGCTGTTAGTGTTGAACGAACGAGGGCATATGGGGATCGGCAACATACAATCAAGCAGAGAGCCGACTTCTCGCAGCTTTATCTCACTCACTCATATGAAACCAGTAAGAAAGGAACTTATGTAATAGATATATATAATCAAGCAGAGAGTCAACTTCTTGTTTTATGTGCTTTAGTGAGAGTCGGCTCTCTCATAGAAGTCTCTGCTTGTGTGTGTTATATACGTGTACTACGTCGTATTTGTGCCGATAAGTGTAGAGAGTATCAACAGAAGAAAAGCAACAACATAATAGAGAGAAGAAGACTGCAAAAGCTTTAACTTTCAAATAAACAACAGGATGTGCTTCAGTGAGAATCGGCTCTCTCATAGAAGTCTCTGCTTGTGTGTGTTATATACGTGTACTACGTCGTATTTGTGCCGATAATTGTAGAGAGTATCAACAGAAGAAAAGCAACAACATAATAGAAAGAAGAAGACTGCAAAAGCTTTAACTTTCAACTAAAACAACAGGATGTGCTTCAGTGAGAGTCGGCTCTCTCATAGAAGTCTCTGCTTGTATGTGTTATATACGTGTACTACGTCGTATTTGTGCCGATAAGTGTAGAGAGTATCAACAGAAGAAAAGCAACAACATAATAGAAAGAAGAAGACTGCAAAAGCTTTAACTTTCAAATAAACAACAAAGTTTCATTTCTACTGTGAGTGCCAGTGAGAGGCATAAACATTTATTTTTTTTTTCCGAAGGTAAATGTGAGCGTGATCGTATTTCGATCACTTCTCTAGCTCTTATCTCATCTTGTATGTATGTATTTCAAATAATATTCATTTTATCAAATAATTACTAAATATATACAAAATTGTTAAGTTAAACGAAAGTTTTAATGGCATTATAATTATTTGCTACTTATTATTTTCCAATAAAAAAAAAAATGCCGATACTCGTGTTTTACCTTTTTTAATTATTTGTTTTCGTTTTAATGAATAATGAAGGTCTTGGTCAATTGCTAAATATTATACGCTTCAGTGATTAGTTATTTGCAAATAATTATACAAAAAACATTTTAAATATCAAACACAGAACCTAATGTTATTGTCATTATAAATAGGTTATATACGTATATATGTATTTATATATATTTACAAACACATTTTAGTATAAATTGTAGTTTCTGTTGTATATAGTTTGTATTTCATTTGTAAATGTTTTGAGTTGACATTTACCACTCGTGCATGAAATGCACGGAAATTATGGTCATTTATACAAAATTTAGCCAAAAAAAAAAACAAAAATTAAAGTATGTAATAGATACACGTGTATATATAGTACATATATATATATATATATATATGTGTATTTATATAAGCATGCATTCATAATAGACAAAAACTTTTTACTTTTAGATGCAAATCATGTGTGAAATATTTTTGTAAAGCACATAAATTCTGGCAACAAAAACAAAAACATTTTGTGTGCAAAATAATTTTTGTTTTTCAATTAAACCACAAAAAAAAAAAATAAAAAATTCCCTTACAAATTATTTTATACTTACAACTTTATTCAGTTTTACTCTACATATTTTTTGTTTTTTTTTTTTTTTTTGTTAAAATTTTGTTACAATCGTGAATTCTTGGAATTTTCTCTCTATGTGCAAAATCTCACATTCTCTCTCAACTCTTTCAGCCAGCAAGAAACACACCAACAGAAACCAACGACACCACAAAGTTTACTAAAAATATTTGCTCTTTTGTGTGCCAGCAAATAGCAAACAAGTTAAGTATAATAATTCCATTTTTTTTTTCTTTTTTTTTTTTGAGACAATTTGTAAAATTTTGCCATCACATTTTGGTGCAGTTCCAAGAAGAAAAAAAACCAAAAGAATTAAAAGTTTATAATGTGAGAGTGTTAAAAAGTTGAAAAGATTTTAAACATTTTCCATTTTATATAGGAAGAAGGATTCTAGGAAGCTCTGTAGAAATGTTAGAGCATTCTAAAGGTGCCTTACATAAATGAGGGTTATGTGAATTGTCATGGTTCAAAGTTCAGTTCAAACAAGAGTTCCAAGAAATGAGGGACGACTCTAATTTGGAATATATGTTCGTTTGAAAATCTAATGTTTATTTCATATTTAGTTTAGTGCACATTTTCTAGTCAAATTTTCAAGTATGATCCAATTAAAATGTTACGCATGAGATTTGTTAAGCAAACCGCCCAAACGAATGAGTAAAACATATGCACATAGCAAATTTGATGTATAATGTAGGAGAAGATTGTCAGTGTGGGGCAGGGTTTTGGTTCATAACTTCCGTTAGAATTTTTAACTATTTATTTTATTGTATATCGTAGGAAAGAGCGTGAAAAAAGGAACATTTTTGGAGAGCATCAAAAATCGATTGGATGGAAAATGTAAAAAAAAAAAGTTGTCAGGGTTGGGTACCCACTAAAAATCGATGAAAAATGTACTGAGATGATAAAATTGCATCAATGTATACAGTGAATACGATCCGTAAGTGGTCCCACAGTAATCTTGGTCAAGGCAGGATACTAGGTGCAATCAAATACCTTCCCAAACCTGTCAATCTCACCCACTCCTCACTATCTTTTGGCACTTTTTATTCCATGCTGGCGATCACTGAAGCCGCAAATCTGCTAATAACTCTATAGTTGCCTACAATGCAGTTCGTCCCTAAATGAGACGGCCACAGCAGTCAATCTGCACCTCACTTAAGTGACTGGGCATGGCGACATTGAGGGAAACTGTAAAGCCGATGATCTTGCCAGACTTGGCACGAATTCCCAGCAATTCATGCCTCACTGGCAATGCGGGTATACTCTTTTGCCACATGCAAACTTCTTATCAAAAATCACCATTCCCGTATTGCGGAGAGCAGATTAGAAATGGAAACAACTTGCTGCATTGCTGGGTAATTCTGACCTAGACCGAACCATGAACGCACTGTGCCTATACCAAAGTGCAAAGCAACAACACTTTCGTATGCTTTGTTGGTACACATTGGCGACAGTTATCTTCAATGTAGATTTTGTTGTTGTCTAACGTATAAGTTTATAACAGCGTAGACCAAAGCCTTGCACGAAGGCAAAAGAGCGTAAGAAATTTCACACGTACATAGCTAATTTCCATAGAAAAAATGCTTAATCGATCATTGTGTGTGTATAGGTGGCCAGCGCTGGTTTATAATAATAAAGTTTATATGTGTTGGTATTTACACTTGCATAAGAAAGTTTTGGGCACCCCTGATTTAAAACAATTCACTGACCGAACTCTCTCTTCGTTTTTTTTTTATATGAAGAGAAAAACTTAACTTAAAAAAAAAATAAATAAAAGAGTATACATATTCACTCGGTCGATGAATCCGACTTTAGTATTGTTGTTGTTATTCTACTGAAATGATGAGAGCATGTAGCGAAAAGAAGAGAGAGAGAGAGAGTAACTCAAATAACTGCATTCTTACATTAACCATGTAGTTGTTGATGTAGAAAAATGAAAAGAAGAGAGAGATAAAGGCATGTCTTACGATTACTCTTAACCTTTCGAGACCGTTTGGTCGTCGATGACCAAAAATTATCTTTTTAAGGTTTTTCAAAAACTATTTCACACGATTTCAATAAATTTATATTCACTGAAAAGAGAATTGTTTGCATTTCAATTAATATTAAAAAAAGACTTAGGAGTGGATCAATCAACCATTTCTAAACGACTAAAAGCATTGGGAATGATTCAAAAGCAAGGAAATTGGGTGCCGTACGAGTTGAAGCCGAGAGACGTCGAACGACGATTTTTCACATGTGAACTGCTGATTGAACGACAGAAAAGAAAAGGTTTTCTGCATCGTATTGTGACTGGCGATGCAAAGTGGATACGTTACGATAACCCAAAGCGTAAAAAATCATGGGGACCGCCCGAACATGCATCAACATCAACGGCAAAGCCGAATATCCATGGATCCAAGCTCATGCTGTGTATTTGGTGGGATATGAACGGTGTCGTGTATTATGAGCTGTTGAAACCGAATGAAGCGATCACAGGCGACCGCTACCGACTACAATTGATGCGTTTGAGCCGAGCATTAAAGGATAAGAGGCCAGAATATGAGAATAGACACGACGAAGTTATTCTTCAGCACGACAATGCCCGGCCGCATGTTGCAAGGCAAGTAAAAACATACTTGGAAACGCTGAAATGGGAAATGCTACCCCACCCGCCGTATTCGCCAGACATTGCTCCTTCTGATTACCACTTGTTCCGATCGATGACACATGGCCTGGCTGAACGGCACTTCCGTTCTTTCGAAGAACTCAAAAAATGGGTCGATTCGTGGATAGCCTCAAAAGATAAGGAGTTCTTTCGACGCGGAATCCGTATGCTACCAGAAAGATGGGAAAAGGTTGTGGCTAACGATGGACAATACTTTAAAGAATAAATTTATAATCACTTTTTCACAATAAATTTTCATATTTTTTAAACATTCATACTCCCAATACAAATTCTTTTTAAAAGTTCTTCCCCTTCTGAGATAAAGATAACTAAAACTGATATTGAGTCATGGTCGAAGAGGGCCGCCTCGCAGTCAGTTGTCCGATTGAGCTCAAATTTTGCATGGATTGTTTCTTTATTGATTGAAACAAGATAGGGGTGTGGGAGTTACACTTTTTGAAAGTTGAAATATAAGGGCCACCCTAATATACATATATACTCTAGTCAATAAATAAAGTGCATATCAGTTTTATTAAGGGGAAGAGGGGGTTACGAAATAAATATAGACACTCTTAAGTTATTCAAATACCGAATTTATACAGTCAAATATTTTTTTTTCAATTCATTTTTATATAAAAGTCAATCCGTCCCCCGTAATTATCTCCCTTCCTAATTTTCGGCCCCTCTCTTTTTCAATCCTACCCTCTCCCTCTTCCTCTCTCTTCTCTCTTCCTCCTTTCTCCCTCTTCCTCCCGTCTTCCTCTTCCTCCCGTCTTCCTCTTCCTCCCGTCTTCCTCCATTCTCCCCTCCTCTCAAACATAAAAATCATATCCATTGCTGTTCGTTATTTCTTTCCAATGACATCAAATTGAGTAATTCGATTGAAGAAGTATTTATAGAAAATAAGTTAACCAAAAAAAAAAAAAAACAAAAGTACCTAAAAGTATGCAAGGGAATTTTAATGCATAATGCAGTGCATGCATAATATATTGTAATTTAATTTAAAAATTCTTTTACATATTTTAATATTACTAGAATAGAATTTAAATGGAGGGAAGCGACAAATACATGGGTGTATAAAAAAGAGAAGAAAAATAACTTACATAACAATGTATAGCCTACTTTGAGGAGGCTTTACTAAAACAAATGCAATTGCTTACTTATAAAATCTAGGCAAACTGTTGAAGTTTATGCAAAAACAAAAACAAAAGAAAAAATTTAAAAATATATATTATAACCAGCTATTAAGCATAAAGTTCATGTATAGCCTACTTTGAGGAGGCTTTACTAAAACAAATGCAATTGCTTACTTATAAAATCTAGGCAAACTGTTGAAGTTTATGCAAAAACAAAAACAAAAGAAAAAATTTAAAAATATATATTATAACCAGCTATTAAGCATAAAGTTCAGAGTTCATAAAAATCAATTTATAAATAACAAACATGCTCTTTACATATCTATAGCTATAGCTTTAATATTAAGCAATGCCGCAAACAATTCTTGATTGGTGCATGTCAATCAGAAAATGTAAAATAGAATACGTTTATGCATATATAAATATTAATGGAAAAATTATTTTTAAACATACATACCAATAGCTACTAATATTGCCTAAATTTATGCACATCAACCATAACCAAACAGCTGGTTATATGCCTAACCTTTTTACCTTTTTCCCTAAAAAAATGAAAAAAAAAGCATATACTCACTAGAAATATTGCCTACATTTAGGCTATTTATAAATTCAATTCTTGAACTTTCGACCCCGAAAAAAAAATAAAATATAAAATAAACAAATTTTGCTTTGCTATATTGCAACAGCAGTAGCAGCAACAGCGGCAGCAACTCATCATCATCATCATCATTCACAACAAGCATTTATTGTTTTTAATAGAGTTTTCATCATAATCATATTTCATAAAAATATTTGTAGCATATATTTTTTGCTTGTTAACCGGAGAGAAAAATACAAGAGAATAGCTACTATTTAAAGCTTCTGTGAAGTAATGCGCTGCGCATAATACAAAAAATTATCTACGCCTTAAATTTGTGCATACTTTAATATGCACGAGTGCGAGTATGAGCATACGAACGGCTGTATACTTTCTTGTATAGACTAGTATACGTTTAGGCGGCGCAATAACATACGCTTATCTATTATTTAAAATATATAAACAAACTCTCACAGCTCGCATATATCGCGTATATGTATGTGCATGTAAAATTTTGTTGTTGTTTTTTGCGTGATTTATTTAATCTACTTTTAATTAATTTCATGCTTATGCATTATAATAGGTTTTTGTTACTTCACTGTTGTGCATACTTTTAGGCGGCGGATTTGAGGAATAAGTTACTTTGTAATGAAATCTCAATTTAGTTAATCACCATTGTTCCGTCATTTATATACAAGTGTGTACACATTTTTTTATTTTTTTTTTATTTTTTTTGGTTTAGCACATACACACACACACGCACAATAACAAATAAATACACAAATATACAGCTGCTTACTTATGCATACATACATATCGTGTATGTGTATGTATACTCTCTCTTCTCTGTGTATGTGTGTGTGTAAGTGTGCGGCTAAATTTCAATTGTTCATCTCGCTTTCTATACTGTTAAAACTTTCAACGCTTGTAGCAATACTGTTTTTTTTCTGTTGCCTACTTTTAGGCGCTACATTAATATTTATTGTATTTCCTGCCTCATTCTACTAGAGGCATTCATTTATTTATAGCCACTTTAGCTAGAGTTTGAGTTTATTGAGAGTTTTTTTTGCGCTCTTTTTCTTCTCTCTGGTTGTTTTTTTCTTACGGTTATTATTGTTGTTGTTGTTGATTATCTTGCATCTATTTATCTTATTAACGGAAACAAATTTCTAAATATTTCTCTGCGCATTTGAGGCTGGTGTCATTTAAGCACGTTTACTTCTTCTTACTAACCATTCAGCTTCAATTGCTTCCCCCTCAACCCGCTCCCCGTATTAACATTAGCTCCATTACACCGTCTATTAAAAATTGTATATATGTACATATTTTTATTGGTATATTTTTATATTTTTCCCACCAAGATTACATACTTATTAAATTACATATAAACATTCAGAAGTTTTCTTTCTTTTTGCTGTTTATTTATTCCCTGTATTTTGTTTGCATATTACTGTTCTGTTTCAGTTCATGATGACGATGAAGCCAAGTGTGCCGTCATATGATAAGCATCAACGTCGCCATATTCAATCTTAGTTTGACAATGCAAAAACATTTTCAATTTTATTAACTTAACCGGCATAAATATGCAGAGACACGTGTGACATAATTTTATAATTCTTTTCTACATATGAATGCTTCATGAATTTGCAGAAAATTATCACACTTTAAATTGTATAATTAATCAAATTATGAATAAAGCTAGGATAAGTTGGTTATAGTTAGGTTAGGTTATGTATTGAATAATTTTTATTTAATTACTCGTACCTTTTTTCATGAATTTGCATAAAACTTTATATTTAATTGTATAATT
Source organism: Toxonevra muliebris (assembly GCA_963691655.1). Lineage (NCBI taxonomy): Eukaryota > Metazoa > Arthropoda > Insecta > Diptera > Pallopteridae > Toxonevra > Toxonevra muliebris. The sequence goes on along the minus strand of OY829329.1, from coordinate 6,910,801 downwards.
AATCAAGTGTTGTTGAGCTGGTTTAAGTTAATTGAGTTCGTGTTAACTAAGGTTGAGTTAAGGTGTTGAATTCAAGATAGATTTTGGAGAGATTTGGGGGTTATTTTTCATTAACAGCGTAAATAAAATGAAATGATAAAATTTCAGAAAGAACATACTTTTAGTGTTTTTGGGTTTTGGTGGGGAGAGGAGAATCGTAACTTGATTTGTATTTTTGTCTGTGTTGTCAGACCGTTTACTTCAGAAATCCCAAGCTGGTATGCGAAAATCCCGATTTATTCCATTTCAAAATGTCAAAAATCCCTCGAAAAATCCCATTTAAATTAAAATATAGAACACATTTTGTATTTGAACTTTTCTTAATCATTTTTATACAACATAACTACGAAAAATCATTCATTAATATGAAATTGTGGACAAAGACAAAACTTCAAATAATATACAATTATATTCAGAATAGTTCGATTTAAAAGATACCTATTTTAAGACGCCAAATCGGAAAAGCAGTCGTTCCCGTCATGGCGCAGTGGAACCAGAATTTTTTTTATATTTTTTTTCCAAGCCAGAATTAACCTCCACTAAACGTGAGATTCTTTGCTGTCAAGTAAGCAAATAATTACAACAAAAAAATTAGGTTTTGGTCTACGAAAGGTTTAAACAAAGTAGGTATGCTCTACAATATGGCAATAGGTGTGTTTTATGCGCCACTTGCTTCTAGTTATGTATAACTAGCAGCGATAATTGTATAGGAAAACATCAACAAAGCGGCAAAGATAACACGTATAATTATAGCTGTTATGTATACATAACAAGTTGTTTAACTACATCAAATTCTATTGTGAACTGCTAATAGCGAAACAAGAAGCATGACAGAACAGAAAAGGATAATATTTGAAAAGTCTGCCGGTGAAAAAAAATTCAAATCATCGTTAAATATTCTTAGAAAGAGTAAAAACTAAAAACAATGCCCGCGATTGACCGCAATGGCTGGGATCCAATAACATGTTTCAGCTCTAGCTGCTGAGCAGTTTCATTGTGAATAGCATTATAACGCAGACGAGACTTAACAGCTTGATCGTTTTATTCGCACATGTTAAACTGACTGGCGAATAAAATACAGCTATTATTAGAAGTTCTCTACGTTCCAAAAAAATTATTTTTTCTCTACTAATAAAAATTGTTTTGAAAATAAAATTTTTGTGAATTGTGAATTATTTGAATTTATACCAAAAATCCCGTTTTGATGTGAAAAATCCCTTTCGCTCTTCTGTGGTTAATAAATCCCAATATTATGGGTAAAAACTCACAATCTGACAACACTGGTTTCTGCTCTCAATTTGTTTGTAAGATTTGTTCACTACCAAACGGTACAATTCATTGCCATCTATTTGTGAGTGTGTGTGTGTAAATATTTAATCAAATAAATGCTTTCAAGAAAGTGAGAGAGAGAGAGAGTATCTCATTCGAATGTACCCGGTGCTCTTGAAGCAAAGTTTCTGTGAGAGTGCAAAAGCACAAAACAACAACAAAAATAATAGAATACAAGTTTGCACCATTAGACTGAACATAATGTAGCTCTCTCTCTCTCCGAAATATCGCTTTCCATTATAGAAACGAGGAAAGGGGTGGAGTTAAAGAAGATCTGTCGCACATAATCTCCATAAATTCGCTCTTGTAATTTCAGGTATTTTACGAATATGCGTGGTTTTCTCTATGTCTAATTCTATCAAATTTGCCAGCATGTTGGCAAATTTCATATGGGAAATTCTCTCTTTTTCTCTCTTTGATGGCAAATATGACATAATGTAAACCAAGCATTACTCTCTCTTCGACTTGGAATATGAAATAGTGAAAACCAGGCATATGAAATCACATAAATTTTATTAAAATGAAGTTGAGCATAACTGAAGGAATAATAAAGATGGATTCACCGATAAAGTTTTTCGCTCTATATATAAAAAAAAGAAAGTGCGTGACTCCGTCGGAGAATCCGTCTTAAGAAGTTAGCTAACTAGTCTAGAGTACTACGATTCGTTTTCAGTAAAATAAATTAGAACAAAAACTAAACTGAAAAAATTTGTTCTGAGTGAGTTCATAAATAATAAATAAAAAGCTAGTTTTCAAGAGATTGAGAGAAAAAGCATCATTTTGTGAAAAAAGTGTTTAAAATTTTTTAAAATAAGTTTTTACTTTTAAAAATTAAAAGAGTGATTTATTTATGACTTTTAGTCAGCCATCCCTGGTGCATACTTTAGGTCTTCAAGTTTTGACAACTTCTTAAGATGCTGTGATTGGGCCTTTTTCCTCGCTGTACGTGCTTCTTTAGAATGTTCTCCGCTTCCTCTGTTGGCTTGAGCTATGCGAGCTCCGTCGTTTTTCAAAATCCGAAAACGTAATTTTTGGCGATTTTGAAAGAAAAAAATATGCTAATTATGAATCGAATGACAGGTTTTCAAAATTCAAAATGGCAGATCAAATAAGGCTTATGAGCTTTTTAAAAATTGATCAGATTTGCTTGAAACTCATTACTCGGGGGTTTTCGGGGTCGCTGATTACATGGGGGAAAAATAGATCGATTTCGCTTGAAACTCGTTACTAGTGGATTTTGAGGGTCACTGAATATGAATTTTATGTCAGATTTGTTATTAGATATCCTGAAAACTCCCGAGTAACGAGTTTCAAATGAATCCGATAAACTTGAAAAATAAATTGTCGGCCATATTGAATCTGCCATTTCTGCATATTGAATCTGCCATTTTGATTCTTAATCAGCGTCCCCAGAAACTCCCGAGTAATGAGTTTCAAGCAAATCTAATCAATTTTTAAAAAGCTCATCCGCCATTATGGAATCGTCATGTTGAATTTTACAAATCTAATACCAGATTCATAATCAGCTACCCTGAAAACCCCTGAATTTTGAAGCTATTTTCTTGAAAACTTGTTTTTGGACGTTAGGTTTCTTTTTTAGTACACCTAGTCAGAATTATATGCATAACTTTCATTTTTCTTCGAATTTTTCACTAATATTTGAAGAGAGTATTCTTGAAACTATAAGGAACCCAAAAATCAAAACAAAAAAAATCGACTGAAATGTTTGCTTAACGACATCATTGATAACAATGCAATATTTTTTATGCAAGTGGAATCTTAAAAGTGAATAATTTAAGTATAATATTTTGCTTGGATTGGTTAGGAAACAATTACTTAATTTAAAATAACAGTTGATATAAAAACAATGGCAAGAGAAATGCGGAAATCTGATTAAATAAGTAAAGAACTCGATTGAATACATGAAACAGGCATGGAAGATTATTTCTGAGAAACTATAATTAGCATCACTTTAAATACTTAAGTTTACCATTTTTCCATTTTTTCATTTAAACAAAAGCAACTCAATTTTCTATAAGTAAATTGCTGATTTTTGTATTTACTGCTATAGCGGTTGTTGCTACTGCCACAAATGAAAACAAAGGAACCACAGATTTTATGCTATGAGTATTTATACTATATACACATTTTTGTTTTTGTACTACATTTCCGACATTTGCAGCAGAAGATCTTACTCAACTACATACTCTTTCTCACTGTTCCTCTCCCAGTTCTCCTCTTTCTCCCTCTCGCACTCCTTCTCTTAATACCTCTCTTCCATTCTACTCCCACTCTCTCTCGCACTAGCTTTACCACTCTTTTTATGTGTATATATGTATGTATGCATGTATGTATATATGTATGTATATATGTATGTATGTATGTATGTATGTATTATGCATGAATGTGAATTTGAGTATTTATGTTTGTTGTAATTCAAGGACATGGCCACATTAAAACTTTCAATTTTTCTCACACAACTACCGTTGCAATTTGAGAAGAGCATACAAAAAAGATGTAAATAACATAAGAAAAAAACAAAAAAGAGTAGAAAAGAGGTTAGAAATATTAAAGTAGTAGTATTAAATAGTAGTATATGTATGTATGCGCTTAAATAAAAGTGATTTTTTTGCGAACCAAAAAAGAGTGGAAAAAAAAAAAAAATAACAACTAAAGGTGAGCATCAACAAGATTTATATTTGTTTGGGTGTTGTTGTTTTTGTTGTTATAGTAGTAGTGTGGCCAATAAATTGTAGCACATTTTTAAAATTAAGAGTAGGTAATAAGAAGCTACATAAAAAAATAAACCTGAAACCTGAAAAACTCAAAATGAAAAGAAAATACAAGAAAAGGCTTAAGGACACTACAATTTTATACGCTTCTTTTGTATACATGTAGGTATGTATGTTGAGCTGCTCTCTTTTGTTATACAACTTATATTATTTGCTTGAGAAATCAAGTGTAATTTAAGCCTTTTTTTTCTTTTTGCAAGCAGAGAAAAAAAGAAAACAAAAACAGAGAAAAATAAAAATAAAAGCTACCTCTCTATATACATACATACATACATACATTAAATAATACTTTTTATTTTTTCTTGCTTTTGTTGTTGTGTTAATATGCATTCTTAATATGAAGAGAGTGCTCGTAAATATAGGGGAAGTATTATTATATTACTTTTTCAGACGAATAGTGTTAAGTTTTACACATTTTATATGCACCTACATATACACAAGAACAACAACAACAGTATTAGCAGCAGCAGATGGTAAACGTATTATTTTAGAAATAGCGCACAAAAGTAGGCTTCAAAATATTATGTGTTCAATAACAGCAATTATAACGATATTAAAAATATATATGTTAACACATAAACAAGTTGGCTACTAATTAATAAGCACAAACTGCTTCCTAAAATTAAATATTACTTTAGTTCATTTTTGTTTGTAATAAAAAGTTAAAGAAATTATTTCATAGGTTAGGTTTCATAGTGGTTGCTGCTCCGATTATCCGAAGAAACGCAATAACGCCTTTTTATTACCACTATATTGATGGTCAAGTCTAAAGGAATACCATTCCATACCATACCATACCTAACAGGTCTCCACAAACCATTTCGTGAAATCACAAAACTTCTACAGAATGCTCAGGTTGAAATTAGCAGCCTCTTCTATACTGCTATACTGCATAGGAAAGGTTTCTTTAGTTTAAAAATGCTTTTATTGAGGTCACATCGTTCTTAATGTAGCGCAAGTTGTTAAGCCTCTCCATCTGAAGTCGAATTGTTGAAAGAAGAACTTGAAAATGTCTCACATAACGAAATTTACAAGAGGTAGAAATGTTCAGCAAAGAACCATATCTAGCCAGAGCTTTGACATTCTCATTTCCGCTAATACTCTTATGTCCAGAAACCCAAATGAGAGTTAATTCATTGTTAGCTGTCCAAATGTGACAAGTTCCCTCTTGCAGTCAACTTAATTTGGAAATTTTCGAGATCATTGCTTTGATCTGAGATTGGCTATCAGAAAGAATTGCCACATTCGTCCCTTTGGCTACATTGTCCGAAATTGCCCTACTAGCTTGTAAAATAGCTAATACTTCCGCCTCGGACACGCTACAAGAGTCTGACAAGCGAAACCAAACTAGATAGGTCTAGTGCCTGTGAGAAGACACCAGCGGCCACTCTACAGTCCATTTTTGACCCGCCCGTTGTAAAAAGTATAATCATAATCGTTTACTAGTGGCCGATCGACCCAATCGTGCCTAAAATTTTCAAGTTCAAGTTATCAAAACAAAATTTTGGATTGATATAATCGGTTGTTTTCTGTATCTACCGATAGGACATTGATTATATTACTGTTGGCATATAATTGAAATGTCCAGGATCCTGATTCTCTAAGTCTAACTGCACTATTAGCCACGGAGGCGCTTTTACGCATAAATCTGAAGGCACAAAAGCATATAATGCAGAATAACGTTGAGTGCGTTAGTGAGGCAAGACCTTATTGCACCTGTGACGCAGATATGTATACGCTGTTCTCTGCACGAAAGATAGTTAAAAGAGATAGCTACTTTTTTTAACTGTTGTCAAATAAACTATCGCAATCCCCACTTTTTATTAAAGGTTTTTTTTTTGCAGGCATAAAAAGCAAAGCAGGTCTTTTTTACCCGTATTTTTCCAACTTAATTTCCGGTCCAAAATTATTGCTAGAAACTTGGCGCTTGTGAAAAGAGACAGAGATAGAAATTCGGTATCTTAGCTTTAGTGGTAAATAAGACTAGCTCTGTTTTCTCCGGGGTTAACGCCCAGGCTACACCCTGCAGCCCAGTTACTAAAAATACCTAGAGCACTGTTCATGATATCACTCATCACATTCAAGTCCAGTCCGGATACTTAAACAACCACATCGTCCACATACGCTACAAACTTAATTCCACTCGTATCAAGTTATTTTAGAATATCATTAACAACTACAAGCAAAAGCAAAGGAGATATAAACCGTTAAACAACAACAACAAAATGGAAGAATGAAATGAACTACAGACCGGTGCTGTTTTCTGATATCAGAATTTAGATCAATGTGAAAAAAACTTGAAATATTTTCTTACTTTAGGCCAGAACAGAGGATAGCATTCAGCTCTTAATTACTTTCTGAAGCTAGGTCTAATATGTATATTTTAGTTTGCTAAAGAATTCTAGTCTACATAAAAAATATTTGAATTATTTTCTGAGTCTGAGTTAAGTTGACTTAATTGCAATTCTTGAATTTATGCCGAAGTTGGGTAGGTCTTATTAATTTCTCCACTGGGTTTGATCAGCTCGCTAAGAGAGTACAATGAAAGAGAGAGTACACAAATTGTGAGTACTCCTCAAAAATTCATTCACCTGTCAAACGTAAGAAACAACAACAACAAATATAATCATCTAACAAATAACAACAAAACAGAAAGTGTGTGCTTTCACAAAAACAACATTGCAGTATCAACAACCATTTTTGATCAACCAGAGGTACACAATTAAATAATAACGGAGCAAAGAGGGGAAAGAAATGAAAGAGCAAATGAATTCTATTCAATTGCTTATTTTAAAAATCGAGAGAGAAAATTGGTGAGAGTGCTGCTCGTGTTGGGAATGCGTTTTGAAACTGCAAACACTCTCAATTGGAGTCGGTAGTTGAGAGAATGGAATTAATTAACGACTGCAACAGCAACAACATCTGTTGAATTTCATTTTTTCTTCTTCATTCTTCTTCTACGTTTTTGTAGTTCTGCTCTCACTTCTCTCTTTTTCTGTTTTGTTGCTGTCAAAATAGAAATAGATTTTAATACAACTACAACTGCAAATGAAGTTATGTAGTCATACAGCCGTGTAGTTGTAAAATTTTGCAGTTTTACTATAAAACGTGTGTATTCTAATTTTTGACAGATGCAGTCGCAAGCCTGTCGCCCTCTAAGTGTTTATAACATTATAATGTTCTATTTTATTACTCCTTTTGGAGGATAAGAGCAAGAGTGATCCATGATTACTCCTGCAATCATGCTAAGTTCAAATGTGTACCCATTTCTGGGAATGAGAATATATAAATGTTTTTAAGCATTCATAAGAGAGAACCATTCGAATGCATCTTGTGCATTATTTTGGCTCTTTCTCTCTCTCTCTCTCTCTCTCTTAGTATTATAATCAGCGATATTAATCGACCAGTTAGGATAACATGAGCCCTATTCACTCTTTAGAGTAAAGAGCTGAGTAACGGAGTAAAAAAGTCATGTTTTACCCTAGACCGTGAACTCATCTAAAACTTAGACAGAGTACTCTCTGCGATCAATGTTCCCAATTGAATTCACTATCAACAAAACTTTTGTTTTTTATTTTTTGTTGTCATACAAATCAAGAAGTAGGCAACACTAATTTTCTCTCTTACTCAGAGTAATAGAGTAACAAATATTTCACTCAAGGGTCAAACTAGAGTAAAAGTGTAAAGTGAGGGTAAAGGAAAATGTCATATATTTTGTTGTTGTAGAGTAATTTTGTGTTACACTTTTAACCTGTTACTCCGTGAACAGGGCTATGGATTCATAGGTTCAGATAAGCGTGGAGAATCACACATTCTAGAATCAAGACATCCTTGAACTATTGGAAATATTTGTACCAAAATCGCTTGAGTTTATTCTATTTTTAAATGTACATAGGTACATACAGGGGAGGAGTGGCGGATAAATTTGTATTAAACATTAAACAACAGATGGCCGCTTACAACAAACGCTGATATGTATTTTTATATTTATTTTATATTTATACATGTAACGTAATCACAGCTTTTTATAGCTATGGATTTACAGAAACAAAAATTTTTAACATTATTTGCTGTTTTTTTTATGTATGTGCGCATGTGATTAACAAATAAACACGCCATAAACATGGGATTCTTGTGAAAAAAGCACCAAAAATAGCCAGCATACGTACTATATATATATATATATATATATATATATATATATATATATATATATATATTTTTATTATTGTCAGTAACATAAAAATAATTTCAATGTAAAATTGTTTGGTCTGGATACTTATTATTATTTCAGTCATATTTTTCTTTTTTACAAATGCCACCACTACAATTCTCCGAAAATGCTGTGCTGAAATAATAATTATATAAAAAAAAAAGTTCTGTATGTTTTTTTTTTGGGGGGTGAGGAGGGGAGGGAGGCAGGGATTTTTTTTTAATTTCTCCTTAATGCAAGTAGTGCACATTAAGCCATGTTAAGTCAAATATACAAAACAAAAAGGAAAGCAAACCCGCAAGCAAGCAACAAATCTACAAACTAACATGATAAAAATCGTATGTTTTTGTGGTAAATTTCCAGCACTAAACTCCTGACTGGCAGTCACCACCAACCACTAGCAGTAACAGTTAGGTACCGCTACCCACCAATACCACCTCTAACACCAGCATTACCAACACTCAAAGAGCAAGCAGCTTGAGGTATTCCTTTGCCATTCATGCATGTGCATATTTCCATATAGCTACGTTTGTTTTTTTTCTTTTTTTTTTTTTGTATGTATGAATGTGTGCAGTTGTGTAATTGTGTATGTATATAAGTGTGAATGTGAATAGGTATTTTAAATTCATTTTCTTTTCTTTTTTTTTAATTTTGTTTGACGTTTTCCACAGTTTTTTTTTTTTTTTTTTGTAATTTTGCTAAAATAGAATAACACATTTTTGGTTGCTAGCTAACCTCACCAAAAAAAAAATAAAAATAAAAAAAAATGGCATTAAACGCACAGGACTTTAAACCACCAAATGGTGGTTGAAATGTTCTTTTTATTTTATTTGATTTTTGTGCAGGTTTCTTTTTTGTTTTTTGTTTTTCTTTTTTTTTTTTTTTTTTTTTTTGGTTTTGGTAATTCATTAAATTATATTGTCCGTTTCTTATATGCCATGGTTTTTTTTATTCCTTCTATGGCAGATTGTGCACATTTCGTACAAATTGCCGTAGCTAATTATTGAGAGAGAGAGAGAGAGAGAGAGAGAGGGAAAAAGAAAAGGCACCATGAAAGGTAATAAGTTTATTATTGGTAAATTTTAAAAAGTTTACGTGGTTTAATTAAAACAGTAAATGCTAGAAAATTTCACTGAAATGTTATAAAATTTAAAGAATAACAAGAATTTACTTTTTGGTAGAGTTTAAATCAATAAATACATGAATTAAAACTGAGAGGATTATTCAAAAATTTTGACTAGACGAAATACCACTACAAATACCAGGGCGGATACAAGGGGGAGGAGGGAAGGGGGAGGAGGGAAGGGGGAGGAGGGAAGGGGGGAGGAGGGAAGGGGGGAGGAGGGAAGGGGAGGAGGGAAGGGGGAGGAGGGAAGGGGGAGGAGGGAAGGGGGAGGAGGGAAGGGGGAGGAGGGAAGGGGAGGAGGGAAGGGGGGAGAAAGGAGGGAATTTCCTCCCCCAAAAGATTTTCAAACACTTAAAAATTTAATAACTTAAACAAGCAAAAAGGTGCACATAATTAGTTAGGGAAGGGGGAGGAGGAAAGGGGGGAGAAAGGAGGGAATTTCCTCCCCCAAAAAATTTTCAAACACTTAAAAATTTAATAACTTAAACAAGCAAAAAGGTGAACATAATTAGTTATTGTTGTTTTTAGTTATTACGATTTACTCTTAATTATAAGAATAAGGAATAATCTTGCTCTTTAAACCACTTTCCTTCTCTATGGAAATGTGCTGAGCCAAATAAACCTGAAAACTCAGTGCCCTCATATAGACTTATAAGTTTGCTGGCAATATTCTCGAAAATATTCGAAGTAGTAGATTGCTAATGATACAAGAAAATATGAATATAGTACCGAATCACCAATCGTCATAAGCACGGTACTCCTGAGCAATATCATCAATATGGTCACTAACTTTCTGGAACGCAAAAACTATTGCTCTGCCATTCATTGGACATTGGACATTCAAGAAGCATTCGAAAAAGTTTTGGCATCAACGGCTGTTAGACAAATTAAAAAATTTACTTCCCAGCTCCATTTCATTTGGTTTTAAAGTCCTATCTTTCTACATCGGCCAAATGTCAAATGAAAGCCGGAGTACCACAGGGCAGTGTTCTGGGTTCTGCTCTTTAATCGATTCTTACCTGCGACTTGCCTGAAACTGATGGTGTTACTATAGCTACTTATCTAGACGATACTGCCATATTAGCGTCAAATTAATCTCCTACAGAAGCTGCCAATCTAGTTCAGAAACAGCTCAATGACGTTCAACAATGGTTACTTCGTGGATGAGTGCTTGATTGGAGTTCCATCTGCTTCAGGTTCGATTCCCAGATAGGGTTAAATTCTTAAAAAAAAAAAGTCCAAATGGATTGTTCTAATAAAATTGATCATTTCGGTGATTTAGTTCTTGAATATGTGACTCCAGTACCAGTTCAACGGGTTCTATTCTCAGGTATAGAATTGAATCCACCAAAAAAAAAAAAACAAAATTATAGGTTTCGGGTCGATATAAAGAAAATCCCAGATGGGAAAGAGAAAATAATAATAAAAATTAATACAGGGTAGGAATCAGCGACCTTGAATTATTCTTAAAATTCTACTAATTCTCGACCCATTATAAACCAATCTAAAACCGAAAACTGAATTAATGTATCCAATTGTTATATTTTCCACGATCCTTTACCTTGGATATAGATCATAGAAATTGTGAAACGTTTTGCGTTTGGCGTTTGGCTTTCCCCAAAATGCGTGACGTATAACTTACCAGTAAGTTTTCACATGGCCATATCTTTGAAATTGTTAGTCATCGAAATAAAGTTTATGAATAAGCAAAAAAAAAAAAAACGAGAAAAAAACGCTCCAGCCCGCGTTTTGGTTCATATGGAGAATTTTTAATTTTTATTTTTTATTTCTTCCGCCCCCCCCCCCGCCCCCCCCCAAACATTTTTTCTGTATCCGCTACTGACAAATAAGGCTTTACAGAAAAATGAACGATATATCAAACTAGTTGAGTGGCATCATTTTGTTTTAAGTTCTGAAGAATCCTCTCAGTTTCCAAACACAGGGTTAGGTTAGATTAGGTTAGGACACGCTGCAGTGGGCGCGGAAGGTGAAAAGAATTTTAAATATTCAGACTATTTTCAAAGATAGCCCCCCCTCTCCCCCAATCTACCGTCTAGTTTGAAGCCATCCGTAAAAAACTGAATGGATTTTCCAAGCTGAACTGTACTCTCTGCCCATTTCTGTCTGGTGAGAATATGATATGCGTGATAAACTTGTTATCAAAAGAGAGTTTTGCTTGAGTGTAGTCGATATCCCTGGGAATTGAGATATTCGTATCTTATAATATACTAGAATGAGCCCATAGTTTAACCTTACGTCCACAGTTTTTGCTGTGTATTTTCCCGTAAGATCCATCATGATTTCTAGGGCTTTGGTAGGTGTAGTCATGAGTGCCCCTGTTGCCAGTAGGCACTCCATTCTGTGCACCTTGGCCAAATGCCTGCAATGGACATCCTTTTCAAGAGATATCCACCATCCATTAACAGTATAAAGCAATATAGGTCTGACTACTGCTCTGTAAAGCCAGAGAACTACTTTAGGTTGCAAGCCCCACCTTTTCCTAATGGGTTTTTTTGGAAGAATAGAATGCAAATGAGGCTTTTTTCACTCTGCCCTTGGATGGTTTGTTTTCAGTTTAGTTGCCTGTCTAGTATAAGTTTATGTGTATTTTTCTCTCTCTTATTTTCTTAAGAACGAAATCATATGATTAAAACAGCGATGGCTTCTTCTACACACATAATGATCTACTACTACTTTTTTCAATGGAAATGAATGATCTTTGGCCGTAATGCTAGAAAAAATATTTACAAATACGCACACTCTCATACATAAGTTGCTCAGAGCAGACAACCCGATAAAGCCTCTCTCATTCAAACATCTCTGTAGTAATATGAAAAGAAAATATTATATTTCCTCTCTCTCTTTTTAACACCCGCGCAAACAAATTAAAAAAAAATCTGTCAAAAATTGAGAATTCAGCTATACATACATATATAGTATGTTGAGAGAGCCTCTCCATACGATAAACTCTTCAAAGCATAGTACTAAAGAGATTGTGCGATTTTACATGTACAAGGTTCATGTACACAGCAAAAGAGATCAATCGTTTATAATGCATGTGTGTGTGCGTGGCCATAATCTCTTCAAAGTACTCGTGGTACAATAAAAACTAAGAAACTCTTTAATTTTTATATCAGAAAAAAAACACTCAGGCAGGCAACAAAAAAAAAAAAAGCAACAACAATGACATACTGCAACCAAATGTGTATGTAAGTAAGTACTCAACTCTTTCCTCTTTTGAGTACTTCTAACACTCCCTTTCACTTTCTCTCTCTCTTTGTCGGTATTTTCATTAAAGTTGCAACCAATTAAATTACATGCTGTAATTAGTTTATAAATACGCAAATATTTTTGTTACGATCATAAAATTCACATAAAAAATTTATTTTTGGACTTAATATTTTGTATTGTTTTGCATTTGTGTAGGATTTGAAAACAGTTTTGTGATATTTATAAATGCATAAATAAGTTAAAACAGTACTGGTTTAAAAAATTATAAAACAAAAGTTCCTTATCTGGATTACTCTGCAAGAATAGTACAGTTGCGAAAAATGATGAGTATTTCCCCTTCCCCTTCGAGTTTTCTTCAAATTTTTATACAATAAACCCTACAGTATTCGTTAGCCAAAGGCTAAGTACTTCATTCAGCACTGTTAAAAATTATATGCGAGAATTATAACTACAGGAAGCGGCAACACAGGAACAGGGAGATTATGTGCCTAGCAACTCGATCCCAGTTGATATGAGAAACAAGGCTATGAAAAAGAAAAAAACTAGGAAAATTTATTTAATCCTTCAAATGCAACATTCACCATGCACTTCGTTTTTGGTTGCTCTTGAAATCACAAATCAAAAATTTGATATTTCTTAAACAGCAGCATGTAAGTAAGAAACTGCTGCAAAACCTTTCGCCTATTAATAGATTAGATACAATTGTGTTTAAATTATTGCTTTTATCTTATAAGAAAAATGCAAACTGAAGGCTTTTTCAAATCACATTGCATGCAATTGGAAACTCAAGAGAAGGTTGCTTGCAAAGAGAAAGACACTTTAGAAAAATAATATATATGTGCAGATGTGAATTTGTAGTGGGCTTAGAAGAAAAAAAGTAATAACTTAACTACTTAACTGCCTGCCACTTGGCATAAGATTAAGACTACGAACACATTTGAAATGAAATTATAGCGAAAGTTGCAAGTGAAACTGTGAAAAATTTAAAAGTGAAACTGATTAAAAAATTTTAGAGTGAAATTGTGGAAGGATTTAAAAAACACTGAGTGGCATCGAATGTAGAAAAATTAAGCTGTTGCGAAAATTTTAAAAGTTTCGCAGTGAAAATGTGAAAAAAAATTTAACACATGAAGAGATTGAAAAATTTTAGTGCAAACTTAAAGCATTTTCAAGTTAAATTTCAAGAAATGTAAAAAAAAATTAATTAACTCATATTCAAATTGCAAGTGAAAAAGGCTTTCCACCTGCATCGCAATAAGGAAGAAATATGGCCAAGCCGTGTACATAGAAGAACCCATTCATATTTAGTCCAATTTTTGTAATGTAGCCAGAGTAACAGCTTAAGTGACACTGGAGAGTAGGAAAATATGTGGAAGGAATACGCACAAACATTGCAGAAGTTCCACGAACATGAAAGAGAAGGAGACTCTTGCTTCAAGTTTTTATGCTCTCAATTTAATACCCCGTTTGGCACATGGATCAGCCCGACCTTTGGCGCATGTGGTCTGGCCAGGCCCGCATATATTTTATATGAGAACAACACTCGTAAGTGGACTATGTTTGCTTCAAATGCGTTCAATGAATCAATAAGACAAATACTATTCGAATTTTATCACAACACTTCCTTTATAAACATAATATACCTCAAAATAAAACATAAAAATGAATGAGACAAAAAAATTATTACTTATTTTGTACTTGAAATTATTTTTTCTTATTTTTATCTGAGTGCGTAATTGAACAAATGCGAATGAAAAAACCAAAAATATTTTCATACATGTTACATATAGAAATGCTCTCTATGCATGTCCAAAAACGCAATATTCCCATACATTTGTATGAAAATACATAGGGGTCTGGCCAGACCACATGTGCTAAATCAAGGATTATCGAAACATGTACCAGACGGAGGGTTAAGAGAACGAAAAACTTCATAAACAACAAAAAGAATGTGTGGCACTCGGTTGGTGAATCCACATTTACTGCTTGGTGCTTACCAAGGCCAAACTTTTAGCACCTCTCATATACATTTTTTATCTAACCCAACCTATTTTTTTTAAGATCTAGAAATCTTCTCATTCTACTGAAATAATGAGTAAACACAACCCAGTTGGATAAATTTGATTTGAGAAACAATAAACGACTCTTACCTAAAAGTTTCTTCTCGGACCTGAGAAAAAACAATAATATTCTAGTCAATTCTTGCCACAACAAAACAACTAATAATAACAGTAAACTTCTCTTTGAGTCAGCTTAGCGCCTCTCTCTCTCTTTTCACCTTTCTGCAACCTCTAGATCTGCGGTAGTCAAAAGAGAAGTATATAAATCACCTCTACTTCAACTGATCTCAATCACATTAAGTGCTTTGAATCCCTGAACAATGCTCAATTTCAAACTAATCCCAAAACCAAAAGTTTACCTCCCCTCTCTCTCTCTTGCTCTGTCTATCTACCAAATTATATTGTCAATAGTTTATTATTAAAACTTTTTTTGCTGACTTCAAAAAAATGCATTGATTTACTATTGCAATGACAGAAATATGCTGCTTTTGCTCACTTATGTGCTCGTTCACTAAAAATATTGGCTTAATTCGATGCACCTTGGTGACACATCAATTTTCATGCTCAGTTCTTTCCCGGGATAATCATTTACTAGTACAAATACATACAAACATACTCATACATACTTGTATATGAATAAGTGAGTGTGTGTTATTTGTGAGTGCGAATTCACGCTTACACACACACATTCATACAATCGAGAGCGAACGTACGGTTGTGTTTGTGTGTATACATATATGCGTGTGACAATGCCCCTGACATTTACACTGACTAAAACCAATGTCAAATGATAATGATGATTTTTGATTGGCTATTTAACAACACAGTTGGGGGTTTTACAAAACAAAAATAAAAAATTACAAACTATTGCAACAACAAAACACCAGTAATAAAAGAGATATTGGTAAATTACCACTAAAACAAAATAAACAAAAAAAAAAAAACCTGAACTAAAGGGTTGAAGAAGAAATAGTACGATATTTGATTGCAAAACATAAATAAAATAAAAAAACTTACCTTTTTGTATATGGTTTTTGACTATTGACTTCAACTGCTTGCTGGTTTCAAGATATTTGCTTTCAGTTTTATAGCAAATTTTGTTTTATTTGCTATTAAAAAAATAATAATTGCAGCTTATTCAATACAAAAAAAGAAATGAAAAACGATTGTAACTGCTCCTTGCTTATGGTATTTTTTTTTTTTTTTTTTATATCCTTATTTTTATATTTTCTAAGCTCAGGAGCATGCAGCACATTCACATTTTTCTCGTTCACAATTTTTTCGTTCACGTTTTTCTTTTACTCTATGAGAGGTACCTACTACTTTCTTCTTCTTGGCGTTGATTATTCCTTTTCTTTAATATTTCTTTTTTTCTTATTCTTCTTGCTCTGACTCTTTAAGCCCTTACAACAATAAAATTATTTCGTCGTACTAATGGTTGTATGTGTGTATGCATGTGTATGTGTGGCTGTGGCTGTGTATGTGTGTGTGGTAGTAGCGTAGGTCCTTTTTATTTTTTGTAATAAAATACATGCACACATGCACAAAAACACTTTGGAAATTGAAAACTAGGCTGTAACATAGTATATTCCTTTTATTACTTCCTTTTTTTTCTTCTTAGGTTGTTGTTGTTGTTATGGAGCAATAAATTTCTTATTTGATTTTAAATTAAACATTTCACTTTTTCACTTAAAAAAATTTCAACTCCTTTTTTCGTAGTCGTTGCTGCTGCTTCTCATAAAATTGATTGGAAACTTTTTTGATACATAATTTTCTTCTTTTTTTTTTCCTTTGTATTTAATTTTTTTTTTCTACAGTTTCCAAATATATTGAGAGTGAGTGAAAATCAAATCAAAAACACGTTGCATTCAGTTTCGCGTATTGCGCCCGACTGAGCTGGTCTCATTCAGTGAGCCTCGATATTAAGAAGAAGAAGAAGAAGAACAAGCACACGAGAAAAGCACCACTCTTCGGCTTCGGCTTTCCAAAAACAACAAAAATGAAGCGGCGACGTGTGGGCTTAAATGCAATGTACATATAAGTATGCCAACAGCAACAACAAGAGAAATGTACATATAAGCCAGCAAAAACAACAATAACAACAACAACAATAAGAAGAAGAAGAAGAAGAAGAGTAATGAGCAAAGTTTTCATTAAAATGTATGTGTGAGTATCTACAAATACACATTCGGGTTTTTTGAATTCGAAGAGCATGCTCTCTTTTGTGTTGTTGTTGTTCTTGTACTTAGGTAGGTCGTGTATTTTGTTAGTGTGTTAGTTAGAAGTGTGAAAATTTGTTGTTTGAGCAAAAAGCCGGTGAAATTTTTGTGTGCAAGAGTGTGTGTATATATTGTGTATGTATGTATTTACGGCATTGCGCAAGGATGTATGCATGCAGCAGTATGCTATAAATAGTAGTAGATTTTAAGAAAAAAATTTTTACATTGATATTTTTTCAAATTCCAAATGATTGATTTTTCAAAAAGAAAGCTAACGTTGGTGTAACTAATTCGAGGTTCAACAATAAAATCTCGAAAATCCATGGGTAAATGATATACCCCTTGCTTGAATGAATTTCGATAGATGTATAAAAAAAAACCTTATATAGGGGAGAATAGACCCATAGAATACAAGATACCTTCTTGATCGCAGTGCTTGCCTGTAAGCTCAATTGAAAAATTTAATAATCATATGTTTTATTAGTGAGCCAAGGTAAGCAATTACTTAGGTTTAAGACCACAAAAATATTCAATAATTGCCTCTATAAAAGATCTAAAGCCGGTGCAACTTGCACCATGCGAATACTCCAATAGGCAAATTTGTCATTTGGACAATTTGAAATCTTGTAAATTTAAGCAATTGTTCGTAATGAATAATCACCCGAAATTTGAATTCGCGATTGCTCATGTTACTAAAATTAATTTTTAAACTATTGTTCATTTTGCCTAAATTGTGGTCAGCAATAGAATCTCTGTCTCTGGGCGAACCAGCGGACATTACGGACATGACCAATGCAGTACGGCTGATACGAACGGCGCGGAAGGTAGCAGAAAAAACTATTTTTTCTCAGTTTCGATAAAGTCAAAATTCCATGTTTTCATGGTAGACCATCTTTTGAACTATTTGATGCTATTTTGATGCTACCTAACTGGTTTTTTTTTAATTTTTTCTTGTTTGTCTTTTTGATTTTATTTATTTTCCTAAAAAAGAAAATACTTTTTCTAAGTACTTGTACCTGCATCTAAGAAAAAAAGGTTAACCCCGCCATATTAATGAGAAAAAAATCAACAATGCTAAACTTTCTCTTTTTAATAGCTCTCTCACATATACACATGCATACATAAATACATGAATAAGAGGCAGCTGCACAACACGCGCCAGCCGCTACGGCGCCTATGACGTAAAAATCAACACGAAGAATGCTATGCTCACCTAAACGACGCGACGGACGCGACGCGATACGACACGAGCAAACGAATGCTTAAGATACGAAGTTTGCAATCGTATCGTCTCTGGATTGAATCGTATGCATTTCCTGCTCAATGAAAAGTAAAGGTAAAATCAAAGCTTTTTTTATTTAGTTGTTGTTGTTATTGTTGTTGTTGTAGTAATAAGTGCATTTCAAAAGCAAAAAGCTGCATTGAACTGAGAGAGCATAAGAACTTTAAATTCCGTGCTCTCTCTCACTCTCTCTTTCTCTCTCTCACAGCCACACTCACTTTTAGTTGTTTCCGAAAGCTTTTTTTAAATTGCTAGTGAATTGTTCATTGTTTGCGGTCCTTGCCGTTATTGTTGTTGTACAAAATTTATGCCAAACGAAGGCCAAAACAACAAAAGTTCCAACAGAATTTTCTATTAGGTAAGGTTATGTTGTTCCTTATCTGTTTTGTCGTTGTTGTTGTTGTTGTTGTATATACTTGAGTATATGTAGCTATAGTCTCTTCTTACAAACAGCAAATTGCTTAAAAGCTTTATGCTTTTCTGCAAGCTTTGCTTGCGGGTGCGTACGTACCTGCATATGTAGTATGATGATGAATATTTATGTGGCTGTGTGTATGTACATTTGTTTGTGTGTTGCTGTTTTCTTTTTTTCTTTCTTTCTTTGCTGCGGAAATACGATACGATGCTGTATTGCTGCAATGGTTTCATTTCTGTGGCTACCTCTATCGCTATCACGAAATATACACGTACATTGCCAACAGGAGACCTTGACAGAGGCAAAAGTTGCAGTAAAGATAAATGATGCCACTGATGCTGCCACTGCTGCCACTCTGCCACTGCTACGTTTAGGTGTAATTGTTGTTCTTGCCATTGTTGTTTTTATTATTATTTATGTTGTTTTTGCTCTTGTTGTGATTGTTCTCGTTACTACTCCTGCTTGACTTTCTGTGTGTACTTTTGGACTTTAACAAATTCAATTGTTATGTTACTATTGTATATGTTTGTTTGTACATACTTGTCTGTGTGAGTGTTTGTTTGTATGTATGTATTTATTGTAGTAATGACAAGTCAAAACTCCCAAAACAGCTTGAAAGAATCAGTGAAGGAACTAAAAACTATTATTTGCATATTTTCAGGTGCTCTGTTTGTGTTGTTGTTGTCTTGTGACAATTTATCATTTTCATGTTGTTTGTTGTGAAAATTTGCGACTTGCAATAATTGTTGCGGCAAAATTAGTTCCTGCAAGATTCAAAAGATAGTAGTTTCATCATCAATTTATCAATTTTATTTTTAGAATATTTTTTTTATAGACAAAGTAAGTAATTATGAGTAGTGCATTGTTTTCTTTTTTGTATGAAAGCAATAAGATTTATGGTTAAGTTCATAAATATAAATAATTTTTGAGAAATTATAGCTTATAGAGCGGTGTTGATTATTTTTAATGCTAAGTACAAATGAGTCAAATTCTAGAATTTTCGCTAGCTAGAATGAATTTGACCTTTTAGTTTGATGAAAGGGTGTACCCTTCAACCCGTATGACCTAGACGAGGGGCGTTGCTGTAGTAAGGTTTCTCTCAATTTAAGAGAGCCAAAAACTACATATAAAAAAACGAAAAGAGAGAGTGGCGCACAGTGGTTGAAAAGTAGACAAGAAACATTTTTTTCGTTAGATCCAATCTTTGTTTTTTTTTTTCATTTTTTTACTAACAAATATCTCAATAACATGTTAAAAAAATATTAGGGTGGTATCTGTTTAAGTTTTTTATGTGGGACTCTTTAAAAGTCGATCAATGTTAGAATCACTCCAAAATTACCAATAGCATGCCAAATTTACAGGTTTTTTTAATTGAAACCATTATCATAGATGAGGTTTAGATAAGAAATTGGGTTCCTTTTTATTTTTTTAAATTGGCTATTACTTAAAAGCCCCCCCCCCCCAAAAAATTATATTCATTTGAGAGGGGGAGGTGGGGGAATGCAGGAGTAAATTTGAAGGGGTGGGAAAAGACTCACAATATATTAATATAAACTTTTAAAATGATTCTCAGCGATAAAAAGGAAAATAATCATTTTTCTACAATAATATTGTATGGGAAGTGGGCGTGGCGATGGGCTAATCTTTCTTATTTTTACACTCTGGCATTGTATTGACATAAGCAACTCCTGTATTAAAATATGTGGCTCTACGATGACTCCTTCTATTTTTATACAACTTTGGTTGTATGGGAGATGGGCGTGGCAGTGGGCATATTATTTTAGTTTTTACACCCTGACGATATATTGACATAACCAACTCATGCACCAAAATCTGCGACTCTACGATGACTCCTTCTATTTTTGTCCTCTTTTTGTATGAAGTTCAGCCACAGTGCGGCACTCGGTTGGTGAATATCTTCCTCTCAAATGCTTACAACAACCTCTCATCTCAGCACCATACAATATGGCGGAGAGTATGTGAGATTTTTCGTGTCTTTTTTTTTTTTTTGTGCAACGAGAGAGTTAATTGTTTTTGAAATGCCTGCTGAGCTTGTAGTAACTGTTGTTAATAAAAGTTATCTGCATTTATATGATGCAAAACATGAAGGTACCCACAACAACAACAACAACATTCCCTATCGAATTTTCTCTCTGCTTATATAAAAGTTTACTGTTCTTTTCAGTAAAATTTGATTGGTACCAGGGATGCCAACTCATTTTTTCTTTCTCCCCGATAACCCTCGAGAATTTCCCCGATTTTCGATCGAATTCCACGCATCGATATAATTTCATATTATTCACTTTCCATACATATAAACATTTTACAAAAACGAAAAATTCCCCGCAAATCGGGGAATTCCCCGCAAGTTGGCATCGTTGATTGGTACCAAAAAACTATTGAGAACATTTCGTGAAATATTCTATATAAAGAGGAAGTGTGAATGAAAATATCACACATTTTCATTGAGTGAGATTCATTCATTTAAATTCATTTAATACGGATTTTGAGACTTTAAGTCAGAATTTGAATTTCTCATTGAGCGCATTGCATTTGGATTATTTTACAAATGAAATGTTTTAATTTATGAAATATTAGTATCTATGTATGTAAATATTTACATATAAAAACGTAAGTGAATATGCATGGATTAATGAAAAGTTATCCATAAATAAATATTAAATATATAAACTAATTCACATTTGATGTTTATGTGCATGTAATTATTATGTAGGCATGAAAAATATATATATTCATAAATATGAATTTCTTGTTTTCACACACACACATATGAGGCAACCAAGGCAACTCTTGGGTTTGCCTCTGTTTATAGTACACAATAAATTGAAGGACATACTACATCGAAAAAAATTGATGAACATTTGCATATTCATATGTGCATATATTTATTGTGTACATCTTATAATAAAAATATTATCATTTTTGTGCTTGCTCGCTCGTTCGACTCTTCTATCTTTATATACGGTATGCCTGTGCATGATAATGAAATTGAAAAATCATCAATGTAACAATATTGTATAACCTTAGCTCTATGCATTTGCATATGCCCACATATGAAATCGGAAATGTGTTGGCATTACGCTATATTAAGCGTCCTTTTTGCTGGCATTCGAAAATATGTTTTTTAATTAAATATTGTTTTCAAAACCTTGTATGTATACTTATTTGTTGCAAATGAAGGATCTGCATACATACAATTGATATGAATGAATATATAAATAATTTATATGTATATAGGTAGCTGCTACCTAGTTGTTATGAAAGTGTCTCAAATTGGCGTCGTGCATATTTATAACCAGACTGTATTGCGTTGTAAGTAGATGTGAAGGACAAATCATTACGCTCATTTGTTGTTTATTTATTTGTTTATATAATTTTGTTTACCACTGTATGCATGATTAAATTTATTTTGATACATTAACGGAATAAATTGAGCATGCGAGAAATCATAAACACATACATGCATACATACTCTCTTGGAAATGTGTTATTTTGTTTACTCAGCATGGATTTTGTTGTTTTTTTTTTTTCGTATGTTACAGAGAGAGGATCTTAATGTAAGTATGACTTAACTGAATAAAATTTGAATCTGTATGAGAGAGAAAGAGAGGTAGAGAGTAATATGCCATTTTAGCACATTGACAGTTTTAATCTAAATGAGAGAGGCGGAGAGAACTGTTTGAAGAAAATATGAGAGCTTAGAGCAGTGGCGGTCAAACTTTAGTACGCGTGCCAAAAAGTTTTAAACATTACACATATACATACAAGGCTCATTTATACAACAGAAGAATCCAGTTGATAATTACGCATAAGTAGGTATAATCCCTGGCGAGAAAATGATATAAATGTCATTTCCTACTACTATCAGTTCTCCGCTCAAGACCGATTGAAAATTCCCATGCGGAAACAAATAATAAAAGTAATTATACCTTGTAACTATCATTGTCAACTGATCTAAAAACTAGGCCCTAGCTTATGTCATACTTCCATCCATATGTATATTTAAATATTTTGAAACAATTTACATAATTTCATGTATCATCGATATCATTAATAAATAATTGTTGAAAATCGAAATTTCGCATGACAGAAAATTTTCCACAATTAAAAACGCATCAATCGAAATGAATTAAGAATTCATAGGTACATAAATACATAAGTGTTTACACATTTCCATAGTTCACTGAGCCACTCAACAAATTGAATTATATCTGGTGTGGAAACACACATAAAACTAAAAAAAAAAAAATTCAAAAAATTAAAAACACTTTTACTCTCACAAGAGGCGAAAAGAATGTTGCAAGTTCACACACACACGCACATACATAAAAATTATTTCTGCGACTGTTGCTGGTACACTTTTTTACGTTTTTTTTTTTTTTTTTTTGATGTCTTATTTATGAGTGTGACTGTATCTGTCTGTCTGTCCATCTATCTATCTGTCTGTCTCTCTGTCTATCTCTGTCCACTTAAAAGCCTCTTGACACTATCAACTTGACGATGATGATTTATGTGACTATGATGCATGTGAGATGAAGAAAATACATCATCATCAGCAGAACAACACCACTTCATAAATTTCTACTCGTTTCTAGTATACTGTGATGTGACGCGCGTTGAGGTCAACATTTTTTCTCACATCTCACCTTCATACATACTTTAGAGCTCATATCTAGTCAAGAAATTTAGCTTGACAAAGCTAGAAAAGTGTACGTATCAAGGCCGTATTTATGGGGGAGGTTTTGGGGGTTCTGAAACCCGCCCCCTCTTACCCCCCCCCCCCCCGAAATGTGGAAACTTTCTTCAATTTTTTGAAATTAATTGCCAGTGGATGAAAAAAAGTCAAAATAAAATCTAATGAACAGTTTTTAAATATTTTTTACTTCCATCGGTTTCTTTCTAAAAACTCAAATATAAAAAAATAAACTTGAAATCTTAGTTACACTATGCGACCAGATTTGTTTTCTTTGACATGAGGTTTGACTTTGGATACAAAAAGAGAAGGAGATGCTGAGCAATTCTGCATTTATAGTTTTTCTAGCTCAGTAACTGTTTTTGATTTACAGTTTCGGGTTCAGGGCTCATTTGGAAGGGCATGATTCAGCCTATAATTTCTGGATTTCGAAGTTTGTTGCACGCCAGTATTCAGCTCTCCAATTTTTATAAATGGTCAAAAATTCTATTTTAGGGTTTTCCATCCCATTTTTTCTAAAACGTGGCGTGATGGGAAATTTTTGAACTCAGATTCGTGTTCAGTATAAAAAATTCATTCACAAACACTAGGAACCATTTTATTCGCAAAGCCCAGTAGTAGTGGATCAGCTCCAAAGTTCTAGGAAACAATCTTAAAATGTAATTAACTCTTTAACCCATTATTGCTCAGAGCACCCCGTCTCGGAAGACCTCTTTCAATGCAGTAACTGCACGAATTTCGGGAATATAATCCAACTTCATTCGGATTCCTTATCATGTCCCGAATTCCCACTAATAATCATTTGAAAAAAAATGAGCTTCTGACTATTTTTAGTATTTTTGGTAATTGTTTTGAGGTCGGGCTCATCATCAGTAATGGCAAGTCAATGTCAATTTTATTCGAATGAAACCCCCCCCGCCCCCCCCCAAAAAAAAATCCTGGCTACGGCCCTGGTACGTATGTATGTAGTAGCTACTTTATACTCGTACTCATACATATTTATTTTTTTAAAAAGAATTCTTAATTCGTAATTAATTAAAGGAATGTATAATATTAAAAAAAAAGAAGCTTATTGTCAAAAGAAAGTGAATGCTGCGGTTATATAATAAAATACTAAGCACGCGAGTGCAATATTCGTCATAAAAACTAATCATTATTATTATTTCATTACATTGTATGTGCGGTAATTGAGAAGAAATAGAATAAAAGTGAATTAGTTGAAGAGCGTAGCTTATTTTGTGCTCCCAAATTTGAAGTGGACTAAGTATAACAGCTTGTTTCAAAAGTGTTGAAACGTACTATAAAAAGAGGGGAAAGAGAAAGGGATGCTTTCAATTCTAGACTATTGTTAGTTTCTGCATCAGGGCACACATGTCCCCGCAATTATTTTTCCTAAAGTCACTACTACTTTATTCAGTAATCCTAGTAATAAAATCTGCTGATATTCTGTTATTGCAGAAATTAATTCAACTCTCAGTTTCATGTAAATGCTTTCGGCTTAGGCCCCAGACATGCAGAATCAGTTAATATAATGCTCTAAACACAATTGTGTCGTATGACGGTAAAACGCCAACGGCAGCTGTTCTTGTAAAATCGATCGCCTTGTCGTCGAACGACGCAATTGTGTTTAGAGCATAATATTCTTTTGCTCTAATTTGCTCTCAACTCTTGGCGTTATAGAATACATGCTCTCTCAATAATTTTTCCAATGTGTCAACTATATTATTTTAGCGGTGTAACTTTCATCAAATCTATGCCGCACAATGAGAGAGCAAGAGACAGCATTCTATGATATGTTCTCAATTCTGTAGTATTGTTGGTTCCGCAGAATTAAATTCTTGCTCTCGCTCAGTAATTTTTCTGATGTTGCCAATATTTTGAGTCGGCGTGCCGCTTCCATCGAAACTATATATGTAGATGTATGTGCATATATTATGAGGATGGTCTTTGAATCTGTACGGCGTTGTAAGAAAATGTGCTGCTATTAGACATCTCCTCTTACTGCAATTATTTCAAAACTTTAATTTTTAATTAATTTTTAATAATAGCCATTGGGTCAGGCCGCTGCTGCAAGGAACAAGATTTTACTCTCGTATACAGTTCTTTACTCTCACTAAATATATTCCACAATCATTCAACGTATTTTTTCTATTACATATTAAAATTTGCATTTATTTGCATTTACTTATTTCAATTTTACCTTTTAAGTTTTTTACTGGTTAAAATTCACACACTTGTTTTAAATTATTATAAATTAACTCATAACTACCAATACATATAAATTTATTAACTACGTTTCAATATGTTTTGCATCATGTTGCCTCGTTATCAAGCAATAATCATTTTTCACTCGATTCTCTCCTCTTACTTTTTTTTTTTGCAACCATCAATTTAAATTCATTTTATTCAATCAAGCATGAATAGGTTTTCCACAAATTGAATGCAGAACCTTTTTTATAGGTAATATGTAAGCAAGCATTCATCTAGAACTCGACTGATATACTCGTATAAAGCAAATACATAAACCAGTAGAAATTTTAATGTGTTTCAGGTCGACAGGTAAAAGTGCTACTTCAATTTCTGAACACTTTGAATACAAATTTCTAGAGGGTTACTTGATGAAAGTCATAAATGTAATGCAAATGTAGGAAGACACAACTGTGTATGCATCTCGGTAACTATTTAAGTATACGTCCGTTTTACTTTAAAATCAGGTAATCACATATGTATGTATACAACACTTAAATATATAAAATTTAATACCTATATAATTTCATTATTTTCAATTTTAATTATGTTTATATATAGGTACATATGTGTATATTTGTGTGTGCACGAATATATAATTATATTTCAATTGAAACGATACTTATGTTGTGGTAGAATTACATGCATTGATGCTTTTACTTTTTTTCACAAGTAAAACGTCGAAGAATAGCGCCACTGAGGTTAACAGGACAATAATAAATATGAAACAAAAAAAAAACAACAACAACTTATACATATGTGTGCAATGTGAGACCGGAATGTGTCAATTTAAATGTAATTTTTATTATTATGTATTATCATCATATTGTGTGTGTTTAATGTATGGCATGAAATTAATGTGAAAAATATGTGCGTGTTCGATTTTTCTTTTTCTTTTTGTAGAAACATAATTAAATTTACTGCATACTTTTCCAATTAAAGTTGAAGGATCACGTAATTAGTTTGAAATTAACTATTTTGAAATTATTTTTTAATTAATTTGAATACGAGTGTGAGCATGAAATTATGGAGCAAATAATTGTGTTTAATCAATATTTATTAAATTCATTAAAATATGCGTAATTAAATATGTTTGCTTTCAACATAATCGGTAAAGTGAGCGTGTACACTTTTTTTTCAATAATAAATTTATGATTTTTTATATGAATATATTGCTTTTAATATCTAATTCAAAATGGCACGTGGAAATATGAAGTTTGCCAATCTCTGCAATACACATCAACACGGTTAATAAAGTATGGAGAAAAAACGGCAGAAATGCAATGGAGGTAGTTTTAAAATGGCTGATTTGTTAGGGTCTGACTACTACTTTTCATGGATATAAGAAGAGTCAAACAAAGAGAGAGAGAGAGAGAAAGAGACTACGGAGAACGCAAATTAATACAAGTGCAGTTAAATTCAAAATGGCTGCTGCATTAGATTCAGACTTTCATTGCTCTCTTTTTGATTTCACCATTATTACACTGAGCGAAATGTGTATTGATGAGCTCATACAAGATCATATCTATACACTAGCAAAAAATAATTCTAATTAAGCTTTTATTCAGAAACAATTTGGAAAATAATGTTATTTATTCTACGCATATCTAAAGATATAATTTAAAACCAATTTAAATATGCTCAGAAATATACTACGAAATAATAAATCTGTATTTATTTTATGTTAAATAAATAAATTATATATATACCTATAACAATTAATCTTTGATATGTTTTTTTATATTTAAACATTTTACATGGAATATTTATTAAAATTCATGCGATTTTAAAACTATAATAACAAAAAATTGGAATTAAAAAATAAATTGTTTATGCATATAAGCACTGAATTTTAATTTTAAATAAATATAGAGGTGAAAAATATCAACAACAACACCATCAAGATAAACATTATTATGAATTATGTATGCAAAATTAATTTTTTTTTTTTAAACCCTTGTAAAGTATGTGCAATTTTAAGTTGAATTTAAATAAGTTGTAATTATGTGCTGTTACTCACTTTCAGACGCACGTTTGTTTCATTATTTATTGGTATTACTTAGTTATTATTGAATTTTGAAAAATTCGAAATGAGTTTTTAATTAAATAACTTTAAAATTTCGAAGCAATTAATTTTTTCAGAATCCATTCACTATTTCAAAATACGTAAAATACAAATTTTTTGGTCACAAAAAATAGGTAAATTTACTATTAAAAACAAAAAAAAGAAAAAAAAAGAATAAAACACGCAACATTAGTTGAATACAAATAGCCAAATTAAATTCTTTAAATAAGTTTAGATTTATCATAGATTTCCCCTCACTTTGGGTATAGTGAAAATTGTTTTTGTTTTCTTCTCCTTATATGATAAATGGGAGATTATACAACAACAACAACACGCGTGCAAATACTGCCAAGAGAGATAATGATCCGACAGTTGACAGAAAGAGAGTGAGAGAGAGAGAGGTTGGCCTCTATTCTTGGGTACGTTAAGAATTGTTGTTGCTTTTTTCTTGCTTGTGTTAAAACAAGAGAGCATATACCGTTATATGCAAAATTTTACTAAATCTTTAACAACAAAACACAGGCAAGTAAGTAGAGTGCAGGAACATGAGATATGGCTCTTTATTGTTTAGGGTGATTCCGGAGCAATACAGTGTAAGATTTTAGAGAAGGCAAATGAAAAATAAAATGCATTCTTTTGCGAAATATATGGTGCTAAGGTCCCATATCTCTAAATCTAAGAAGAAAACTAAGTAATTTAATCAACTCATTCCGCATAAAGTTATCTTTAGTAACTATAACTATAACATTTTCTATAAATGCAAATTCCATATGATTTCCTTTACTTTCCTTCATTCCAACATTGTTGATAAAACTCTTCCCATAAATTCATAATAGTCAAAACACGTGCTTTCCATATCTACCTATACATATTTATGAAAGTATGTTTTAGTATTTGAGTGTGCTGTATACATCCAGACAATAATATGTATGTGAATAAAAGCGATAAAATGAATGAAAAATATATTTCAATTAAGATTGACATTTGCATTGACATAATTCAATTTAGCAAATCAAACACGCGATTTTTAGATAATTTATTTTATAAAAAAAATAAAAAAAAATTAAAATATATTGTATATAAAAAGCTGTTGCCCTCTTTGCTGGTTGTATGTTTGTGTGACCCAAAAGTAATGAACTTTGAAGAATTTTTAATGTATGGATGGAAATTTAAAATAAAATGACAAGTACATAGGAAGTAAAAATTCAATTCTAGAAGTAAGAGATATAAAACTAAATGAGGTTGGGAAAGAAATTACTAAATCATGCCCATTTTTAAAAAAGTAAAATAGCTTTTGTGTTTTAATATTAAATATTTGAATGTTATTGCTCTTGGTGTAGTGATTATGAAACATAAAGAGCTCACATCACTTTACACAAATACCATTTTTGTATGACGGGAAATAACATTAGAACCAGTGCTCGTTGAAGTCATGTTTTTCGAGCTCGTTTTTCTCTCTTACAGAATGCAATATTCAAATTTTCTCTAATTCCTACTCTTATGAAAATTTTTATTTAACTCATATAGAGGCCAATGCAATGATTTCAATAATTTCGTTTTTCTTGCATTTATTTCGTCTTTGCTGCCATGCCTCAACCATGAGTTTTCTGTTTTTTATAAAAATTCGTATTCGTTGTCTTATATTCTATAAGTAACTTTCCTCTCTGGTTTTAAATTCAGTTCTTATTTCATGATCAAAACCACCTCGTACCAAATTTCATTTCGATAGTTCAACTTCTTCTATATAAATCTTACGTATCAGAGAGGAACGGGCAGACATATCAACTTCAAGCAGCTTCTCTCTACATATGACATACTCACACTAACGCACAGTAAGCAAAGAGACATAGTACAAAGACAACAAAGTACAATGAGAGTATAAGACAGTAAGAGAAAATTTGACGATGTAGTATAAGAGAGTGAGAAAAACTCAATGTGCGTAACAGTGAGAGACCTAACGGAAGGGCAGACATGACAAAAATGGCTACTCTCTTCGCTTGACATATGATATTTTGATATGAGTAATGAAAGAGAACGAACGGTAAAGCAAGCATGTCAAAGAGAACTACTTTTGATATTTTGATATGCCTAGATTTATTATGCCATTTTTAATGGTAGAGAGAGATAGAGAGAGAATTTTCTTGAGAGAGAGTAAAAACTTCATAGTATAAGATGAGAGTGAGGTGAAAGCCAATCAGCGCAATGAGAGTATAAAATGGTAAGAGAAACTTCTACGAAGTATTTTTATGAGAAGAGAATTATTATTATGAGAAGAGTGCTCTCATACCACAAGAGAATTTGAATAAATTTATTAAACATTTCGTAGAATTAATTGGGGTATTCATAGTTGATTTTAAATCTGTCTTAAAATGACATTTGATGCTCACATCAAATAAAAGAAAAATGAGAGTAAAGAGAGGAGAGGGAGAACCAAAATAAAATATTGAAAGAAACTTTATGAGTTTTACTCATAATCACATTCTCTTTGCGCATTCTCTCTACTAAGGAATGAGTTAATCAGGCTTGGCTGAGTGTATCAAATTTTCTAACTCTTGATAATTTTTAAAACTTGTAATATTTGAAATAATTGAAAAAAAAGCTAATTAAAAGTCTGCCTCAGCATACAGTGTCCAAAACAAGTTGTGAAGCAGACCAAAAAAGAGCACATCATCATCAGTATTGTAGTAAACTGGGAGTAATCCATATTGAAACACAACTTCATTCAGCAAAAGCACTGAACCCAAAGAAGAACATTGCTTAAGCTTTGATTAAATCCAAACGGCGGCAAAAAAACAAAAGACTAAGGTTGGTCAAAACAATGTGTAAAAACTCATCAATTAACTAAAGTAATTAACTAAATATGAATTTAATAAATTCTTGTTTTCTACAATATTTAGTTATAGGCAAAACATGAAATTAAAGCATCGATCAGTGTCATTTATGGTACATGATGTTAAAAATTGCGTAAACCATTCGAGCATGCAATAATTCTATATATTTGTTAAGCTAATTTAATAAAATAATCAATAAATTTTAAGCAGCTTGTTAACAGCACATACGAAACTTTAAATGGCACTTATAAAAACATATCTACACAGGACAGCGCTTAACAACCCCCTAGCAAAAAAACATATTTATCTCGTTTACAAAATTTTCAAATCGATTGCCTTATTTTACACCCCTTTTTTTTAACTTTCGCATTACTGAACTGATGTTTGGAAACATTGAAAAACAATTTAAAAAATATGTGTCATTTTATTTTAAGCCTTACGACAGCGACAACGACATTGACGACGCCTCACAGTCGAGGCGAGCGACAAATGTTACAAAAATGTTTGCCTAAGAAAGATTTATGTCTACACTACTCTACTCTACTTTACCAAACGAACGAACGAACGAACAAATTGAAAATGGAGTAAGTCTGTAGTAGTAGCATAAACAATATTTCACTTCCACTTTTTTTTCTCTGTGTGAGTTTACAACATCAAAATGTCTAAAAACGTTTGTGCTGAAACGAATGAAGCCTTTGATGTCAACTGTGGAAAGCGTTGATGCTGTTGTAAATTGTAAAAAGGAAAAATAGCCGGAAAAGAAAAGCAAAAATTTGACCCTATGGTATTTTAAAATAAATTTAAAGCTGGAGATACTGAGGAAAATAAAGAAGAAAATCAATAAAAATATTTAATATTTAATAATAATATTGCACACCTTCATTTTGATCTTTGTTTTTGAATCGCAATAACTCGATTGAGTTATTTTTGTTTAAAACATTAAGTTTCTACGTCTAAAAGCTTACCACAATTAATTACACAGTCCAACAAATTAAGACTTTTCGGCTGCAACAGAATAGCCCTTCTATAATCCTGAAAGGGTATGTTGTATATACCATTTTTGTAAAACAAACTTGTAGTCCAGCATGTCTCAGTTTTTTTTTACAGTTGGTCAAAGTTTTTTTTATTTTGGTCGAAGGGATCTGAATACTAAGTGCAAAAAGTGTTACAAATTGATGTCTGAGAAAAATCATATCGGTGAAGTTTTATAGTAGAATTTTACGAGGATCATTTCTGTAGAACATTTTAACCCTTTAGTTCCTTTTTTTATGGGACAATTTGACCCCGTTTTTGATGAAAACCTAAAAAGCCCTTTCGAAAGAAACATTTAACGATTAAAATATTCCACAAAAATATTTACCAAAAAATTTCATTAGGGGTCACACACTTTTAAGAGTCGTAACATGAACGAATTAGAAAAATTTTCAAGAAAAAAATATTCCCCTGACTCTAGAACGAAGATTCTTTACAAAAAATACAAATTTCAGTTCCAAGAAACTTGTGTAGATACATATGAATCCCGAAAATACCGAGATTTTGTGTTTTTAATCCCGGGATTCTTGAGACCACTTTTAAACTGAATCTCAAGATCCTGAAATTCCGTGGATTAACATCTCTACTATAAATATATTCGTGGGTATATCAATAACTGAATTAAATCTGATAGATTTTCCCCAAAAAAAAAAAAACGCGTTTTTTTAGTAGTTCTAATGAATTTTAAAATCCAAGATTTGGCAACACTGGTGGCTTCATATATTGTTAGTTTTTTTCTTCTTGTTCTCTCCCATGGCAAAAAATAAAGAGAAAGAGAACAGATCATCCCAAAAGTAAAAATTTCGTTCTCTTATTCGACTCTCAGAGATATAAAAAAAGCTACCCCAAAAGTAAAAAGAGTTTCTTCTTCTTCGTCATTCCCACCACAAAAAAAAACGACTCCAAAAAACAAGAAAACATTTTCTTCGTCTCCCCCACTAAAAATGTCTCTCATAACGAAATTTACGAGAGGTAGAAATGTTCAGCGAAGAACCATGTCTAGCCAGAGCATCGACATTCTCATTTCCGCTACTGCTCTTATGTCCAGAAACCCAAATGAGAGTTAATCTATTGTTAGCTGTCCAAATGTGACAAGTTCCCTCTTGCAATCAACTTAATTTGGAAATTTTCGTGATCATTGCTTTGATCTGGGATTGGCTATCAGAAAGAATTGCCACATTAGTCCCTTTGGGTACATTGTCCGAAATTGCCCTACTAGCTTGTAAAATAGCTAATATTTCCGCCTAGAACACGCTACAAGAGTCTGACAAGCGAAACAAAACTAGATAGGTCTAGTGCCTGCGAGAAGACACCAGCGGCCACTCTACTGTCCATTCTTGACCCGCCCATGTAAAAAGTATAATCATAATCGTTTACTAGTGGCCGAACAACGCAATCGTGCCTAAAAGTTTTCAAGTTTGATTTATCAAAACAAAGTTTTGGATTGATATAATCGGTTGTTTTCTATATCTACCGATAGGACATTGATTATATTACTGTTGGCATGTAATTAAAAGGTCCAAGATCCTGATTCTCTAAGTCTAACTGGACTACTAGCCAATGAGGCGCTTTTACGCATAAATCTAAAGGCATAAAAGCATAAAATGTAGAATAACGTTGAGTGCGTTAGTGAGGCAAGACCTTATTGCACCTGTGACGCAGATATGTATACGCTGTTCTCTGCACGAAAGATAGTTAAAAGAGATAGCTCCTTTTTTTAACTGTTGTCAAATAAACTATCGCAATCCCCACTTTTTATTAAAGGTTTTTCTTTTGCAAGCATAAAAGGCAGAGCAGGTCTTTTTTGCTCGTCCTTTTCCAACTTAATTTCCGGTCCAAAATTATTCCTAGAAACTTCGCGCTTGTGAAAACAGACAGAGATTGAAATTCGGTATCTTGATCTTATTGGTAAATAGGACTAGCTCCGTGCACCCAATACAACATAATCATGAAGTCCTCATATCTAATACTCATTGATCAAAGTCGATCATTTTCTTTGAGTGAGAGTAAAATTCATTCATTGTGCTCCATAGAAATATCAAATCACTGCTTCTGTACACCCAATTGTTAATAAGGAGTGAGATTGAAAAAATCTTAACACACGTTTTACCTAATAATTTTCTTTGGGTGTAAAATTTAAACATTTCTTTGATCTAGTTATCTTTGAAAAATATGTCAGTTGTTATTTTTAATGACAAACATATTGATTTATTGTGAGTTTGATCAAAATGAGTGAAGAAAAAGAAAAACGTCTTAAAATTATTACAAATTTTCAAAAAAAAATCCAAATTGGTCCTACAAAAAATTGGCCAAAGAATTGAAGGTCTGCCGTCAATTTGTTTCCAATGTTATTAAACAGTTTCAGGAGAATTCGACCATCGATAGGAAACCTGATTCGGGGAGAAAACAAGGACCACATGATATTGGGGAAAGCCAAGAAAATAGAAAGCATATTGAAAAGATCTCCAAACACATCTGGTAGGCCCAGTGCTCTGACTATTTGGTGCGAAAAGTTAAAACCAATGCAGGTTTGAAAACATACAAAGTTCAAAAAGTTCCAGACAGGAATGCTGCAAAAAATTTAAACGCCAAAAGTAGGGCTCGGAAATTCAAATCGAATTTCATACAAAAATATTCATGTTGTATAATGGACGACGAAAAGTATGTACTGGCAGATTTTACGCAGCTTCCGGGTCAAAATTTTTATGTTGCTGATGCTCGAGGAAATGTCGAAGAACAATTTAGAATCCAAAAGCAGACAAAATTTCCTTAAAAAATTCCTGGTATGGCAAGTTATATGCAGTTGCGGCAAAAGAAGCAAATCATTTATTACAGTGGGCTCCAGGGCCGTAGCCAGAAATTTTTTTAGGGGGGGGAGGCTTTTCATTCGAAGAAAATATTCATAAATAATTTTTATCAAACTGATTTTTAAATACAATAAATTAAATCAATGATACATTTGATGGACCCTACAAAATTAAAATTTTAGGAAAAATTTTCCGATTTTTTTTAATCTTAACCTCAAAAAAATGGCCAAAAGTGACAAAAAATTCACAGAATAATCAAATTAAATTAAAATAAATATCAATCAATGTGCATTATATTGCATTTTTTTATCGTGAGGGACATAATTTCATTAACTCATTGACTTCCCACCACTGATGATGTACCCAACCTCAAAAAAATTACCAAAAATAGTAGAGGCTCATTTTTTTCAAATCATCATCATTGGGAATTTGAGCCATTATCAATGATAAGGAACCCGGATGAGGTTGGCTTATATTCCCTAAATTCGTGAAGTCACAGCATTGAAAGAGATCTTTCTAGTCGTGGTGCTCTGAGCAATAATGCGTTAAAAAATTAATTTTAATATGAGTTTTGCTAATAAAATGCAGTTTTTGCGAATGAATTTTTCACGTTGAACACGAATCTGAGGTCAAAAACTTCCCATCACGCCACGTTTAAGGAAACAAAAGGTTCAAGCAAGACTTATTTTACAAGGATCTGATAATTTTTTCTATTTTTATTAATTTTTAAACTTTTCAAACTGATTCAGGGCGAAACCTTAAATAAAAAACAGTTACTGACCCAGAAAATGAATGCAGGAGTGCTCAGTATCACCTTCTCTTTTTGAATCCGTAGTCAAACCTCATGTCGAAGAAAACAAATCGGATTTGATCGCATAGTGTAACTAAGATTTCAAATTAAATTTTTTATATTTGACTTTTTAGAAAAAAAAAAACCGATGTAAATAAAAAATATCTTCAAATAGACTTTAGTTTGACTTTTTTTCCATCCATTGGCAATTAATCTCAAAAATTAGAATAAAGTTTCGACATTTCGGGGGGGGCGGGGGGTCAGAACCCCCAAACCCCTCCCCCTAAATACGGCCTTGGTGGGCTCTATAAATACCGAAACATACACCAAAGAATGTTTGAAAAAAATACTTCTTCTTTTCATAAGAGAGCACAATGTGTCCACATATTTTTGGCCCGATTTGGCATCATGTCACTGCGGCAAGAAAGCTCTGGAGTGGTACCAAAGTAATGACGTGGTTTTTGTACCAAGAGAGGCCAATCTTCCAAATTGTCCGGAACTAAGACCAGTGGAGAGATATTGGGCTCTTGTGAAAAGGAACTTAAAGAGCACAAAAAAGGTGTGCCAAAATATCGAAGATTTTAAAAGGAGATGGGCAAACTGTATTCCAAAAAGGTGTCTGAAACAACTATCAAATCTCTGATGGAAGGCATACCAAAAAAGGTCCAAACAAGTTATATTTTTCTGTAATTTGTAAAATATTATCAATTAAATAAAAAAAAAAAAAATTAAAATTCTAAGATCAACTGTTTAAAAATTATTGAATTTCATAAATGTTAGGATTTTTTCGTTCTCACTTTTTAGCCTTAACATTTATTGAGATATTCTGGCATTTTTCAAGTGACTTTCCATAAAATTTAAATTTCTTTTTTCCACTTTACCTTTTTCTGTTTCTATCCCTCCCCCCTCATACATAAATAATAAAACTTTTGCTTATTTTGTATATTCACTTCACTCACAATCTTAAGCATATTTTGTATATTTTTTCAACAAAACTTTTTAGCTTATTTATCATGTTGTTTTCACAAAGGAAATGATGGTTCAATAACCCTTAAATGTTTTAACGACTTACTAATAAAGGAAGAGGTTCCAAGCATTAAACGCATAAAACACACCACATAAATAAAAGTCCCTCTTTTTAATATATCAAAAGGATACCAAACTAATATTTTAATATTTGATTTAGCTAAGAAAAATAGAGTGGATAATGTGTGGGTGGAAGAGAGACAAAGGCAAAGTGGGTGGGAGTAGAAGTGAGAGTAAGAGCAGAGAGTGAGTATAAGAGTAAGAGTAAGAGTGCGTGTGTGTGTGAGTGAGTGTAAGTGTAAAAGTGAGAGTAAACGTTCATAGGCAAAGAAACATTTATCAAACATGTATATAATATATTTATTTGTGCATACTTTAAGGCGCCTGCTTAAATAGTTATTTTTGGAAATGTCTTTTTAATGATTTAATGATTATGTTTGTGTGTGTTGTGTGTGTATGTAGAAAGTGTTTACAATTTACTTAATTGCTTTTATGAATAACAAATATTAGCATAATTGATTGAAGAAAATGTGTGTATGTGTGTGTGTGTGTGTGTATATGAAAATAATCAGATTATTTACATTTTAATTTGTGCTTTAACTTTCAACACAAACTTGAGATGATAGAATATAAAATATTTGTTATGCTAAAAAGGTTTCAAACAAATTAAGTTATAATTTAACAGCATATGAATATGAAATAGAGTACTTGAAATATTATAAATATTTCAATGAGTGCTTAAAATAAATATATGTAACTAATTTTACTGATTTCACAACAACCAACAGCCTTAAGTAAACTAAACAAAACTAAAGTTAATGCCATTTTATTTGCGGTTAACCAAGATGACATTGCGAATGTACATATGTATAAAGTTGGTAAATGTTTCTATGTAAACATACAACAGTACACTACCTTCCTGTAGTAAAGGAATTATGCATCACATGCTACATGAGAGAATATATAGCAGAAAAACAAAAACAACTACAAATTTACAAAAAAAAAAAAAAAAAACAAAAAATAAATAAAAATCGTAGAGTAAATTAATATACGACATATGCAAATGTCCTTCGTCGTTGTCATCATCGTCGTTGTGGTTCTGGTGGTTCTGTGTATGTGGTCGAGTGTATTCTGTATGCATGTATGTGGTCGTTTGGTCTTATGTTAAGAAGTTTTTGAGTTTATTAAGCTTGATGTAGTGTTCTCAGTTCAAATTCAGTGCAGTTCAATTTAGTATACACTATACACTTATGCCAATACTATATCCATACACTAACTACACCAGCTGTTTCAGTATTTTACTTTTTGTATATAGCCAATACTACTACATGTATGTAGTTCATAAAAGTAATGAAGAATGAAAATTTATGGCTGCAAGCAATTGCTGCTTGAGCCATTTTAGTTATAACCCTTCAATACATATATGAAAAAAAAAAAAATCATTGATTGCGTAGCTTAACAACGTTAAAAGGAGACTCAATTTACTTCTATATAACATTAGCTTCATGTATTAAATACATGCCAGCGGGTTATTGTGCAATATGGTACATATAATATTTATGTTGTCAGTGTGATATTCTCTAAAAAAAAATCAATAAATCTGTTACTAATTTGAAGCAACTTTCATTTTTAACCACATTTGCCTTCGAAGAATTAAAATGTTGTAAATCATTTCTCCTCTTCACAACAAAAAGAAACTACTCTGCTGGCCTATATAAATTCCCATCACTTAATAAGAATAAATCTGTAAAACTTCGAGACTGCTGTATGCATGCACTTTGTTACCCTGTAACCCTTTAAAGCCTTTTTCCTTGATTATGAATTTTGCTCACAAAGTCAGTTATCTTTAACCTTAAAGGAAGAAAAAAGTATTCCAACTATGAACCAGAGAAAAAGGCAGATTATGCTATTCTAACTAGAAAATCCAATATTTCTTTTAATGACATGAACCTCAAACTAATCACTGTATAGTCTACCGGCTGGAAAAGTTAAATTTGAATTATTAAAGTAAGCCAGAAAGATCAAATGCCCAATAAGGAGAGTCGCATATAGATTCCATACAAATTCATAAAATTCTATGTGTTTGTTGTTGAAGTTAAGGTCGGCTGTTTTGATTGGTGTTTATACCATAAACAATGCAGCAGAGAGAAAAACTTCGCATCAGCTCGCCGCTCTCTCACTCTCTCTCTCTCTCTCTATCTCTTTTTCTTTCTCTACTAACTACCAGTGATGGAAAACTAGGTACAATTGTACTTTTTCTGACTTTTCAAAGTACATTAGGTACAATTGGTACATTTTAGGTACAATTTGTCATTAACCAAAAAATAATAAAACTAAACTACAAAAAAAAAAAAAAAAAAATTTTGTAATAAGTACCTACTTAAATTTAATCCTCTAGTTCCCAAATTTTTAATTGATTTAAAAAAATTAAGATTGATAAATTTTGATGTGAAAAGCATAAATTTGATTTCAAACCCCAAGAAAATTTAATGGGTGTGGTTTTATAAAACTTTTTATTAATTTGTTTTAAGTTATTATATATTTTTATAAAAAATTCAAATTTCTAGCTACTCACAGCTGATTTTTTAGCTAGCTAGTATGACGGGGAGTTCTTCTTTTTTTCTTAATTTTATCTAAAATTCAATCAAAATAAATAGTTTTCCTGTTTTTCACAAATTTTTACTTTGACTAATACGCTTCATTAAACGATATGATAAAATGTAGCAACAAAAACTATTAAGGTGATAATTACACCCGTTTTCATGAAGGCTGTCTAAAGACACGCTTGGGAACTAGAGGGTTAACTTGGCAATGCACTGTATTGGTCAACTTCAAAGCTTACAGCTCTGTTATGGTTGTTTATAAAACCACACAATACAATACAAAAATAATTTTCCAAATCAAATGAGATTTATTGGTGCCAAAAGCGGACATAAGAAGTTTTTAGAAATTCAGCAAAAATTTTAAAAAAATCTATACATTTTGGTCAAAACTTGTTATGACTTTGACCCAACTAATAAACATTATTCGATTTTAAAATGTTTTTTTTTTTTGCATTGTGTACCTAAGTTTCTTTTTATAAACAGCAATAACAAAGTCTAGAGCTTTGAAACAAATTTTTGAAAAACCGAAAATTATGATAAAAATTCCAGAACTTT
Source organism: Toxonevra muliebris (assembly GCA_963691655.1). Taxonomy (NCBI): domain Eukaryota; kingdom Metazoa; phylum Arthropoda; class Insecta; order Diptera; family Pallopteridae; genus Toxonevra; species Toxonevra muliebris. The sequence goes on along the minus strand of OY829329.1, from coordinate 6,871,425 downwards.
CATGAACAATGCGAGGCCCTTAGATATTAAAGGATTTAAAAGTTTATTTTCTTCTTGTGCTCATTTAGATGAGTAAAAAGTTATCTCCGCTTTTACTTTCCGATTTGTCGTGTCCCAAAAAAAAATATTTTTTGTGATCAATTTTGTGACTCACTGTATATTTGATTCAACCATTAAACCGAAAGACTACTAATTAGATACAAAAAAAAACAACTGGTGTAATTTCAATACTAATAATTTTATATATTTTATAGAATAAAAAGAAAATATATTATGTTTTGTCATGTTTGTTTACTTTTTTTAATTCTCAACTTTTAAATGAAAACCAAATTTCGTACAAAAACGATGAACTCATGAAGTGCATTATTTTAGGTACATTCACGCTCATTTAGATACAATTTATTTTTGATAAATTAGGTACAACTTGAAACTTGGAAATTCCATCACTGCTTACTACCATTCCCATATCTGTTTTTGCTTCATCGAATCACTAATCAGATATCAGGTTCAATAGATTCTTAAAATCGTGAAACCCATAGTTTAATACCCTCATGTCTCTCTCCAGCCTTCCTTTCTATGAAAAAATCTGAAGGTATTAACATCTTAAATAAAAATATTAAATTATTCATCCTCAAAAATAACTCGTACCGTTTAATTTCTATTCTCACTTACATTGCACACTCTCTCTCTCTTTTTTTCTCTGCTCATTTGAATTTTTTAATACAACACGCGCTCTGTTATGAATATAAAACAAAAAGAAACTCGCGCTAACACGCGCATCATAAAATACCAAAAGGAAAAGTTATTTCCAAATTAAAAAAAAACAAATTGGGAAAAATCAATAATACCAAAACAGCTGTTTTGATATCAAACACAAACTCTCTCAAACACTCTCTCTCTCTTTCTTTATGATAGTTGCACACACATAAATACCAAGTACCGCTAATTCTAAATCATTTTACACTCACATAGGTAAGCAAAACAAAACGCCAAATGAGAGAAAAAACAACACCGCACACAATGAGAAAACCACAAAATAACAACAACAAAAATCCTGCTATTAATAGCAAAGAAACATGCACATAAAAATCGGGAAAAGCGAATAAAAACCGAATTGAGACGATTGAAAACGAATGATGATAATGATGATGAACCATGAATATAAGGAACGAATGAAAAAATATATACACATATATACACATAGAATAAACTGAACAATGAATGATTTTAGCGACCGACAATTGACAGTTTTCCTTAATTTTCTTCTAGTTTTCCGCAGCTTTTCAACGATGACGGATGGGCCATCGGGACCCATGCTAGAAACGGAACATAATACAAGAGGCTGAAAATACCCGTACACACTCACTCAATACATTCACACAACAACAACAACAACAACAACAGCACATAAACGCTCGTTTGTGCACACATACACAAGCACACAAGTTTTATATATAGAAAATTTACGCACAGCTGAAAAATATTTTAGCATTTTTCAAGTGAACAATACAATTTTTGTAGAACGATTTTTACAAAATCTATTTAAAAATATAATAGAATCACGCCAAAAAAACAAACAAAAAATATGCAAAAATTTATAAAAATTTTATAGAAAATAAATTTCGATTAAAAGAAAAGTATAAATAAAATGAAGTGAAGTGTCTGTATGTGAAGTACGCAAAAGAAAATACTATATACATATATATAGAAAAGACTCCACCCAATGTTATACCAATTTTGGTAGTAACAGCAAAACAAAACCAAAAAAAAAACAAAATTTCTTTTTTTTAATATTACATGAAAAGTTTAATAAAATTCAAAAAAAAAAAAATTAATAAATAAAATAAAAAAGAAAAACACAATTTTTAATAAAAATTTAAGAAAATGCTAGAAAAATGTTTTACACATGCGACAAGTTGATGGCACATTTCTTTGTCATTTTGACCGCATTTCTGTTATTTTATTTCGTATGTTTGCCACCGACGTCCATTACAGTGGAGGCCACTCCCGCAGATGAAGCGTAAGTTTTTTTTTTTTGTCTTTCAATGTGTGTGATTTGTGAGGACATTTAAATATTAAGTATATTTACAGGCTGCTCCTTTCTTTCAAATTCATACAATTCAAATTGTCTGTCACGCATTAATGTTTGTTAATTTATTATTAATTTCGATTTTTATTAGGATTTTCTTTGAAGCGAAAACTTTAAGCGCTTTTGTAATTTGTCATCGTAGTTTTTTGATGGCTTATTATTGTCGTTGTTGTTGTTATTAGTTTTTGTTGCTTTTACTATTCGTAGCTATAAATTAAGGTTAGAATTGAATTGTTCGACATTTTTATTTTATATTTGTTGTTGTTGTTTCTTTCGTATGTCTCTGTGTGTGCGTTTTCTTTTAATTCGTTGGGTTATTGGCAGCCATTAGTTTGTTTTATTTATGGCATATTTAATGCTTCACTATTAAATTAACATAAAACAATTTCAAGCCTACAATTAAATGTATGTATATAGTACATAAAACTTGTTTACCTAATTTTTTTTTAATATTATTAAGCCAACAATACTATGTATATATGGATATAGTAAATAAATTGTTTCCTATTTTTTTTAACATTTTCAATTCAATCACTTTCTTATTTACAAGTAATTTATATTTCACAATTATGTCTATAACTCTCACTCACCACCAACTCGCTGTAAAGCAAATGACTAATCATCATCTTATCTTCTTAACACGCTTGATCAACTGATAGATGTGTTTATTAGCGAATCTAAGGATTGCTAATGAGCAAAGGGAAGAGATTTTTTAATTTTTTCGTCCCTTAAAACTTTTTTTTTTTGAAACTTCTTGAGCGGAGCTGTGAATTGAAAATTTTGCAACAAGGATCGCGTTTTCGTGGCACTCATACGAAACCAATAAGAAACGAAGTCATGTAGTTGTTAGTGTTTAGCGAACGATGACATATGGGAATCGGCTACATACAATCAAGCATAGAGTCGAGTTCTCGCAGTTTCATATCATCTGCTTCAGTGAGAGAGCCGACATAGACGTCTCTCTCTTTTTATCTGATTGCAAATGGCTGAACTTTCCAATTTTGTGTTATATACGCATACTTCGTCGTTTTTATCTAAATAACTGTAGAGAGTAAAAAACAGAAAAAAAGCAACAACAAAACAGAGAGAAGGTGACAGCAAAAACTTCAACAGAATGTATTAATAAATGTTTTTTAATAATTTTCAAGTAAGCAACAAAGTTTCATTTCTACCGTGAGTGTATGCACACCATTATTGGGAACCATTTACTGGATCTGGGAACCAGTTACTGGATCTGGGAAAATACGACATAATGCAAAGAACTCCCACTTCGCCTCATTTCTTAATAGAATTACACTTGGGGTTAAAGCTTTTCCCTCCTTCCCGGTGAATATTTCATAAATTCTAATCATTGATTGATTGATTGATTTGTATGGGTGACATGTACTGCCACCATAAAGTTCTATTTCACCCCCGATCGTAGCTTGGTTATAAGCTATCAGATAAGTCAATCTTGCTGATGAATCTCAGTAGCTGATGTGGCTTCAAGGCTATGATGTCTCTACTTTCGAGGTGATAGTAACCCAAGTATATTTTTCTACTGCGGGGAAGTGCCTGGCAGTGCATTAGGATATATTCTGATGTTTCCTTGTCGTTTTGGCAATACCTACATGTGTTATCCTGATTTATACCTAAGTTCTTTATGTGTTCTCCCAGTTTACAATGTCCTGAGACAATGCCCACGATAAGTCTGAGTTAGTCTTTCCTTAGCTTGAAACAAAAGGCCGCTCTTTCAGGGTCGAAGTTCCCAATGAGCAGCTTTGATTGTCTAAGCTTTGGAAGGAGTGCCCTGCTGTTCCATTCCTTATCTTTGGAAGTGCTTTTTATGGTTTGGATTCCTAGACCTACCATGGGTTCAGGGCCAATGTATGTCTTGGCCGCTGATTTCCTTGCTAGGTTGGCGGCTATTTCGTTAGCATAAATACCTGTATGTCCAGGGTAACCAGAATAAGGTGACCTTATTTGTCTTACCTAATGTGTTTAGGAGCTCTAGACATTCCCATACTAATTTTGAGGAAATCTCAATCAAGAATCAAAAACAAAATATCAAGTCAAGGAAGTATTAATACTCCAAATGAGTTGATCATTCCTAAGCTCCTTTAAAACGAACTTCTTTATCCAGAAACATTGACTGCACCCTCCCTATGTTCTTCTTCGATTTTATTTCATCCACTCCTATGAGACATAAAGTGATTAAGAGTCGACGCCATCAGAAGAATGCGACGCATTTCATACCCACGGGTATGGAAGAAACGGTGGAGCGATTTTCACTTTGCAATGTCCAGCTACTTCTTGTTTACAGGAAACTCATTTTAGAAACTGAAGAAACTACAGTACGCATAGGCGAAACTCTACTCAGGGATGAAACTGAAATGCACTCATTTCTAACCCTAACTTCAGACACAATTTCAAAGTGACATTCCCAAACAGGATTGACTGGGAATAGAATAGCCTTTCGTCATCGTCTAACTCACATGTTTGGTACACAGATGGCTCTAACACAGATGATGGAGTTGGTGCTGGAGTTTATGTTGGAACATCAAGAAAGCGCCTACATATCTAACAGTATGGGTCAAGGGAACTCAGTTTTATGGGTCGGAAATTACGGTCAAATCACCCAAGAATGTTTTAGAATTTGTTTGTCTCGGTAAATCTTTAATCTAATGTTATTTAAACTAACTAGAACACCTGGAAAAACTATTCAGCAACAAACCTGAGGAATTATTACTATTTCTTCAGCAAATAACTTATCATATAGACAATTTTTTTTATATTTTTCTGTGTGCTTCTTAGAAACAGTAGCCTGAACCTTTTTTAAATACTCTGCTGTTCCCAATTGAAATAGATACCACACATATATAAATAAATACATACTACATACCAATTATGAATTTTTAATCCATTATTAGTACATACATATTCATAGTTACTGCTTAATTAGTTCATTCTTTTAAATAACACAAAATCATAAAAGAAAATATCATACACAGCACATTTTTAATCTGGCTTTATTCTTTCATATACAACAACAAGAAAACTTGCACCTTCAACATAACAAATAGCAGCAAAAAAGAATTTAATTAAGAAACTTAATTAACAATACCAAAGCTAAAAATAACAATTAAAATATGAATAAGAGAAGAAAAACTAAAAAAAAGGGGCACTACAAGCTGTCAGAAATGACAGCTACAATGTACACAAAAAACAAAAAAGATGAAGAGGTAAAACCGCCGCAACATTCGAAAGAAAATGCATGAAAAACGGTATGGCACAGAGAAAATGGCGGCAGCGAACACAAAACATAAAAGATTTCAAGTGCTCATACACAAACAAAATAACAAGAATAATAATGATAATGAAGTTGAGCGCAATAGAGAGAGAAAGAGAGAGTGAAAGAAATCATGAAGTGTATTAGGAATGAAAACAAAAGCGATGTTAAATATTTAATAAATGCAAGCAAGTGTGATAAAGCAAATATAGAACTAAAGCGGAGAAGGATTCTTGTTATATTTTATTTAATAATAAAACTTTTATACACCTGTTGCTTTCAAGCATTTCCGTGCTCTTTCGCTCGCCATCTTTTTGCACTGTATTTTGCACTCTCTCACTTTCTTTCTCTTTTTCGATGCTCTCTATTCTGCTCTCAATGCTCTTTTGTGTCCTTTTCGTTTTACCACTCGTTCACTTTTTTTTTTCTGTTTGTAAACAAAAAACAGCTGTGTTGAATTTTCTTTTGTTTTCTTCTTATTGGTTGCTTCTATTCTGTTGTTTTTTTTTTTTCTGCTGATATTCTATTTTTGTTGAATTTTATTTTGCTATTGCCTGCGGTCAGAAAGGTAGACAGACGTGTCTGTCTGTTTGTCTGTCTGCCTATACCGATTTGTATACAAATGTAGAAAAGTATGTGCTCCGTTTTTAAGTGTATGCACATATGTAGGTGTTTTATTTATCACGTTTTAGTTGTTGTTGTTGTTGCTGCTGCTGCCAAATGCTAAGTTGATGGGTTTGTGTTAGTATTGTAGTTCTTGTTGACATTAAAATGACACACATATTTTTTTTTATTGGTTTATAAACATACATATATAAATTTCTTGATGACGTAGAAATGCCAGAGACATGTTAATTTAATTAGGTTTTTTTAGTTATTTGTATTATTTTGTTTGGCACACTAACAAAACATGCTGAGATATGTAGATATTTAGAAAGGTGGTTGACATTTTTGTTGACGGAAATACACAAGTCAGGCGCATAAATTGACAGCTATCTAGATCTATAGAGATTACAAGGATATTGAGTTTGATGCTGCTTGTTTGGTTGAATTTTAATTTAATTAAAAGATTCCGACTAGATAAATATGAACTACATGTCTCCCCCTCTCTCCCCGTAGTTGATTGATTGACTACTGTATGATTTAAGGGGTGTCTGCATTGCCTGTAAAGGTTTAATTACTAAAAGTTGAACCAATATGATAACACAAAACCCTGAAGCATGTGTGGCTATCCTGCGCTGACTCGAACTAGCCAAACGGTATTTAAAAAATGTTTCCTACTGCCAAATCCTCGAGTTTTAACTGTTCCAGTTGAGCAGAACTTGACTTGAACAGAGCTGGGAATTTGGATCACGATATTTCACTAAGATCTGGGGCTTGATTCTTTAACTATAAGAAGATTTAAAGTGTACACCGCTGAGAAAAATACGCACCGAACAAAAACTCACATCTTTAACAAAAAAACTCATTTTTACAGTCAGAGAATCACAAATTATAAGTTTATGAAATTTTCAGTGTACACCCGACAACTCACAGTTAGAGAATTCAGTCCCTGATCAAAATTCTGAGTTAATGCAGTAAGGATTTAAGTCTGGCCTACAGTATTTCATTAAAACCTTTGAACTGAAGCTGCTCTGGATATGTCAGACTGGCTTTGGTTAAAACTCATAGTTTATGTAGCATGTTCTTAGGTCTAACCTGTAATATTTCATTGAGATTATCAAAAAGTAAGTGTTCTAGAAAAAGCAAAAATGATATAAAAATTTTTTCAGAGCAAAAACGGCACAGCGTCATATTTTGTTCTGCTTTTAAGAAAAATTTATAATTTAGAAGTTGTAAAGCTTTTGTTTGCAACCTCACATATACATATATTCCATCTGTTACCAACGCCACTTATCGTTTCATCTTTTCAATCTTTTCATCCCGCCCCAAAACAGAGTTGGACAATGGGCTATGCAATTCGGTGATGAGCTGTGGGAACTTGCGCAACGCATGACCAAATCGCAGGAGATCAAAGCGGTAAGTCAAATCAAAAATGAATTTTTAACAAAAAAAAAAAACAAAATGGATAATCTCTGATACCTCCACCCTCTTAGAAATACAAAGAATACAATGCACGCGTTGAGCTCAAAAATGGCACTGAACTCATCAAATCAATTACTGCGAATGTGGGCCGGATGCTATCACGTAAAATGGAAGCAGTACGTTGCATTATGCAAGAAGCTGAATCCGTTGCTAATAATTTTGAATTTAATAAATCTGAAGCTGAAGCATTTCAATATTATTCAAGTAAATATTCGAGGATTCCTGGTAAAAATCTTACAGAAGATGAAAATAACTTATTAGAAGACTTATTAAGTGTAACAAATAATTCAAGAATGTATCTGGATTTTGAACTAAATCCCGATACACATTTCTATAATATCTCAGTGGATACACGGCGAAGTTCCGTCCATGTACCATCCAATATTTATGATAGAAGTAAGTGTATTTATTTCATTGATTTTACTTCTATTTTACTGCTCTTGAATTCATATATATATTTTTTATTTTTTTTTTTTTTTACTTTTAGGTCCCGAAGTACTCAAGGCGCTAATGTGGTCCGAAGAGCTTAATAAAGTCTTTGCCCAAAATTATCAATCTGATCCGGCGCTCTCGTGGCAATATTTTGGTTCTGATACTGGGATATTACGTCATTATCCCGCTTCGCAATGGCAATTTGTTGATAGTATGAATAATGCTGATACTTATGATTGTCGTAAACGTTCGTGGTATATTGAAACGGCCACTTGTTCAAAGGATATTGTTATATTACTGGATAATTCCGGTTCAATGACTGGGTTTCGTAATCATGTTGCCAAATTTACAATACGCAGTATATTGGATACTTTCTCCAATAATGATTTCTTTACGATTTTCAAATATTCAGAAACGGTTGATGATATTATAGAATGCTTTACAGATTCGCTAGTTCAAGCTACACCAGAAAATATAAATGTTTTCAATGAGGCTATTGAAGGGCTGAAGCAAGAAAACTATGCGAATTTAACGATTGCTTATAATAAAGCGTTTGAATTGTTGAAAAAGGTAAGATAATTTAAATTAAAAACTATTGTTTTTGTATGAAACATTTGAAAATTTATAACAAATGAGAGGATACGACACCGAATAAAACACCTTGTGAATATTTGGTATTCGAATAACGATGCAAATCGAATAAGTTTACATCCCTGTAAATTGCCGTTATGATGCGAATAATATATTCAGTGTACAATATATGTTGTGTTCGATGTGAGAGTGAGTAAAGACTCTCTCTCTCTCTTTGTGTTCGGTGCAACAACAATTTCATGGTGTTCACCGAGCATACTCCCAATACAACCATAGCCTACGCGAGTATATGCACCGATGTTTTTCTCACAAAGGGGAAACCAGTGTTGCCATTTTTAAAATAAGTTTTTGATTTCTCTAAGAAATTTTAGACAATAACTGTTACATTTTTGTATGGCAACTTCTGATGCAAACAGATAAGAACGCATACTGAGAGAACCGACATCGATGGCTCTGCTTGTATTGCATGAGGCCGATCTTCATACGTTCATATGGAAATTTAAGTAATATGAAAACAAAACCAGTTTGCTTCATAGTTTTTCGTTTACAATTTAAAACAAAACTTTAAAACCATTAAATTTTCAATCCAAGTGCTTCCCATTTCATGTCGGCTTAATTCCTTCAATGTGACTGACACTTATGCGTCGAGACCGCTATAGCAGCATCTAAAAAAAACAATAACTTTACCGAATATGGTATGAGTATCAAAAAGTATTCTAAAGTTTTTTCGGTCGCTGAATCGGAATCTGAAGTCGAAATCAGAAAATGCAAAATGGCGGCTTTAATTTTAAATTTAACGAATCTGGCTAAAAATTCTTATTCGGAGGTTTTTGGGGTTGCTGAATCCGAATCTTTGGTCAAAATCGAAAAATTCAAAATGGCGGCTATAAAATGGCGACCAAAAAAATGATTTGGCAAACAAGTATGGCTGAAAAATATTAACATGGGGGTTTTTGGGGTTGCTGAGTCCGAATTTTTAGTCAAAATTTAAAAATTTAAAATAGGGGCTTCACAATGGCGACCAAAAAATTTATATTGCATTTTTTTTTATGTTAATAGAACTTAATCACAAAAATCAATTTGTAAAAAGTTGCTTCATAGTTCCCTTTCTGTACGCAAGATGGTGAAGTCTTTGTTAAGACATCTTCTCTTACTAACCAATTGCGAAATATATAAGTACAGACAATTTTTGAGATAAAAATTTGTTGAAATTTTGAATTTTTAAAGAGATTTCCATTTAACTACCCCAAAAACACCCGCCGATTAAAGATTTTCAATCAAATTCGTTAACATTTGAATTTTTTCAGCCGTCATTTTGAAGCTGTCTTTTTGAATTTTCAATTTTGACAAAAGTTCATGTTTCTTCAGCAAATTTTTTTGCATTACTTTATTTTCACTGCACTGTTAAGGGTTTAAATATGAGAATGAAACATTCTACTTAATTTATATTATTTGTAAATTTTTCCTTTCATATTCTTTGTTCAGTATTACATTAAACGTCGCTGCAATGAAACTTGTACTTGCAATCAAGCCATAATGGTTGTCACCGATGGCGTATCCGGTAATACCACGGAAGTTTTTGAAAAATACAATTGGGGTATGGGTGAAAATGGCACAACAAATATGAGCGTACGTGTTTTTACATATTTGCTGGGTAAAGAAGTAACAAAAGTACGTGAAATACAATGGATGGCATGTCTAAATCGAGGCTACTATTCGCATGTGCAAACGTTAGATGAAGTACACGAAGAGGTGCTGAAATATGTAGATGTTATAGCAACGCCACTGGTGCTTCAAGATAAAAATCATCCACCTACGTGGACGCATGCATTTACAGATTTAACGGTAACTATTGATACATAGATTATAAATATATTTTATACAAAAAACTTAATAAACTAATATTTAAATTTTAGTTTAAATGGACTGTCAACTCGACGGAGGCACGTCTTATGATAGCGGTGGGGGTTCCTGCATTTGATCGATCCTATCAAAAAGATAATTCTACGAAACGTGCACGTTTATTGGGTGTAGCAGGGACTGATGTGCCTGTAGAAGATATTGATAAGCTAACATTGCCATATAAGGTGAAAAACTTGAACAATTTCCACATTATTGAAGGTTTCCAAACGTTTTATCAAAAATAACATAATATGGAGATGAGCCACTTAAAGAAAACTTTTTCTGGTCGACATGAAAGCTTTTGGGCTTTCAATGAATGAAAGCTCTTTTCAGTGCTCTTGCCCTTGTACACTTGTCCTAACTTCACTTCTTTCAATGTCCATGCAATTGCTTACTTTCTTTATGTTTGTTTATGTTTGCGTTCACTATCAACTATTTTTCTTCTTTTTTTTTTTTTTGAAATTTGTTAAATTCATATGCATATAAAGTATTTGAAAACATTTTTAGTAACCAAAATATTATGTCAAAATAAAAAAAAAACAAAGTCCAAAAGCTTTCTTCTTCGTACTCATGCTCTTTCATTTCTTACTCTCTTTGTCACGTTCTTTTTTGTTTTACGCTCACATTGCGTTCCCAGAGCTTTAAACGGAAAAACATACTTAAATTTTAACTGCGACATTGATTTGTATGGCTGTGAAGTCGGATTCCCGACTCTCTTTTCGTTTTTTTCCCCCCCCCCAATTTAAGAGAGCGAAAAACTTCATATAAAAAAAACGAAAAAAGAGTGCGTTCTTTACTCATGTCTATATTATATTATTTTTGATTTCATACCCTCTCTCTCTCTCTCTCTCTCTTTCTTTCTTCCACTCTCTTCCAAATGCATAGCTCGGCGTAAATGGCTACGCATTTGTCGTTTCAAATAACGGTTATGTTTTGCTACACCCAGACTTACGCCCAATATCGGTGAGTAACAAATATTGCTCATATACATGAAACTGAACTCATTCCTGTGTTATTATTTTTCAGAGTGGCCGCATTAATCCCAATTACAATAGTATCGATTTCACCGAAGTTGAACAGCACTACGAGGACACAAATCCACGTGAACCCGGTCCACAGATTTTAGAAATACGCAGCGCCATGGTACACCATCAATCGCAGGCATTTCCTGATGTTAGTGTAAAATTTCATTACGATAAAATGCGTCGTGTTTCTGAGGAGAAACATGATTATTTCGTTGCCCCCCTACCGAATACCCCATTCTCATTGGGTATCGTTTTGCCCAGTAAATATGGTAAGACCTGGATTAAAGTCGGCGAAGAGGTGCTCAAGAATAAACATATGAAAGTGAATATTTCGGAGTTTTTCGTTGGTGAAAATTGGAAAGTGCACCCGAATTGGGTTTATTGCAAGTATCATTACTTGGAGGGGCATGAATTTAAAACGCCAGAAGATGAATTGCGTCATTTTCTGATCAAAATGATACAAAACGATTGGAAATGGTCAGAGCAGTATATTGAAGAAGAGTCAGATCGCGATGACGATGATGAATGTAAGTGTAAAGAGCTCATAACCTAAAGTAGCCATATAAAACTAGTAGGTTATAAATATTTCCAGTGAATTGTGGCCGCAAGACGCAAAGCAATGATGCCTACTATTGTAATAAGGAACTGGTACATTTATTGATTTTCGATGCCAAAGTCACTAATTCTAGCTATGGTGAATGGAAGTTCGCCAACGAAGAGGAACGTAATTTAATTGCTAGTTTCAATGCAACGTTACGTTTCGTGGCGACCATGAGCGGTTTAACACGTTGGCAATTCATTTATGGTGAGGTTGAAGTCGATACAGATCAAGAATTTGGTGATTATCATACGACTGCTATCGATGAGACATGGTATAAGAGCGCTATATTGCTGCATCATCAGCATTCCGAAAGTTTTGTATATTCGGTGAAACATCCTAGTGATCCAGCGGAAGACAGTGAATTGAAAGTGATTGCATCGCATGCAATATATCCACGTGATGGAGGCATAGAGGCACCTGCTTGCGTTGTTGGGTTTCAATTTTCACTTGCATCAATGTGGAATCGATTTGATGACATAACATCGAAGGATAATGTGAGTAGAAAAAAACATTTAAATACTTTTGGAAGAGAGAGGATGCCTCTTAAAAGGTTTCATATGTCACGTTCCTATGAAATTTGGAAACGAAACAGGCTAAATTTCGAGTTTCTGAGAAAACTGTATCAATTTAGCAATTTGAGTATTTCAAGTACCATAAACCTATAAAGTGTAGAAGTGAAACACTCATAATTACTAGTTTTTAAAAAATATTTAAAATATATAAGAAATTTCGAGCTTTTGATGTATGTCCTAGAAAATTTTTTTCAATTTGAGTGCTTCAAGTTTCTCGTTCCTATGAAATATGGGAATGAAACACTCTAAATTGCAATTTTTTGAAGTAAATTTATAAACTTATATATTTTTTTCCAGAAAAAATGTATAAATTTGCAAATTTGAGTGTTCCAAATTCCATGTTCCTATGAAATGTAGCCATCTAATTTACTAGTTTCTGATGTGAATTTAAAAAGAAAAATATATAAAAGTTGTATATCTAAGAAAAACTATATCAAATTGACAATTTTAGCATTTCAAGTTATTATTATGCTATAAAGTGAGGAAGTGAAACATGCTAAATTACTAGTTTTTGATATTTATTTTGAAACATAAATATTAATTTTCTAATTTGAGTCCTTTCTATGTCATATTCCTATGAAATCTGGAAACGAAACATCCAAATTTATTAGTTTTCTATGTATATATGAGAGGCTGAGTGCAAAAGCGGGTTAAAATTTTTATAAGAGCAAAAGTGAAATACATTTATATCTCAGCGCAAGAACGGTACAAGTAATACGACTTGAATTGAAAATGAAACAACTTAAACTAAGAGCACAAATGATTTAATAATTCTTTCAGGGCAAAAACATCGCAGCGACTTAACTCGTTTTTGTTCTGAACATATTTTGTTTCACTTTTGCTCTCTGAACGGCACTCGTTCAGAGCATTTGCTCTTAAAATTTTAATATCTCTTTGTTTGCTTTGTTTTTATATGAGAAGCTCTTAACCACTCAGGCTTTTGCTCTAGGACTTTCATATTTATATATTCTTAATTTTTTAAGTATTTAATTTTTTTGATATTTTCAGTGCAATGGCTGCATGTACAGCTGTAAGGAGGATCGAATTGAATGTTATGTAATTGATAACAACGCTTATATAATATTAGCTCAAAGTGAAAATCATAGTGATAGTGGAAAATTCTTTGGTGAAGTTCAAAGTGAGTAAATGCGAGGATATATTAAAAGTTATGCCATTATTCACTTTCTCTCTTTCTCTCTCTCTCTTTCATTAAGATGATGTTATGCAAGTGATGGTCGATAAGGCCATATTCCAAAGTATTGACGTTTACGATTATCAAGCATTATGTATAGATGAACTAGCCAGCGCAAGTGATAGTAATTCATTATTGCATGTAAGCTCAAACTCACTTATAAATATTATGGAATTGAAACACCAATTCTATTCTCAAACTCACAATACTTGCAGCCTATACGTTTATTGATGTTCGCATGGAAATGGTTAGTCTCGGAATTATTTTGGCAATGGACACGCATACAATGGTGGGCGGATGGTGCACCATGTAAGTTTCACCTACGGTTTACTTTATTTAATGTATCATAAATGACTAATTTGAATGTATGCTCTATACTCTTTTAGTTATTGAATATCTCGATGAAATCGAAGATGATTATTCAGCTATGCCCAAAGATACCACAGGCAAAAAACCAAGTACCGAAGATGTCAACGAATATGGTGAAAAAGTGTTCAGGGAACCAAAACCCGAACCCAAATATGATCCATGCGATACCAAGTCAACACTTTATGCATTACAAGCAAATTCACTTGACGGCATTAGCGATAAAATTGATGTGCCTGATTCACGTCCATTCTTTATAAAGAAAATCCCAAATTCAAATTTATTGTTAATCGTTGTTGAAGTAATGGTAGCACCGAAAGAAGGTCCAGCATTGAGGACAACACCAGAACGCATTAGTTATGGAAATATAACATTTCCATGCTATAAATTAAATATGAGCGACTATGAGCGTAGACGCATCGAAGAATGCTATACGGAGCATAGTCAGGTAACTATCTGTATAAGTAACTATACTATATAACCCAACTTGGTTTCCCAAAGTTTTAACCCAGTGATGTATGTTGCAAGAATAAAAACAGGTAATGAAGTTTAGAATAAGTTTTTTAGGGGCCAATTTAATTGTATCGACCAATGAAAACGGCTTTTGAAAATTACCCTCCTATCCCAAACCACACTTTCACATATAATTTGATTTGTTGTCTCGTCATTTTTAAAACATCGACAATACTCAGTCTAATTTTGCAATACTAACTTATTTAGTTGATATCTGAACATATAAAGCACTTAATGTCCACACATAAACCCCATTAGCAATCTAAGGTCCGTTTTGGTGCAAGCGACAGTTTCATTGGTTTGAGCTAGAGCGCAGCTGATACTAACTAATGTCTGGTTTTCACTATGTCAAATTCAATGAAATTTTCCAGCATGTTGGCCAATTTCATATAGAAAATTCTCTCTTTCTCTCGCTTTGACAGGGAATATGACATAGTGAAAATCAGGCATAAAATAAGTTAAGGACAGGGCATGGGCGAAAGCCTACGTGGGGCACCTAAGCGGAACAGGTCGTCAATGTAGATGCCTTAACTTCTTATTTACATATACATAGGTATAGGTCTAGTAACGAGAACATAATTATGATATTAAAATACTAAACTGAACAGAACTTACTGACATGAATACGAGCACTTCAGCGCCTTGTTCTGCCACGCTCTCCAAGAGGACTAGTCGTCAAATACCAACACCAACATCAGCAAACAGCTTTGCTATACCGCGTCTACCGTTTCGGCGCTCTGAAAGAGTAGCAGCGAATGGAATAACAGCAAGCGATGTAGCTATTGGCGCTGGTGGTATCGTTAGCGCTGCATGTGGTCGCATTAGCCCACCACCTATGAATCATGCCAATAGTATTAGAATTTCGTACAGCAATGCTAGCATTGTGGGCCTTGCAGCTAATAACCCGAATCCACCCAAACTGGGTTTTCGCATTAAAAATATGCAAAACTTGAAGAATTTAATATCAAATGGACAAGTAGTGCAAACTGATCGGAATCAATCAAGCTCCTTTAGTACAATGATGGAATTTAATATGTCTACATTCACTGCTCTGCTACGACGTCAGGCTGAACATAAATCGCACAGCGCCCTTTTTCAATGCGACATATTGAAATATCAAGTGCGCAGCAAAGAAGGCATCTCTTCATGTCCATTCCAGGTTTTTAGTTAGTGGTAATGTAAAACTGCGTTACAGTAGTAAATATCGATTATTAATATATAAACAAGGCTATGGCAAATGACTGTGAAAGCCGGGATGTATTGACTTTAATTTTTTCTTGAAATTACGCAGCGTTAATTCTAATTGGAAAACCACAAAAACAACATAAACTGAAACGTCAAATGTGTGGAACTTGTGGTAAGAATAGACCAGGGATGATTGGGTTAGGTAGTGCTGGACCATGTGTGGATTTAAGGAGAGCTTTGTGTGGATCGCATGTAGTGCGAAAAGGAACAGGGAAGAAAATATCCTCAGCGATTCCGTTGGAGTTGCTAAGGAAGCTATACGATTATGTTCATGTATTTTTTTTTTTAATTTAAGTATATAGTAAAGATTAGGTTATATATTAAGTTAAAATTAGAGGAACGGGTTATTACTGTACGAGAATTAAATACGGAAAGGTCATAGTGCCATTAGTATAAGTGTTGAGGGTTATAATTTAAAAAGTGATTAGAAAATGTGAAGTGTAGCTGTAACGTCAGCGTGTGAGCATTTCCAGGTAGAACTATTGAGGGATCTATGCATCGGATAATGTAAGTAATAGGGCATGTGAGGTATATAGAAGTAATTTGATAGAAGTTAGAAGTGTGTTTGTTAGACACCCAAAACTAGAACGGGCAGCTGAAGTGACTCCGCGCCTGGTTATATTGGTGCTCGGTGTTCGACGAACACAAAACATTTTCTCCCATGCTCAGTCGAGGTGGTTACATTCAGCTCGTTACAGAGTTGTTTTTTGTTAAAATACGCTCATTTGATTAATACTTTTTTATATGTAATGATACTGTTTTGTAAAATAACTCATTGCCACCCTGAATACTCGGCGTGCTCGGTGTACAATACACTTCGGTGTGAGAGTGAGTACAGACTCTCTCTTTGTGTTCGGTGCAACAACAATTTCATGGTGTTCGCCGAATATATTCGCAATATAACCACAGCCTAAGAGAATAGTCTGTGGACTTTTGAAAGGCAATTTTTTTTTTTATTTAGGCAATCAACACTCAGGGGGTACGCCTATGAATGCAAAGCATTGCGTTGATTGAGGAATGAAGATAGATTAGTGGTAGGAGGAAAGAGGGCGAAAAAGTTGTGAACGTTTGTTTTAAATTTGGAAATGTCGCAAAAGTAGCAAAAAGGAAAAACTGTTGCAGGGAGCTTATTCCATATACGCGCGGTACGGCAGAGAAAAGAATTATCTCTGTAATGCTTGGTAGGGACTCGAAGCTGTAGTAAATGTATTAGATATGTAGAGTAGAAAAAATGTGTTTTGTTGTATGAGTGTCACCTTTGCCGCGGACAAATTTATTGTTATCCCCTCGACCTGGTGTGGCGGGTTAAGAAAATCCTACCCAAAAAAATCTGAGCTAGCTGGAAGGCCACATCAGGTATGATGACAAGGAGGACACAACAAGCACATCTTTTCACTTACTCTTCTCTCTCGATCGCATGTATTAGTGACGCTTCTGTACATGTTTGTATTGATGAGAATATGAATGTTTATTATTATTTTTTTTTTTTTTTTTCATTGAAAAAATTCAGTCGGGGGAAGAAATAACCTTTTTAACAATTTAATATACAAAGTTTGAAAAATATTTTATACGACAGATTCAAAACTTATTAAAACTCAGCCAAAATTGTTATCGAAATGATAATAAAGTTAAATTTTTTGAGTTGCTCTGTTTTTTGAATGTGTACCGAATTTCTCTTTTTGTGTACCGAAATTTCCCAAAAAAAAAAAAAAAACAGATGGTCACCTAATGTAAGTAGATCTTTTTTTTCTCTCTCTCTCTCTCTCTCTCTTTTATGGTGAGTACCGATTAAGTTTAACTGTTGTCTATTCCTTACACTCAAGTATATTTGGTTAGTAATTTCAACAGGAAGATAAATAAATGTATTCTTGCTTCAAGTAGATAAGAATTATGTTTCATTGCAATATACATCACCTTGGAGCATGAAGATCATATCACTCGTTTGCTGCAAGACTGTTATAAATAAAAAAAAAAACCATTCGAGTTATGAATACAGAAATAACTATTATTTATTTTGGGTAAGAAAAATCATAACGGTATTGTTATGTTATGAACTCTCCTCGTTATTGTGTTCCACAGAGTGGAAGTTCATTGAAAACTGTAAATGCGATTTTTTAACAATTTGTTTTTTTTTTTTATTTATGACACTCTCCCAGAATACAAACGATATTATATTTTATTAAATTTACTAACTACTGAAGTAAAATTAAAAACAAAATCTTTCAATGTCCCCTCTCCCTTTTTCTTTACTAGGAAGAACAATTTACTTACTGTGGTGATGCCTCAACTATTGGACTTAATGTTATCAATATAGCTGTAACCACCTTTATATTTATATTGACGCGTTACTTACGTGCTTAAAACTAACAATTTTTAAAATTTTTTTTTTTTATATAGCTATTTATATTGTATATAAATAGTTGCTATAAAATGGAAAAAGCAACTATTTTTTTTGGAAACACAAATTTAGCACAATCTTTTATTAAAAAACAGAAAACTATTTATTAATTGTATATGTATTGTATGTATATATAGTATATCCTATATACTAGCGATGCCTCTTATGTAAAAACAATCTAGACTTTTACAAAACAAACGCCAAAACTATGCTGCAAAACATGTACTAGCTAACTATAAGAAATCGACACATTTGAAGCATCCATCATTTTCTCACTCTCTCTCTTTCTCTCTCATTCTCTTACACACTTTTATAAATTCATTGCTAAACTATACTCTCTTACTCGTATTCACTCCCGATGTGTGACAAATAAGAGTGCGTCTCAGCTAACGGTTATGCTTCAGAATTTGTTGTTGATTTCACTCTCGCTCTTTGCTAAAGAGAGAATTTTTCATGAAAATACAATAACAATTTGTGTTAGTTGTCCAATAGCATTAAAGCGTGCTTTGTAATTAAAATATATGTACTTAAATGATTAGCGAAATTTGTTTGTCAAATATATTTGCCAAAACACGATTACATTAAAAAAAAAATAATAATAAATTTTAGAAATCCGGTTTTTTAAAAAAATATTATTGAATTAATTTTTGATACGCGTTAAATAGAAGAAAAACTAATATTTAAATTTATATACACTTCACTCCCTCTGGATATCCGGTCCAGAAGTAAAACTCGCTAAGTGCAGATTTAACAAAAACTAGTTTTCTACACTAAGCTTCGTAGTTTATAGCAATCTTTCTCTCACATTAACCAAAAAAGTCTCAAGCATGCTATTTCAATACGATTTTTGAAAACCAATTCCTAACTAGTTCTAAAATTTAATTTTCTGTTTTTCAAATATGTTACTTAATGAGTTTTACCTCTGAACCGACGACTTTGTTTCAGAAGTTTTATACAATCTTTATATACCATATGTATGTATGTATTTTTGTAATAGTAACCACCTAAAAATATGCTATATTCTTATTATTGTTGTTAATTAATTAATAATATTGATATATTTTATATGTATGTGTAAAATGGAAATAAGAATCAAATGTCTATTATTTTATATGTTTTGTTTCGTAATTGTTGTTTAAGTACCTACTACGAAAACGAAAAATTAACACGTTATTTAGCTAAATGATTATATACTTTTAGTAAAAATATTTTTTAAAAGAAAATTAAAAACAAATAACATTTTATAAAAATTTATTTGTAGAAAAAAGTACAGGCACACCCATACATACACACCCTAAAAACGCCAGTGTAAAACAAAGTACTTTTTTCTAGCGTCCTACCAAAAAAAAAAAAAAACAAACAAAAATAATTCAAACCAATTGCCTTTTGTATTTCAAAATGAATTATATATATATATTTACATAAATTTATTATGAAAAAAAAAATTTAAAACAAAAATTATTCATTAATTCTTGACTTGATATGAATAAAATCAAAAAATCAAAAACAAATAAGACAAGATCATCTCACAGTTAACTAAAACAATTGTAGTTATTATTATTAAAAAAAAATAATAATTTATTAATTACGTAATTATTTTTGAAAAATGTTTAAATGGTGTAGCATAATTTACGATGTCCGCAGGACGTAAAGAAAATTTTAAAGCTAAACTTAAGAAAGGAAAAACTAAATGCAAAAAAAAAAAAGATTATAAAATACAATCTAATTAAATTATATATGAATAAAGAAAAAGACCAATGTATAATGTGTTTAAGTGCAAATTCTGAATTTTCATTTATATTTTAATTCAAGAGTAAGAAGTGAGTATTTGGTATCCGATAATTCTCCTGTTTTGTTCTCCATACCTTTTGAATTATATGACTATACAGCAGCAACTAATTTTTTTCTTTTTATTTCAGGCTTACTTGTAGCTGTGGCTTTACTATAGATGGCTGGGTTGTCTCTTGTTACAGTAATGTTCTCCTCTACCCCCCCACCCCCCCACCCCCAAGTCGTCAACGTTTTCATCTTACTTGGTTCGGTCTCGAAAAGCTCGGCATTGGCCCTCCAGAGGCTGTTGTGCCATAATAGTAGTAGCGCGGTCTACTGTATTATCTAATCGGTTTTGTTCTGGTATCCCTAGTGCAGTGTGTTAGTTAACCCAATAGCCCAACAAAGCCAGGTCGTCGATCATGCCCATATCCCATTTGTTGTACTGAGAGTCTAATGCGATTATTTTCTGTTTATGATTGTCGAATCAGGGTTCATCTGCAACAAAAATTTTTTCTTTTTATTTCTTTTTACACCGTGTCGTTCAAATGATTGTGGATGCTACATATTTTTCTTTTTATTTCTTTTTACACCGTGTCGTTCAAATGATTGTGGATGTTGATTAGGTTAGGTTGGGGTGGCTGCCCTGTACTAGGATTCAATAGCCGCCAAATGTTTTTTTTCAGTAAATACTCCCTTTAGCATACTCTTCGTCGGCAACAAGATTTAATTTGTATTTAGGTTTGCTCTTGCTCCAGCTTCGGCAGCAGATGATATGATATGTTATTGGTTTATAATATTTAAATTCAATCTATTCTTAACAAGCAATGAAGTAATTTTATTATTCATAAACAGAGATAAATATTAAAAAATAAATAAAAAAAAGGGATTGGCATTGAATTATAAAATTTCGTTTTCTAAATTATGTAAATATTAAGGGTGTGTGCCAGTACACACAAATTTTCGGCAAAATGTTTACTCGAATTTTCGAACCGCACTCGCAAACACCCTAAATTTGAGTAGCACATAGTATACAGAATTTGAATTACAAAAATTTCAATCCTCCACGAATTCGTAGTTAAAGTCTATAGTTAAGTCATTCATTGTTTAGACATAAATTTAGATATCCAACAAAACCGGTTTGGTGTCCTTAGCACATTTGAATATTCCACGCATTAATTTAATAAATCCAGTATCTTTAGCTTTTTCTAAGCCACGCAGCAAACGATTCTTCATGACAGCTACAAATTCACGATTGCTCAATTGGTTATCATCTGAAGAAGAATAAAAATGAAATAATGAATATTTTGTAATAAAAATTTAGCTAAAATCACTTACTATCTTCATCAAATATAGTAAATATAACATCGACGACATGATCTCGTAAATTGACCATTGCTACCGTTTTGGCTACATGTTTCAGCGTATTCTGATCGATTGAAGCGCCCGCAATATGATAGAAAGTTAATGCCGTATCGACATCATTGATATTACTTAAGAAATGGAAAAAGTCCAAATAGTCTTGTTTCGATATGCCGCTGCTGCTTTCACGGAATTTACGCTTAACACGTTTCAATTTGCGTGATTTTTTCTTAGCCGAATATCCAGCATATGCTACTAGCAGTTCAGCAAAATCCACCTCTGTTATTAAACCTTCTTCGTTAGGCGATTTCCGTTGAAATTCCAGCGAGAGTATTTCACGTTGTAATTGTGCTTGAAAGTTAATAAACTTTTCAATGGTTAATTTTTGATCCAAATTCTTGCCAAAGAAAAAAGTTGTTAATGCAGAGTTGACACCCTAAATGGATTGAATTGAATTGTAAGAATATATTAAAAGTTTTTCAAAAATGTATGGTAAATTTAATTCAAAATGATAATAAATCAAGAGTGGATGGAGTGTTTTATTTAAAGCAGCTTACAAAAACACATCAAACACAAACTAAAAATATTACAGATATTGCGAAAATATACCTTGACTGAGGGCTTTTGGTAGATTTTTTTTTAGGAGGAGATGATAATGTTACGTTTACAGTATGTACAAAATACAGAAAAGCAAAGACACAGAAAATACATTATAATTAGCAGAAACATTTTTCATTTACATTGAACAAGGAGAGACTTTATCAAAGGTAGATTGATATTTTCCAACTCATATTACAGACATTTGCATATATTGCAATGGCTAGCTTACCTTGAATGTATTGCCAGTGGCAGCATGATCACGATGCCTATTACCGATGCTAGTTTGTTGACGCACCAAGTTTGCCACTTGTTCAAATTCTTCACAATCAACATCACCATCTCCATTCAAATCGAACATTTGGAAGGCAATCTCGAAATGACGACGAGAAGCTGAAATTACACCATTCAAATAGAAATTACTATTACTATTCTTAAGTCTAAAAACTACTGCTAAAATCTTTTTTAAACTAGCTCAAACAAGGCAAATTTCCTTTCAATTTCTTAATATCTCTTTACTGAAAAATCAATGAAGCAAACATATATACATAAACATATAGAATTTGTTAGTTGTTTCCCCCCCAGCTACTACACAAAACATTATTATTATTATTTTTGGGGTAGTGCACTGCGACCTTTAAGATCTATTGTGCCCCTTTATGGACTTATAGTATTTTCATAAGTCCAGCCTCCAATCGAAATTTTAGTATGGATCCTACTTCTATGGAGTTGAAATTATCATCGGGTATTTAGTGGTCACTCAGATTTCTGTTCTCAGTCACTCAGGCACTGTTCTAAGATATGTTTCGCAGATTCCCTATCTTCTCTGCAAAACCCACATGATTCATTAGATGTAATTCCCTGTTTCGTTAGGTGATAGTTTAACCTACAATATCCTGTTAGAATTCCTGTAATGATTCTAAAACTATTCTTTGACAAATTCATACATTCGTTGAAGCGTTTTAGGTTATAGGTACTTAATCGTGCTTTCGAATGCTCTAGTCCTGGTCTGCGTTCTCAGTATTACACAAAACGAACTACAATGTCAATTTAGAAGGCATCTGTGCGAACATCAAATATCAAACGCCAATTTAGACTCCATAGTGATAGGATTAGTGCTATACATTTCTATTAGAGGATGGGCTTCTGGAAGCACTTTAAGTCCATGAAGGGGCACAATAGTTATTATAGGTCGCAGTGCATTCCGCAATAACAATAAATAAATAAAAGTCCTTCAAGAAGTCAACTTAAAGTTCGATTATGCAAACGCAACGTAGTGTAATGTAAAGTCCATTGAAGATAGAATTACTGGAACTACTACTGCTACTATTATGGCACAACAGGCCCTGGAAGGCTATGGCCGAACTTTTCGCATACATTCATGTTGTGTAAGCTATATTTATACACGAATGAAAGGGACCTACAGTTTTATGCCAAATCCGAACGGCAAAGTGAAAAGCTTTTTATATGCATTTTTTATTTTTGGACGCTTGCCATTGCCAGCCAAGAGGTGCCGTGTAGAAAAGTTATTTTCTATTTTTAATTTTTGAGCGTGCCGAGATATGAACCCGGGTACCTCTGCGTAGCAGTCCAGCTTACTGACCACTAGGCTACGGCGAACCACTAGAACGCTCTAATTATATCACAAAATCAGGACGTCACAGTTCGCAACGTTACAAGACGCTGCCTGACGTTTGCATAATCAAGCCTTAAGAAACGATTTGTGCAAAATTTCAGCAGTTATTGTGCTCTTAAGCGCGAAATTGCTGGCGTGCTGATCTTTTTCAACCAACAGTTTCTTTTTGCCAGTTGAAAATTCCTAGCCAAGTTTTTTTTCTTTTTATTTCTTTTTAATATTTGAAAATAATTCTTCATCTGCAATCGACCTTGATAATCTTCTTTTTATACTTTTTTCCTATGTGATGCTATGAAATTAAAATAATTAAAAATAAATTTATTATGTAGCAAATACTTACTTGACAATACTGTCAAAAGAAAGATATAATCTGAAAATGTAATCAATCCATATGAGCCAAGTTTATAGAAAATGCTATTCTTTTCCAAATTTAACTCCAAACATTCGGTGACAGACTATGAAATAAAAATTAAAATATTACATATTAAATTAACACAAAAAGAAACTGAAGACAAATACAAGTACATACAAAGTAAAAGTAATGAGAACAAAGTAAATTTTTCGCTAACACTCAAAAATTGTAACGACGCATCGTGCGAATGCTTGACAGGACGCAATCACAAACCAATTGCAAAATGCGACAAATGCATTAACGACAATTGGTCTCTATAGACTAGGTACAATTACGCATCACAAATTAATTTTAGGAATATGATATTGAATTATGAATATACTAAAACTATGTAGATAGGTATGTAAAGGAAATGGAAATGGTAAGGTAGCAACATTCAAAAACAATTTTTTTTTTTTTTTATTATCTTCAGAAAAATTTTTTAACTATTAGGTACTTTTTAATATGAAATTTAAAACTATTATTTTTACTTTATTATTACTAAATTTTTTTTTGTTTTCTTTTTAATTGGATTTGCATGAGCTTGTGTGATTTTTGGAATGGGTGTGTGCTTTATATGCATGCAAGCTAAAATAATTAGAATTTTTTTTCTTTTGATTTTTTTTTTTTTACTAACAAGCTGTTAAATAAGCGGAAGATATTAAAGATGAAACAATAACTTTCAATTAAACAAAGCCAGTAAAATAAATTAGTATAATTAATTTTGAAAATGTTGAGAATAGTTTTGAGTAAAATTAAAATTCGTATGCAAAGGAAACCATGAATTTGTATACCTCGCCAGAGGAGCCCTGTAAATAGAAGTTTGTTAAAGAGGAGAAATTGAGAGGGTAGAACAAGACTGTTAGAATGAGTAGTTGGATATTTTTTAAGAAATAAAATTCAATCAAAGAATTTAAATACGTACAAAGTTCAATTTGGAATTTGTTGTGTGGTTATAGGTAAATTAAAAAAAAAAAAAATATTAAATTAGAGAAAAAAAAAAAATTATTAAATTAAATGGAATTTCAAAAGAAATATTTTTATTATTATTATTGACAATTAGTTAATAAATATACACATACAAATTATCAAATGGAAATTTTATTGTTCTATAAATCTTTATATCGAAGAGAAAAAGACTTTCAATTGTAAAGGAAAAATTTCGAGCTTTAGATAAAACTGAAAGATATAAGAAAAGTCACTTATGCGGACGACTGCTCCATACCCGCCACTGGCAAAAATATTCCGATACTATGCAACATCAACAGATACCTGGATACCCCTTTCCCAACAGCCGAAACTCTCACCGGAGAAGTCATACACAATCAGACACTGGGCATACACGTCGAAGGTAACCGGATCCCAACGAAGGTTACCTTTGATGGTTTCCTTCCTTTCGCGGCGCACTCGACGAATCTGCATAACCGACTAACGGAAAGAAACAGCGTTCTGAAAGCGTTGGCCGGAAGCACTTGGGGCAAGGAAAAGGAGACCATTATTACGACATACAAGCCGATAGGGAGATCTATTGCTGACTACGCTACCTCGGTATGGTCTCATACAATCAGCAACACACAATGGGGACTACTACCAGTTTGCCAGAATGCTGCACTGCATATCTCTACAAGCTATCATCTTATGTGGGACGAGGACCACCTTCATGTAGAGTCAAAAATGCTGAAGATTAGGAAGCATAACGAGCTCCTCAGTAAGCAGTTCCTCCTGGGCTGCCATACTGTTGACCATCTAAACAGCGAATTGATCTCAAAAGACGCACCACACACAGCCATACGCAAGGACATTACTCATTTCAAGGTCATCACTGGCAGATTCACCGACCAACAACCACTCGATCCTGCAGCATTTGCATCCGCCCTCAAACAACTACTCTCAGAAGCGGTCTTGAACGGTAGGCCACCACCAGTTGCTGATGATGAACGAGGTTTGCCTAGATCAACGAGATGCATGCTAGCACAGCTCAGATCTGGATGGAGCAAGCCCCTAAACTGTTATATGGCTAGGATTGAGGAAGAAGATTGCTAATGAGTGTCCAGATTGCGGCTAATCCCCGCATAACACGGCGCACCTATTCTGCTGCCCCCTAAGACTCACTAACTTGACTCCCCTATCACTGTGGACTACTCTTACTGACATCGCCCAGTTCTTGGGTCTCGACCTGACAGAACTGGACGAACACTAAAAATGACCATTTGCGAGTGACTAGAACTGAAATAATAGTGGCTTTAACAACAACAACATAAATTACATGAATAGTAAAAAGAGTGTAATGCATGAAATTATTACATTACGTGACGAGTGCAGAAGCGACTCATTTTAGTTTTTTTTTTAATACGAGTACTCTATTGAAATTGATTTGTGGGTTTTTTTTTCCTGGATTAACACATTTTCTCAGATATTATTTTTTTTTTCATAATCAGGACGTATGGATTTTGTTGTAATTTTATTTTTCCAGATGTTCTTTCTGAAATCTCCCATTTTTTTATAAAATTTTATCTGTACCTACTATACCTAAGCTTTTAATATGTTATTCATTTAATGAGATCGTTATCGTTTTTTTTTCAGATTTATGCGTTAAATGCATAAGCAATAAGCACTAAAGCTTCTTAAAATAGCGCCACACTGAGCTTACGGTACTTAAATTTACATCGAAGATCTAATCTAAAAAAAACTTCAATTGCTACTAAAAGCTGTGTTAGTTTGAGAACTACATACATCATTTTTGAACTGTTGAAAGTCTTTTTCATATGATAGCAAATTTATGGTATTTATTTATATACTACCTTGGGATCATAACGATGATATTGATCGAGGCCCAGACCTGCAAAAATACAAAACACGAGCATTAGAAATTTAATGAAAGAAAATAAATATTTACTACTGAAAAAACGCAAAAACAACTTAAGAATAATTGTAAAAAAAAAAAAAAAAGATTAAACATCTGAACACAGAACCTACCCTCTGGTTGTTTCATGCCTGGTGTCATGCTAGTTAAAAAATCAGATGGTGTCATAAATATCTCATAACGATCATCTGCTGTTGGTACTTGTATGGTTGCAAAATAGCGAAATACTTTATCTGGCGTTGAAAATTGCCGTATACGATTTTCATATTCGATTATCTAGTTAAAAATTTACTTTATTCGATTTTAAATTTAAACGAAAGTACAATCATTTCTGAGTAGGTATAATATATATTAAGACATATGGAGTTCAATTTGTAAAAAAAAAGAAGAAAACATTGAAAAAACTTAAGACCTTAAGAAAAGATTCATCAACTTTGCAAAAAGAGAAAAATGATAGTAAATTAAAATTAAATTAAGACGAAATTTAAATTTCACAAAATTAATTCAACGAAATCAAGAGTTTAGAGAAGTCTTTCTTGGAAAAATAAATAAAAAAATATATACTAAAGAAAGTCGTAATATATTTTTGTAAACCATTCTTAATGGACAGAGTTTTAATACTTTATCCAGCTACTAAATCTTTTAGGATTAAGAATTTGTCGAAGAAGTCGAAGGTTGAGTCCTCAGTCATATTGACAAAGTCTAGCCGAATTATATGCTAAAGGGACCGATGGTATATGTCATGGAAGCTAAAGTAGATAAGTGTTGAAAGTGTCCAAGAAGTCGAAGTTCGAGCCCTCAAACATGAATCAGAGGCTGAAGTCTGAAATGGAAGTCTGTGATGTAAACTAATTTCTGAAGTATAGTTCTGCATCGAAAGAGTCTGAGTCTGGAAACCCTCAGTCATAGCGTCAAAGTTTGAAGTTTGTGTTAAAGAAATTGGCGTCCAAGCCGAGATATAGAATAATAGAATATAGAACATATAGAATATAGGACATATTACAAGGATATTACTAATCATAATTGCAATATATGTTTACAAATAAGTTTCTTAATACTTAATTTCGTTTTTTATGTATTACCTTTAACACCTAGAGACTACTTGTCTTTGGTGACCCTTAGTGAAATTTTCTGTAGAATTTTTTTGTGGAATGTTTTAACCCTTCACCTCCCCTTAAACCTAGCTTTTAAAGAGTTTTTAAGAAAAAGGCCTGAAATTACCCATTTTTGTGGGAATTAGAGGGTTAAAATGTTCTAAGGAAATATTCCTCGGAAAATTTAAATATAGGTCGCCGAAGACAAAAAACACCTTAAATAAAATTTTGTGTATGATTTTTCTCATTGTTTGAAACCACTGTAAAAAAAATTGTGACGTAGTGGAGCAAAAAGGGATTGGGGCTTTTGTTACTGAGGTCAAATACTATCGTTTGAGATTGGTTTGGTTTTGTCCCGAAAATATGTGTTGCACTGTGTTATCAATGAAATAATGTCGACATTAATATTAGTATAGACTTAACTTGATTTAGAATTTCATTCATTTGTCAGAAACTCAATACTTTCAATAATGTCGACATTACTTCTTCGTCCGTTTAGGTTGATTCTTTTTCGGTTTAGAGTAGATAGGTATTGCTTAATTAGTTCAGTTTTTAGCAGTTTAGAAAAGAACTTTACCATCTGGTTGTTTCATGCCCGGATAGATAGAGCGTAGAAAATCATCAGGTGTCATGCAAACGTCCGATCCAGTTGACGTTGTTAAACGCACAGTAGCAAAATAACGAAATATTTTATCGGGCGTTGAATATTGACGTATACGATTTTCATATTCAATGATCTTCACGTTCACGAATACAAAACAAATCAAGTTGAAAATAAATTGTATAAATTTACAGCAAGGAAACATAAAAGAAAAATAATAAGAAGATACAAAAAAATAAAGAGAAAAAAAGTGTAAAATATAAATTAAAGTTGGAAAATAATATCCAATGAGAAGAATATTTAATTTATTTATATAAATTAATTTGCTAAAGCCCTAACATAAAATTTTTTCGCGTTTTTGTTGAAATATGAAAAAGCGTGCCTACTTCCATCTGCAACAAAAATTTTGGAGGCATACACCGAAAACTTACGACCCGTTCTTTGGCTTTAAATTACAAATTCTAAATACCAAAACGTTTTTTGCTTCTCCTGTAAAATTTGAAAAATGCATGTTAGGGCTTTAGCAAGTTAAGGCAGCGATATATAAAATTGTGCCTTTATCACTCGTACTGGCTTTTTCTTCTTGACCCGTTTCTACTTTTGTATACCTTACCTTACGCTCACGAAATCCTTGTTTCTCTTTACTTGATATTATTTTTTGGCATTGCTGTTTAACGTCGTCATTATCGATTTCATCATTTGCATCTTTTGCTTTTTTGAATTTATGTTTAATATCTTCGGTTCCGACATCTGCATCTACTTTGGGCATTATTGCTTTTTTAAGCCTGCACCCGAAACAAAACAATTTTAATGCAATTATAACTGCGTAATTTGAATATGTTTTTTTTTCAACTTACTTTCTAAAATCCAATATCGCTACTAAAAACAAAGCCAGAACAAATCCATGAAAATATTTCGTCAAACGTGGTGTTGTTTCTTTAGCATGCCCAAACTTTTTATATCCGCGCTGAGCAATAGTTGCTAGTGTTGGTGCTGCAGCTGCTGCTGTTGTTGCCGCTGCTACCATTGTAGTTAGTCCCATTTTAGCCCATGATTGCCTTAACAGCAAATGATGCTGTCGTTTTCCTCCAATCAATATTGCATTCACAGCTGTTTGTCGTTGAAGCAGCTTTGTAGTTGCTGTTGTTGAACAGGCTACGGATGTTCGCGCAGTGATCAGCGCTCCACATTGTCGCAGCATCGACATAGTTTGATTTTTCGTGATCGTTTGTCAGCAGCTTCTTTAAAATTTCGGTTGGTTTGTTAATTTGAAGAAAAAATTTCTATAAATACACATTAATTAATATGGGAATTTTGTTAAGCACTTTGCACTTCACTTTCGCTTACATTTCAAGTAATTTATTAAGTTTTTTATGCGAATTTATAAATATTTTTGTTCATTATTTTCGCCTCCGCTGATTTTCAATTACCATATACGACAAATTTGAACATATGATTTTGACATTTACTTGAAAGTGGGAGGCATTGCCAACTAAAGAAAAACTACAGGCTCGGAAATTTATATAGTTTCAATGATGAATTTTATTTGAATTTAACTATTCAGATAGAATAAAAACGAAAAAGCAACAGCTGTTCTTAAGTGAGTGAAGTTACAAGCAAATGGCCAGAAATTCGACTAATCTCAAAGAGTCGAACAAATAAAACGATAATATTCATAATGACCATCCAAAAGGATCTCTGTTAACTGTGGGAGGTTGAAATTGAGAGGAGCGAGTGCAAAACATACTAACGATTTCTAAGGCGGCGCTTTGAAAATTCAAAGTCACTCAATCTTTGGAATGTGGATCTGGGTTACGAAAAACGTATCAGAAGTCGAATTGTAATTATAATAAAAATGATAGAAGTGTCGTTTAATCAAGTTTAATTCCATTGTATATAAAAGTAATGTAATAAAAATCAAGTAAATTAATTCAATTAAAAAAAATAAAGGTTGCTTGAGGTTAAACAATTCAAAGTATCAAAATTGAAATAATGAAGCATAGAAACCGACATTTAGTATTTAATAATGCATGAACTGGAATTAAAAAAGCTGTAACATTTATATATACAAATGCATCTCTTTAGTATTTTTTATGATGTACATAAATACAAACAATACACTTTGTAAATAACAACATATAACATATCAGACATAATAAAGGCTATACAAAGAACTTCTTTATACCGTTTCCTTGTAGAAAAAAAAATAAAATAAGTAGAAACCAATTAATTATTCGATGCACATATTTTTACTACTAAACTACAACAACAAAATACAGTAGGAGAAGTAGTAGTGAATTTGCATTGTGCATTGTTATTGCAGCTACTTGTTGTTGTTATCGCTTGGGGGCATTGGGTGTGTGCGCGAATTTGTATGAACAAATAAAGTATAAAAAATAACAATAACAAAACTATTGATATAATTTTTGTTATTGTCGTTGAGGTTATGCTACTCTCTCACATACGGAATATCAAATTATGAGAGAGTACAAAATGTGAATGGGAATTGAAAATATTTTGTGAGATAAATTGACGACTTGATGTACAAAAATTAACAATAAAATAGTCAAAAAATGCGCATATGGATGGATTTATTATTTATTTACATATTTTGTTACAAATACGAATTTGCTTTATTTTATACAAATTATTGAATAAATGGCTAAAAAAAAAGAAAATCTCCTATCTAAGAAATTTTCTCATGTGCATAATTCCTGCATTTTTTATTCACAGTATTTTATATCTGCATCATCTACATACATATATATATCTGCATGTTAATTCTCCAACCATCTGCAGTAATCTTGATCCGGTGCTAGCATATCTTTCAAATCTAGTATACTCAGTAACATATGTGCATACATATCTACATTTTTTTAATATTATTCAAACGCCTCTTGCTATCATTTCTTTTTCATCTTCTTCTTATGTGTATTATAAAAAATTAACATGATAAAAGGCTTTCATTTTCTTTTCTCAAACTATAATAAATTAATTAAACTGGTTTTAAACAAATATTTGTTTGTTTGGATCAATTAATGAGTCTTTTATTTTTAGAAATACTTGTAATAAACCATTTGAGGTAAAGACTTGGAAATGAGATTGGCAATGATTTGATGAACAAAGGCTAACTGCCTATTTTTTAAATAGACTGTGTATAGCGTTATATGCTGCAATATACAATTAAAATATGATTAATTTTTATGAATATGTTTGTTTTGTTAGTAATAAATTATAATCTTATAAAAAAGAAATTTACTTTTTTATTGATTTCCATAAAATTAATGAACAAGGGAGCGAAAAAATCCGTACAAAATGGCCGTCTTCATACCAAGCCTAAAAGTTGTTTTTGGTTTTCTCTGCAGAAAACACTATTTTCTGAGAGGTAATAGAATCTTACATCATATTCTCAATTTATAATAGTGGTTTTTGTTGTTTGTTTTCAATAAATGTTGAGCATATAATGTAAAGACAGAAAATGGTCGTATTTATGTTTGACTATAGACAGGTTGAGATTTTTGTTTGAAAGAATCGAAAACGAAAGGGAAGACGCCTACCTCAGCCACAACGCTATGTGTTTGAGTTCGAGATCTTCAGCCGAATACGTGAGATTCAATCCAAATAGATGAGCTTCGATTAAAATCTTAAAGTTAGTCACGCTCATGAATTCCTCCAAGATTATAGTCAAGTTCGAGATCTTCAGTGGAGTTCATAAGCAGAAATTCATTTCATAAGCTGAAGTTTGGTTGATAAGCTGAAGTTTGTTTCATGAACCTCAATTGAGTTCGAGAGTTCCAGGGGAGTTCAAGAGTTCAAAGCGTGTTCGGGAGCTCTAGGCGAATTCACGAGCTCTAGGTGAGTTCGAGATCTCTGAACGAATTCAAAAGCTTTAAGCGAATTCGAGTTGAGCTCGAGATATCATGCTAAATTCATAAATCCAACTGTTTCGGTCGAATTTAAGAACTATAGTTTGAAATCTCCAATCGTATTTGGAATATTTCAATTCAGTTCATCAGGTTTCTGCACTCCTGTCGAGTTTGTGAGTTCGCAAAGCTCCAGTCAAGATTGCCATCCTCAATCGAGTCAAGTTTCTGTTAAGTTCCTGACC
This sequence comes from Toxonevra muliebris, assembly GCA_963691655.1. Classification (NCBI taxonomy): domain Eukaryota; kingdom Metazoa; phylum Arthropoda; class Insecta; order Diptera; family Pallopteridae; genus Toxonevra; species Toxonevra muliebris. The sequence goes on along the minus strand of OY829329.1, from coordinate 6,838,724 downwards.
TCTAGTTGATTTCACGAAACCTAGTTACATCATTGACGCCGCTGGATGTGAATTAAAAACATTTTCTTTTTTTTTTATACCAATATTTTTATTTTCTTTTTCGTATTTCATATTATTTTGTTGTATTTGCATATAATTTACAATAATATATAATTATAATTGATATTAACACTTGCAAAAAGAATTTTGATTCATTTATTATTTCATCTCAATAATAAAAAAAAAATAATAATAATCGTAATTGTAATTTCAACTAAATACTAATAATTTAAATATGTGTTTACTACTACAGAGCGCAGAGTTTCTTCTTTCTTTCGCGAGCACCTGCCGTGACAGCTGAGTGTGTGTGTGTGTGTGGGTGGGTGTGTGAAACAATGATGCTTTTTAAATTTTATAAAAATAATAATTTAAAAAATGAACTAAATTTAAAAATAAAGCAAAAATTTACACAATTTCATTTATGTATTCAAACAAAATAATAATAATAATATAAAAAGCAAGTACTCGTAGCGGGGGTTGACTTTAAATTTTGAGTGTTTTGGAATATTTTTGAAAACATAACGTTGTAATGAGTTTTTTGTTTGTTTGTTTTTTTTCTCTAGTTCTAGTATTAGTGTGTAGCCTGATTGACTTGTAAATTTTTTGTTTTTTATTATATGTAAAAAAAAAAGATTTAACTAAATTAAGAAAAACAAAAAAGGAAAAAAAAATAACTGCTTAAAGATTTCTTTTTTTAGTTTTTTTTTTACAAATTATAATTATATGACAAATAGTAATAGCAATATTTTGTAATAATTATTTTAATATAATAATAATAATGTGGTTGTTTGTTGATCTATTTATGCTGCTGCTTATTCTTGTTATATAATGTGTGGTTGAGTGTTTAATTATTTTTTAAATTAGACAAAAAATGCAATATTAGCAAACATGCTTACCTGCTAAAATAGAAAATATATAGATTGTGAAAGAAATGCCACGCGAAAAACAATTGAGTTTTGTTCTTTGTTTTTTTTTTTAGTATAATAAAATTAAAGCTACAAATTGCTAATTGGTGTTTGCTTGCTGTTCCACCGTTTGAAATTGTAGTTTAATTTCATTTTTTTCGCTAATATCTACATGCATTTTCGATTTAATATTTTTTGTTTTTTTTTTTTTTCTCTCTAAATATATCTATAGATACCGCATTCATTATTATTATTATTATTATTTTTAATATTATTTAGCATAAATTATTCCTTCAGCTACTATTTACTGGTTGCATTTCTTATGTTTGAGTTTGAGTGTGTTTTATGTATATTTATGTGTATGTATGTGGATTGATTTTGTTTTATAATTAAGCCAAAGATTTTCGTTATTTAAAATTTAAGCAAACAAAAAAATACAGAGTTGGGAGGAGTAGGGTTAAGAAGTTAGAAGTCTTAAAAATATGTTGTAATTAAATATACTATAATTGCAACGACTGCCGCGCCATAAGGTAACATGCGTTTCAGCATCGCCAGCATATAATCGTCTGCTTTTAGCTTTAGCAAATCGATTTCACTGCGCAGCTGTAGATTATCGGTTTGCGTTTGTTCTAGACGCTCTTTGTACATGATTAACTCTTCTTCGTTTTGCACTGCGCTGCTATTGATGGCCGCTAAATCTTCGCGCATTTGATGCTCAAATGCGCTATTGCTTGGATCTGATACCACATCGTCCGTGGACAATTCATCGTCTGCGGTGGTCGATTCGCTTACCAGTGGCGATTGATCTTGATTGATCGGCTCCAGCACGCTTATCTGCACGTTAACATTTCCGTTGCTGCTGATGACTTCTTGCAGTGCATCCTTCTCGCCGCGCAGCGTATCGATTAGTTTTGTTAATTCGCCGCATTTATCTTTGAATGTATCGCATTCGATTTGCATTATTTCAAGCGTATTCTGTGAATCGTTTTCAACTTGTTCTAGCCGTGCATTCAACTGCAATATTTTCTGTTGATAACCGCGTATTTCATTATCGTGCTGATATTGTTGTTGTTTAATCGGTTTTGTATTTGGTGGTGCTGATGCTGCGGCTTTACCCTTCACCGTTTGCCCTGATGAAACGGAGAGGCGTGTACTTGTCGCATCACTTAGATCATCATCGCCATCAGCGTTCTCGTCATCCTCATCATCGTCGTCGTCATCTTCTTCGGCATCTGAAAAGTTTTCCTCGCTTGTTTCCACCAGCGGTTTTAGCGTATCTTGCGTGTCGAGCAGCTTTTTAGCTTCGGCGACGATCGGACCACCGCTGCCACTATTATTTAGATTATGCTGCGCATAATTTTGAAATTGTGTTTGTACACTAATGGCGGGTGTTGACGACGACGGCGGTGGCTTTATTAGTTTCTTATTCTTGCTATTGATTTTCGCTAGCTGCTTTTGTTGCTCTTTTACATTCTCGCATATATCATTGTATGCTTCACGCAACATGAATACGCTCTTCTTCAGCAGCATATACGTTTTGTTGTCTTGCGTGAGCACATTGTTCGTCTTTGATTTTGTGTTACCATTGCGTTTTCTGATTAGTGCGCTATTTTCATTTTCATCATCATCATCATCATCGTCATCGTCATTGTCTTCGCACTCTTCATCGCTGTCTTCAATTACCATACTACCATCATCCGATGTCGCAATAGTCGATTCTGCTTTGTTCGCTGCGTTGGCAATTTCTGTTTCTAACTGCTTGAGGTTCTTTTGAACGTATTGTAGTTTTCTTGTGAATATTGTGCATTTCTTTTCGAAATCTTCAGCAGTTTTTGTTCCAGCAGCAGCTGCATTGCCACCAGTATCAGAACCTACAGTATCTTGCTCATCACTCGAATCGGATTCATTGCATATCGCTTTGAAAATGTCGAGTGAACCTTCCTTCTCATTTAGATCGGAATTTTGTAGCCACTTCATTATTGTCGATTCTTTGGGACCTTTCTGTTTGGAATCCTTTTGTGAGTCGTCATCCGATGACTTGGGTGAAAGTTTTATTTTCTAAATGATGACGGTGAAGTGAAGGAAGGAAAAGAAAATTTTATAAATGAATTAGTTGATTAGAAAGAGGTGAATGTAAACAAAACTCGGCTAGAAATGACACGCAGGATATTGCTGGTGTTATTTTCGTTAGGAGCGCTAGAGCTCGGTCAAATAGAACTGAAGTTGTAGTCAGTTTAAATATTAATTATAGATGGAAATTGCACTCTAAAGCTAGATTTTGGAATTAAATCTGCATCCAACTAAAACCTACAATTAAAATTGCTCAAGTTTTACTCGAATTATCGCAACATATAGGGAAGGAGTGGATAAGACCTCTCCAAGAACGCCATTTCTCATTCGTACTATATCTTGCGGTAAATTTCACAACTTTCGCATAAACTTTGTTGGACTGGACTGGGCTCTGTTGGAAGCTACCTTTATACCAAAATCTTAGTATAGAGAATCTACTTTTTTGTTTGTATGATAAGTGCCATCTAGTGATAGATTTTGCAGCTTGTGTATAGGAGAGTCTCTCTTTAAGAATGAATTTCTTAAGATTAATAAAACTTATTGCATAAAATACATAGAAGCTTTTTCTTCTTTTTCTTTTCAATTACCTCTTTCTCGCTACTGCCACTACTGTTGCTGCTCTCATTCAAAGCCTGTCCTTGTATTTTAGTGCGACGTTCCTTAAAAGCTTTACGTTCATTGTTTGCATCATTGCTATCGCCATCATCACCACCACCACCATAATTATCATCGTCATCGTCTTCTTCATCATCATCATCTCCTAATTCCATATCCGCGATAGCGGCATCTAATTTCTGGATAGCATCTTGCTCCTGTTGTTCCTCATCATCCAATTGTTCAGCACGTTTCAGCAATATCTCAGAGATTCGACGCTTCAATTCAGCACACTCCAATTCACGTTTATTCAACTTCTCACGCAGTTCGGTGGCAACTAGTTCTTCTTGTTGTTTAGCCTCTTTTTGTCTATGTTCAGAATCATCTTTATACTCATTATAATCGGTTTCTAAACGTTCCAAACGTGCATTAACTTCTTGAAGCGTTTGTTTTGTATTCATGATTTGATCACGCAATATTTTACATTCATTATCAGAGCTAGCGTAGGCGGATTCGACTTTTGCAAGCATTTGCATGGCATCACAACGCTCCTGATAGACTTTACGTAAGGCTTCTTTGGCTGTAACTTGATATGAATTTTTATCGTCGAGCAGTTTAAGAACCTAAGGTGTGAAGTGAATGGAGTGGAATGTGTGTGGGAGAAAGGAAAAAAAAGCATGAAATTAGTATGTGCTAGTAGTAATGAAGTATTCTATTAATTTTTCAAATTGCTGCTAAGCATAATTACAATTAAACGAAAATCGAAAGTTGATTAACAATCCAGCCATCTTCGTTCCACCTTACCTCATTTCTTAGCACACTCTCGGGTACATTTTTCTCCATTATCTGTAGCTTCTTTTCCAGCGAATGTATACGATGCAATAGCTGATCTTCCGCAATCAGCGATTGCCAACATAATGCCGAGTTTTTACGAGTCGCATCGAGTACATTTTGTATATTGAACAATTTCGATTTGAGTACTTTCTCACGCTGTGACACCTCTTGCATGTACAAATTTAAACGATGAATTTCATCGAAACTTATACGCCCCTCGCCCGTATATTGAGAACGTTGCGTTAGCGACTCTATTGAGATCGCTTCACGGCCATCGGGTAAATATAGCTTTACAAAGGCAATAATACAACCGTGCACCTCTTTGCGTGAATTCTCCAGAACATCGACACCGAACTTAACAATATCGCCAAAATGCAGTTCGGCTGCTTCGTTACCGAGCTTATTCTCATTTATAAAGGTACCATTTGAAGATTTGGTGTCTTTAACCCAGAATTTTCCATCATCACTGTACCAGAGCACCGCATGATTACGCGATAAAACTTTACAATCGAATATCGCATTGGATTCAGAGGCTTTACTCTTCGCTATCAGCCGTCCAACTTTACATTCGATATTCGGTGTTAGGACTATGGAGCGTGTTTGAAAAGGATGCGAGTTCGTCTCGCAGAGTAGCATAATTTTCGCTTGCCCATTGCTGTCGTCGTCCGTTGAAGCGTCTGCGTTATTGGCGATATTGGCTAAATTCGATTGCGACGGTAGTGCAGACGTTGAATCGAGTGCACTGAAAGTTGAACCCAATTGTTTGGCAGTTTGTTGCAGCATCGTGGATGCATTCGCACCAATATCCATGCCCAGCGAACTGAGGAAGTTATTTTGTAGATTTCCGGCTGCCACAACATTCGCGTTATTGGTGGCATTCATTACCGATTGTAGAGCGCTGCTCAGTGCCTGCGCTGTTATGGGCTGTGATAATATTTGCGGTTGTGTACTCTTTGCCCCTTGTCGTGTCAGAGACACAAGCAGTGTATTCGTATTGGAGTTTGTATTGGAATTCGAATTGGAATTATTTAGTTCAATTGTGGGATCGCCTAATAATGTTGTATTCAATGCGGTTCGAATATCTCGATTATTATTTTCAATTGTATCGAGCGTTGTTTCTACTGCATCTACTGTTGCTGGAGCTACTGCTGTTTCGTTTTTAATCGATTCGTTAGTATTTTCGGCCATAATTTTTAATGTGATCGAATTTAACATTGACAAATGTTGCTTTTCTTTTTGCGATTGTTCGTTATCTTCTTGGTCAAGCTCTTCGGCTTCTTCTAAATTTCGATTATCGATTATAGATGCGTCTGCATCAATTTCTTCTGCTGCTGTTGTTGTTGTATCGCGCACTGCAACATTTGCCAGTATTGCCGTTGTTGGTCCACCAATAATTGTTGTTGTTGATATAGAATTGTCAGTTGCTGGCGCTTCTGTGGTTTCTGTTTCGGTATTTGTTGTTGTTGTTGCTGTTGTATTGTTGGTATTATTGGCTGCTGCGGCTGCTGTTGCTGCGGTCTTTTGATCATCTTCGCAATTGTTGAGCCATTCGTTACTGGCTAAGACCATAACTGTGAAAAAAAATAATGGGGGAAAATAAAATTTCATTATTAAAATAATGTGAAATAATTTTTTAATTCAATAAGTATTTCAAGCCGTGAAGACTGACGTGCAAAGAGCGTAACTAGCTTTAAGCTTTCAAATATCTTGTTTATTTGAAGTCTAAAAGCTTTTCTCTTCGTCACTGTTGAAAACAGTTACTGGTAAACTCAAGTCTTGAACAAAGGAGTTTTTTTTTATATGTACAAGTGAGAGATTGAAAGCTTAAAGCTCGTTTTGTACGTTCCTCGTTTACTACTCTAAAGCATGCTGATTTCTATGCTTGTGAGTGTAAAGCTTCAACATCTAGAGAGACATTTTTTCTTTAAAGATAGAAAAAGATAATAAAAGATAATGTTTTGTAAGTGCTCAAGTAATTGAAAAATGTGCGATAAACAAGATTTTCTATAAGTAATTCAACTTTTTAGACAAATACTGACTTCATAACGCTCAGTAACAACTATGAATTTTGCCACCTTAATCTGAGTCCGCGATTATAAATTCTTTACTTTTAAATCTGAACGTCAAAATGACATTTTCATAAGATTTATACTACTACTATTATTACCCATGGCTCGGTCTAGGATAGACCGAGCTTTTCGACAAGATTTCAGTCAGTCTAAATTCCGACTAATATGAATTCGAGTTAATACTGTCTCTAGTAACAGTTGCAAGGAAAATTTTTAAAAATCGAAAAATAAAAGTTATTTCTATAAATTTTATGTTTTTAAAAGTAACTATTATTTGTAAGCAAAAAAAAAAATTAATTAAAGCTTTATAATAATTTTTGTAGTAAAAAAATCAGTTTTTACCTATGATTTTTTAATTTAAAAATTGGAAAATAATCATTATTTTCGGTTTCTAGTATATACTCTACTCTGTATGAGCTGCTCTCCGAAACCTTTTGGTCAGGAGACCGAGAAATTTAAGTTTTTTATGGTGGTGATACATATGTATATGCACAGGCTCCAGTGTTGTCAACTCTTGATGATACAAATAAAGTTCGCGACAAATTTTCAGTGAGAGCAATTCTGCGGTACTCTCTCTCTCTCTCTTCCATTTTTTCTCTCTCTACCTCTTCTGAATTAGAACAATGTTGCCAAATAAAACATCAATGTATTCTACCTTGCAGCACCTATTAAAGCTTCCCTTCACATTTCCAATTTTTTTTTTTTCGCTAAAAAAAACTAAATTCAATTGTTATTTTTCAATGGCGATTCTATTGACACTCCTCTTTGCTTAAAATTAAAGCTTATTTCCTTCATGTTAATGTAGTATAGTATTGATTGACCACCACAGCAACAGCGAATATTAACAAATTAAATTAAAAAAAAAGTTATAACAAGCAAAGCTCATCAATATCATTATCAATGGGAGTGGAATATATTTGTATAAACAAAATAGCAATAAAACTAAGCGTGCAATTTTGCTCTTCTTCTGCTTGTGTTCAGACATAAAGAACAACAACAACAATATCGTTATTAACCTAGTATCATATCGAAGCAGAAGAAGAAGAAGCAGTCAAGATATGCGGAAGACATAATGAGATAGAAACCAAACCGCAGCTAATAATTTTACATAATTTTCACAATTGCTGCTAGTGCTAGTGCTGCTAAAACTATCAAGAGCTATAAACTAACAATAATAACAAAATAAAAAATAAACAAAAAAAACCATACAACAAAAACATCTACAGGAAAAAATGCTGCTCCTTTGATTCTTAACGCTAAACGTTCAAACATTCAACTTAGGAAATATTTTTAAAAATAGCCATTTTTTCGATTTTCAGTTTTTGTGTGTACCCCTAAAAAAAAATTGAATGAATATTTTGCGTTATTTTTGTAATTTCGGAGCGAAAACACAACAACAACCACAACAAAACGAAGAGAAGCATCGAAACAAAATTCTAAACATTTTTCTAATACAAGCAAAAATTTTAAATTCATTATACGATAGATGGGTTTTCTAAAGTAATATTGAAGTAAAAGCATAACACAAAAAAAGCGCAAGTATTCAGAAACAAAATATATATGGTTGAAAATTTACAGCAGGTTTATGCATGATATGCTGTCATAGTAACCGTAACCTATTATTAACCGTCATGAAGCAATGAATGGCAGCGTTTTAAAAGTAGCTGTGGTGGTCGAAATATGAAATGGGGTGGTTTTATTTAAATATACATGCATATACTGCAAATTAAATGTGCTATGTATATGCAAAATAGAGGGATATTTTGGCAAGCCACATACAAAATTTAAGAAATTGTTGTATTCTATTATTAGTTATTAAATTAGAGAGAGAAAAACCATCAATCTGGAAAGCTTTATATATTAATAATGAGTTGAGTCACATTCTTAGTTGAATATATCTGTCTACCATCCAAAATCACACTATTAATTATGCGCCATCACTTCTTTTATGATAATTTGGTAAGTTGCCTCTGTGTAACAATTAACAGATTAAAATAACTACCGCACCTAATTTGCATACAAAATAAACATTAAACCCAGAATATTTATTTACAAATAACTTAATTTGTAGCAGTGGAACATACTCACTCAGTGGACAATGATAATATAGTGTAGGGGTGAATGGAGGGAACCAGGTAATTGCTGCTAGACTTGGATGGACATTCGAATGGGCATCCGAATTCTCAAAGAATTCGTGTATTGTTATGTTGACTCACACAACCACTAAAAAATTACGAAAGGTTGTCACACATTGAGAGTATGAGTCGTATAGTGTTTGGTTTATTTATGTGTTCAAACATGTTAAACTGAAGTTGTGAGATCTACCTCCTCATTATTATAAGGATATAGTTAAATGGTTGCCGAATTGCTCAAGGTGAGTTTACATTCCAACTTCCTCTCAATCTAGACGGAAGGAACATGATTCGGAGAACTACTCTAACTAAAGAAAAAACCCCAATTCAAATAAAATAGACTTAAAACTGGTTTAGTTAGACGAAAAACCAGGCATTACAGTCCTTAGGTTCGATTATTATGAAAATAAAGTAAAATGGTTGACGAACTACCCAGAAATTTCAAATTGAATTTTTCCTAATAAAGTCAGACATGATTGACTGAGAATTCATTATGATGATGAAAGTTAAATTATTCCCTCTTCCCCTCAGTCATCATTAAAGGCATAAAATAAAGAGATTCGAATAACTACTGCTCTGAAAATAACAGAAACTAAACTGATACAAACATGGTAGAGCTTGAAGGCGGATTCACCGACCGAGTGCTGCACTCTTTCGATTTTTTTTTTTTAATGTAAAAACTTTATATAAAAAAAATCGAAACGAGTGTGCGGCACTCGGTCAACGAATTCGCCTTAAGTTATCAGATTTACATTTTCTTCATTAAGAAAACAAAGAAATGTGTAGAACTACACGAGAAGAATGAACCCCTAGCTGCTTCTACTCACCTATCAATCTTGACACACTGCCCGAGAACAGTGAGCGGACATCCCTTGCTCTCACTATACATAGATGAAAAAAATACATTCAATACATTTTGGCATAATTTTTTCATGAAAAGAAAACAAGAAACTGATTCAGCCACCTTCATAGTTTCTGTGGTTCTTCATAGCCTACAATTTGCTAACATCAAAGCGATTACGTTTATTATCGTATTATTAACCTCAAATTAATGAAACAATCTTTTCTTAAGATGATGAATTAATTAGAAATGATGAATTTCAATTACCAAATGATATACAAAAGTAAATCAGATCGGTATATGTATAAGAACGCAGGGGTGCAATAGCTTCTCTCTGCTCCCACCAGAGCAAGCCCATGACTCTAAGGTTACATTACTGAACTTTGACTAATTTAAAAGTTATAGCTTTTTACATAAAAAATAAACTGAATTTGTTTATTAAATAAATTTATATTAAAAGATATGTGAATTTTTGCAAAAAAAAAAAGGTAATAAAACTAATAAAAATGTGCCATAAAAACAAAGCACAGTGCACCCTTCCAAGTAAGCAGTGACACCTCCTTAGTAGATATCAACCGGAGGGAATGTGTAGCGAGAGCGTGCGTTGCCCCCATGCACAAGCTGGCATACAACAAATAAACAAACACACACATGTATGTTTGTATGTATGAGTGTAATTGCAACAGCATGCAGACAGGCGGCGGGAAAGCAAGTAAGCAAACAAACAATGCGCGTTCACGTTCGAACTACTGACCAGTTCCACATACGTAAATCAGTAAAAACAGAGTTTTTTTAGCTCCTGTACTCTACACTCGCTATGAAAATGCGCTGCTGCTGTTGCTATAACCGCTACTACTGCTGCTGCCTGCTACTACAACGGCTACTACTGCTGCTATAACTGTCACAGCCGAGACTAGGTATGTTTTTGAATTTGAATGTTTTAAACAGCACGAAAGAATGAGCGATCAAACGAACGCGCGCTCCCGTTACTACCAGCCAGCCAAAATATAATAAAAATGACTACTACTTGCGATCGACCGACCGACCAACCGATCGTTGCTCTGGCGTCACACGCTTACGGCGCTGTATCTCTTCGATGCTAAACGTTGTCGTCGCTTGCTGCGGTTGTTGTTGTCGTCGTTGCTGATATTACTACTGATGATGTTGATGAAGTGATGACGGGACAGATAGTTAGCCAAACAATCACACAGTAGCGCATTATTAACTACAAGCAATGGATAGATATCAGTGTAACAAACTCTCTTTATTATTATTCACGACTTCGCTATTCGTCAGAATGTGGAGTGTAGAAGACAAACATTAAAGAACAGCACCAGCAAAAACAGCAACAAGAACGAACCACAATCAGGAACAACAAGCAACAACGAGAACAACAAAATTAATTCACAAATTAACTCAACTTTTATTTTGCTTAATTGAATTTAATTGCATTTTTCTTTTTCTTAATAATTTTTTTTTTCTTTCATATATATAAATTTTCTTTTCTTATACTTATTTTTCTCGTTTTTTCATCGATTTAGTTTTTTTTCTTGTTCAATTTCTTTTGTCGCCGTTTTCTTTTATTTGTCCCTATTTTTCGTTTTTTTTTTTTTTTGGCCACTCTTACGCACTCACCTCAAGAATTGTTTGAAAACTGTATTATTTTGCAATTAAATATAAAAAAATAAAAACCAAAAAGAATTTATGAGATTTTTAAAACACTAGAAATATTGATATTTCGTATTTTTTCAATATCCACATATAAATTTTCAGTCGTTTTCGTTTGAAGAAAAAAGAAAGAAATTAAAATTGATTATAATGAAAAAAGTTCCTATGTGAAAAATGTCAAACACACGAAGACGAAGACAGATGTACTGATTTTTTTCGTATTCACTGGCATGGTTGTATTTTTTGACTTTTTCTTCGCGCACAAGTGAACAAGTGTATGGTACAAAGTAGAACTCACTGTACTGTATTATCAGAATCATATAGGTTGTTCACACGTGTGCAAGTATGCACGCCTGTCTGAAAGAAAGAGGTAGAAAAACTAGGTAGTAAGAAAGAGATAATTGCCTAATCTAAAATGGACTAATCTAAAAAAAAGCAAAAAGACCAAATGACTTCCATATACTCAGTTCATTTGCACATTATACAGAACCCAGACAATCTTTATTACATACTAATGTTTAAAAAATCGATTCAGACTTTGAACTTTTTCAAAATTCTCTATATTAATGAATCCAATAAAATTTCTTTATAAAAGGGCGCCCCAAGTGATCGTTTTCCCTGCAATATTAAAAAAGAAATCAAAAGCCATTTGTTCAGTAACAAAACTTCAGCAGATTATTGAGCTTGACATAGAGCGATCCTCCGTTCCACAGAGGAATGGCGTGCCGAAAGTTTTGAGTCTATATCGTACGGCAGGCACGCAAGAAGTGTTCGAGAATATTTTCCTCTTAGATGCCTGACAGCTGAAACAGGTATCATTATGCTTGTGCGATTATGTTTTGTGCGATTTTTACCCTGAAAATTATGGAAAACATTCATAATTATTGCATTTATTTATATATACTGAGCACAATGTTGGCTAAAACATTTCGCAATAGTTTGATACTTTACAATTATAAATTAGAATAATAATAAAGCCAAGATTCCAAATATTTTAATTCTACCTGCCTCTTTCAGGCAGGCGTTCATGCTTGCTCTCGTGTGACAGTCATATATATTTTGAAGTTTTGAACTACTAAAATGAGTACGTTACTAAGCAACGTTGCGGTTCTGTATAGTATTTTCGTAATGCATTGTTGCAAACATTTAGTATTTTTTTAATACTTTTTTCCGCTTAATTTTGATATAATACTTTTATATTATTATATTAATAAGTTGAAATATATTTCTTTAATTCCAAATATTTAATTATTTTAACTACTGGAAACTGAGATGTCCTGCTTTATTATAAAAACTATGACCACGATTTTATTTTGGGAGAGTAAACGACACAATGTCATAAATTTATATTTATACTTAAGTTTTACATTATGAAATACTTTTAAATACTAAGAATTATAACTAAAAGTTACATAAACTTAATATTTTAGTACAATGTTTTAATTTTACTTAGAAAAGGCTATTGAAATGCCCGCCCTAAACCAAAAACCAGCTGATTTTTGTTTACAAAAAATTTCACTAGCGAAAATCATTAAACTCCTATTGAAAATCATTAAGAATATTGATTCACGTCAAATTAAAAAAGGAAGAAAAATCATGCTGAAAACGCTAATACTTCAGCAATGCAAGGTAAACGTGTTTGTCTTTAAAATTTAAAATGAATTAATATTTATTGTCTCATATAGCGCACGCTAGCAACGAAACTCACGCCACATCAAGAAGCATTAATGGCACGCAGTTTGCCCAAGCGCGCACCATTGCCGGGTGTAGAGCACATAGTGGTGGTGGCATCAGGAAAAGGTGGAGTTGGAAAATCTACAGTAGCAGGTATTCATACTAAGCAACTAAGTTCTTTGCAAACTTTAATATAGCTTTTTACATCAAATAGTAAATCTCTCGGTGAGTTTAGCTGCCATGGGCAAACGTGTAGGACTTCTAGATGCTGATATATTTGGTCCGTCTGTGCCGCTCATGATGAACGTACACGAAGAACCACTAGTAAATGAACATAATCAAATGATACCTCTTGTCAATTATGGTGTTAAATGTTTGTCAATGGGTTTGCTGGCCAAACAAACGGATGCCATAATATGGCGTGGCCCTCTAGTAATGTCAGCAGTCCAACGTTTAATAAAAGGTGCTGAATGGGCGCCATTAGATGTACTCATTGTGGATACACCTCCCGGCACGGGTGATGTGCATTTATCACTATCACAAAATGTGCCCATTTCGGGTGTACTCTTGGTGAGTACACCACAAAGAGCAGCACTGGAAGTAACATTACGCGGTGCTCAAATGTATCGTAAGCTGGGTGTACCTGTGTTTGGTTTAGCAGAAAATATGGGCTATGCAGTGTGTGGTAATTGTCAAACACGTATGGAAATATTTAAAAATACAACCAAAGAATTCGTAGAGAAAATGCAGATTCAAGTATTGGCAGCAATACCTTTAGATGAAAATATAACGGAATGCTGTGATACTGGGGTGCCGCTGGTAGTCAAATATACAGAGTCAGAGTATACAAAAAGTTTTCAACATTTGGCAGCGAGTATAATCAAAGAATTAGAATTGCAAAAGGTGCAAGAGAAGGCAGGATAAAAATAAGTTATGTTCCTTTTTTATTTCTTAACTATATTTTAAGCACGTTTTCTGTACAAAGCTTGTTACAAAATTAAATTTATATACAATTTTTATTCGCTAGTATTTTCATTTCTTATTTTTCTTCAATTTCTTCATTTTTTGCATAGCCTTTTTATGCGCGTACTTATTTTTACGCGCCACAATCTCATTATATTTTCGTTTTGTATACTTTTGTGCATCAGCATCGGCCAATATTTCTTTAACCAATGATTTCTTTTTATTGTGGCGTGTACCACGTTCACTATAATAGTCCAAGGGTGAATGTTGCACGGTACCAATCTGAAACGGAGGGAAATAAGACAAATAAAGTGTGAAAAGATTTGAATGATATTTCAATCAAGCTACAAACCTGAAAGTATTTGGGCAGCACTTTTAAATCATTCTTTTTATAGAAATGTTTTGGATTTAACACCGAACGCATTTGCAAGATTTTCAAATCATTTTCAATTTCCTCAGTTTTTTCGGTAGCAGGCAAGTTGTACCAGCCAGCACCTTTGGTTTTCGAGCGTTCAATCTGCAAGGAAAGAAATGGTTTGCTGCCTTTTAAAATTATGATAAAAAACAGAAAGTATTTAAGCTATGTTATACACACACAGATTACACTCAGATTACTAAAGAAGTCATCAATATGTAACGCTAAACACCTAAGAAAATTTCATTTGTACATTGTCTTTTTAATTTTTTGAGATACAAATAAAAATGTTTCATTAAAAACTAAAAAATAAAGATGTATGCAACAATTTAAATCGCTAGCTTTAATGCTTACAGACAAGCGACAGTCTAAATTTGTTTGCTTTAATGTTCCATTGGCCTTACAGCAATTGCCACATACTCAAAGACAATCACTAAGATTACAACGGACGAAACTTAAATGTATCATTATTTTTTTGGAGTCTGTACAATGTACATCCGAGAATTTTCTTCAAGCAGTGTAAAGCGTTCACTAGACTTGTTTTAAACAACAAGCTTATGCTGTCGAATATTTCATCACATAATGTACGTTGATAAAATTAATAATTCAAAATGTTTCTTTTTGTATTTATACCTTATTCAATTGACGCTGCTTCTTTTTTGTTATGCTAGGCAATTCTTTGAGTTGTTCCAATCCAGGTACCATATCCGACTTGGTCAATTCTTTGTCGACATCAGTCTTCGTCAGTTGGTGGACTTCGTCAAACTTCCCTGTGAGCTCATTAAATCCTGAATGATTCAATTCGGTAATACGATCACCACGCTTACGCTGGTATTTACGTGATTTCCCGCGTTTTTCAGCTGCCGCTACCTCCTCACTAAAATAATCCATTTCTTCTTCAACTTTAGTTCGGTGCTTTGTTTCTGTTTGCTCCAGTGCTTTGTTGATTATTTTTGAGAGATCAACATTTGGTGGAGGCAGGCCTATAATTGAAATTATATAACACAGTCTGAATTATTTAAAAAAAAAGTATTTCACTGCTTTCTTACCAAAGTAATCGCCGTCATCTTCGCTGCCTTCTTCATCGTCTACGGCCGCAGCTGCAGCGCTCTCAATAGCAGCTAAATTTGTTTTAACTTTTTCATCGAGCAGTTTGAGTTTTCTTACATCCTTTCCCACTTGCTTGAGATTGTGCGACTTTTGTGTAAGCAGATCCTTATTACCAGTGGTATCAAGCACAAATAGTGACATCTTTAATGTATTTTTTAAGGACTCTTTTCACTAAAATGCTTATTTATTTCAACCCAATTCAAAAACAAAAAGAACGTGTTTAAAGATGGTTGCAATTGATTTGCAGAGCTGCATATTATAGTATTATATTAAAAAAGGGATAATTTAGGGTAGACAGTTAATGGGGAAACACCAGATTTATATGAAGCTATGAATGTAGCACCATGGCAAGATGAAACAGAGGCAGATGGGAGAAATTAAGCAAAAAAATTTTTTTTTAGTAAATTCTTAAACAATTTCTTGTTTAGTTACTACACAAAAGGTTATAAGCCCCACATATAAAGAAGTTCCTAATATTTTTCAGTTCGAATAATTCCGTATTCCTTTCTTAGTAAGCATAGTGTAGTTAAGGGCGAGATAAATTAAAATAACTAGGTGCTTAACTAGCCTACTGCCTTGCCGGACTCAAGTTCTATTAGAAATGTTCGAGTCATTCAGATATGAAAGATATATCTACTCCAGTTGTAGTACTCACATGAATCGAAAGAGACTGCATTCATGACTGCCTGTCTGAAAGAGGGAGGTAGAAAAATAGGTAGCACAAAGGAGATAGGACAGATGCGCCCAAAATTCAAAAATAAAATAAAAATCGGGGCATTGATGAATGTTCCATGTTCGTATTGTTCCGATTTTGCCAATTTATCTCATAATTTTTTAGAAGTTGAATAGGCAATATGAATGCAAACAAACAATGCGCCTCTAGAACACACGCAAACTTCATTTTCTTTCTATTTTTTTAATAAACTTATTATATTTTCTTTAAAGATTGTTGTTTTTGTTTTTTTTTTTAATTTTAAGTACACATTTAAGGCACATAATTAATATTTGTTTAGCATTTTTGGCGAACAAAAGAACCTATTTTCATGAGCACAATAAAAGTGACGAAATTCCAATTCCACCGTTCCTTTCTGATTAGAAAAAGTCCGCCATGGCTGCAATCATGAAATTCTTCAGAAGTTAGCCATTTTTGCAGGACCGACACTACAGTTTTCTCCCTTTATTGAGAAAACAACACTTACACCCTACGCGCTGCCAACTATATTCAAAATTGCATTATTAGCCGCAATAACAACAAATATTTTTTGACATTTCCTACTTCTACTTCAATAGCGAAAAAAAAGACCAACGTGCTTTCCTTTTAAAAGACTACGTTTGCAAAAGCCAGCAGAAAATCGGAAGATTTCCGCATAAAAAACCATATAAATTGGTTTTATTGTCAGAAAGCAATGTCAATTTACCTACAAAATCATAAATTTATTAGAAATATTGATATTAAAGTAAAATACGGAAGTAAGAGAACAAATTCAAGAATAAAAAAGTGCGAAGGTTAAATATTTTCGGCAAGACGTAGAAGAAGCTGACAGGCACCCCCTCTTCTATAATCCGTGCCAACGATAAACGCTAGTGGATGCGCCTTCAGCTGATTAGCAACATTTGTGAAATACATTGATTATCTACCTAACTAAGTAATTAGCTAATATTGTGCAACAATATGTCGGTGTACAGTGCCAAGACGGGTTTATCCTCCATACTGAAGGCATACACGACCAGCCAACGCGACAAAGCGAAAAGTGTTATCATTAATAAAGTACGATTTGAGATGCCACAACAAAAGGGGCTGCTTGAGGTGGTGAATGCAGTGTGTGAGGGTGGTAACTACCTGCCCCTAAATGAATTTATAGCATTTTTGCGTGATGTTGATTTGAATGTAAGTTAAAAAATTTAAGTTTTTGAATTAAAAGCATAAAAACTCTTGATTTCTATAACAGGATATGGAATTTTTCCACATCTTTAGTGATGCACGCAAAGTAGTCAACGAGCTGAGCCCGAAATTTACAAATCTAGTTGAAGCTTTACTCTCCCAAACATGGACAAAACGCACGCCTGAAGCTGTCGAAGCTTATATTGAATTTTGCATTGATGTTATGGTCGCCCACAATAAATATGTACAATTTGGCATTCCTAAACTGATTGCTTTGTGGATACCTGCAGATACTGATGCTGATTTGTGGACAAATGGCACGCCTGCCGAACAATTGGAGAATCAATTACAAGCAGTGCATAAATTATTGAATCGCATTATCACTGCAATACCAATGTCATTTAATGTTGCTTTGGATGCTATTGAAACAATGTTTCCGTATTATAAAAAAGCGTCGCACGTTGTGGCAGGCTATGTACACAATGCGCTCTGGCTAATGGAATATAAAGAAATCTTTACGGAATTTATAGTGCAGCTAGTGTTACAAAAGTAAATGATTATATGCATGAGTTTGTATAATATACTTATTTATTATGTGACTTTTTAGAATGGTTATGTTAGATGTAAATGCACCACGTAACGAAATCGAAGAGGCTGAAGATGAGGATGATGATGACGACAGCGATGAAATGGATGATGTGCAACCAGAAATATTTCAAATGGATGATTGTAATAAAGGTAGGTGGAAGAAATTCACTCACTGTACTTGATTCACTGTACTCATTTGTTTTTTTGTTTTTAGAACCCACCCCAGAAGAAGTAAAACCTATGAATCATCCCATTGCTCAAACTTTAGACATCTGCATGGAAAAATTATACGCTTTTCTTGATACAAAAACTCCAAATTCATTGAACTTAAGCGCAGATCAAAAGCTACAAAATGAACGTTTTCTCAAAGTAATATTGAATGCATTCGATAATGTGATATTACCCTCACATAACACGCATCATGTGCAATTTTTAATATTTTACTACTGTTCTTTTAAGGTAAGCTCTGAAATATTCTAAAATTTTTTTATTATTTCCGCTCAATTGCATATTTTCTTCTCTACAGTCTGCCTACGCTGAAGCTTTTCTTACCACACTATGGAATAAAATTAAGAATCCCAATGTTTCTGCAGTAATACGTCAGGCAGCAGTAGGTTATGTGGCTAGTTTTTTAGCGCGTGCGAAATTCTTATCAATCAAGTAGGTTTTTTTTTATATAAAATTTTTTTGAAATTATGCAATTGTAATAATTTTTTCTTTTTCTCCCTTACAGCATCCTAAAAATGTATCTCAAAGAGTTGTGTGATTGGGCGCATCAGTATATAGAACGCTGTGATCAGTATCGTTCGAATGGGTCGCTTAAAGCTAATATAGTTTTCTTTTCCATATGTCAAGCGGTATTTTATGTGATAGCATTTCGCAGTCGTGTTTTAACAATAGATAAGAAAAGTATGTAACTATAGTCTTTATGACAACAAAGTCTTTATAACACTTAAACTAATTTTTTCCTTCTACCCTCTTAGGTTTACTCTTTCTACAAACGCTACAGCTATCTGCTTTAGCCACTTGCAATTTCAATCCTTTACGCGTTTGTTTACCTGCTGTAGCGACTGCATTTGCTGGTGTTACACGTGCTTATCAGCTCGCTTACTGTCATGCCATATTGGAACGTAATGCACGCCGTAAATTGGCTACTGTATATGCTAATGATATGTCCACACCAGAAGAAACCTTAGACAGTTTCTTTCCATATGATCCGTATCTATTGAAAATGTAAGTTAATATTTCTTTAAAAAAAATTTAAGCTTAAACTCTAACTTTTCTTATTCTACTTTACAGTTCTGGTAAACGCATCCATTCGCATTATCTACAATATCAAGCTAGTGAGGCTGAAGAGCATACAGCCATAACAACAACATCTCCCGCAGATGCTATTGCTATTAGTAGTGCTATTAATGGTTTGCGTCGCAAACGTGGTGATTCTGAAATGATGGCTGATGATATTGATGATTTCTTAATAGCAGATAAACGTCAGAAATATGTCGATCATCTGGCGCGTAGTCAAGACCGTGAAGCACAATTTACATATGGTTTATCGCCGGGTTTTCATATGTAAAGTCGAGAGAGAGTGATACAGCTTAAATTGACTTGTAGTTTAATTAGTTTATTTTGTAAAAACAACAAATTTTCATTTTTCGTCATTTGATTTATCATTTCTCTGTTTCACCCACTAACTCGTTCGTTTAACTTCGCTCATTCACAAATTGTATAGGAATACTCACTGTAATTGGCGAGTATATTCCCCAACAAGCAAAGAGTAGCGATTCGTATGCAATTGTTATAGCTTCTTTATTGCTGTATAATCTCATTTATCATTCATTAATTAACAAAAAATTTGTTATAGTTTTCAAAATTAAACTCTCAATTCTTTGCTAAAGTTTGTTTTTTTTTTTTTTTATTAATGTACCTACAAAGTTAAGTTTGAACTTTTAAATGGTCTCTTATAAATACAATACGATATAAAGGTATATGCTTTAAATTATATACATAAAATATATACTATATGTATGTGGAGTATATAAACTTATATTTATTTATTATTTATGCAATTAAATTTACTCCATACTTCTTCCTTTTTTCTCTCCCTATTGTGTACTGCCATTCTTTAATAATTTGAAATGAAATTGTTTTATTTTTACATAAAAACAAATGTATGAATTAGTTGATGTTAAAATAAAAATATTAACATACGCAAATTGTGTTTTGATATCATAATGATAATAGAGATTGGATATTATAGCATGTATCGACTGTAACTTTTCACAGATTTCTTCTACTACTTTTGTGAGTTCTGTGAGAGTCTGGATTATTTGCAGGCTAACTAAAAGGTTGTGCCCCTAGCTCTCTCTTTAATGTGACACCCAGTGTAAGCAATTAATTGTACAATAGTTTCTAGTTTCATTAGTTTTGTGCTTGTAATAATATTTAATAATTTATTTGTGCACTAAAAATATTAATGCTAAAATCTACAAAATCAACGCAATGGAGCGTTTTTATTGGTACGGGGCGTAAAGCAAATCTGATGGCGGGGAAAGAGGTAAGTAAGAGTGATTACTGGTTAGAAGATGCTGATCTCTTAGTAAATCTACGCAACATTAGCGGAATTTTGAAGTTGATGGAATAAATTTATTACAAAATTACAGCCATAAACAATCGACAGTTTCAATTCTAACCTCAAATATTTTATATTGAAGAATTCAGTTGAATATTTTATGATAAAATCGTACAGAAAAACTATGAATTACTATCAAAAGCAATGTTGGAAGCAAATGTAAGTATTATACTGGAACAGAAATTAATAAATACTGAACTTGGACTAGAATCTCAGGTACAGAGGACTGACTTCGTAGTGAATTTAGACATAAATTAAATGAAGTTTTATATTCTATGGAGAAATTATATGAAAAAAACTATGAAATGCTATTAAAAATAGCTTACAAATTAAGATGTAAGATGTTAAACCACAGCAGAAATTACAAAAACTGCAATTAAATTAGAATTTATTGGTACAACATAGAAAGCCGTAACGTCACCAGTTAACTAAGACATGAATTATCTGGATATTATTTTTGTCTGTATAAATATTATAAGAAAAACCATGAAATGCAATCAAAAACAATTTTAAAATATAAATACTACACTAAAGGTTAAATTAATCTCAGGCACAGAGGATTTTTATTTTTCGTCAAGAAAAACAATCAATAGTACCTTTTTCAATTGAAAAGTTATTGTTACACTAGATCAGCTATTAATAAACAATTGAAATTGCAGTCAAATCTCAAAGCGTAGAAGATTGAATTTGCGAGTTCAGAAATGGTGAATCAAGATACCACTTCCAAAGTTTATTTATAAAACAAACGATAAAACTTTTCAAATTATATAGAAATGAATTCTAACTTTATTATTTTCTTTTTTCATTAATTTGAATCAATTAAAAAAACACACTTCCTTAACACTGCACTCTCGCCTCTTTAAGCGACGAATTCATAAGGAATTGGCGCCAGAGCAATTGGTTCTTCCAATTTCTTGACGAAATGAGCCTTCCTTGGTGGAGCAGGTTGACGTTTCAAGTTCACTTGGACACCCTTCGCTTTGGCTTCCTTCAATAGACGCTCGTTCTCTTTGACGCGACGCAAGAAATCCTCACGGCACTTTGAGTGATGTGCGTGCTCAATGCGTACATTGATACGTTTGGGTAGAACCTTGCCGCGCACACGTTTGTTTACAATGACACCAACAGCATGGGGAGTCACATTGTAAATGCGTCCTGTCTTACCATGGTAAGCCTTATAGGGCATACCCTTCTGAACAGCACCA
Source organism: Toxonevra muliebris (assembly GCA_963691655.1). Lineage (NCBI taxonomy): Eukaryota > Metazoa > Arthropoda > Insecta > Diptera > Pallopteridae > Toxonevra > Toxonevra muliebris. The sequence continues at coordinate 6,817,103 of OY829329.1, read as the reverse complement.
TGTCCCTTGATATCAACGATGTCACCGTTTTTGAAGACACGCATATAGGTGGATAATGGAATGACACCATGCTTGCGGAAGGGGCGCGAGAACATGTCTCGGGTGCCGCGACGATAACCTTTTGAGTTGGTCATATTGTTGCTTGTTGTTGTGTTGGTTCCCTACGAATGGAAAACATATTTATTATTGAAATTTCACTTTGATTGTATGCATTTCGCAAGTGCTGATATTTTCTAATTGGTTTTTAATATTTTTTCCACCAATTTATGCATTTTTTTCAAGAAATTTACACTAACCTTTTAGAATTCGACGTCCACGCGGTCGTAGATAGTTGGGAGAAAAGAAATGAGCGATGAAAAAATAGAAAAAAGAAGAAAAGCAATATGGCGTTACGCGTAATGTTGCCAGCTAAGAAGTTTTAGTGTCAATTTTGACGTATGAGCGTAAAGAATTTCGAATTTATTGAGTGTGTTCGTTATGGGAAACATAAACTCAACTATCAAATATGGATACCGTCAGATTGATAAGATCAATTCTATTAGTGTGATTTTTGTTAAATTTCATATAAATCAACACTTTAAAGACAAAAAACATGAGGGAAATGCCAAATACGAAAATCCAATTTTCTGATTTTGATAAATTTCACAGGTTAAATGAAGTATGCATTATGTTTCTGACCACTGCAGGCAGCAAAGTTCTATTGTATTATAGAGGCATCCTTAAATATCGTCAATTGCGATTTTAGTAGCATGTGTCAATCTCTGAAGAATAAAACAAATGTTCTGTTAATTTAAAAAGGAGTATTTTTAAAGATACCAATGAAAAGAAAATTTAACAGATATTAATATTTTTATTATATTATTATATCAAGGAGGACCTTAATGAATAATAATACCAGACAAGATTCTGAGGTAAAGATTTTAATCTCCCTTTAAAAAAGAATACGGCATAAACTTTTAAAATCCAAACATACGCATAATTTTTGTTCGAAACTCTACTAAAACCCACTTTCAGATTTGGTTCCTAAAATACACTTTTCAAAACAACATTTATATAAAAAAATTATTGCCTAGTTTATTTTTAATAAATAAACTTTTATATGAATTTATATAAATTTTTTAGGGCAGTGGCATAAGTATAGACACGACAAAAATTCCCATGCGATGATGCTTATGCTCGTCTAAACAGCCGTTTAACTGCAATCAAAAAAATTTCCGAAATCACTTAAACTAATTTCGAATTATTCAAGTGCGCAGTTTGTAACTAAAACAAAAATATCTGGCAGCGTCATTGATGAGATACGTCACTCTTATGACAAGTTCCAGTCAATTCGAGACCGAACAGCTGTTGCCATTTTGGATTCAAGGGAAACTTTGTGAAATACATACAAATTTTTGGAGAAGAAAAATTTGCAAATATAAAAATTTACTAAATTATTAAAAACAACATGGAACAATTTAAAGGTTATGGATTAGCGCTCTACATTTGGACAGAATCAGTAAACTTGAAGAAGAACGTCGAAGTTATACAGGCAGCAACCGGTGGTGAAGTGGTCACTGAAAATGTGAATCGTTTGGCATTTAGTAAGTGTGTGAATATGTTTGCAAATGACTCAGTTACGGGTTTAATTAATAAACGTAATTGATTAAATAATGGAACAATTAATTACCTAAATATTTTTCACCTTTGCAGCAACATATGGCGATTCTGTATTCGATTTAATTATCATAGAAAATGCAGGCTTAAATGATAATTTTGGTAGATTGTTGCTATTGTTGAAACCTAACGGCAAATTGCATTTGATGACATTTTTCGGAACACCAGAAATCTTTTTGCAAGAGCTTAAATTATCAGGATACATAAATGCAGTACATGTAGGCGATTCGGTGACATGCCAAAAACCTGATTATGAAATTGGTTCAGCGGTGAAATTATCATTTGGTATGCATAGAGTACCATCGAAGTCATCGGGTGTATGGAAAATTAATAGCATCGATAATGACGATGAGCTAATCGAAGAGGAAGACTTGCTGGACGAGGAGGATAAGAAGAAACCCGATCCGGAATCGTTGAAAGGTAGAGAATTTAAATAACTTGTTATGGTTTATGGTTTATTGTTGTACTAATTATGCCTCGATTAATATGTATTTATTTTAATTTTCATGCGCAGTATGCGGCACCACAGGTAAACGTAAGGCATGCAAAAATTGCTCATGCGGTTTAGCTGATGAGTTGGATGAAGAAAAGAAAAAGGACGAAGCGATGAATACACAAAATGCAAAGTCAAGTTGTGGCAGCGTAAGTTTAACATTTATTTATTTATATATGACATGTTTTTTTTTTTTTTAAGTAGTACTTCGATTGTTTCTTATGGATTTGTTCGTAATGAAACCTACAACCATAGCGGCATTGGATTCATAGGTTGAAGCGTTGGTTATATGCTACCCGGCATGTATTATGCCGTATTATTAAGTCTAGTATTATTAGCAGTATTCCTAGGTCATTTCTTTCGAAGAAAGTTCGAAACTTTCTGATTCCATTTTTTCACAAATTACAATCTCAAATAGTTTTGCTGCAATGGCTCTAGGCTTATTCCACTTTCCAATAAGTGTCAGTTGGCCTATTTATTCGTTGCAATTAACCCAAATAAGGCAAAACTTATTTTGTCTTTCGGAATTATGAAGTTTCGTATTTAATTCGCCAAACGTTTTCCATTATCGAGCAAGGTACATTCAAAATATCATAAATTCCTGTTTAAAAAACCATGATATTTTTTCTGTAGAAAAGAAGTACTTGTTCTCGAAAAATTCTCGGTCAACTCAAGTAATTAAATCACGCCAAGAGAACGAAAAAGGACATAATAATTCGTAGTCTACCATTAAAAATTAATAAATAATCTGAATTGCTTTTATTTTCTTTTCAGTGTTATTTGGGTGATGCTTTCCGTTGTTCTACATGCCCTTATTTAGGCATGCCTGCCTTTAAGCCAGGCGAGAAGGTGCAGCTAGGTGGAAATCTACTTAATTCTGATATTTAAACGAAGTGCAATAGTAGTAAAAGTTTTCAAACAAACAAAAAAAAAAAAACAGAATTCCACATTATTAATAAAAAAAAATAATAATAATAAAACGTACAAATACAGTACGTAAGTTAAAAAAATTGCACCGCAAACAAGTTTTAAAAATAAAACAAGGCAAAATCTTTTGAATAAAAATAATATAAATGTTAATTAAAAGAACAAAATTATAAATGTTCGTAAACTTATTCAGGGAACAAACTTATGCTATACAAACATTTTTACATCACATCATTTACAACTGGTTCTACTGAAGCCTATCAAGCTGTTCCTGGTACTAAATGAATGGTTTAGGAATATTGCTTACTCAATACACTCAACTAACCACTCAACAGTTTTTAAAAATTCAACAATCAAACAGCAAAGTTGAAGTTTCTTTATATACACAAAATTAAACTCTTGTTGGCATTTATTTTGTTTAGTTTATAAACACATTTTATTAGAATTATATAATTTTCATTTAAAAATCACATTGTGTACTCGGTATTTATTTTGTAAAAACTCATAAAGAACAAAACAAAATACGAAAAATAAAATTACAACACAAACTTATCAATTAATAAAATATTTTCAAAATTTTTTTAAGCACGTAACGTATGCCAAACTTTACAACATTTTACATCTCACATACAGTACCCTTAATCAAATCACGATTATTTCCCATCAATATGCGATAATTCACTGCAGCAGGATCTAATTCTTTGTACAAGTACGATGGCATCTTGTCGGACAACACCCACACTGTACCCTCTGTATCTACTTTCATGTCATTGGGGAAGACTAAAGTATGTGAATCTGAATCGATAAGTCCCTGTGTTTCTGTTTCATATGGACGTTTAACATTCCAGCATGCGATGGCATCCTTATTAACTTGTGTATAGAATATAACTCCTGTTTGCTTGTCATAAACCTCAGCGGTTGATTGTCCATTCGAACCACGATCGCCAACAAATTTAAAATCGTAATATGCTGCCGGGCTGGTGACGTGCGTTTGATTTTGTAGCACACGATTGGATACTTTGAATTCCTTAGTACTTGCCAATGCATGGAAATAGATGTCTTTAGAGTGATCTGGATTCATGGGACCAACAGCCATACCGAATACACCGTCAGTCCATTGGAAATTGACGCCGCCCACATTGAAATCACCTTGCAATGGATCGAAATGGAAGAAATTATGCTTAACACGATAAGAGTGATCGTTGCGGAATGAGTAGACGATCACACCGTAAGCGCCCAAGTCGGGAATGTAGGCGAAGGCGTCATTGCATTCAGCGCGTTCGGAGTCAACAATCTGGAAAGAAGGAGGAGTAGATTAATGTAATGATAAGGTGGTAAAGAATAAAAGTAAGAAAGCGAGAAATCACTCCGTTTTTGAAGCAGTAACGACTGTGTGAGAATAAAAATCCTTTCGTTTTTGAAGAAATAATGAGTGAAGAGAATTAAAAGCTTTGAAGCTTTTCACATATGACAAGAAGAAAGCTCAAAAGTTCTCGTATATCTGATTATAGAGTAGTACTGTTGATTCCTATGCTAGTGAGCGTAAAGCTTCAGGCTAACTAATGGAGTTTACAAGAGCGCACAAGCTTAAAGCTTATTAATAAAAATATTTATTACTGCCATCGCATCAATGTTTTATACCAGAGATTCCGGAATAAAAAAAGCTTTTTACTTGCCAATCACTGACATGTCATTAGAAAACTTAAAAGCTTTTTATACACCGTCATAATAATTAATTTTGCATGACCCTTCCCACTATGAAAAATATTCAAAAGCAAAGCTTAAAGCTTTCGTATACAGTTGTGTACTTACAATATTAGCAAAGAAAGAATCCTCCTTGGTTTGTTCCTTGGGTATCATAAACCGACGCAATAGCTTATCTGTTTTCAAATCGAAAATGACAATAGCATTTGGTGTTACTTGCTTAGGATTGCCAAGAATATCAGCAAGTCCTGTATCCAAAACCCAAAGACGATCACAGGCATCAACTTGTATGCGGAATGTTGAAATAATTGTGGAATTATCCTTCAGTCCACCGTCAACAGCTGTAGCTTTTTCAGCATCTAAACGACCACCGGATGGTGTTTTATCATGTTGTGGCTTTACATCGATTGGCAGAGCATTAGCCTCCCAGCTTGGATATGGATGGAGTTTTGGTGATTTTTCAGCAGTATCTAAATTGATATAGTTCAGTGATGCAGCAACACCGGCCTTCCATCTGATATTATTGCAGAGAAAGAGAGAAGGAAGATAGAAAATAAATATTTTGATTTCAATGTTTATATAAAAATATATGGGTACATAATTTATAAATAGGAACTCAGTCATCAAACTCTGAAGTCAATTTTGTCTTTCTTTGGGTTGAGCAATATTAAACACAACAAAAATATAGATTTTTTTAAAAGTGGAAACTTTTCCAAGCGAAAAACTTCTCTTTTGAAGAGTTTAAACTGCTTGCCGCCAGGTGCCGCCAAGAAAAAAAGCTTAGTGTTTTACTTTAATGTTTGGGTGTACGTGTGGAACTAGTAAGTATGAAAACATTTAGTTTTTGCAATTTTTTTAAGTAATAAAATATGCAGCGTTCATGATAGAACGTATAACTTTTTGGGCAACAGATGGCACCATACGGAAAAGCTTACTTTATTTTATTGCAGCATTCATGATAGAACGCATAACTTTTTGGGCGAAAGATGGCGTCATATGGAAAAGCTTAATTTATTTTGGAGCATGCTTTGGAGCCCAGAGCTTAGTAAGTAAAAAAAATCTGTTTTGTTTCTGTGATGAACTGACATGGCGGCATACAATAAAGGTTAACAAGGTTATTAAAAAAAAAAAAACGGAGTATAGAAAAATGGAACCAAGAAACCACTCATAAATTTAATTGATTTTTCTCATACACAATACAAAAACCAAATGGTTTCAAGTTAATAAAATAAACTCATCAAATTTGTATTAATAACAACAAAAACCTATAAAGAAAAATATCTGCAAACACATAAATAACTAATCAATTGAATTTAAAAATATTATATAATAAAGCAAGTTTAGAATTTTAATTAACTGAAACATTGTCTAGATGATGATGACTTCAAAAGCGGGTGTCAAATACGACCACAACAATAGCCACACACACACAACAGATACAGCAGATATTAAAGAAAACCGCATTAAATTTACTCATGCACTTAAACCTTCAAATTACCAAAAAAAAAAAAAAATCGAGAAAAATAGAATTGCGGTTACAAGTGAACTACTGATACTTAAAATACGAATATATGTCGTCATGTGGTTAGCTATTCACAAAACTTTATCCCAAATTAACATAGTAAATATATATATACATATGTATATTTACTATATAACTAGAGCATGCATATAAGTTTATACCTAAAATAGCCTAAATGGTTTAATTAAAAGTTTAAGCACTCAAAACCACTTTTATGTTAAGTACTTGTACATACGACAATAATGGTAGTTTCGTTTTATATTTCTCTCAATTTTCTCTATAATATCGTTGTTCAAGTTTAATTTGCAAGTTGTAAATTTAAAAGCGACTGACTGACAGCCAGCCAAATTGCAACAATACAACACTGCCAATTTGGCAATTTCGCAAATTTCTAATTGTCATGTCAGTTCAACATAAGAGGCGAAATAGTGGGACGGCAGTGGTTGGTTTTTGACCATACAATTCATGCCAAAAACTCAAAAAAAAAAATAGAAAAATAATAGCTCTTTATATTTTAAATTGTACCTGTATCTGAGTTTGTATATTTCTTGTGCGTCTTGTGTAATAATGAGTAATTCTATGGAGCATTGTACTTTCAAACCATAATAGCTTAATTTTTGACAATATATTGTGTTTGTAGCGTTTGTTGCTTGCAGTAATTATTTCTATAATTCGTTGAAATACTTTGATATGCTGTTGCTTGTTTGCATTCAAATTCAACGCCCTCTATTGGTTTTCATTTTGTGTGTGTAGCTTTCCATTGTCAGAGTTGTAATTATGCAAATGATTGACTAATGCTTGATTTATACACTGAAATTTTTGCACTAATGACTGTCCTAGAATGTGCAGTTGGAGCAAAATGAATTTTTGACTTTAAAACTAAACTTTTCTTTAAGATATGATATGATGGAGGCTTTCCAAACAAGCTTTCAAATTGAAGCTTTAAACTTGTATTTTTTCTTTATATATTCTGTAACAAACTAAGCATAAAATTTTCGTTTAGTGTTTAAAAGTGGGCTAAGTCTTGAACCTACTCTTTTTAATAATCTGAGCAGATAGAATAGCTAGAATTTCAGATTCAGAGTTGGTGTGAAATATTTAGTATGAAGTCTTATTTTTCCGGCTTTCAAGAATTGAAGTTAACTGGAATTCTCTAAGAAAAGTGAAATAAACTAGCTATTATTTGAGGATGTACGACTCTTAGGTTGTAATCCCCCTGGAGGCATCGCAACTGCAATTCGAATGCGGTTAGCAATCAATCGCCGCTTTGTGTCAGATCGCTGTTGCATTACTTTCAGTAGGAAAACGGGTTTAGAACCCAAAGTTTGTTTTGTGACTCACGATTAGTGTAATAGTGTGGACAAACGAGAATGAATTTTGAAGTTATATATAAACAGGCTTAATGAACAAATGTAGTCATCACAACAACAATGTATATAGAGACGGGCAAATCAGACGGCCGTTTCGGAATCCGCCACAATTCCTCATCAGTGATCTTAGTGATAGTTCTTAATCTTTCAATATCCTATATAAGCTACTAATATTTGAAATCATAACCCAGAATTACGGATTTGATTCCAAATATCTTCACTGAATAGAGATATTGAAAGAAACTACCACTACCGTTCTATACACTTATGTTGTTGTTTTTTTCCCATTGTAGCTAGTCTGCATAACAGTTCGTTATTTGAAAGTCTAGTACATGGGAGTGTGTGTGTTTGTGAGAAAATGATTCTAGGTGTCATTTTTTCTTTCAATATCTCTATTCAGTGAAGATATTTGGAATCAAATCCGTAATTCTGGGTTATGATTTCAAATATTAGTAGCTTATATAGGATATTGAAAGATTAAGAACTATCACTAAGATCACTGATGAGGAATTGTGGCGGATTCCGAAACGGCCGTCTGATTTGCCCGTCTCTATATACATTGTTGTTGTGATGACTACATTTGTTCATTAAGCCTGTTTATATATAACTTCAAATAACGAAATTGACATGAACTTAAGTCATGACTTTGAAAATTAACCTCTAGATTTAATTTTCATAGTCTCCTAAAAAACTATCATGAACTGATCGAATGGGGACCGTTCAGAAAAAATGACACCTAGAATCATTTTCTCACAAACACACACACTCCCATGTACTAGACTTTCAAATAACGAACTGTTATGCAGACTAGCTACAATGGGAAAAAAACAACAACATAAGTGTATAGAACGGTAGTGGTAGTTTCTTTCAATATCTCTATTCAGTGAAGATATTTGGAATCAAATCCGTAATTCTGGGTTATGATTTCAAATATTAGTAGCTTATATAGGATATTGAAAGATTAAGAACTATCACTAAGATCACTGATGAGGAATTGTGGCGGATTCCGAAACGGCCGTCTGATTTGCCCGTCTCTATATACATTGTTGTTGTGATGACTACATTTGTTCATTAAGCCTGTTTATATATAACTTCAAATAACGAAATTGACATGAACTTAAGTCATGACTTTGAAAATTAACCTCTAGATTTAATTTTCATAGTCTCCTAAAAAACTATCATGAACTGATCGAATGGGGACCGTTCAGAAAAAATGACACCTAGAATCATTTTCTCACAAACACACACACTCCCATGTACTAGACTTTCAAATAACGAACTGTTATGCAGACTAGCTACAATGGGAAAAAAACAACAACATAAGTGTATAGAACGGTAGTGGTAGTTTCTTTCAATATCTCTATTCAGTGAAGATATTTGGAATCAAATCCGTAATTCTGGGTTATGATTTCAAATATTAGTAGCTTATATAGGATATTGAAAGATTAAGAACTATCACTAAGATCACTGATGAGGAATTGTGGCGGATTCCGAAACGGCCGTCTGATTTGCCCGTCTCTATATACATTGTTGTTGTGATGACTACATTTGTTCATTAAGCCTGTTTATATATAACTTCAAATAACGAAATTGACATGAACTTAAGTCATGACTTTGAAAATTAACCTCTAGATTTAATTTTCATAGTCTCCTAAAAAACTATCATGAACTGATCGAATGGGGACCGTTCAGAAAAAATGACACCTAGAATCATTTTCTCACAAACACACACACTCCCATGTACTAGACTTTCAAATAACGAACTGTTATGCAGACTAGCTACAATGGGAAAAAAACAACAACATAAGTGTATAGAACGGTAGTGGTAGTTTCTTTCAATATCTCTATTCAGTGAAGATATTTGGAATCAAATCCGTAATTCTGGGTTATGATTTCAAATATTAGTAGCTTATATAGGATATTGAAAGATTAAGAACTATCACTAAGATCACTGATGAGGAATTGTGGCGGATTCCGAAACGGCCGTCTGATTTGCCCGTCTCTATATACATTGTTGTTGTGATGACTACATTTGTTCATTAAGCCTGTTTATATATAACTTCAAATAACGAAATTGACATGAACTTAAGTCATGACTTTGAAAATTAACCTCTAGATTTAATTTTCATAGTCTCCTAAAAAACTATCGAGAATGAATTTCATTGAAATTTAGCATTTCGTCTAAAATGCTGAATTCCACTTTTTCTATAGTCAAATGAAATTCTAAATTCCAGAAGAAGTTCAACGAAATTCATTTAAAATATCGACAGTAACTCGGCAACCCTCACTAACACATGGTTGTAAAAAACATGAAATATACAAGATTTATTTTTAGTCATTTTTTTTTAGACATATTGCAGTTTGTTTTCATAACAGTTGGCCTTGTAATTAATTAACAAAATCAAGAGGGAGAAAATAAAATAATGGAGCCAGAGAGCAATTCATTGCTATCCCTCCAATTATCTGTAATTGCAATATAAATTCTTGCTACTTCGAATACCGATAAAAATTTCACAAAAATTTATTTTTTACTGCCATTAATAACAAGTTTCAATGTAATAATATCCTAAAGTATTGCCTATCCATCTGTTTATAATTAAATAGTTACCCATAAACTTGTTTAATTTTATGTATTATACTTTCTTATGAAATGAAGTGACTGAATCAATATGATTACATATAATGATTATATTTAGGTAGGTGTTTATTATTTACAGATATATATTTTTTTTTATTATATATTCTAACTCTTTTTTTTTTTGCATAATTACACTACAAACTCGTAAGTAAAATTTACATAAGCCGGAAAGTCTCGGAATAATTTGTTTGTGTTTATTAAAAAATATGTACATTTATTATTTTAATGATAGGCAATAAAGCAACAAAACATCTAATTGCATAAGATTTTAAAAGTATTCGTTACATTCAATTATATAAATACAGAAACAATTAAAAAGAGAAAATACACTTAATATGCTCCAACTTTTCGCAATTGTTGTTATTAAGGTGCGTTTATATCATCAATTTCTGTATAAATACGCCTTTAAGCCATAAATAGAATTGCGACGTATCGACGAATTCACGCTTCGTAAAAACGCTGTCACGTTTAAAATGCTATTATGAGATGGAACAGAACTTCAGCTGTCGACGATTTTACATCGACTTGGCGTTTTTATGACGATAGCGTTTTACGTCGAGTAAATTCGTTGGTACAGCACAATTCTGTTTGTAGCTTTAGTTTCGAAATTTGATTTTGGTGCCTAAAATCGATTTTGGCTCAAAATCGCTAGAAAATTTAATTTCCACTATAGAATAATTGTGAAATGAAAATCTGATTCTCAGTCGATTTTCTACGAAAATCGTTTTTGACTATAAGTCTGTTCACGTACTTTCCCAATTAAAGCTTGCGCCGAGAGAGTAAAAAAAAGATTGAGAAAAAATTCTCGCAAAGAGACAAATAGCTGAAAATGTACGTGAATAGAAAGCTAGTAGAAACTTGAAAGTAAACAGCTGATCAATTGTTTCGACAGCTAATTTTTAGCGGAAAAAAATATTGTCCGGATGTAATTTTTGTAAATTAAATAAAAATATTGTGGTAAAGTAGAATTATCCCAAATTGAAAGTGTAAGTAAAGTGCTCTGTCAGGACATTCAAGCGCGTACAAAGTGGAATGTATAGAAAATAACATTGAAATGTGCAATTAATGAATAATTTTACATTCGGTTGCCATTTATTTGCTCTTCCTACTGTAATTAGAGTTTATAATTTGTTTGATATCATTTTTTGTACCACACCAGTATTCACAAATACTTATGTACGTTTTATTAACAACCACAACAAATTCATGTTGACGTTCAGATTTTTGACAGTTCATTTTTTTCGACAGTTAAACATTCTTGTATGTGCAAATCTTACTAGTAGGAATTTGCAGCTACTTTTTTCTCTCTCTTTTTTACGTCATCGTTTTTTTCTCTTCCGTTGCAAATTTTTCGAGCACGTGTACACTTTACTTGTAGAAACTTGCAACATTTTGTAACAATTTTTTATACGTGAACAGACCTTCTGCATTTTTGCTATGCAACTCTGTGCTTGCGAGAAAGATGAGTAAATTCTACTACAATATCTCGTCTATTACAATAATTAATACTGTTTTTAATCATCTGACAAACATTTTTGGCATATTTTAAAATCAGAATATTTACAAAATAAATAATTAAAAAAAAGTCAAATAAAATAAAAAAAATTCATTAACAACACATAACCTACTACTATATCGCTCAGCAAGTCGTTTGTGTGCTTTAATTTACTCAAGATTGGTACCGGCATTTTTATTGTGCAAATTAATTCGGAAGACGTTATTTTAAATAAAACCAAATTTTCAATTACACAAAAATGTAAATAGAGGATTTTATTTCACCTGACCGCACTTTTAAAATCGATCGAGCTCAAATTTGCACAAAAATTAGAAATATTTCATAGCAGGTTACCACACCACAACAGACTTGAAAGTAACCCCGTACTCATTTACATACGAGCGTATTCGGTTCTTGGATACAATCAAGTTAAGGTACTACTTAAAATTTTTCCTGTTCTATTAAAAACTAATTAAGAAATTCTTAAAGTTAAAAATTTCACGCTCGTAAATAAATCATGAAATACTTTTGATCTTTGCAATAATAGCGCCATAAGAATCCCCGCAAATTAATATTAAAAACTTGAATTATTTATGTAGAATTTATATTAATAAAAGGTAAGCTTCTTATGTTTGTTTTGTATTTATGGTAAAACTAATTAAAAACCATTTTTAGTTTTTAAAATTAAATAATTAGTATTAACCGAATAACCAAATGCACTTCTCAATATTTCAGAATGATTTTAGATTACTCCAAATTGGTTTCAGAATATTTCATTGGGACTTGGGAAAATTACAAATGTACTTCAAAGAATGTCTTTTGTACTTTTGTGAACTTCAAATACACTTCCGGTAGAATCAAAAGTTAATAAAATATAATAATTCAATTAATTTTTCTGAAGTACATTTAGAATAATCTGAAGTCTTTTTGTAGTTTTCTGAAGTTCATTTGGCAGTTTTGAAGTCCAATTGGAATATTTTGAAATTAATTTAGAGTAATCTAAGATCGAATGATAATATTCGTGATATTCTAAAATCATTTTGGAATTATCTGAAGTCAAATTAATATATTCTGAAGTACATTAGATTATTTTGAAGTACACATGGAATATTCTGAAATTACTTTGAAATTAACTGAGGTCAAATTGAAATTATCTGTGGTCAAATTGTAATATTCTGATTTGATTATTCTGGAAAACAAAGAGAATATATATGAAAATGGAATTAATTTGAATTATTCTGAAATCAATTTGGAATTATCAGCAGTCAAATTGAAATATTCGAAAGTACATTTGATTATTTGAAGTGCAAATGAAATTTCCTGAAATTAATTTGAAAGGTTCTAAAACACTGCTTGAAAAAGGTGTAAATATTTCTAAACTTTTACCAGAAAAATACTTAAATTTAAATATGTATTTAATAATAATTAATTAATAATTTATTGATTTAAATATCTAACTTGAGTTATTTAAAATGCTAATAAAAGGAAAGTTTCAATGAAGTATGTAGATTTCTGGGAATAAATATCAAAAATTCACTTGTGATTTCCAATGAAATATTTAGTTGAATATTTATTTTAATAATATGCATATGTAGATAAGAAAAAAATATCGACAAAAATTTAGCTACAAACACAACAATCTATTATGAAAAAAATTTCTATTTTATGACATTAATTAACATACAATTCGTGGTTTTTTTTTGGTTGTTATTGCTGTAAACTTCTTAAACGAAAAAACTTGTTTTTTTGTTGTTGTTGTTAAAGTAACTACCTAAATATTTTCTTGCTACGTCATGCGTCGAGTTACTTGTCTGTCCAAATACCTACTACAAGTATAAATGGCTTAAAAATGTTTTGTATAGGTATTTTAGTTTAACATTATCTTGATTGTAATTTGATGTTTTTTTTTATGGATATTTTTTTGTTTCTTTACCTTGGCACGGTGACAAACATTTTGTTATTCCAACGTTCCAAGCCCAATGGTAAATTATTCTCAGGTACATAATGACCCGTTTTGATAGCATCTTGTTCGGCCTGATTGGTTGGCCAAGCGAATTGCAATTGTTTCCATGAGAATTTCTCTTCTAGTTTAGCATCGACGACGGACAAATCCAGAAAAACACCAAGACACAGTAAACTAAATAAACTTAAGTATTTCATGGCGATTTCACTGTTCACTGTTTGCTTTTTTCAATTGATCACTGTGTATAGGTATAGAAAAATACTGTTCTTGTTTTTTTAAACCACTTTTTTATTTTTATTTAAATTTTATTTTTATTTAAGCGTTTTTTTAATGAATGCTTTAGCTTTGTGTTGTTAACGTTTAGCGCGCTCAATCGCTACTGCGTTTGCTTGAAGCTGGGCTTGGCGTTTTTAATCTACCGGCTTGGTTTCGTTGAAGTCAGCGGTTATGCCACTTTTTGCTGTTGTTGTTGTTGTTGTTTTTTCTGGTTGAGAATTGTTTGTATTATATTCTTGTGCTGTGTTGGGTTTCTGTGTTTCTGGCAACATGCGACTATTTGATTGTTGTTACTGGTGCTGTCAACATGTTGCTACATTTCACTGATTTCTTTTATTGCTGGCGGCGGTTTATATTGTTCTTGTTGTTTAAAAGGTTATCATGTCAAGCATTGCAGCAATAACAACAAAAAAAAAAGGTATTCAAACTGATAATTGTTTTCAAAATTAAAAAGTTTAATTTAAAAAAAATAAATGAAATTTTACTAAAGCGCTTTGAAATTAAATTAGCAATTATATTGTAATTATGTACTTATATCATATTTTTTATAGATTAATCTGTTTTTTCAAAAGAATTTATGTAATGTAAGAACAGTGAGTGATGTTAATCAAAAATTACTGTACGCTGATTAACCCAGTTGTTGAGATCTCTTTCAGTCTTCAAACTCTTGAGTATGGAGCAGTAGAACATCAACTTCATTATCTACTTCCTCTTTACCAACATTTTCTTCTTCATGAAGCATGGAATTCGCTTTTTTGCCTCGATTTCGAATTTCCAATGATTATACACCATTGATCTTCAAACTGTGACACATGGAGCCCTGTTAAATTTTTAAAAATTTTTTAAATTATTTATGTTTTGGGTTTTTTTTTTTCAATTAAAAATAAATTGAAATATCTTTAAAGCTCTAAACATAAACTTTTTGTTTTATCTGCGATTTTATAGTAAAGACAAAAAGCTCTGAAAAATCGAAAGTGTAATAT
The DNA here is from genome assembly GCA_963691655.1 of Toxonevra muliebris. Classification (NCBI taxonomy): domain Eukaryota; kingdom Metazoa; phylum Arthropoda; class Insecta; order Diptera; family Pallopteridae; genus Toxonevra; species Toxonevra muliebris. Next base: position 6,802,076 of record OY829329.1, on the reverse strand, counting down.
CGTTAGAATTCTAAACCTAATGTCATCTAAAAGGGTTCCGCGGCTGAATAAGATTGAAGATCACTGGGTTAGACTAACGGATAAAACCTTTCCCCATGTTAATCGGATTCATTTGGCAGTTCACGTTCGAAATATTTTATATGCTGGTATAAAAAATATGAAATAATCAAAACTGTTCATTAGCGTCTCTCTAGTGGAGGTCTTGGGCAAAAATAAATATTAAAAATTAATTTATCGACCTCAACAACCCTCCCATCCTACAAAGTCAGTTGAAGGAGGGAGAATTCATTTTTTGCCAAGCTAGAGAATTGCAAATCATCATCAATAAAAATCTTAGACATATTCAGATCTTTTGCAAAATTTGAAATTCTTGCGCCTTCTCACTTTAGATTTTAAACTCTTTAAATTCTTGTGGGAAAAATCTTTGGAAAATACTTATAACAAAAATAGATTCTTGGATCTTCTGGGAATAGATATATAGTTATAAAGTTATGTTTTGAAAGAGTATTCACCGATCGAGTGCTGCACTCTATTTTAGTTTTTTGTTTTAAGTGAAGTTTTTACAATCTTGATTTAAGAGACCGAAAAATTCATAAAAAAAATGAAAAGAGTGCGGCACTTGGTCGGTGAATCCGCCTTAACTTACTTAATTTCTGTAGATAGAGATTTATGATTCAACTTGAAAGAGTGAGAGCGAACAGAGTTAATACTTCATCTGGGTAATTTCATACAAATACTTTTTTTTTACCATCAAATCTCTTTGCGAAGCTTCTCGCAACTCTCAGATAATTTCATAGAACTATTTAATAAAAAAAAGTATATCATTGAAAACTTCCTCAAATACTTTTTATACAAAGAAATAGTGACCGCGAAAAAAACTTGAAAGAATATATATTTTATAGTGATCTCAAAATATAAAACTTGACCCGGGACAATAATTTTGGTTAACAACATGGTTGCATAGGATTGTAGTATTTCACTAAAACATACAATAATTTATTTGATAAAACTTCTCGCTCCGTTAAACTCTTAGAAATTCTATATAATCAAAGAGAAATTTAACTCTAACTTTGGAACTTTGGAACTTCATCGAAATCTCTAACATATTTACTTTGGGATTAGGTAAATTAATAAAAAATCTTTAGGTTTCGGATTGAAAATCTTTGTGGAACTCCGTGGAATTCTATTTATTAAACAACTTCATGAAACTTCTTTAGTCTTAAGGATTTACTTTTAAATTTAATGAAACCACTTCGTTAATCTCTTTTAATTTTTGAATTTTTTGCTTCAAACATTTTCGACAGTTTGGGAGTTCTATGGAACTCTAATTACATAAACATAGCATTCCCCTCAAGTTTGCCAACATGTTGCCAATTTCATTAAAGGAAACTCTCTCTCTCTCTGTCTCTTCCGCTCTTTGACATGGAATATGACATAGTGAAAATCAGACATTCCACAGAGAGAACGAGACAGTGAGAGAGAATAATTTATTCAGAAAGCTAAGCTACATAAAATTATGTATCTCACAGTAGAACTGAAACTTTGTTGTTTTTTTCTCTCTATTTTGCTGTTGCTTTTCTTCTGTTGATACTCTCTACATTTATCGGCACAAACACGACGTAGTACACGTATATAACATAAAAAGCTTTGTTTCTAACTGACCGTTGTTGTTGAAGTTTTTGCATTCTTGCTCTTTCTATTTTCTGAAGCTTTTTTTTCGGTTGATACTCTCTCACGACATAGTACACGTATATAACACATAAGAGCTATATGGAATCAAGCTCTCTCACTAAAGCACAAGAGATAAAACTGCAAAAGAAGTCCACTTCTCTGCTTGATTGTATGTAGCCGATCTCTATATGCCTTCGTTCTCTAAACACTAACAACTACATAACTTCGTTTCTTATTAGTTTCAAATGAGTGCAATGAAAGCTCGTTTCCAAAGCAATTCACAGCCCCGCTAAAGAAGTTTCACTTAAAAGAAATTGTATTATTCAGGACAGTCCAAATGTTTCTCAGTATGATGACCCTATGCAGTTACATTAAATGCGTGCGTTCCCAGTACGATGACATCATTTCAAAACATTGCTCAAGTTTAACCCCACGAGAGATAAAATGCTTAAATTTTGTTTTTATAACCTAAAGAAATCGATGAATTAATTATAAATTTATTGAGATCACGTTTTGGCATTTGAAACATTTGAAAAACAAATATAAAAAAATAAATAAAAAGCATATAAAAATTTGAAAAAAAAAAAATCAAAAAATTAAATTAAAATTCAAAGAAAACAATTTTTGAAAATAATTTTTAATTAAAAATGCTATAATTTTGTTATTTTTAATATATCGCGTGTATGATATAAATATGTTCATTGACTGGCGTGAGTAGCGAGTAGTGAATGAATGAATCAATGAGTGAGGGGCAGCGACATCTAACATCCGACTCATTAAATACATTAACATATGTAACTCCTTTGCCCCTCTGCTACTTGTGCTCCAAATGTGGAATCAAGCATAAATGCGTTTTCAACATTTTAACGCCATCGATGCTAATGATGTGATTTACTCATAATGTAATTTGTTTGGTTTAGATTTTTTTGTTTTGTTTTTGGATTTGTTGTAGACAATTTGTTGTTGTTGTCATTGTTTTTATTGTTAGTTTTGAAATTTTTGTTTTGTAAGCAACAATAACATAATTTAATTGGTTTTTTTTTGTGTTTGTGCAGAGTAACAACGAATTACATTTGATACCTTTATTTTTTATTTTTATTGTTTTCAAAAATTTGTTTTTGCATAATTTTTTGTTCGTGCTTTATGTTTCTTATTTGTTTTGGGAAATGGAAATTTCCATTTCGTGTTTTCATTTGATTTTATGGTTGAACTGTTTCTGTGTTCTCTGTAGTTTCAAAATATATCAGAGTTTTAGTTATGATATATGTGATATGATAATGCAGGAGGAATCTAGGGATTCTCTGTAGCAGTACCATCCGCAATACCATACAATTTTTAAATATTCCTACAATTTGAAGAGTAGAGTGAATCCATTAGTGAATATATTCAGTTTTCAACAACTAGGCAGACAATCTAAAATAGAAAATAATCATTTACTACTTGCCTATGATTTCAAAATCTAAAGTAGTATAATAATTTCTTCATTTCAAAAAAGAGATCTAGACTAACTACCCAGATCTAGTTCCCACAAAAATTTCAACAATTATTTTGGTTCTTTTTTTTTTTTAAGACTAAAGCGTTCTAATTTTATAAACCAATTAAACTAATTATAACCTGAAACATCTTCTTTTTTAACTTTTGTTTTTAGTTCACCAAAAAGTCTCTGCAGATCACCTCAAAGTTACTTGTTTGTTTTGTTTTTGTTAAGTTGTTATGAAATAAATACATATTTTGGATTACCTACCATGCATAATGTAACCGGTTTATAAAATAATTTTTAATAAACTTTAAATATTTTGTTTGTTGTATAACTTTTTCCTGTTGTTGACGTTATTATTTCTTCATCAATGTGATTCGGTTTTTCTTTTCTTTTTTTTTTGTAAATTTATATTTTGGGAACGTATTTTTTTGATTGTGATTCATATTTAATTTACTGCTGACAATGATTTCCTGTATTTACAATTTTCATTCAAATTGACGTTAATTTTTTCGGCTTTTGTGTACTTACCTATATTTAAACTAAACGAGTTTAGTTACTTTTTTTTTTTTTAGCTTTGTTCTTGTTTTCTAGAATTCTATTTTAATTTTTGTAAATAATACTCGTATGCGTTTTGGGTCAGCGTATGATTCATGCATCCAGTTTTTATGAGTTCATATAAAAAAAGGTACTTTTTTTCTTGTTTGTTTTTAAATTCCCAAGGATGAACTATTAATGAAGTGATACGTAATAATAAATTGTATTCTTAATAGTGAGGCATAATAATAAAAGCTAAAAAGATGTTTGAAATTCTTAAAGAACGTCTTTTTGATACTGGAAGATATAACTGGGTTTGGGAGTTCTCCACTAATTGAAATTAAAATTATGTATTCTGTTTAATAGAAAACTGTTTAATTTTGAAAGTGAAACTTTTTTAGCGGGGCTGTGAAAAATACAACCGAAACGAGCTTTCATTATACTCAAACGGAACTAATAAGAAACGAAGTTATGTTGTTGTTAGTATTTAGCGAACGACAATATATGGCGATCGGTTACATACAATCAAGCAGAGAGTCGACTTTTCGCTGCTTTATCATGAGCTTTAGTGAGAGAGCTTGATTACATGTAGCTGAGCTTTCCTCTTATGGTAAGTGTACTACATCGTGTTTGTGCCGATAAGTGTTGAGAGTATTAACCGAAAAAAGCTTCAGAAAATAGAAAGAGAAAGAGTGCAAAAACAATAACGGTCACGTGAAAAATCGAAGTTATGCAGTTGTTATTCAGCTGCATACAATCAAGCAGAGAGTCGATTTTTCGTAATTTTATCTTATGTGCTTTAGTGAGAGCCGGCTCTCTCATAGACGTCTCTGCTTGTGTGTGTTATATACGTGTACTACGTTGTGTTTTTACCGCTAAATGTAGAGACTATCAACTGCAAAAAAGCAACAACAAAATAGAGAGAAGAAGACTGTAAAAACTTCAACAGAATTTCTTTTAAATGTTTTTTAATAATTTTCAAATAAACAACAAAGTTTCACTTTTACTGCGAGTGCCTGCAGACACATAATTTTTTTTAGTATGTTGTGCAATCTTTTAATTTTAAATGCTTCTTTGTTTTTCTACCAGACTGTAGAAAATTGGATGCCGTAGATACCCGGAAACTACAGGTACAACCTGGGTAAGCGGGTATCAAAAGCACTATTGAAATTTGAATTCATTAAAATTTGAGATCTTATCTCTTTTGAACTTCAGCAGAGTTTTTTCGATTGATTTGTACTAGGCGGAAAGCCTAGTGATCGAAATCCGATCACACTCTAGGAATAAAAATGAGATTGATATATTTCGATTGATTTCAAACTTCTCTAATTGCTATTGAAATGAAACTTAAACAAAATACTAGGTATTCTTTAAAGCTTCTCGGAATTCGATAAGAATAAATCATTGAATGGTTTCACAATGTTTTCAAATTTTGATACTCCCAGCTCTTTGGAAATTTGTAAAACTCCTTGAATTTATCTTCGTTTTTTTAGTGCAGAAGCTTATTGTGAACTTTCTGGAATCTCTAATCTTTGGTTTCAAATTTGCTTGCCAGTTGAGTTCTATATATCAAAATATTGAGCTTATATTGAAATTCTTCAGTTTCTAGATTCAAAATTCTTCAAAAATTCGTAAGGTTCTTTGGAAGTTATTCAGTATTTCAGAGAACCTCTTAAATTTTTTGGTTCCTAGCTCTTTGGAACTGTGTAAAGTTCTTGTTAATTCTATGCACAGCCTTAGAATCTCTCTACAGCAATGTAAAACTTCTTAAAACTCTACACTTACAAATCTAAGTATCTAAAATTTAATTTTAAGTTTATTTAAAACAAATCTTAAACTTTCAATAAAACTTTATACAAAACTAAGAAATATTCCAATCATATTTCATACCCTTTTGTATGCAACAAGAACTGCAAAATATTTGTTGTATTTTTAGTTGGAATTTTTTCTTCTTGATTTCAAATTAATTATTTTTAATTTACTATTACTTTAAAGTTCAAAAGCGCATTCTTTGTTTGTTGTGTATTTTTCTTTTCTATCTTTTTCTTTTATTTGCTATGCCATCCTTAGAGAAAATAATGTGATAATATTTTCAAATTAAAGTCCTCTTCACCACCGTGCATAACAAATAACGGTGTTTCATTGTATGTTGTTGAAAGCAAAACCGGATATACTCACTATTTCTCATTGCCTGGCAATAATGTCAATTTCCTGTCTTGTGTGCGACATTTGGCGCGCGCAAAGCACAGCAATATGCACTACCGACATTAACAGCAACAAAACATTATTGCCATCATCATCATCATCAACATCATTATCTGAAGCAGCACCAACAGTACTACCAGTACCAGCACCAACACCACCTTATATTTTTTGTTTGTTTTTGTGTTTTTTTTTTTTTGCTTGTTTCATTGAACTCTGATGTCACCTGCAGCTGTTGCACTGGTGCAAATGGACGCCGCTCACACACACACACACATACACATTCAAACCGTAATTTCAAATTCACTGCATTGAGTAAGCAATAAACACCTTCATTTTACTGTTGCCAACAACAATAATAATAATAAAAACAATCGAAGAAAGAGAGTGGGTGAGAGAGAGAGAGAGTGTGCGAAAAAAAAAGAAATACAACAACAATTATAGAAAAAAGAAACAAATGTGTAGTAGTTGCAATTGTATTGTAAAAAGAAAATAATCAATAATTTGAAATTTGTTTGAAACGTTTTGGAAAATTGGCGAGGCGTAGCCCAGCAGAGAAAGTCAAATGTCATGTTGCTATTATTAAAAACACTATCGTCATAAACAGCAGCGGTAGCAGTAGCAGCAAATGTATTCAATGCATGCACACAAATACAATTTGAGTAGGAATGCTCGTATTTGTCAGTTTTTTTGTATGCTCTTTCTCTCACTCTCTTTTCTCTGTATGCATGTAGGTACATATTTACTCATACTCATATAACCCAGTAGGAGAATGGTGTTGATCTGAAGGTAACTCTAAAAGGAACGGAGAAAAGAAAGCTTTCAACTCTTGCACTTGTTTCTCTCTTTCTTTTAGTGCAGGTATTAATGGCATATTTTTTTTTTCTCGGGAGTAAAAAGTCTGTCCTGGTTTTGCTTATTCTCCAACTGGGTATATTGACAACAATTGTTAGTGAGCGCATATGTGGCTGTGTGAAATTGTAATAGGAAATGCGCTTTTAGGCTTAAATGCTTTGGCTTTTGATTTTACTTGCAGGTTTTTTTTTTTTTTTTTTTGGAAAATTGGATTGAAGTGTTGAATTTCAAAAGCCCATACACATATATTTGTGTGTGTGAGGTAATAAATGTTGCATGCGCTTTTTTTTTATATTTGCAATGGAATCAATGTGGCATTAAATTCATCAAATTTTTATTAGTCATTGCTATTTTCAATTTCAATTTGCCAGAAAAAATATTTATCAAAATATGTATGATTATGCATATAATTAAAAATTAATATTTTATTTTATTTAATTTATAGCTTTTTTCACGCTCTGTTTTTTTTTTTCATGCTGCTCCATTTTTAAGTACCTACCCGCAAATTTCTAATTTTATATAAGTACTTTTAAGCCAATGACCTTATGCTGTTGTTTTTGATATTGAAATATGAGTAAGCATACCTCGTATTAAGTATATTAATAAAAAATATTCATTACAAACTAATTAAAGCCCAAAAGTCAATAAGAATTTTTAACACGTGCAAATGTGGAATGTGTCAAAAAACCTGTAGATCGGTTTCATTTATTTACTTAGTTATTTTTTTTGCTGTTGCTTATAATTTTTAATTAATTTTACTGTTTAATTGGGAGTAATGATGTCAAAGTAAAATTTATCATATCATCAGCACATGCTTAAATAAATAAAGTTTAATGTTTTAATTTGTAATTGTGACGATTTCTTAAATTAGGAGTGAGTTCGATTGAGTTCTGTGTGCAAGGAGTATTTTAAAGCATGTTTGTGATAAAGATTTGAAAAATAAATAATAAGATAATAAATAAAATCTTTCATATTTTTTTGTAGTATTTTGTAGTACGACGATATTGGAAATATTTTTATAGAAAGCTAAGAATTACTGGACAATAGATCCTTCGGACATAAGAAATGAGATTAAAAAAATCTTAACACACGTTTTACCTAATAATTTTTTTTGGATGTAAAATTTAAAATTTCTTTGATCTAGTTATCTTTGAGAAAATATGTCAGTTATTATTTTTAATGACAAACATGATATAAAACTGCGAGAGAAGTCGACTCTCTGCTTGATTGTATGTAGCCGAATAACAACTGCATAACTTCGTTTCTTACTGACCGTTGTTGTTGAAATTTTTGCACTCTTGCTCTTCCTACTTTCTGAAGCTTTTCTTCGGTTGATACTCTTTACACTTATCGGCACAAACACGACGTAGTACACGTATATAACACGTTTATATCACAAGAAAAAAGCTCAGCTATATGGAATTAAGCTCTCTCACAAAAGCACATGATATAAAACTGCGAGAGAAGTCGCCTCTCTGCTTGATTGTATGTAGCCGATCGCCATATGTCGTCGTTCGCTAAACACTAACAACAACATAACTTCGTTTCTTATTAGTTCCGTTCGAGTGTAATGAAAGCTCGTTTCGATTGTATTTTTCCGTTTAAAAATTTTTAATTCACAGCTCCATTAAAGAAGTTTCACTTCAAAAATGCGCCAGTTCTTGCTAATTTTGTTGACTCTGTATGATTTAAAATCAGTACATAAAAACATATTACCATATTTAAAGAGAAATTTCTTCCATAATTACATACACAATTAGTGAATTCTCCTTAATATTTCCTCCATAAGTAAATATAAGCTTTAAGTTTCTAAATGCATTAATATCACATAAAATATATAAAATTTAATTTTAGCAACAACAAAAAACAACATTTATTTCTCAAAAGCAAACTGTGTTCAAGAAGAACACCTTAAGTTAAAAATATCATTTCGATTTAGCTTTAATACCAAAGATTTAGATATGCATTCATATCTATACGTATGTCTTGACTTGATAAGATTTGCAAGTCACTTTAGTTACTATCAATACTTTATTTATTGTGTGCATATGTGTGTGTGTGTGTTGCAAGGAAAAAAAAAGAAAAGAAAAACACACACCAGAATAAGAATCAAGTATTTTGCATAAGAATTGATTTTATGTCAAATCAAACGAGAAATTGAAAATTGCATGCATGACTCCATACCAGAATTTCTCTTTATTTCTTACATATACTAAATATTCTTGCCATTCAGTTTCATCAATGATAAGAGAACATACTCGTACGACATATGTACATGAGTAAAATATTTACTCATACATATACAAATGTATATGCATGCAGATAAAAGAAAAGAAAACGAATGATATTTTAACACCTTAAATGTAAAAATTTATATGCAAATAAGTAGGTATAAATATATTGAAAAAAAGAAAGAAAATCAGAAAAAAAAAATAAAAACATTATTCATTTGCATGAAATGACAATAGTCAGACGTACATACGTATGCACGTCGAAACTCATCTTCATTATCTCTCTTTTTCAATTTCAACTGCTGCTACTTTTGCTTTCCCTTTTTTTTCACCATGTATTATTTCCTGCTCTAAAGCTTACCGCCACTTAAGCAGCTCACATGCACAAAGGAATGGAAAATGGAAAATGGCAAACGGAAACGGAAATCGCAAACAAGCAATCGTCATTATCATCATCTTCATGCAACATTGCGCGCTCACTCTCTTAACGTGCTGATGATAAAAAAAAAAAAAAAATTCTCAAGCAAGCACATATTGAAGAATCTGAAAGGTAGAAACGAATGAATCTGTATGCACATATGTTAGCTATAAATTTATAATATAAAATATGAGATTTTTTAGTGCCTTAAACTTATGATTAGCTTATGAAATTTATACTTAAACACAAAAATAGTTAACACAAAAGAAAAAAAAAACAAGAATAAAGAAAAAAACGGTTAGATAAATCCATCAAAATCGAAGTGATTACCTTATAAGTGGCAACATATTACCAAACATACACATAAGAACTGCTTGAACTGCCTAGGCAAACTACTTATGTAGAAGTTGAAGCAGCACAAGTCACGTGACTCGCACATCAACAACATAGTCGCGAGCATCAGCTGAAACTCATAAGTCACATGTTTGTTTTCCTCCTGCCACTCTTACTCTCTCTCTCTCTCTTTCTATCTCCCTAACAATCAACTGCTACTCATATTTTTGAAAGGAAAATCTAACGAAATCATCGAGCATGATAGTTCAAAAATAAATCAAATTTGTTGTTATGTTAGCTTGAGTGGTTCTTTAGTGAAAGTTATACTCACGATGTAGTAGGCGAATAAAACCCCGAAAGATAGAGAGTTTGAATTGCATAGCATTGGGGTTAACAAACAACCGGAAGTTTATATAAGGTAGGTATATGTTTGAGAGTTTATAAAACGATAAATGTGTGTGTGTGTTAGTGTTTGTGTGTTTGTCTGTTGACAGCATGTAATAAATATATATAGTATAAAAATTTAAGCTTTTCACTTTTCAGCTACCTACTCTTAACTACTTTTACTCGGTGTATGTAAGCAGCTCATAGTTGATTTTTCATATATTCCTAGTAAAAGAAGCAAACATATTTTGTGTCAATAAAATTGGCACGTTCAAATGTAATTTTTCATATACACAAGTATTTAAGTGTATTTTATTTTCTTTTTAGATGAAAGTAGCAAAACAGTTTTTGATTTTTTTCATTTTTTTGTAAGAACTTGTTGAAGTCTTCAATTTATGAACTTATTTGATTTATTCATATGCATATTTGCATATCAAGAAATGAGCTTTAGTTTTTTTTTTTTTAAAGGTACTTTATAGTATAATGATGCCATTTTTCTTTAGGATTTAATGGAGTTTTATTTTTAAATAGAAATAGAGAGAGAGAGGGAGAATTTATCTTGAAAAATGTTTGAACGAACTGATTTCACCTATTAGTGTTCAATTAGTTTGCTCTTTTATAAGAGTGAAATCATCTCAGAGAGCAGAGAGTTCAGAGAGTATCAACAACATACATACAACTATTGTTTATATGGATTTTACATTATTTTGACACTGCAACTTTAATATGTACTAGATGAAAAGCTCAATGATGGAAATTCGATCTCATTCTAGGGATAACAATGAGATTGGAGGTACATGTTGTTGCATTTACAACAAAAAAATATTTTATTGCAAGTTATGTGTTGAAAGGAAAAGAAAAAGAAAACACTTTGTTTGTATGGTCGTTTGAGTCAGAGCGCACATTTACATTCATAACATTCTTCTCTTCCCGCGTATTCGATTGCCAACGATTCTGTACTGTTTGAGTGTTAAATGAAAAAAAGAAAACAACTCTACTGTTAAATGTTTCTGTAGTGTTAAACGATTCTGTAGTGTTAAAAAAACAAAAACAAACTACTCTACTGTTAAATGTTTCTGTAGTGTTAAACGATTCTGTAGTGTTAAAAAAACAAACTTCTCTACTGTTAAATGTTTCTGTAGTGTTAAACGATTCTGTACTGTTAAGCGATTCTGAATGTTAAATGAAAAAACAACTCTACTGTTAAATGTTTCTGTACTGTTAAACGATTCTGAATGTTAAAAGAATAAAACTACTCTACTGTTAAACAACTCTATACCAGCGTGGGCCAAAGAGTAGCCCGCGTGCACATGGGCTTAACAAAATTTCACACGTTCACAGGGTTCATTTCCATAGAAAAGAGATTATCCTGTCATTGTGGATGTATAGGTGGCCATGATTGCTCTATACTGTTTGAATGTTAAATGAAAAGCTACTCTACTATCTCGACTGTTAAGCTATTCTGTACTGTTAAACGATTTTGAATGTTAACTAGAAAAACTACACTACTGTTATTGTTGTTGTTATTATTGTGCTGTACACGCGCGACTTCTTAACTATTTTTACCTGCGTTAACGTCAACAGATTCCACTTTACCTATCCAACGGTATAAGTTTCATGTGAATATGTTGATGTTAATATAGGTCAAAAGGAAGCTAAAGTTTTTTCTGAGCGTATTAATATCCGGGCTGTAAAATAATGCAATCAATTGAGGATATAAGTAACAAATAAATAATACGTTTTTATTATAGTATATTTGACTCCAGAAGAAAAAATGCGGTATTTTTTGGAGTCCGCCAATTGGTTATTCATTTAGAAAAGGCTTTTAGAGTCAAGGGAATGCAATTTTTTTTTTTTTTTTGGAAATCATAGGAATGCAAATCTTATGACTTCAAAATTATAACTGGTTCAAACCAGTCATTTGAAGTTACTTGGAGTCACTTGAAGTCATTTGGACTCACTTGAATACACTTAGAGTCATACTAGAAAATGAATTTCGTCATTGATGAACTATGAAAGCTTAGAAATAATGCTTAAACGCACAAAACACTAATTCAAAATATGTCTTGCAAAATAGTATAAAATATAGTAGTAGAAGATTAACAGTGACATGTATGAAATATATACAAAATAACCGCATGGCAATCATTTGCATCTTTAGTTAAAACAAAACTAACGCTTTCACTTAGCATCAGACACCAAACTAGTGCGTGCACCTCAAATCAGCGGCTGGTGGTGGCTACAGTAGGTTATAAAGCAAAATGTCAAGTAAAGCTATTCTAAAGGAAAACACACACGCACACATACTCACACAGAGAGAGAGAGAGAGAGAGAGAGAGAGAGAGTGAATGTAATTAATAAGGAAAATAATATATTTATAGTTGTGTGTATAAATATATGTAAGTAGTAATTACCACATTATGTGTGGCTTCGAACATATAAAATGCATACATACATATACTTACATATATGCAAGTAAATTTGTTCATATGTATGCATACATTGTTATTCATGTAAGTTGTAATTGCCATGAATGTCATCTGTCCGTCCATGTGTGTGTGTGTAGGCTTGTATAATCAACACGTCAGATGCAATTAACTTAAATCAACAAACATTTCTGTGAAATTTTGACAAAAGAACTTACCTCGGTATTCGAAATTTGGACTTTTCCTTTAATTTTACCTCGTTTTTTGCTGCTTTTGACTTCAAGTTTGTAGTATTTTTAATTAAAGCTATAACTTTTGAACTAAAAGGACTAAATATATAGAGATACGAGAAGCAAAAGCTCACCGAATTTCAAATTTTAGATGTAAAAATAAGTTGTTTTGCCAAAAGTACACAGAATTGATAAATGTCAAACTATTGTTGTTATAAAATTTGTTTGTTGTTGCATATTTTTGTGAATACCAACAAAAGTAAAAAGCAAAAATTCATCATCATCATCGTGGTTTTTGCGCCTAATTAAACACAGCAATATTGTCATAACAACAACTCAACTTAACTCAATTCCACGATTATCGCATTGAAATGTTATAATCATTTAATTAACCGTTACTAATATTTATGTAACTTTACATATGCACTTTGTGTATGTGTTTGTGTGTGCATATTCATGCCTGTGGTTACATTCCTCATCACATTGTATGACTTTTACTAATTGCATTTAATAAATATGCATAACTATGAATGTATGTATGTGTGTATGTATGTATGAAGGCATGTCATCCTCCACACACTAACGCCAATCGCCTACACAGAAACACACACATGCATACATGTGTGTGCATTTAATAACCGGAAATTCATGCATACACATAAGCGGATGTTGCTTTTTTGTATTTATACTCGTTTCATTTTCATTGCGATTGCGGTTTCATTTGCTTTTCTTTATATGTATTCATATAGCCATGCATTCAGAAGGTGTGTGAGTGTTTGTATATGCTCATGTTTATATTTGTCTCTCTATGTTTGTATGTATGTGTTTGCATTCCTGTGTCTTATTATAAGTTGGTTGGCACAGGTGTTTATAAATGCTGCGGTACTGCACTGCGGCAATGTGGTATACTCATCTCTCTGACATTTTCCCTCTCTCTCTCTCTTTCTCTTTCTACCTTCACCATTTGTCTCCTCGTCCCTTTATTTGCGGTTACTTTGCTCAATTTGAATTTATTATTGTGTTGATTATTTAATTTATTACCACACATACATGTATATATGCACATATTCACAAAATACACTCCCACATCTGTGCATATATGTATGCATATGTATATGTGCGCATAGAGAGATAACACAAATTTGTGGTTAAGCAGTTAAAATAATATATATTCTATTTATACTAAAGTACTATAAATTAAACTCTATAAATGTAGTTTTTTTTTTGTGCCCACTGAACTAAGAATTTATCTATATATTTTAGTAAGTAATAAAAACAAAAATGTATAACCGCAATTTATAATGTCACTGAAGTACAGAAAACTCAAAATTCTAACTGAGCAAGTAAAATGTAAAATGGCTGTCTCTCTCTCTTTCTCTCTCAGCATAAAATTTCTGTGAGAGCAGATTGCAGTACAATAGAAAGGTGTAGTGTGAAGCTCTCTCTTTCAAATAACATTTCTGGAGAGCGGATCGCAGTTAACAGAGTGAGAAGGAAATTATGTTAAATTGAGTGTAACATATTTACTTTCTGTTGTTCTGCTTTTACGTTTTATAACAGTAAAACACTGTAAGGTGAAGTTTATATCTGCAAGAAAGTCTTTGTGAGAGTAAATTGCTTTTAACGAGAAACTGCAATTTTAACTTTTTTTTGTTTACATCAGCAATTTACTCTCATTCTTGCAGATGTACACTTTAAATATTTTATTATGCTTTTTGTAGACTATGAAAATTAAATCTAATTGACTACTGTTCCATTTATGCGCTTCATTAAATAATGTGTAACAGGCTTAAAGAATGTATATGTGTAGTCATCACAACAACAGTGTATGCAGAGACGGGCAAATCAGACGACCGTTTCGGAATCTGCCACGACTCCTCATCAGTGATCTTAGTGATAGTTCTTAATCTTTCAATATCCTATATAAGCTACTAATATTTGAAATCATAACCAAGGATTACAGATTTGATTCCAAACTACTACTAGTGTGCATAACAATTCGTTATTTCAGAGTGTGTGTGTTTTAGAAAAATGATTCTAGATGTCATTTTTCTAAATTAGGCCCCATTCAATCAATTTATTATGTTTTTTGCAGACTATGAAAATTAAATCTAGTTGTTAATTTTTCAAAGTAACTATTTTAGTAATTATAATCGCATCTCTTGAATTAAAAGCCTTTTAAAAGAAACGACAGAACCTAAGCACCTACCTTTGATGTTCTCCTTTTACAGCCCCTGGAACGAACTACACAAAAAATCCAATGTGGCTTTTCCCCATCGGCTCAATTTTTGTGTTCCCTTCTCTCTCTTATACTGAGCAAAATTTTTGGACCTCACATCATCATGCTAATCTACATAATTCACCCTATAACATATTTCTTTTGTATTGGCAGTATGAATGTATAAACTCGTAATTGTGACTAACTTCATATCTATTATACGCGCCATTTTTTTTTTTGGACATTGACAGCTATTCTATCTCGAAGAGCGCCAAAATTACTATAAGAATTGATCTGTTAAATAATTTTCATAATTTTACAAAAGTATTTTACTATAGCTGAAAATGTCAATTTTGGTGCCAACAAAACAACATTTGCGGGAAGTTTTAATTTGCTTCTTCCATTTAAAGAAAAACGCAACTGATGCACATCGTTTACTCACTGAAGCTTATCCTGACTGTGCTATAGACGTTAGAATGTGTCAGGTGTGGTATGCCCGTTTCAAAAGTGGTGATTTTGATGTTGAAGACAGGGAACGTTCAGGCGGCCCGAAAAAGTTCGAAGATGAAGAATTGAAGGCATTACTCGAATAAGATTCATGTCAAACGCAACAAGAACTTGCAGAATCTTTAGGAGTTGATCAATCAACCATTTCTAAACGATTAAAAGCATTGGGAATGATTCAAAAGCAAGGAAATCGGGTGCCGTACGAATTGAAGCCGAGAGACGTCGAACGACGATTTCGCACATGTGAACTGCTGATTGAACGACAGAAAAGAAAGGGTTTTCTGCATCGTATTGTGACTGGCGATGCAAAGTGGATACGTTACGATAACCCAAAGCGTAAAAAATCATGGGGACCGCCCGGACATGCATCAACATCAACGGCAAAGCCGAATATCCATGGATCCAAGCTCATGCTGTGTATTTGGTGGGATATGAAAGGTGTCGTGTAATATTAGCTGTTGAAACTGAATGAAACGATCACTGGCGACCGCTACCGACTACAATTGATGCATTTGAGCCGAGCATTAAAGGATAAGAGGCCAGAATATGAGAATAGACACGACGAAGTTATTCTTCAGCACGACAATGCACGGCCGCATGTTGCAAGGCAAGTAAAAACATACTTGGAAAAGCTGAAATTCTCCAGACATTGCTCCTTCTGATTACCACTTGTTCCGATCAATGACACATGACCTGGCTGAACGGCACTTCCGTTCTTTCGAAGAACTCAAAAAATGGGTCGATTCGTGGATAGCCTCAAAAGATGGGAAGTTCTTTCGACGCGGAATCCGTATGCTACCAGAAAAATGGAAAAAAGTTGTGGCTAACGATGAACAATACTTTAAAGAATAAATTTATAATCACTTTTTCACAATAAATGTCCAAATTACGAAAAAAATACGAGTTTATACATTCATATTCCCAATAGTAGCAATACAGCTTGAGTAATTCTATTGAATTGATTTAAATTAACATAAAGATTCAGAAAAAATTCATAACTTAAATTCCATAAACTTTAGCACTTTAATACAGCCTGACCATGCCGATCCATACATTATTTTTACTTACACAAGAAAAAAAAAAAAAAAAAAAAATTCCAAAAATAATTTCAACCTTACCTTCCTTTATTTATTACTTTGGTTTTCCTGCTGCTGTTGCTGCTGCTGCTGCTTGACAGCCATATTACTTCAACATGATTTCCATTATTACCTGAGCATATTAAATGTCAATATATTGTAGGTATGTATGTTATTTTTGTATGTATGTGTGTGTGTGTGTGTGTGTGAGCTTGTATGCGAAACTGTCACTTGACTTGAGTGACAACAGTAATTTAAAAGCTTTTTACTATGCGGACTTTTGGTCTTAAATATTTACAGCAATAACAAAAAGAAAACAATTTTTTTATACATAAATTCAAGTAATAAAATGTTGGTACATGCATACATACATATATATTTTATATATAAAAACATAAATATCAATGCTGTTCAGAACAGAGACGTATTTCCATTCACTCTACATAAACTATCGGCTCACAGCGCCGTTATGGTATGCTCTCATGCTTCACTCTCCTGTTACTCTCTTCTGTTATTCTTTACTCTCCCCCCCTCTCTCTCTCTCTCTCTCTCTCTCTCTCTCTCTCTCTCTTATTTTACTCTATCTTGATGTATGTGCCCGTTAAGAAATTGAAGTAAACCTGTCAGTGTTGCATACAAAAAGTATAAATATTTCTTTTGAATATTATTAATAAAAAAAAAAAAATGAAAGAGTGAGTAAAAAATCTCTTCCAAATATTTTACACTTCTTCAACAATTTTTTGTTTGTTTTTTTTTTTTTGTTACTTTTTTTGTCGGTTTTTTTTGTACATAAAAATCAATTTCATATGCTCATACTTTTTGTTTTTGTATGTTGTTATGGGTAAGCGCCAAAAAGTATGCCAAACCGAAAAAAAATATTGTATAGTATGTGATAGTATGTGAAAAATGTCGGTTTTTTGTGCATATATATACATATGTATCATTTGTAAATTGTTGTCAACAATCCCAAATGTCAAACGTCATATATATAGACAGTTTTGCTTTCCTTTTTTTTTGGATTTTGGTGAGTGTTTATATGCTAAGGGTTGCTTCTTTTGTATTGTTATATAATTTTGAATAAGATTTCTTTGTACTAGAAATGTTTATATCACATACATGGGTAGAATTAGACAACTCTCTTTCCTCACAAATTCACAATTGTCATTTCATTTTTTATAAATTGGTTGAATGCTTAAAGTAACTACTAATTTAAAAGCTCATGCAAAAAAACTCGACTATTTAAATTGACAATATGATTTGGCATGCACTTGCCTCTCTCTCTCTCTCTCTCAGCTTCTATCTCGTTTTCTCTTCTCTCTCTCCTCTCTCTCTCTCTCCACATTCTGTACACACTAATTACTGCATTGTCACTTTCTGCTGTTATTTCTACTACCATAAAAACCCATCATCTTTAACTTTCACCCTCTGCTTTTTTTTTGTGCTTCTGCCCTTCTGTCTTTTTCTACTAATTTATCTCTTAATTCTAACCTAACAAACGAGCACTAAATTTTGTTAAATTTAATTTGCCCTTTCAAATTCTGGTTTGGTGTGGTTACCATTGCTCAGCTGTAATGAAAACGCTTGCTAGTTAGTTACTGCTTTTTGTTTGTGTTGTACTTAGTACATACCTCCACATGTAAATGTTGATACTTGGTTTTCAATTTGTATGTGGTCCCTCATATATACTTACTTACTTACTTACTTACTTGTATATATGCCACACATATTTGCATACTTATTCCAAGACAAGTTGACTAAAGCATATTTACATAGTTACACAGCATTCCAAACTAAATAAATATGGGTTTGTCATGGGGGAATAATAATTATTCAACTACCATACCTATGGAGTATGTAAAATTTTCGTAATGAAAATATGTCGGTTAGGTACAATGGTTAATTTTCAACATTCATTGTTAATTGCAATTTTTAGCAGTGAAAGAAAGAGAGAGAGAGAGAGAGAAAGTATACATTAGTGAGAAAAGTGTAGAAAATCAATGTTTAAATTTAATTAAATGTTGAAAGAAATATTTCTCTTGTGGTCTAGAAAACATCATTGAACAGTATCTAATACATATTTCTTTATTTACACGCTAAAAATTCGGCAGGCTAAACTAAATTAGTGAAGGCGAAAGGTATGATGTGTCAGTTTGAGTACAGTTTATCATTTTCGGGGTAGAAAAAATGATCTCAAAGAGTCTAGTTTCTTCGTCTCTTTTTTTTGGTTCATTGCTGCAATTTTGCATTGAAGTTTTGAGCTAAGAAAAATAATAATTTTCGGAAGAAAATTCACAGCTACGCTCTCATTTTAAGAAAGCGAACAACTTCATAGAAAAAAAAAAGAGAGTATGGCACTCAGTTGGTGAATTCGCTTTCAATGTTTATTTCAAAGAGCAAAAGGCCAGTGACACATTTGAGCGAAAATGTGGAAAGAGAGCAAACGAGTTTTGCATCTACGAGTTGTAAATAACGTATTCATAAGGAGCAAATCAGTTTTTTTCGGCGAGAAATTGAAGATTTTAAGGAAAAACTCGGGGGTGAAGGGGTTAAATCGAAAAATATTCATGTATAATGGACGAAGAAACGTATGTACTGGCAGATTTTACGCAGCTTCCGGGTCAACATTTTTATATTGCTGATGCTGGAGCAAATGTCGAAGAACAATTTAGAATCCAAAAGCAGACAAAATTTCCTTAAAAAATTCCTGGTATGGCAAGTTATATGCAGTTGCGGCAAAAGAAGTAAGTCATTTGTCATAGTGAGCTCTATAAATACCGAAATATACATCAAAGAATGTTTGAAAAAAAGAATTCTTCCTTTCATAAGAGAGCACAATGCGTCCACATATTTTTAGCCCGATTTTTCTTCATGTTACTACGGCAAGAAAGCTCGGGAGTGGTACCAAAGCAATAACATAGTTTTTGTACCAAGAGAGGCCAATCCTCCAAATTGTCCGGAGTTAAGACCAGTGTAGAGATATTGGGCTCTTGTGAAAAGAAACTTAAAGGTGTCCCAAAATATCAAAGATTTTAAAAGGAGATGGGCAAACTGTTCCAAAAAGGTGTCTGAAACAACTATCAAATCTCTAATGCTAAGGCTAAACAAAAATGGTCCACGAGTTCATAAATAGTGGTTGGAATTATTAAAGTTATATTTTTCTGTAATTTGTAAGATATCAATTAAATAAAAAAAAAAACAATGGATGTGTGCAAGGCACGCAAGATATTTGATGTGTAAACAGTTAAGCCAACTAAATGTCATATACATAAGCTCACATATGTATAGCCATATATAGGTATTTAATGTATAATCTATATGCTTAGGTAATTAATTCAAATTAAAACAATTCTTTTATAAACTTAAAATCTTATTAGATATCATTATCTTTTAAATATAATAGCCCAATTCACCATAAATTGCAAATGGTCTTGCATCATTGCAAATTTTTATTCCATTTCACATATATTTGTTGTTGTGATAGCATAAATATTTTGCAATTGCATCAAATCGTGAATAGGGCTGATATGTTGTAGTTGCATTATTTTTCTTTTACTCAATGCATCGGTATCTATATGCTCACATATACGCAGCTGCAATTGCATCCATTTTTCCGCGCTTTAAGTTTTTCTTCCTGTCGATTTGAAATTTTATAGATGTGAAAATTTTACATAACGTCGCCTGAGAATTGATTTGGCGTATAGGTATATGAATTTGTACACACATACGTCAAATCAATCCTCAGGTGACGATAAGTGCTTTCCGCATTTAACCTTAGAAAGGCAACAGGGGTGACCAGTCACCCCACTACTTATTAAAAGCACCGCAAAGAGAGTTGTCTTAACTGCATTTAATAAAAATAAAAAAGAATGTATTTTCATTGAAGTAAATAAGTGATTTTATAATAAATAAGTTTGATTTTTTCTGTTTAACATTTTTGCTATTTACATAGATAAAAAAGTGTTGCATTTCTAAGGTTAATGCATAAAGCAAAATTTTTACAATGCCATAGTTTGCTATCATTATCACTACATTTTCTTTATACATTTATTGAAACCTAGATTCCTTATTAATTATCATGCAAAACCTATCAAACGCCTGTGTTTGCTACGGCGACTTCTCTGCTTGTATGGTATAGTCGATCTCCACACGTTTAACACCAACAAATAATTCTGCCACGAATAAATGTACACACACATTTTGTTTTCGTATGCACATATATGTGTGAGTAAATTGATCGAAACATAAACAAACAAACTCCGCTCGTTTTTTAATTTCTCCCTCTCTTCTTCTCTTTGTTGTTTAGAGTAGCACAGTCATGCCGCGCAGTAGTGTGAGCGAGAGGGGAACTGGACGTTACAGTTATCTTACATCTTACGTTACAGTTATTCTTACATTTTACACATTTGAAGTTTTGCCCATACCGTGAGCTAAAATGTTTACACATCAAAAATCAAAACTCTAAGATCAACCGTTTAAAAATTATTGAATTCTATATATGTTAAGATTTTTTCGATCTCACTCCTTATATCTACATACAAGATGAACTATTAATTGATGTCTCTCTTTCCCACTCTTAGGCTGTGGTTATGTTCAGATTTTGTTTGGCAAACACCATGAAATTGTTGTTGCATCGAACACAATGTGCGAATCTTTACTCACTCTCTCAACCAATACGATATGCTGGGTGAAATGAACACCGAAAAAAAGGTAAAATTGTATGTAAAATATTACGAAAACCTAACAATTTATACAGCTTGATTTTCATTTGCAGAAAAGGCGGCGAATATTTTTAGCGTTGACAAGTGGATATTATTTTATATTTTAAACTATTCAAGTAAGTATGAAATGTATTTATACGCTATCGCGCATTCAATTATATTATAAATTTCACTCTCCATATCGATAAAAAATATTTAAAGTTGGTTTGCATAGTGTTGCCATTGCGCACAAAAGCAATGTAACCACCTAAATCAAGTACGTGAATGCGAAATGTGAAGTGTTTGCTGAACAGCCAGCACCAACATAACCACAACCTTAGAAAATGAGTCTTATAGAGATAGAAATCTGTTTTTTAGCTACTGTCAGTCTTAGATTTCTTACCTTAATATTACTTCTGTTGCTTTTTTTATTTTCAAATTATCATTGCTTTAACCTTTATTTCAAATGTAATGTCTGCCAAACGTTGTTACCATTAAATACTCTTATATACATGTACATATATACATATGCAGATACATAGATATGTGTATATGTTTGTATGAAATCCTTGATATTCATGCTTTCATTACATTTCACAAGAAAAACAAAAATAAATTTTCATAAATAAATTACACACATGTACTTAGATATATAAATAGGTATGTGTGTTTGTATATGTATGCGTATACTGTTTCTTGTACAATGTGTTGAAAGGAAGTCGTAGTGTTGAAAGCTCTAAATAAAGACTTGTCAAGTGAAATATAACCTATTTCTTCTTCTTGGACTTTGTCTCAACAAAATTTCAAGTGTGCTTATAATAAAACGTGGATTTTCAATAAAGTATATACAGCGACAAAGCTATATACACACACACACACACACACACACATGCATATAATGAACATGTTCACATATACATATGTACATACCTTTTTGTGTTCAACCCTAACCCCAAATATTGTTATATGTATGTATTTTGAAAAGTCTATGTTGTTGTTGTTGCTGTGCTGTTGCTGCTGCTATCGCTGCTGGCCGTGAGCAACACGTGTTCATGTTCCCAAGTCAATTAGGGGTAGACCCTGAAGTTGGCATTGTTGAAATAAAAAGTTTGGTTGGTTGGTTAGTTGAATTTCTTTTTTTTTTCGTGATTGTTGTTGTTGTTGTTGTTGCTGCTGTTGTGTGTTGTATTTTTATAGCATGCCACTTGCATGTATTGATATACGTACATAAGTATGTATGAGTGAGTACCAGCAGTTCTACACACACACATACACACACATACACATGCGTTTGTACATACATAGTTGCAATTTATGTTAGTGCGGAAAAAGAGCGGAATCTAGAAGGAAGAGAGCAAAAGCTAGCGGAACTATTATAGTGCAGAATATGCTTATTGTATGCATGCAAGCATATGTTTGTGTGTGTGTGTGTGTGTGTGTATACTTTAAAATAACCTTACCAGGTATTTGTAATGTTTGGTTGTTGTCGTCGTTGTAGCCTTGTGTCTAGTAAATCTACCTACCTATATATTTTCAAGTGGTTGCATGGACAACTTTATACTACAGCTGCTAACTTTTCTTCTTTGTGTTTGCTGCTGATTTTGTTGTACCTCAGGTACCTATTGTAGTTTATACTATGTACCTTAACATCAAGGTAAGTAGTTTTATAATCAAGCATATACATACACATACTCGAATATGGCTGAGTGCGAATAAATTTTCGTTAAGCAGACTTTAATGACACTTATAGAGACCGAGAGCACAATTCATTTTTTTTTTCTTCTTTTTTTTTGCACAAATATTGTAAGGCAACTTACTTTGTAAGCGGAAGTATGTTGGGCGGTGTAAGCGGAAGTTAGATATTAACTGGTTTCTTTTGTGTGCTTTTTCTTAACTGAAGAGTGTACATAAAATGAATTATGACTCAATCGCATGATACGTTGTGAAATGATAGTTTAAAATTTCATTTAAAATTTTGCTAGATTTTAATGAGATATGATAGCTGCTCTGTAATGGAATAGAATATTAAAAAAAAAAAAAATCTTAAATAAACTTATGAGATCAAAGTTTATTTCAAGCTGGATTTCAAGAGATTCGTTTGTACAAACTAAATCTCATATTTTATAGGATGCCAACGTGAATTCTTAATCATTGTCCCGATTCCTTTTAGGACTTAACCAGTTGCCTGATTTATCAAAATGCCCTCGTCCAGGAATCCGTTAGCCAAGTCAGGCACTTATGCAGTATTACATTCACCTGATAGTGATGACTGGTCTCGCTCCTTTTATGGAAAATGGCTCTGCCTATTTTTTCTGCTGACTCGGCTGGGTCTCTTCCAAATCAACCGTTGAGTAGTGCCTGTGCACAAACCAGGCCAACTACTTTCATAAAATTATTTTTTCATTATTCTTCTTTGCTCAGTTAAAAATCCCATGTGTTACAGGCATTCAAAATGATGTTTGCCAAACGTGACATTTGAAAAATTTAATTGGAAAAAAAATATATTTCAATTTTCAAAAAGGAAAGTAATTCCCCATTGGCAGAGCTCACCTGAAATACTTATTACAAAATAAGGTACTTTCTTTTCAAATACAACAAATATTTTGTATTGAGAATTTGTGCATTAATTTCAAAACCAACATCAACAACAACAACAACAAGGCCCACAATCGTAACAACTAGCTCTCCTCTCCCGAGAGAGAGAGAGAGAGAGAGAGAGAGAGTAAGTGCACCAGCAGATGAGTGTGTGTCAGTGATGGGAAAGTTGATACAATTGTACTTTTTTCCGAGGTACATTAGGTACAATTTGTCTTAGGCAAAAAAAATTTTAGAATTAAATAACAAAAATAAAAAATTTTGTAATAAATACCTACTTAAATTAATGTACTGTACTGGGTCAACTCTGTATTTTAGGAATTTTTTTTTTTGCTTCAAAATTAATAATTTTATTTATATAATGGAATATAAAGAAAAAATTAATCTGAATGAATTATAATAAAGAGTATCGTTTTCAAGTTTTGTTATGTTTGTTTTCTTCTTTTTTTGAAAATTAATTTTTTGACAAAAACGTCAAACCAATGAAGTATATCATTTTATCATTTCATCCACATTTGGTTACAATTTTTTTTTCGGTAAATTAGTAACAATTAAAAATTTGAAAATTCCATCACTGCTGTGTGCATAAGTTTCCTTGAAGATTTATATTGCATTTCAACTTGTTGCAATAAATCGTTAACAAAATTTGCACGAAAATACGAAATTATACTCCTGCAGTGAGGAGTGTGTAGTGTACGAGTAGTTAGTAGGTAGTAGTAGCAAAGCACTTTAAAGTACGAGTAACTAACTGATTTGCATACTACTTACTTACTTTACTACTTACTTTTTTGAATGTGTATTTTATCCCATAAAGCATAAAACTAGAGGTAGGTAGGTAAACAAAAAACACAAAAAATGGAAAAAGGCAAGAATGCACCAAAAACAAAAAAAAAAAAAAAAACACAAAGCTAAGTTTAAAGTTGAAGGCTAATTTCAAATTGTTGGTCTGCTACTAGTAATAGCTGCTACCATTGTCTACTGTAAGAGTAGCAGTTGCTATTTTCATTGTATATACATATGTACGTGTATAGTTGTTGTCGAGACTTTTGTGTGATAGCATATTGCTGCTTTATACTATACATACTACGTAATGTCAGTGTTGCCAATGCTATTACGACTACTATTTCAACTACTAAAGAACGAACACATTCGTTCTCATATAAAATAACCATAAAATAAACAAAAGCTTTAGAATTTTTATGCAAAGTTCATGCATAAAATGATAAACAAATTTACATACATATATACTTCATCCATATATGTGCATGTGCATATTCATGTAGTATGTGTAAGTATGTTTTTTTTTTTTTTTTTGTTGCAGGAGGGGGAATCTTACATAAGATACTGTTACCAGTGATCCAGGGTATGGATCACTGGTAACAGCATGCACGATTCATACTGTTCGCTAAAGATACACCTCATTCGGGATCACGCACAGGCAGTAGTATCATACTATGCTGAACTTGCGAAACAGTACGCCTACGTACTAAACCCTTAACTCCCTCGCCTAAAAGCTTATGGAATGCCCCGCGGAACCGCCGTTAAGCATTACTTCGCGGGACAAAGCTTGCCAATAATGGCTCATCTTTCGCGCCTTTCTGGCTTACTCCTCACCTCTCTGTCCGTTCCTTGCAGCGCTGCCGCTCTTTTCTTCGTAGCTCCTGGAGAGCGATTGCGGACCACTGTTTGACTCGTTGCCATACTTGCTTCGATTGTAGCATGTGCTGCACGATGTTGTCTGGAGTCACTGGGCTTTTTATGAGCAGCTCGATCTCTGCTCTTTCTTCTATATATTTCGTGCAGACGAAGAAGACGTGCTGTGCATTTTCGCTGCCGTTGCCGCAAAAGGAACAGTCTGTTCCATCATCATGCCCGTACTTAAAAAGATATTCCCTAAAACAGCCATGCCCCGTCAGAAATTGCGTTAGGTAGTAGTCCGTCTCGCCGTTCTTCCTCTCTACCCATGCTTGCACGTTCGGGATTAAGCGGTGCGTCCACCTCCCTTTTGTGGTCGCGTCCCATCGCTTCTGCCACTCGTTTACACTCGTCTGCCTCTCTTCCTTTCGCTCTTCGTTTGTTAAACGCCTGTTCGTATTTTTTGATCTCTCGTATACTCGTTTGTGCTCCATGGCCATTAGATCTGGGGGCATAATGCCCGCTATGACTGCGCTCGCCTCGTGCGACACGGTTCGGAAGGCGCTGGCCACCCTGATCGCGCTTATTCGTAACACTGACCTTGCCGCCTTTGCATAGGTCTTGCGCTGCATCATAGGTCCCCAAATAGGCGCTGCATACATCAGTACGGACTGACTTACTTTTGCCAGGAGAGCACGCCTGCTCTGGCTTGGACCGCCTATATTGGCCATCATCCTGGATAGGGCTGTCGTTACTCGCGCTGCTTTTTCACATGCCTTGTCGATATGTGTTTTGTACGTCAGTCTCGCGTCGATCATAACACCGAGGTACTTCAATGACTGCTGGGTGGTGATGCTATAGCCGTCGATGTTCAGCGTGACGTTCTCCATTTTTTTTCTGCTTGTGATCAGTACAGCTTCTGTTTTCTGCCCCGCAAGTTCAAGTTTTGCCGCAGCGAGCCAGTTTTTTATCTTCCGGGCTGTGTCGTTGCATAGGTTCTCGATCTGCCAAAGTTCCTTCGCTACCACCGTTACCGCAATATCGTCAGCATATCCGATTATCTGCACTTCCTTAGGTAGCGGGAGATGCAGCACTCCGTCGTAGAGCACGTTCCACAGCAGCGGTCCAAGGACTGAGCCCTGTGGGACTCCGCCCGTCACTATATAACTTTTGGGGCCTTCATCCGTGTCGTAGAGCAGCAATCTGTTAGACAGATAATTGGCGACTATTCTCAGCAGGTAGGCCGGCGCTCTCTTTGTTTCCAGTGCGCTTACTATATGAGGCCAGTAAGCAGAGTTAAATGCATTCTTAACGTCAAACGTCACCACCGCGCAGTACTCTTTAGTGCCGTACAGCCATCTTTCCCCTTCTATTGCTTCGCCCGCAATACTGGTCAGTTTTTTGATGGCATCAATGGTTGACCTGTACTTTCGGAAACCATACTGATTATCAGCGAGACCCGGTGACTCTTCTTCTAGGTGTTGCTCCAGACGTGTACATATTAAGCGCTCCAGGATTTTGCCCAGCGTATCCAGCATGCAGAGGGGACGATATGAGTTCGGCTCCCCGGCCGGCTTGTTTGGTTTCTGCAGAAGAACCAACCTCTGCTTCTTCCAAATTTTGGGGAAAATACCGTCTCGCAGGCATCTAGTGAACACTCTTGTGAAGGTATTCGCGTCATGTTTTATAGCCACTTTGAGAGCTTTATTGGGGATACCGTCTAGCCCTGGTGCTTTGGCGTTCCCGAACCTTTCCGCAGCTTCAATGACTTCCTCTGCTGTGACTTCTGGAGCATCTATTTCTGCAGGCTTGACTGGTCGCGGCTCTCTCTCTGTGCTTTGCGTAGGGAAGAGAGTTTCCACTACGTGTTTCAGCAAGGTAGGACAAGTTGGTGCTTGCCCTTTTCCGCCTTTAATCTTCTTCATGACTACTTTATACGCATCACCCCATGGATTTTCGTCGGCGTTCTCGCAAAGTTCCCGGAAGCAGTTGGTTTTGCTCCTCTTTATGGCTTTCTTTAACTCGGCTCTTTTCCTCTTGAAACACTCGCGAAAGCTTGCGTACTCCGGCGTTCTTCTTTTCCTCTGACATCGTCGCCTCGCTTCGTGGCACTCTCCTCTCAGGCTGTCTATTTCGGCGTTCCACCAGTATGCCGGTTTTCGTTGGGCGCCATGCCTTTTCCTGCACATGGCTGCATCACACGCTCTGCTGATATGCCCCACTAAGATCTTCGCCTGCAGTTCTGCACCTTCGGCTCTCGTCAGCTTTTCACCCAGCATGAGTTTAAAGAGGTCCTCGTCCATTGTTTCGGTTTTCCACCCTCTGGTCTGCACCTTCTTAGTGGACGCACTCGTTCGATTCTGCTCATTTCCTCCGACTTCCATCATGATGGCAAGGTGGTCACTGTGCGTGTAGAGGTCGCCCACTTGCCAGGTTGTTGAACGCACCATGGAGCTACTGACGAACGTGATGTCGATCACGGAGCCACGTCCGTTCTTCTCAAAGGTATTCTTCTTTCCGGTGTTGAGTAATACCGCGTCCAGTATTGAGAACGCTTTGAGTAAAGCCTCGCCACGCCTGTTGGTACAAACGCTACCCCACTCCATTGCCCAGGCGTTAAAGTCACCAGCCACCACGTTTTTCGTGGTAGACCGGGCTTCTTGTACCAGCTCATCCAGCATGTTTTCGAAGTCGCTTTGTGACACGCTCAGCGGTATGTAGCAGCTATAGAAGTTTATTCCGCAGATCTTCCCTCGAATGAAATGAGCTTTACCAAGTAGCGGCTTGTCTTGAAACGCATTCCCTCTACAGGACCATATGGCAGCTTTGTTTGTTTTATCAGAGATCCATGTTGCGGCGTCCATGTTTTTGTATTGCTCGCTGATAATCACGACGTCGACTCTCTCCTCGTACACCGTTTGTGCTAGTAGTTCTTGTGCTGCCTCGCAGTGATTCAGATTTAGTTGCATCACTTTCATTGTTTGGCCTTTTTACACGCCTCTTGATATAGGGGGCACATCCTGCTTCCTATCTGGTGGTCTGATCTCTCCCGTCCCTTTCTCTTGCACGCGCTGCAAGACGGTGTTTTGCTGCAAGCCTTCGCAAAATGCCCTTTCTCGCCGCATTTGAGGCAGCTCTGGCTTCTGTCATCTGTGTTGCTGCATGCTCTTGCCATGTGTCCGTACTCAAGGCATCTGAAGCATTTTTTCAGTTTTGGTTTCTCCCTTATTCTGCATATCACCCAGCCGATCTTTATCCTTTGCACATCTAACAGCTGCCTCGCCTCCAGCGCGGGAAGGCTGACCGTCGCTATCTGTGTGCCCGCGTATGCTGCCCTAAGATTCCTGATCGATTTTTCACTGAAGTGGCTGAGCGCGCCAACCTGGCTGCGAATGGCCTCTGCGATGTCATCTTTTGTGGTGATCTCATCAAGGTCCCGGATCTCCACCATCACCTCGTGCGTTAGTGCTCTTACTTGCGCCTGGTCGCCTAACACCTTGCCTAATCCGCTTTTGAGCTCGTCCATGTTCTTTACCTGTGACTCCTTTAGCTTCAGCAGTATTTCACCTTTGGCCGTCTTTCTTATTCGCGATACTGTCTCACCCAGTTTTTGCAGCGCTTCATCTTTCTTTACCGCTCTCAATATGTCGCTGTAAGACATGTTGCCGGTTCGTTCGATGACTATAGCATCGGTTCGCGGTGGGGGCTTATATGCTGGCTTCTTGGCGGCTTGGCGTTTCCGCTTGACCTGAGTCCATCCGTTTTCTTTCTCTGCCTCCATGCCATTAGAGAGGCTGTCTTCTTTTGCTCTCCTGGTCGCGTTTTCTGCTGGTTTCGGCACCTCTTCATGTTCGGTTTTGTTTCTCTTCGGCGGCGTTCTCCTCTTTGGTTGCTCTTCTTCACGGGGCCTCTTTGGTGTTGTTTCTGCTGTCGCTGACCTAATGAGAGCATTTCTCCGGGCTTCTTTGACTCTGTTGAAGTCTTCTAGGGCACTAGCATGCAGCTTTTGGATGGAGCTAAGGATCTCCCTCATGTTGTTGTTTATCGAGCGTTGCGGTAGGCACATCGCTCCAATCAGCCTCTTGATGGCGTCTCCCAGCTGCTGCATTTTATCTCCTTGCGGCGGCGCCACTATCGCCTGGGGCGTGTTATCCTGCAGCATTGGTGGCGAGGATCTCGCTCGCACCGGCTTCTCCACGGATAGTGCTTTCGCGGGCGATCTAGCCAGCCGTGATGTCCTTTTGAATGGGTCAGACACCACCATCGGCGTCGTACAAGCCGGGTGTGAATCAGGCACCTTGTCGTCACTGTTGACCGAATTACTGTTGCCGCTATTAATAGCGTCGTATATGTTGCTGCTGTTGTTGCTGTTGTTTCTTGGTATGTTTTTATTCTCCATAAGCTTCTTTTCCAGCGCATCGTGTGCAGGGGGGCGGGCCGAAATAGACCGGAACGGGTATACCCTCGGGGACGATGCCCCTACCCCAGTTCCCTGAGGCCTGTCCTTCGCTTTGCCGGTCCCGGAAAAACTCGGACGAACCGGCGCTCGCCCGGGGCAACGCAGGCTACTACTCCTGCGTCCAATGTTCACTCCCTGACCAAGGACCGAAGTGGCTGGTTACTGGTACCCACCGCGGCTAACACCTCGGCAGAGCAGGCTCACATCACCCTCTCCCTCCCGCCAGCGGAGAAAACGCTGTCGAGATTTCAAGGGACTCCCAGTGCGCCGCGCTGTGTACCGGTCAGGTTATAATAACAGCCGCACCTGACATGGTGAACAGACGCTGACCAGGAAGCCGCCCACTTTGGGTCCGTCGCGCCTGGATTTTTGTGTAACTCATCATGCCTGGGCATGTGCAAGCATATGTGTGTGTGTGTGTGTGTGCACTTCTGCATGCAGCTTGTTAGACAATTTTAATCTTATTAAGGCAATGTTAGTTGCTAGGTATGTGAGTATGCATGTATGTATGTGTATGTATGTGTGTGTGTGCACCCCTTTTTCATTTTCCTTGTCGTGCAGTTTTTTGTTGGTTTTTGTTGTTCTTGTTGCTGCTGCTGCTGTTTTTCTCCTGGTATACTGACATGGTTTTTGTGTGCTGCTACCAACATTGCATTGTTGAAGATATGTAGGTTGTGTGCTTTGCGCTCTTTTTATGTTGCTGCTCAGTAGGTTTAAAATAATGTCACTTGAATTAGTTGTGTATCAGTGTCAACAATTGTGTATGTATGTGTGTGCTTGTAAATATAAGAATGTGTGTGTACGTGAAGCATAAATATTTAGCAGTAATTTTCATTGCATTCCATTTATGTTTCCTCTGCTATTTCCTCTAATTTTTGAGAGCATGATATCTCTCCTTCTGCTCTCTTTAAACTCATACTCTTGTATTTATTACTATGCTCTACTTTTTTGATGACATTTCAAAGTGACATGTAATTCTGTTGATGAGGTGAAAGTATACGTGCTGGATTTATTGTTGTAGCAGAAGAGAAAGAATAATTGGGTGAAAACTTATGAAGAGAGAGAGAAAGAGAGTTAAAATGAGTAGAGAGAGGTTGACGATGTATTATGGATGATTGTGTTTTGTTACTGTTAATTCCCCATAAAAGTTACAAAATTCTCATGATCTATGTACCTAAGGAAATAAGAATGAATGTATTTTTTTTGTTTTTTGTTGGATTTATAACATATTAATGCATTTTGAGTTTAGATACACAGTGAAATATGAAAAGGGAATGAGCTTGAGCTCAGTGGTTAGAAGTGCAAAGACCAATGGCATTTTCATCCCTCTCTCGCTATCACAAGTGCAAAGTTAGCTGCAATTGTTTGAAAAAAGATGTTATTGGCCGACTGCATGGATTATAGTTGCCAGCTGCAAGTTTAACTTGTTGTGGTTAGGGCCGTTGGCATTATTTGTTGTTAATTGAAGTGATTTGAGGTTTGTTAAACTAAATGCTTTGTATAGGTGGCAACTTAGTTTAGTTATTCCTTCAGTTTAAGGGTTACTACTTCGAAAAGTTAAGTCTACTTAACTCTATTTATATAGTTGGGAGTGTGCATGCTATTAAAATCCTTGTAAAACCAAAGACTAGACCAAAGACCGCACAAAAGAGCAGACCAAAGACCAGACCAAAGACCAGACCAAAGACCAGACCAAAGACCAGACCAAAGACCAGACTAAAGACCAGACCAAAGACCAGACCAAAGACCAGACCAAAGACCAGACCAAAGACCAGACCAAAGACCAGACCAAAGAACAGACCAAAGACCAGACCAAAGACTAGACCAAAGACCAGACCAAAGACCAGACGAAAGACTAGACGAAAGACTAGACCAAAGACCAGACCAAAGACCAGACCAAAGACCAAACCAAAGACCAGACCAAAGACCAGACCAAAGACCGCACCAAAGACCAGACCAAAGACCAGACCAAAGACCAGACCAAAGACCAGACCAAAGACCAAACCAAAGACCAGACCAAAGACCAGACCAAAGACCAGACCAAAGACCAGACCAAAGACTAGACGAAAGACTAGACGAAAGACCAGACCAAAGACCAGACCAAAGACTAGACGAAAGACCAGACGAAAGACCAGACCAAAGACCAAACCAAAGACCAGACCAAAGACCAGACCAAAGACCAGACCAAAGACCAGACCAAAGATCAGACCAAAGACCAGACCAAAGACCAGACCAAAGACCAGACCAAAGACCAGACCAATGACCAGACCAAAGACCAGACCAAAGACCAGACCAAAGACCAGACCAAAGACTAGACGAAAGACCAGACGAAAGACCAGACCAAAGACCAAACCAAAGACCAGACCAAAGACCAGACCAAAGACCAGACCAATGACCAGACCAAAGACCAGACCAAAGACCAGACCAAAGACCAGACCAAAGACCAGACCAAAGACCAGACCAAAGACCAGACCAAAGACTAGACGAAAGACTAGACGAAAGACTAGACGAAAGACCAGACCAAAGACCAGTACTTCACCACCAACACACTGTACGACAGCGCTCTGATATTCGACATCACCCGTTTATCCACGAATTTAGTTAAAGTTTTTAAGCCTCGACGTTGTTTCTATAGCTCAAGTAAGTAGCTACAATATTGTTACTTATTTTATGCTTCATTTTTTATTTTCTTTTTATAATACAATTTAAAAAAGAAATGTACGTTTTTGCAGATTTAGCTGCAAGCGTATTAAAAAAGATATTTACAAAAAATAAGTAAACACAAAATGGAAAAGCAAAACAGCGAGCATAAAATATGAATTTAAATGGAAAAATGCCTATTATAAACATATTTACACAAATATACATAAAACATATACATATATACAAGCACAAATATATAGTACATAAATAAGTATGTTGAAGTGGAATATGACGTATTTAAATATTTTTATTGTACACTTATTTATGTATGCATGTAGCATGTATGTGTAGTATTAAAATGGCGTCATAATGCGCCGGCATTTTTGCTCTTGTCATTTTTAATGCATTTTAAATATAATTTTCATTTTTATGCTACAAATTATGTTCGGCGTTTTTAATGTAAATATATAAAAAGAAATCTATAAATATGTGTTTTTCATACAATGTTGAAATGTTGCAACACTGTTGTTGTTATCTTTTACACTGACATCATTTTATCTATCATTCACTTATATGACAATGTGTGTGTTTTTGATTGTATGTGTTTGTGTGTGTGTGTGTGAGTTTGTTGGTTTGGATGTGTCTGTGAAATTAATCCGGCAATACCAGCAAATGTAACTGTCAAAATTTATTACAGCTTATAATCGACAATGTAAATTGTGTAATTTTCATAAAAATATTCAATGGAATGTTTTTTTTTTTTTACTTATTTACATATCATAACTGAAATATCGAATTTTTTCATTGTCAGCTTTAATTTTAAATGAGGAAGTAACAGAAAATTACCATCACGGATTTAATAGAAGCTTTACAAATGCGTGTATGTGACAGTTGAATCATTTAAGAGATAATAATGGAAGACCTTTGACGTTTGGATGATTAAAAATAAATACTAGAGAGTTCTATATAAAATTTCATTTAGATGGATTGAAAAATTTCCGAATCGACTCAAACAGTTTCACATACACCACACCACTCTATTATTTCTTTAAGTTTTGGCATAGACCACAACTCTGATCATTCTTCTTATTTGGAAACTCTCGATAGTGAGAGCATAAAACGAAGTTGTGGTGTGAGAATAATTGGTTGTTGTTATAAAATGTTACGAAGCATTTCGCCGTAGCTGCGAAAATTTCAGAGATGCTTTATGATATTTTGCTTATAGATTCTGCCAATTGTTCACACACACACATTGCAATTTTTCATTGTATGTGTGTATATGTGCAATTAAGCATGCGTGAGTGAGTGAACGAAGTAGTTGCACTCGTCGAGACTTGTAATGCGTCGACGAGTTCGTTCTCTGAGCACGCTCTCGCCGAAAAAACTCATTTACACATTACTCGCTGAAGTATGCAGCGCTTCATATGAATACGTTATTTACAACTAGTAGATGCAAAACTCGTTGGCTCTCTTTTCACATTTTCGCTGAAATACATATGCATGTGACATGTGATTTCTCTCTTCTCTTTTATTTGGAGCAACTGCAGTTTTATTTGAAGAAATTTGATGTGTTGCTCTTTGTGTTAAAGAATCTTGAATGGCTTATGCCTGGTTTTCATTATGTCATATTCCATGTCAAAGAGAGTGAAAGAGAGAGAGAGAATTAAATTTAATTGAACTGAACGTAGTGAAAATCCGGCATTACTTTTATTTGAAGGCGAGTGATTGATCTCAGTTTCATCCGAAGATATTTTATTGGTTACTCCTTTATTCGAAGAAATGGCCTTAATTTTATTTGTGGAATCTTAACCTCAGTTTCATATGAAGAATTTGCTTGGTTTCTTCTTCATTTAAAGAGTCTGTTTATTTTTAATCTTGTTTAATTTCAGTTTCAATAGAAGAAGTTTATCATTTATTTGAAAAATTTTGATTGATATCAAGTTTGAAGAATTTTGACCGTTCTTAGTTTCTTCTGAATAAGTTTCGGGAAATATCTTGATTTCTTCATTTTTGGCCGAATAGGGCTCAGTTTTATTCTTAAACTTTTATTAACCTCAGTTTCATCTACAGAAATGTGACTGGTTCCGGATTCACTTGAAGAATCTTGATTGGTTTTAATTTTTTCAAAAGAAGTTTTCTTGAATTCTCCATCATTTGAAGAATTGCACTCAGTTTCATATTGATTAGTTTCATTTGAGAATTTGCGATCGAAAAGCATGAAAAAGCTTGGTTGATCTATTCTTCATTTTTGAGAATATTGACAGATTTTGCCTTTATTTGAAGAATTTTATTGATTACGCAGTAAATTTTTCAGCAATGTTTGAAGGAAAGTTGCTCGTTATGAGAAGTTCTTACACCAACTTTCCACCCTCTTCCTCTCTGGCTTTGATTTTTCAAAAGCAATACACACTATTTTTTTTCTCATTATTTTTAGTTCTAATTCATTGCATGAAATTAAAAATTTGTTGTTGTTTTCCATATAAAATGAAAAACCAACAAACAGCATTTTTGTATATTATATTAGAAACAACAACAAATTTTTAATTTCATGCAATGAATTATGGCTCGTGGGAACGGGGGGTAAGTAACGAAGCGGAATTCAAAAATTTTGTGCTCAGATGAGAGAGATTTGCAGATATTCTCTCTTTCTCTGGCGCTCTTCTAAATTTATTTTTCAGGTTTCAAACTCTCCGTTATTTGTTACCCAGAGGGAAGAAATTGATTCGCATGTAAAATGTAATGTAAAATGGCATCAATGAAAGTTCATATAAATTTCCTTCTCTTTCATCAAAGAATTCAAAATTTCTCTTGTAAATTTCTGTTCAAAGAATTTAATAATTATTTAAATTATAATAAGAAAATAATAAAATTTATTTAAGCTACTTTGTTTTTCGTTTTTTTTCTTCATAACTTTTCGTTTAAATTTCAATTAACACCCTTGGCATTAATGCAGGCGAACACACACACACACTCAAACACATATTTACATATGAACATAAAAGTTCAT
Source organism: Toxonevra muliebris (assembly GCA_963691655.1). Classification (NCBI taxonomy): domain Eukaryota; kingdom Metazoa; phylum Arthropoda; class Insecta; order Diptera; family Pallopteridae; genus Toxonevra; species Toxonevra muliebris. The sequence goes on along the minus strand of OY829329.1, from coordinate 6,766,475 downwards.
GTCAACAAAAATTGCTGTTGCTGCAACAATCAACAACCACCAACAGCAACAACAACAACCAAGAAAGAACAACAAAATTGTTTTTGCACAATTAAAAAGGCAATATTTGTGTGCTGCTGCATGAACATGGCCAACAAGTAAGAATTTTTTGAAGCTAGCTTGTTGGGGCTTGAAATGATTGAAATGGTTGACTGGCTTAAAGGCAACTTCACGCTAACAACAACAACAACAGCAACCATCATAGCAGTAGCAATGGCAAGTAACGATGATGACAGCAAAAGCAACAACAACTGCAACTGCAATAACAATCAAAATACTTTGTACTTTACTTATTTAAGTTTACTACATATTGACTTTTGAGCGTTGCCATACAATTGATATTTGCATGCATGTATGTTTGTATACACAACCACTCGAATGGATGTGGCAACAATTATTGCCACTAGGGATTATGTATAGAGTATGTAGTCTATGTTTATTTGTGTGTTGGGGGTGGGAGGGGGAGGGAAGGGGGGCAGGCATATGAATATTAGTGATTGATGAAGACAAGCTAAATAAACATTCAGTGCTTCCTTTTCATTCCACCACAGCAGCGTCATGCAAATCGCTTCAAAGCATTTAATGCTGTTAACTTCTTAAAGGCAAGTCTGTCTGTCCGTCTATTCCAGCTGCTCACACACACACACACACACACATACACAACTTTGTGGTTAGTTGGTTGCATGTGGCATGTTGCCATTCAACATATTTGCATGCATGTATAACTTTTTCTTTTTTTTGTGATATATTAATTTTCTCACTTAGGGCGTGAGGCGTGTCAGCGTTAAATTTATAAAATTAATTTCAATTTTCATCAGCTCTTCTGGTTGTTTGTTTGTTGCTGTTGTTGTTGTTGTTAGTATTAAACTTTGCGCTTTTGCATGTAAAACTTTTTTGTCGTCTTTATTTTTTATTTATGTTTACAATTTATAATAATGAAACAGCACATGCAATGGTAGCAGATATTTGCAAGTTGCAAGAGTGTAGCACACACCCTTAAAGTTCATTTACAATTACTTAACACTATTACTGTCATTATTATGACATTTGACATTTTCTTGACAGTTCAGTTGAGTGTTGCTGCAACACTATTTTGTACATGTATGTATGTTTGTATGTACATATGTGTGTGCATTTGTGTATTGCTCTAGAATTGTCGCATTGGATTAATTTGCTTACTCATTCGTCGATATTCGTTAGCGCTTTAATTAGTGAGCAAGTGAGTTGAGCATGCAAATCAAATTGAAAAATTGTCAATTGATTAGGAATTGAAATTTCGTAGCATTAGCGCACTAATACACACACACACACACACACAAATTCAACTGTACACTGTCATCATTAATGACATTTCATCATCAGCACAATGCATTGCCGTAATTATTCACACCTGTGCAGCTACACCTTCATCTACAGCGAAATTCAGTTGTCATGTGATATTGTCGCCAATTAGCTGCTGGATTAATCTCTTAATGTAGTTAGATATAGAAATGTACATATGAGCACAATTATAATTTTTCATTAATTTAATTACCAAACTCGTATCTAATTATACAAATATAGAGTTAAGGTAGGGGAAGAGAGAAGAAAGGGCGGGTTTGGGTATGAATAGGCTGGAGATGGGTTCTAGTACAATGTGATTGATTATTCTCTACAATATTGAGCGTGTCATTAAAACTCGAGCACTAGAGGGTTCAGAAGTTAAGAAAAACGGGGGACTCTCAGAGTTTAGAGCTGAAGGTGGGCTGGACTAAACCAATGCACTCAGTCTCAAAGGCTATTGTACCCAAGATAGAGCCAGTAGAAGTAGAAAGACATAAGCTTTAAATGCAAAAGTTCTTTAATCCAGAAACAACGACCACAATAGGTGAAATATTAATCGGAAAGAGAGAGAGAGAGAGAGAGGGTGTTTTATCCCTGAAATCCCCCATTAGTTCTCTAAAAGTCTTTAGATTAGTGGAAATTGTTTTTACCAAATGCTGTATGATTAAGCATTGAGTGAAAGAAAGAGAGGGCAGGAGGAATGTGAAAAAACATGGGAACCCACGCTCTATGTAAAGGAGTAGCATTCAGACCATTAAAGTAAAGATGTGTTCTGCAACTGATCGCAGCCGACTGCACGGTTATGAGAGATAAAAATTAATTCAACACGAAAGAAGCGCTCTAAAGTACTTTTTTGCCTACTTTGAAATGCTTCTCCGCCAGCACTAAGCTCCTTTTCTTTATAGGATACATAATTGATCATTTACATTATATGTGATTGGAGGTGGGAGTTCGAACTGTTTTCTTTCTTCTCTTGTCTGTCCCTCCCTTTTTTGTATTTACTAAAGTGTACACTATAGTAATTATTATTATTTATTTGGTGAACCACGAAAATGTATCTAAACCAAATGGCAATAAACAATAACAGCTAAACTCAAAGTCGAATAAAAACCTGTTGCGTATTTTTCATTATAAAACCTAAAATATTGCAAGTTCTTGAATAATTATTGGAGTTTAATTAATAAAAAACTATGGAGACTTATAAATTTTACAAAATTTTCAAAAACTTTCAGCATTTTGAGATTTATAATAAAAAATACGCAGCAGGTTTTTATTCGACTTTTGAGTTTAGCTGTTATTCCTTATTGCAACAGATATTTAGTTTCATATTAACCATTTTTGATTTACAAAGTGCTTCCTTGGAAGCGTTTTTTGAATACTTAGAAACGCTTTCAGTTAGCTTAATGTTTGCGCTTAACATTTTCCAGCTTACTAGTTTCCAAGAGAGCACCAAGTCAGCGTCTAAAAAGAGCTTATCATTTTCCCGCTGGGAAAACGCGAGCAGAGTTGGTATTGTTGTATACCCACATATAAGATCGCACACAAGTATGTGTGTACGTACACCCAGTATGTATGTGTGAAGAGTGAGTAAATATAAAAGAGAATTAGAGAGAGAGAGAGCACAGTCTGAAAAAAAAACAATAACATTTCATTTAATTTCAACAATAACAGTTCGATTGTTTGTAATACCGGTGAGTGTGTTGGTGACTGCTGTTGCTCTCTTCTTCGCTCTCTCGAGCATACATGTCGAACACATGTATAGGATTTCATTGGTAGGGGGAAAAGTTTGGACGTTTATATGTACCGTTATCAAAATGAGTATTTTCATTGCAAAAACTTTCAAGTGAGAAATATTAATTGAGTGAAAAACTATGAGCGCCTTTTGGCTTAGAGTTTTAAGGAATGCATTCTGTGAGCGATAAATAAGAAGAGAGGGAGCGAAGAAGAATGAGTTCAATTCACTCAAAACATTTAACGAAAGAGCGCTCATTATTTTTTTTTTTTTATCATCAATGAGGAAATAAAGTTAGTCGCTCTTTATGTAAGTAAATAATATTGAGGAGGAAGAGTAGTGTAATATTTCTTCTCAATAGTAAGTTTTTTCGAACTCTTCATGCAATGACACCAAATCAATTATAAAATAATTTTTGTAAAAAATATCAACAGCTTTTGAAATAAAAAACCAACAACAAAATGGCCATATGACATACAAATGACATTCGTTTCATTGAAGCAAATAAACAAACAAAAAAAAAACCTTAAACAAAAGCAAAGAAAATCAATTAATCCCATATGAAGTTTAAGAATTTTTAATGAAATCATATGCAAACGACAACAATGTAACCAAAAACAAGTCATAGCAATTACAACACATGACAACAATCGCTGCAATAACAGCAACAATAGAGAACAACAACAACAGCAGCACAAAGAACTTAGAGGATAACAATAATAATGAAACATGAGATCAATAAATTTTGTGATACTCTGACAGAAGTGACATTTGAAGCAAGCAGAGAAGCAAAAGTAACAGTAGCAGTAAGAGAATAGCAACAACAACAAAAAAAAACTATTAGAATTAATAGTAGTAGCAAAACCCCAATGAATATTGTCAATACAAAAACAGCAAACATGCAAATCACTTTAGAAACATGGAAGATATATGAAAAAAAGAGCAAAAAAAAAAAAAAACTTTAGTTATGACCATGTGACAGACATACGAGCACAAGTACATACTGATATATATATGTATATGCTTATTAAGTAGACAAGAAAACCAGATAGACTTTACGGCTGTCTGCCTATCAGACAAACAGTCAAAGTCAAATAAGCAAAAAAGTTTGAACAAAAAACAGACATTCTCACATAAGTACATGTCAACAACATTGCCAATGAAATTGCGCTCCTCGGTATGAATATTGAACAAACTAACATCAACTCAATAACTACAACAAAACAAAACAAAAAAGTTGTGACACAAAAAAGTTGTTACAATTTTTTTTTTATTTTTTTTTATTTTGTTGGCTTCTCTCACTTCAAAGATCGTGACCATATTTCCAGATAGAAAAATAAAATTGAAAATAAGAACAGAAATCAGCAACAAACAGCAAAAAGGTGTGAAGGCAGAGTATGAATATGTGAGAGCGTATGAGAAATTTTTTTGTATAAAAAAAAAACTAAAAGAAACTAACTGGACAGACACACACAAGCGACGCCAGTTGGAACTGAATCGAACAGACAGTCAGACAAACAGATATTTCAGCATTTTTGTTGACATAATGTGACAAAAGTAAAGTAACTATTACATATGTAAGTAAGTTTGCACATGTAGTATGTGTGTGTCGTGTTGAGTTTTATGCATTAAAAACATCAAAAAAGAAATTTATAATAACAAAAAATGGAAGAGAAAATCCATAAAAAATACAAACTTGTTTCACTTTGACATCGAGACTTTTGACTTTTCATTTGCTCTTCGAATATTTATGCATTTCTCATTGCTTTTTGAAATAAATTTATTGAATTTTTTAAAGAAGGAAGAAAATATAGTGTATCATTTTATTGTGTAAGATAAGCAAATAGTTTTTTGGAGAAATTATAGTTTTTTTTGGTGCCGTCAATAAGGTAACAATTTAAAACCTCTCTTAATCTATATATTAATACGTTAATAAAAAACTTGAGCTCTCTTTTCACCTATATTAACAGAATCGTTCAACAGTACATAATCTTTAACAGTAAAGAAGTTATTTTTACATTTAATATTCAGAATAGTTTAATAGTACAGAATAGTTTAACATTAGAGACTGTAGATTAGCTTTACATTTAACATTTAATCAGTACAAAATTGTTTAACAGTATAGACAGAAGAGTAGCTTTTCATTTAACATTCAAACAGGACAGAATTGTTAAACAGTAGAGTATTTTTTTTTTCATTTAACATTCAGAATAGTTTAACAGTACAGAATAAATGTTAACATTAGATAAAGTTGATTGACTTTTCATTTAACATTTAATCAGTACAGAATTGTTTAACAGTAGAGAAGTTATTTTTTCATTTAACAGTACAGAATAGTTTAACATTAGAGACAGTAGAGTAGTGTTTTCAAACAGTACAAAATTGTTCAACAGTAGAGAAGTTCTTTTCTTATAATATTCAGAACAGTTTAACAGTACAGAATAGTTTAACATTAGAGACTGTAGATTGGCTTTATATGTATTTAACATTCAAATAGTACAGAATCATTTAACAGTAGAGTAGTTGTTTTTTCATTTAACATTCAGAATAGTTTAACAGTATAGATAGAAGAGTAGCTTTTCATTTAACATTCAAACAGGACAGAATTGTTAAACAGTAGAGTATTTTTTTTCAACATTAGAAACAGTAGTGTTGTTTTTTTCAATTTATATTCAAACAGTACATAATAGTTTAACGGTAGAGTGGTTGATTTTTCACTTAACATTCACAATAGTTTAACAGTACAGTAGTTTTCAACATTTTAACATTCAAAGAGTACAGAATCGTTAACAATCGAACAAGGGGCAAGAGAAGAATGTTGTGAATGTAAATGTGTGCTCTCAATCAAGCATTTCACAATATGTATTTTCAAAATTGGATCAGAAACTCAATCGAATTTTGTGGATGCTCTTAAATTTTTGATATAAAACCAATGCAATTTTTGTAATTCCCTTGAAATGCTTGAAAATCCTTCAAATTGTGAAATTTTCCATCATTTTATTTCAATATTTCGTAACACTAGCAACCAACTTAATGAATATCATCATTAACAACAATTTTAAGCTTTTTATGCACCAGTAATTGTTATTGCATTTCTATGTTCGTATGGTATATGCGTGTATAAGTAAGGATGCATGTATGTGTGAGTGAGTGCATATTTATAAGAATATATATTGATGTCAACTTGTCAGTTGTGTTGTTAGCTCATAAATAAACAAACAACAAATATGGCAATCAATATACAACATAGAAAGTTATTGTTGTTGCCATTGGTAATGCTACAGCAGCAGCTACTGTTGCTGCTCCACTGCTGCTACTTCAGGCTAATGCGATAGTTGTTTGTGTGTGTGTGTGTGTGTGCGTGTTTCTCTATTGCGCATTTAACGCGACTTTTGGGAATTTTCTAAAATGTTCGAGATTTTTTTTTTCTTTTTGCTTGTCGTTGTTGGCTTCCTTTATACATTGACATTGTTATATGCTTCTCGAGTGGTGGTTGCCAGTTGCTGTTGGTGAATGTTATTTGGTACGTTCATGTTGCTATCGTTGTAAACAGTGAATTTTGTTGCCGTTAGTTTTTGGTTAACAATCAAAGGATTTTTGCGTGCACACACATACACATACCTATCACATATACATATATATATATTTATATGTATAAACGTATACACGCGCAAATTCTAAAATGTCACGTTGCTCTGCGTTGTTATTGTTGTTGTGATTGCTGTTGTTGTTGCTATGTCCTTTCGCTCTATCCAGCAATATTGTATTACAATTACAACGTTATCGTGTGCTTGAATAATGTTCTGCACCAATGAAGTGATTGAGTGTGTTACTATGTTAAAGTTTCATGTACATACCATTCATACATTGACAGTTTACGCACACACGCATGCATATGTAAGTGTTTTGTTTCATTTAAAATTTCGTTCTCTATATTTATCATGTGCTTTTATTCATATTTGGCAATAGAATTTAATAAAGCTGGAAGCTTGAAATAATTATAGCATTATTAAAAATTATTTTAGGCCAGAATTTTATAGAAATTTCTACACAATTGTGGAAAAACTCAAATATTTACGTGGTTGAAAATCTCAACAGCTCGCCTGAATTTTCTTAAAATTATTAATCCAGCGGGAAAAAACTGATGCTGAATTAATTCGAGTTCCTAAATATGTTTACGTAACTCGTTTTTACTTTTTTGAACTCGTTCTCATCGTAGCGTTTTTGAAATGAATATTTACCTATTCGACAAAATATGCATTAGATGTGTACATTTGTTTTTGTAAAAGCATTTAGGTATAGGCTGCGTATTTCTTATTTCTCTTCTTTGTCTATACCAAATTACAAAGCAACAACACTTTCGTATGCATTGTTGGTCTTCAGCGTAGATTTTCTTGTTGTTTAACGTATGAGTTTATAATATTTTGAAAATGCACGATTGATCTACTCCTCAATACCTATCCAATGATACCCATGGCATGTCTGGCACACATGTGACCATTAGTTTCCTCCACGCAACTGCACCCAATATACGAATTTTCAAACAGCCGTTACTATAAGACCTCGATTAATTTTAGATATTTTATATCTACTCCTCAATACCTATCCAATGATATCCATGGCATGCCTGGTACATATGTACAAGCGCTCCATATGACCAGCAGTTTCCTCCGGCTCGCTTTACAAAATGTCAATTTTTAATATATAATTAAAAATAATCTGAAATAAATATTTGATATTCCTGCGAACAGGATTAAACCGATATTCAATACCTATCTAATGATACCTAAAGTAGTATAGATTCATTTAGTCAGCTCTCGAAATGGTCATCAGGAACCGAAGGAATAATGTATGCTTTGCTTAACATTACATTACATTTCGTTAACATTTCTTCTGTTAAGTTTACATTGATTTTTTTACATTTTGCGGTTTGTGTCTTTGCTAAGACAGCCATTGTTGGCTATCTTAACACTGTTGTAATAAAGTTTATATGTATTAGTGTCTACACTTCCATAACAAAATTTTGGGCACTCTGCATTAGATGTTAAACGACTCGGTTTTCGTCTCTCTTTCTTTGTGCAAAAAACACATTCGGAAGAATAACATCAAAGAAAACGAACTTACTCTTTGAATTTCTTGTTCTCTTGATCTCTTCTTTCTCAACTAATACTCTCTCATATAAGTATAATTGCAGTGTGCTTTTGGCAGTGTTGCCAACTTGATGGATTTTAAACTAAAAAACGCCAGAAAGTCTTGCTCTCTTGATCTCTTCTCTCTCAACTAATACTATCTCATTTAAGTACAATTGCAGTTTGTAATAAAAAAAATTATGTGCTTTTGGCAGTGTTGCCAACTTGGTGGATTTTGAAATGAAAAACGGGAGAATGGAATTATTTGGTGGTTTAGCGGGTTTTTTAGTGCGATTTGGTTTTTTTTTTTTTTAATTTGATGGGTTTAATTTCAAAGGGTTAAAAAATGTAGCTACCCTCAGAGCTAACAACCTTCAGCATCGTTTATTAATACTGAGAGCAAAGTATGTGAAATACACTCAAGTCTCAGGGGCAGTTGATTTTATTTGTTGTTGTTCATTACAGTTTCAAAACCATTAATGTTTTATTACCGCATTTCATTGAAATATATAAATATTTAGTTTTGTTTTAGCACTGATATATCTGTATAAAGTCAAATTTATTTGTGACATTATTTTTGTATTTAATAAACTGTGTTTTTGTCTGATTGTTGGTCAGAAGTTTGTTTAGATTTTTAGTCTGAACTTGGTTTGAATTTTTGTCTATGTTACAGTCTGAATTTGATCAGAGACTTACTCTGATTTTAGGTCAGAAGATTGGATAGATTTTTGGTTTGAGTCTGGTTTGCATGCATTTTTGTCTAACCTTATCTTGATTTTAATCTGAGTTTCGGTCTGTGTTTTTGTCTGATTGTTGGTCAGAAGTTTGTTTAGATTTTTAGTCTGAACTTGGTTTGAATTTTTGTCAATGTTTCAGTCTGAATTTGATCAGAGTCTTGCTCTGATTAGAGCTCAGAAGATTTGGCAGATTTTTGGTTTGAGTATAGTTTGCATTTTTATCCGAGTTTGGCTTGATTTTAATCTGAATTTCGGTCTGAATGTTGGTCTGATTGTTGGTTAGAATCAGAGTTTTGATCATAATTTGGTTTGAAGTTTGGTCTTAATTTTGAGCTCGTTTTTTGTCAGAGACTTGGTCTAATTTTTGGTTAGAAGTTTGGCCAGTTTTTTAGTCTGAATTTAGTTTGAATTTTCGTCTGAGTTTAGCTGGATTTTAACCTGAATTTCGAACTGAAATTTGGTCAGATTTTTTATTTGAATTCATTTTTTTTTCTAAGTTTTGTTTGATTTTTAGTTTAAATTTTATTTTAAGTCTCAATTATGGTCTAAGTTTCGGTCTGAGTAATATTATTATTATTACTATTATTATTATCTGATAATTGTGGCCCTTTGTTCCTCCCTGGAGCCTTAGGAAACATATATATATATATATATTATGTAAAAAATCGTATAAAAAAAACATGATCCTTCCACAAACTGAAATCCCAGATCCGCCACTGCCAACTCATCAAAAAATAATTTACCAAATTAAAATATTCATTTTGAAAACCTCATAAAAATATTAAAAGTCAAACAATTAGTATTAAAAACTTACAGAAATTAACACAATACAAATATCGAAATAAATCTCAATAAAAAAATTAAATGCAACATGAAATTTGTCGTTTTATAAATTCATTTTAAATTATTGCACGAATGAATTATTAAGTATTTTTAGTAGCATAAATTAATACACACACACACACACACAGCTGCAACTGCAACTATAAATTATGACCACAGTTCAAAAATGCAAAATACAAAATGCATTCATATACTCGACTAACTATACGAACGAACGAAATGTATCTATATAAATATTTATGTAAATTTGTGTATATACAAAATACAAATACAAAAATAATGCATTCATATAAACAAATATAGAAAAATTAAAATAATAACACACTGAAGTATAGAAGAAGAGTTGAAAGGAGGGGGAGGAGGAGAAGGAGGAGGAGTAGCGGCAACTGGTAGCAGAAAATATTTTGAATTTAAAATGATAGAAAAGAATGAAGAGAATAAACAACAAAAAAAACCAAAAATATAGATGAGAGTAAATAGAAAAGATTTATTCATTGTTTTCACCAATGTATTATACACTTAGATATGCAGATATGCGGATAGATAGATAGATAGATAGAAAGATATTTTTTATATGTATTTGTTTATAGTATAGTATATTTTGATTGTCAATTTTAGTTTGTATTTTATGGTTTTTATTTATTTTTTATGCAAATAAACATTGGCATGCAGCAGGCAGTAACAGACACGCACACACATACATTTATACAAATGCAAAAAGACACATTTTTCATTTGATAATATATTCAATATATAGTGGGAGATACATGCATATATGTATGTATGTATGTATATGTGAAATATGTTTAACAAAAACAAGCATTGAATGTCGACAATATTTCAATAGACACACACTACATACTTATGCATACGTTTCTACACACAACACACATACACACACACACACCAACACAAGTCAGTCGCATATGGCAACTGTCAACATCGTATACAATGAGCAGCAATGAAATTGCAATCCTATAGAGTTTTCATACATATACACAGAGACTTTATATTAAAACTTCAAAATTTCACTTGACATTCATTTTACTAAATAAAATATTTGCATACACACACACACACACACATTTACACAAATAAACATGCTTTATGCTCTTGCATTGTGTAGTTGTATTGAATGCAGTTTTTAAATATTTGCATTGAAAAATTATTGCAATTGTTATGCATTTCTCAGCAATTTGTGCTGCCTCTCTCTCTCTCTGTATTGAATGTACCAACTATATACGTATACAAGGTGTATTGGAAATTTAGAAATGTGTGGAAGTTATTATGGAGAATAACCTGTGGGCCGGAATAACTCTGTTGAGATTTTTTCCTTATCATATTTGCGCGGGAATCATTTACAATTAACGGAAAATAATAGTCCGTCCTATTCACTCTTTATAGTAAAAGTGCTGAGTAACGGGGGTACTCGGTTTAAATTGTAATACAAAATTAATTTACAATAACAAAATATACGACATTTGTTTTTACTCTCATTTTACTCTTTGACGCAGAGACTGCGTACCGCACTCTCTCTTCGTTTTTTTTTTTGATATGAAGTTTTTCGCTCTTTTAAATTGAGAGCTTAACAACTACATATGTATCAAAAAATAAAATAAAAAAAAAACAAAGAAAGAAAAGAGAGTGAAACATTCGATCGGCTAATCTGCTTTAAAATATGTGTTGCTCTGTTGCTTTGAGTAAAAGAGAAATTCAGTGCTGCCTACTTTTTGATTTATATGACAACAAAAAATAAAACCAAATGAGTTTTGTTGCTAGTGTATTAGACTGGCAACATTTATCGATGAGAAAAACACAGTTAATTGACATTTATCCCAGGGTACATAATCTCGGTTTTAGATACGTTCACTCTCTAAGAAGCTGCTCACGGGCGGTTGTGCTCATATGAGTGCAGCCATGATGGATTTTTTCTAATCAAAAAGAAACGGTGGAATTGGAATTGACTCTTTCTTGTGCTCGTAAATATAGGTTCTTTTGTTTGTGAAAAATACTAAATAAATTAATTATGTGCTTTGAATGTGTGCTTAAAATTAAAATATAAACAATAATCTCTAAAAGAATGAAATAAGTTTGCTAGAAAGAAATAGCTATAAAATGAGACGCAGAGACGCGTTGTTGTTTTTGTTTGTTGATATTGCTTATACAACTTCCCAAAAATTATGAGGGAAAGTGACAAAATGTGAACAATATGGAACATGGAACATTCATCAATGTGCCGATTTTTATTTTATTATTGAATTTTCGGTATATCTCTTTCTGTGTATCTATTTTTCTACCTATTTCTTTCCGATTTTTATTTTATCATTGAATTTTCGGTCTATCTCTTTCTTTGTACCTATTTTTCTACCTATCTCTTTCAGACAAGCGTTCATGCTTGCGCCCGTATGAACAGCCACAAATAGTGAATTGGGCTATTATAAAGTGCATACTTGGAAGTTTTTGGACCTTCTTTTAGCTAACCAAGGTTTATTTTCTTGAGTCATTTTAACTGCTTTAAACTCTTCGAAATTTTTTTTTACTTTTCTCTCTCTGAATATGCTAAACTTTTTGGAATTTTTTTTAATATTTTAAATATTAAAATATTCAAAATCTTTGCAATTGTATAGACTCTCTACTTTTCACACCCAGGAAATCCATTTAAACTTCCAAGGGATTTTATTAGTCTTAAAAAGTCTTAAGTCTTTTAAAAGTCTTAAAAAAAATAATACCAGCAAATGAACGAAAATTATTGAAAGATCAGTAAGAACCAGCGCATCCAAAGGGGGAGGGGGGAAGGGGGATTTTGAGGTTAAATGCCCATCCTTACCAATAAAAGTTTCATACATTTTGATCGTTGGTCATGAATCAAAAAAGAATTTAGGAGAGAAAAAATTAAAACCCCCTCCCCCCCTGAGGAAATATCTGGATTTGCTAGTGCCAGTAAGTCAACTTCATACTTCATGCTCCTCAAAAGCTTATCCACTTGTCCAAAATGAACTGAAATCTCTTGAGATTTTGAAAAATCCTTCGAAACTTTTAGGAATTTTTGAAATTATTATAAAAAAAAATTGTATTGAAAACCGGAATATTTTATAAACCCGTTACCGCTAAAAGGCTCCTGCATAGGCTGAAGTTCTAACAAATTTTTCAAAAAGAAACATACAATTCATTATTATATTTCATCAAAAAAAAAAAAAAGTTTTGGAATAATATGAGCAAATTAATTTTAACTTCTTGGAAACCTATGAAAATCATTGAAAATAATAAAAAGTTTTCATATGATTTTCCAAATTCTTTCACAAAAAATCGGTCTCTAATATTGAAATATAAAAATTTGAATTCCTTGTAGATCTAAATTTTCTTTATAAATTTATATTTTTGTTGATCTTATCATTCTCCGAAAATCTTCTCTACTGAATCTTCATAGAGCCCCACTTAATTTTACTTTGATAATGTTGGCTTTTCTCCAAGTCTTTGCTATCAAAAGTCGAATGAAACTAAGGGGACCGATTCGTTGAAAAACCCCTATAGAGCACCCTCCAATATTCCAGTAAAACATTAATTTCTTGCACCTTGTATGCTTGAATTCACTTACATATGTATTTGCAAATATTGAAATAATAAAAATATATAGCAATGCTGCAAAAAATATTTTACAATTTATTGTTTTTAATACAACTCAATATGAGTACAGATGCTCATATCGCTCATTTACTAAAAGACTGTCATAACTCAAAAAACGCGATTTTGCAGAAAACGCGTTTAAAGTTTTCAATTGACTCTCACTTTGCAGAAAAAAAAAAGAAATATAGTTCTCACGCACTGAGTATACAAGATATTAATATGAAATTTTTACACAATATGAATCGTGACATAATGAATAATTCTGCATCATTAACTCAAAAATCGTGTTTTTTGACTTATGACAGTCTTTCAGTAAATGAGCGAAAGTCCAATAAAAATGAAAATCATTTGTAACTATGTATGCATTTGCTTTTAGTTCTGCTCTAGCTTACTCAATATGCTTTCGGAATAATAAAATTTGTAATGCTACTTTGCCTTTGCAGCTACTCAATTTTTTTTTGGCACTCAATTTGTCCAACTACGATTTTCACTTTCTCAAACACACTCTCAATTCAAATAATTTGAATAACAATTCGGCCTTCCTTATCTCACATACATACATACATACATACATTCAAACTCTCTGCTGCTCTGCTGGCTTTATCTGCCTTGACACATGTGTCACAACACAATTTGCTGACAAATGATTTCAAGTGCACTCATGTGTCACAATTTTTAATGTTATTATCACAAATAGCTACATTGAGAGAGAATGAGTAAAAGAGAGAGAGAGAGAGTGGGGAGAGATACAGTTAACGAAAAAAGAGACTAAAATTAACATATGACATATGCCCAGATGAAAGCTTTTTTTTTGTTGTTTTTTTTTTCATCAATTTTTATTTCATAGTTACCACATTTTTTACAGTTGCTGTTAGTACTTTTTTTTGTTTTTTTTGTATCAATTACTTCTCTTTTTCGATTTAACTACCTACTATTTTTTTATTGGTCTCACTTTTTTTTCACTCCAAATATTGCTGCAGTTGCAAATGAAATTGCATATTGAATGAGTGAGTGTGTGAATGTGTGTCCATGTTGCTAAATGTAAATTTGTGAATTTTAACTGAATTAATTCCAAAGTGCGAAAACGAAAGGTTTTGTATAAAAATAACTTCTGCCATTGAAAGTGATTTTAAATTGACAACTGTCTGTTATAATCTGACTATGATAAAAAAAATATTCAAATCTATAAAAAGAAAAACTCATACCTATATAATCATATCAGTGAGAGAGTGAAAATTCGCGAAATTTCATTAATTAACAGTTATAAATAAAAATAAAAACTTGAAGTGTATAACTTTTGGTAGATTTTAAAGTATTTTTAGTATCTATGAATTCAGCATGAAATTGGCACATTGCCAATTGAAATTGTATGAGTTTTCACTGCTTCAGTGCAGAATACTTCCACACAAAAGAACATTCCATAGAATAATTTTCAAAGAATACATACTTGCCTTGAAACGACTAACTCTTCCAGGAGCGACACATTCACTGAATACCCTCTTAATTGAATACTTTCTTCATTGAGTCGCTTCTTTTTGAACAACTGCCGCAGAATAATTTTTCTAAGAACAACTCATTCACTAAATACCTTTTTTATTGAACACTTGCTTCATTGAATCACTTCTTCTTGAACAACTTCTTCATTGAGCACCTTCTTCTTATAACAAATCCCAATTATAATTCTTTTTGCATCGAAGAGATTTGTCATAGAACAACTACTTCATAGAATACCTTTTTTGAACACTTTCTCTATTGAAAATCTTCTAAAAAGAACAAATTTTTCATCGAACAACCTCTTTATAGATCGATTTTTTTTATAGAAAACTCTTCATAGAACAATTAATACATTGTACATAATCTTCATTGAACATCGTCTTCATTGAACGTCGTCTTCATTGAACATCGTCTTCATTGAACATCGTCTTCATTGAACATCGTCCTCATTGAACATCGTCTTCATTGAACATCGTCTTCATTGAACATCGTCTTCATTGAACATCTTTTTTATTGAAAGTCGTCTACATTGAATACCTACGACATTGAACAACTTCATTATTAAGCACCTTTATTGAGCAGCTGCTTTATTAAACATATTCTTCATTGAACACCTTTGTCATAGAACATTTTATTTGTAGAACGACTCCTTCATTGAACAGTTTCTTCAAAGAGCACATTCATTAAATATTTTCTCCATTGAACACCTTTTTCATTGAATACCTTCTTCATTGAACACCTTTGCCAGTAAACGCCTTCAATGAACAACTTCTTTAATGCACACCTTATTCATTGAACACTTTCACTAAACACATTCTTCATTGAATACCTTCTGCATTGAATACCTCATTCATTGAACAGCTTTTTCAATGTACATTTCCTTCATTGAACACCTTTTTCATTAAAAACTGCCTTCAATGAATACGTCCTTCATTAAAAATCTTATTAGTAGATCAACTCCTTCATTGAACAGTTTCTTCAAAGTGCACTTTCATTGAATACCTTCTCCTTTGAATACCTTCTCCATTGAACATCTTTTTCATTGAAAACTTTCTTCTATGAACACCTTCTTCATTGAACAACTTCAATGAACACCTTCTTCATTGAACAGCTTCAATGAACACCTTCACTAAACACTCTCTCATTCATTGAACAGCTTTTTCAATGTAAATTTCCTTCATTGAACACTTTTTTCATTAAATAACTTCTATGAACACCTCCTTCATTGATTACATTCTTCATACAATAATTTCTTCACAGAATATTCTTATCATAGAACACCTTCTTATACAACACGCTTTTCATGGAATAATTTTTTCGGAGAAAACTATTTCTTCAGCTACCATAAACATCTGACCTTCAATTTTTAATCCTTTCTAAGTATTTTTTATTCACTTCTTGCTTTCTTTCTTCTGTATTACAAAACCACAATAAAGTATAACTAAAACCTTTGCATTCCGATTTTTTCTTGACATTTCTTAGAATACTTAAAAACTTGTAGTAGTTTCTACTACTTTTTTATGCTACTCTTTTTATATATTTTCTCAACTATAAAGTGTTTGTCATTATAGCATTTTTTTTTTGTTAACTTTTGTTAAGATTTATATAACCTTTGAAAAATAGAGAATTTTTGTACACAAAAGATAACATTTATACTAGATTTTTTTTCTTTTTTTATGTGGTTGGTTGCAAACATGGTAGCAAGAAAAAAAAATGGAAAACAGTGCGCTTTTTTCTAACTTTGTGTATGTAATTGCATGTGTGACTGCAGTAACGCTAACAAAAAAGAAAAAACAAAGAAACAAAATGTTAAAATGTGAAGTTGGAACACTTTTTCAGGAAGCTAAAAAAAATTGTATTCTATGAATAAACTGTAAAATTTTTTGAAGATTATATTTTTTAATTAAAAGATTGTATGATGTAATTTTTTATGCATTCTAAGCCGAAGTGTTGATGACAGTATAAAAATAAATTTGCATATATAACAAACACAACGCATACAAGTACTTGAACATGTGAGAAAACTTATTATAGTTGGGAAAAATCTTTCTAGCATATAAAAATATGTAGCTGTGAGGTTTTAATTTTAAAAAACTATAAAAAAAAGTTATAACTACTTAAAATTGAGTACTGTAAAAGTAAGTGTTTAATATAATATGTGGTAGTTAATTTGAACACTAGAACGAACACCTTAATCTTGTTCAACATTATGGTTGAACATATTTTCAAAAACACTTTTTAATTGAATTTTTTTAATGGATATGAAATCCATTACAAAATAATTAACACCTTATTAAAAAATAACTTGTTTGACAAAACACTTAAATATGGCAGCACTAAAAAATATATTGGAATTCCATATATACCAACACTAACAGAAAGCAAAATATTGCACTCAATAATAAAACAACAAAAAACCCACAACATTCTCTCACAGATACAATCATACTCTCAGCATAATTTTCGCGAATCTAAAACTACAATAACAAAAGAGCAACAATGCAATGTTGTTGTTTATGAAATCGGCTGTAATAAGAATGAGAGCGAGAAATGTTATCTTGTGTATATAGGCACAACAAAAAAGACTATTGGGTTCTAGAATAGCGGAACACCAGATAGATATAAAGAGAGAAAAAACAACAACAACAACACTAGCACAACATATGTTAGAAAAACACAACAACACTGCAAATTACAAACAAATACAAATATTGGGCAGATAAAAGAAAGAGAGAGAGAGAGAGAGAAAAAGAGATCACAAGATACTCACTATAGAGCTACAGTGTGACATCCGAAATATTCGGCGCTAAAAATCAATTTTTTTTTATAAATATTTGTTTATTTGCAATCTAGTGTACTTTATCTGACCTTATTTTCTAAACTGAGCTGCAATTTTCGATTTAGTAGCCAGAACATTTTTTTTTTATTTTTATGCTCTGTTGTTTTTGTTTAGCCTTGATCTGTTTTTGCCAGGGAAGTCTGCGATCTAAATGATCACCAAGGTATTTGGCGTTATCGTTTTGAGGTATTTGGGTGCCACCTCTTCTTAAAGATTGATTTTTATAAAAAGGAATTAATTAGTATTCCACTGTAAATGTTAAAACGATATTATTGATATTTTTGTAATAATTTTCTGATTAACAATCAATTAATCCCCTAAAGAAGGCCGAAAAATTGCTTCGAAACGTTGAGGAAAAAAGTGTGAACTAGTTTTTTATGTGCATATCTAAAAAGTCTGTTATCATAATCTTGTTTTGAATACCTTTTCCCAGAACAACTTTTCATAAGACACCTTTCTATACATTTTTTTGGACAAATTTCATACCAAAATTTTTCATGGAACACAATTTCATAGAATATCCTTAAACAAAATAATTTTCTTGAAATAACTTTTCATTTAATACCTTCTTTATTCGACAATCTTTCACAGAACATCTTTTTATGACAAACATTTTCGTAGAACACCTTTTCGCAGACAACTTTTCTTAGAATAACTTTTCATGGAATAATTGTACGATTTTGTGCAGCTTATAAGAGTTCACAAAACAACTTTTCCTTGAATCCATCAGTTCATGGAACACCTTGTCACAGAACAGTTTATTGGAACAGAATATCATTTCATATAACTCCTTTTCATGTTTTCCTTAGAGATGCCTTTTTTTCCACAGTAGATACACATTTTTCCTTGAACTTAAACTAAATTAACTTAGATAAAGAAGTTCACAATATAAAGTATAAGATTTTACAGATACACATCCTCACATAAACACATCCTAGAATTATATATACATATTTATATATACGAGTATTTGTACTATTTATTACATTCATTTTTCTACTTTGACAAAACCAGAAAAAAAACAAACGAATATATAACCCAAAAAGAAAAGTTTGTTAATATTTTGTTATTACAAAGTTCAAGTAAAAAGTAAAAATTTATCAAAGTCAACATTTTGTGTACATGTAAGTTCAATGCGTGTGTATGTATGTATGTATAAGTGTTTATGTTTCTGTATATGTTTTTATATACATATTTTGAGCACACATATTTCTTTATCTTGCACGTGCATGTAAGTTGTCCATCTATGTCTGCCTGTCTGTCTCTGTGTTTGTCTATTTGTAAGTCTGTCAAAAATTAAATGACAAAAGTTTTATTTTCTATATGGTTTGAATTTTTTGTTATTATTTTCTTCTTCTTTTTTCATCAGTGTTTTTGGTCTTCATTTCTGTCAAAGAAATTAAAAAGTTTTATTATTATTATTATTACTATAGTGAAAGTTAACTCAGAAGGCGGTAGAGAGCGAGAGTAGTGGCAAAAAGAAGAAATAGCTCAAGATTTCTTCATATCTATTGGATAATTTAATGTTGGATTGTAGTTTTTAACAAAAATTTGTAAAGTTTCATTTAAGTTTTGTGAGTGAGTATTTGGGGATTTGAGGTTTTGATCTTTCATTAATAATGTTTGCTCAACAACAAGAAGAAAGTTTGGTTTTGCCATATGAAATTTAATAGTTTTTTCTTTCCGTGTAATAGCCAAGTGATAGTGAAGTTTCTAATATTTTGATGAAAAGATAATATTTATTTGTTTATTTTTTTTTTTTATGTGCCACGTGTTCTTTTTCGGAGAACATCAGTTTCTTATGTAAAATTTTTTATCGTGGAGTAGCTTTTTATGAAAACAGCTTTTCGGAAAACACTTTCCTTGGCGCACATTTTCTGCCTTTTATGGAGTTACTTTTCTTTAAACACCTTCTTGCTTCGAAAGTCTTTTTTTGAACATTTTTTCTGAGAAAACTTTTCTTGCAATAACTAAAGCTAGTTTTCTTGGAACACTTTTTCAGAAATTTTTTTTTTTTTAATACATTTTCTTGGTAAACTTTTGCATTTAAAACCTTTTTTTGAACACCACACCTTCTTTGGAACACTTTTTTTAAAAAAATTTTTTCATGGAACACCTTTGTGCTTGAACATTTGTCTTGGAACACTTTTCATGGAACAACTTTTCATGTCACATTGTTTTGGAGAACTCCCTTCTTGGAACCACTGGTGCCACTTTCCTTTGAACACGTTTTCTGGGAAAACTCTTTCAGAGAGAAATTTTCTTGGGACACGTTTTATTGAAACACTTCCTTGGAACACCTTTTCGTGGAACACTTTTTCGTTGAACATTTTTTGTGAAACACTTTTTCTAGGAAAACCTTCGCATGTAGCAACGCTTTTCGTAAAACTTTTTTCTTTTGGTACTACATTTTAGAGAATACCCTTTCTTAGAACACTTTTTCACACAATAGAATGGAGCAACTTTTCATGTATAAACTTCTGAATATTGCTGATTTTTCAGTTACTCTCACTTTGAAGGAGGGCACGAAATTCTCTCATTAATTCAACAAAGTATAAACACACACATTCTCAGAAATGCTTTATTTTACTCACACAGTTACACACACTAGTTATATATGTATTTAAACAATAACATTATTGTGTAAAACCACTGACGTAGTTTACTCTTCTCTCTGCTTAAGCTCCGCCTTCGTTTCGGAGTTACCAAGGTACTCTTATATTCGGAGTTTGGACTACGTGACTGCGTAGTTCCAGACTAGTCTCGAAACTAGAAGAATAGGCGTGATGTGCGGAGTGTGGACTACGTGACTAAAATCATGTTTGTTTACTTCGTGGGCACTTAAGATCCGAAGCCTCTCATTAATGAAAAAGTGAAGCTAAGTTAGTTTTATGCCGAGAACCGAGATCACAAGATCTATTGTTTTAAGAAAAATAAAAACTTAATAATTTGTGAACTATTACATTAAATTTAAATAAATGAAGAATTATCTTAACAATAAAAACATTAATCAATTTAACATTTAATTATATTAAGAATATATTAAATTTAATTTAAATAAAAACAATTAAAATAAAGAACAAATTAAATTAATAATTTAATTGGCGACGAGGATGGGATACGAGTGGTAAAAAAAAATCGTATCCAGTGATCGAACTCATAGTGAAAAAAAAAGTTATAAAAGAAAAATAAATAAATAGTATTCAGTGTTTATAAACTTAATTGTAAACTCTAAAAAAAAAAAAAAAAAAAAAAAAAAGAACTCTAAATAAACCAAAAAGTGAAGAAAAATTCTCTGACATTTAATCTAAATTAAAAAAAAAAAAAAAAAAACAAACTTTGAAACATATTTAAATTTTGAAACCAAGAATTAAACAACAATGGCATTATCGCTAGCTGAAAGTCTTCGTGAGGCCAGAAGCCTACCAGCGTATAATGGATCAAGTGAGTATACACTCAGCAACTATTTACGAGATGCTGCGACTGTACTACGATTGACTTCGGAAGAGCATCAAGGTACCTTACAGGCGGTACTAGTTAATCGACTTCAAGGAAAAGCGTTGCAGGTAATAGAAACCTTAATTAACCCATCATGGGATGAGATTATACAAAAGCTGAAAGAAGAATTTGGCATAAAAAGGACGTTTTTTCATCTAAGAAGTGATGCTATGAATGTAGACGCGAAAAATATTGAAGAGCTACATTATAAGTTAAGTAAAATTCTAGCCCAAATGAATACTAAATTTTCTTTGGAGCCCGACAATTTGTATACACCAGCCAACAACCAGCAAATTATATTTGATATTTATACTAATTTTTTACCAATTTATATTAAATCCCTACTTATACAAAATCACATTAATTCTATAAATAAAGCTCATACATTTTATCTAGAGAATAATTTACTTAAAGATATAAAAATAAAAAATTCTAGATCTACATATAGTTATGATAACGATTTTCAGCATCCACAAACTAATAAAAAATATTATTTTAATAAAAACCTAAATTTTGAAAATTTAAAAAATGAAAATTCAGGAAATAAAAATCAAAATTCTGGTAATTATAATCAAAATAGTGGTAATTATAGAAACCAAAATTCTGGGAATTTTAAGAACCAAAATTACAATTCTGGAAATTACAGAAATAAAAATTTTAGGAATTTCGTAAAAAATGTAGATGAGGCACCTATGGAAGTAGACGCCATTTATGCTACTCAAAATTTTCATATACAACCTCAGGAACCAACTTACCAATAATATTACTAACAATAAACAACATAAAAACCAGATGCTTGATTGATAGTGGAGCTGCTACCACTCTAGGCAACTATGACTTTTTCTTAAATATAGCTGTTAAGAAGAAATTGGTAAAACCAATTTTACTAAATACTTTAATAGGTAATAATATTATAACAGAAGAAGTTATTGTAAATGTACCAATTGAATTTAATGCAAAAGATGAAACGATGTCAGTGAAATTAGTTAATTTTAAAGACAAAACGTTTGATTGTATAATCGGAATTAATGTTTTAGGCCCGATTGGTGCTATTATAGATTTCACAAATAATATTATGACAGTAAATAATAATAATATAAATATTTTTAATGATCGTCATAAATTTAACTATGAAGAAATTCATTATTTAGAAAAATTTGAGTTTACTGATATTAGTAATTTAATACCAAAAGATTTAAATGAACAAGAAAAGAATTCTTTGAAAAATTTTTTACAAAAAAATAAAAAAACATTCTATATAGAAGGTCAAAACCTAACAACTACAAATTGTGTCAAACATAAAATAATTACCAATTCTACCAAACCAATATACTGCAAAAATTATAGGCACCCCCAAATTTTAGAAAAAGAAATAGAGAAGCAAATTGATGAAATGATTAAACAAAATATTATAAAACCTAGCAAATCTCCGTATAATTCCCCTTTGTGGATAGTTAAGAAAAAACCTGATAATTCTAATAAACAGAAATGGCGTTTAGTGGTTGACTATAGAAAGTTGAACGATGTAACGGTGGATGATAAATTTCCATTACCAAACATTGAATCACTTTTCGATAAGTTAGGGAAAGCCCAATACTTTACGTCGCTAGATTTAGCTAAAGGGTTTCACCAAATATTAATGGATGAAAATGACGTTGAAAAGACGGCATTTTCTACTTCTCGTGGTCATTTTGAATTCAACAGAATGCCTTTTGGCCTTAAAAATGCGCCAGCCACTTTTCAAAGAATGATGAATTACGTGTTATGTGACTTCATCAATATTATTTGTATCATCTACATGGACGATATTTTAGTCTTTTCCACTTCTTTGCCCGAACACTTTGAAAGTTTACAAAAAATATTTTCTAGACTAAATGAATATAACTTAAAAATACAAATTGATAAGTGTAAATTCTTATCAAGAGAAACTAATTTTTTGGGACATATTATTACCAATAAAGGTATAAAACCTAACCCTGAGAAAATCAGTGTAGTACAAAATATTCAATTACCAAGAACTGTAAAAGAAATAAAATCATTCCTTGGTTTGACAGGGTATTACCGAAAATTTATTAAAAATTATTCAATGGTAGCTAACCCTATAATAAAATACTTAAAAAAAAATGCTAAAATTGATATAAATGATCAATCATATATCGAATCTTTTGAGAAATTAAAGAAAATATTAACAAACCCACCATTACTATCTTACCCAGATTTTAACAAAAAATTTGTCCTAACAACTGATGCGAGTAATCTTGCTATAGGAGCTGTACTTAGTCAAGATGGTAAGCCTATATGTTACGCCAGTAGAACGTTAAACGGTCATGAAAAGAACTACTGTACATTAGAAAAAGAACTATCAGCGATCGTTTGGTCTGCAAAGTATTTTCGTCCATACCTTTACGGTAGAAAATTCCTTATTCAAACTGATCATCAGCCTTTGAAGTGGTTGTACTCACTGAAAGAGCCTAATTCAAGGATTATTCGGTGGAAGATATCGTTAGATGAATTTCAATTTGATATAGAATATCTTCAGGGTAAAGAAAATAAGGTAGCTGATTATCTAAGTAGAATCAAATTATACGAAAGTTCTTTAGAAAGTATTCACTCCGCAGAGGAAGATTTAGATGAACACTTTCATATCGCAGAAAGTATTGTTAATAAATATAGGACTCAGATAAGAATTTTAAAAAATAAAGAAAAAGTAATTGAAATACTTTTTAGAAAATATAAAGTTATTTATGTATCTGAAGAAGATATTAATAATACACATTATTTGAACGATCTGTTTAGAAGAGAAATAAAGAAGGGAAGTGTAGGAGTATATTCAGAGCTTGAAGATGAAAAATACAATCAAGTACAACTGAAATTAATTGAATTATTTTCAAATGATAACAATACAAAGTTTATCAAATGTACAAAATTAGCGATTGATATAGACTCTGAGGAGCTTTTGATGAATATTATTGACGATATTCATAAAAAAGGTAACCATAGAGGTGTTCATGAAAATTACGAGCAAATAAAAGATTTGTACTTTTACCCAAAAATCTTTAAATACATAAATCGGTATGTTAATAGTTGTAGAATATGTATCGAAAACAAATATGACAGAAATCCTATCCGAAAAAAATTTCAACATACTTTTACGCCAGAAAAACCGAATGCAGTTGTGCATGTAGACATTTTCCAAATTCACAAAACATGTTTCTTAACTACAATAGATAAATTTTCAAAATTAGGCACAGCTCACAAGTTAAGCGATAAAAACATGTGTACCGTCAAAACAAAATTAGAGGAGAGAATTGCTTTTCTAGGAAAACCAGATAAGCTAGTAATGGATAACGAATTCAATAATGCTTTAATTAAATTATTTTGCCAAGAAAATGACATAGATACGCATTTTACTACCCCAAATTCTCACACAGGTAATTCGGACATAGAAAGAATGCACTCTACTCTTCTTGAACATATCAGAATACTTAAAAATTCCGAAAATATTAACGACGCCGAAGAATTGGTATTAAAGGCAGTAAATTTTTACAATAATTCGATTCATTGTACTACCAAATTAAAACCTATCGATTTCATAAATCGTTTAGATATAAATTTTAAAGAAGTTAGTGAAAGAACTAAGAGAAATAAATGTAAAGCAATTAACAGGGAGAATTTAAAGCGTGAAAATATATCACAGTTAGATCTGACTCAGCCCAATCTGTATATGAAAAATCCAATGGCAATAAGGCAGAAAACAGCTAAACGTTTTAATAAATACCACTATAGTAATCCCAATAAAATTGATATTGCTCAATTGAAAAGACCTTTGAAATCAATAAAATAAGGAAATAATAAATACAATATTATAAATAACTTAAACAAAATAAAAATGAATCGAAATATGTAAAACTATATGTAGAATGCTAGATTATGTTTTAAATTATCCTTATTATACTTTTTTGCAATAAGAATTAAAATAATAATTAAGTTATTTAATAAAATATAATGAAACTCTTTTGTCATTTTGATATTATAGATATTATCTGCAAATTTTTATTTACTTGTGTAAATACCTATTTAATATACATTGTATACACTTTATGAATTCATACCTCAAATAATAATTTACAAAGTGTCGCTATTACGACCAAATTTAGTGTAATTCGAAGAGGCTCGAATTTTAAGGAGAGGCGAGTTATATATGTATTTAAACAATAACATTATTGTGTAAAACCACTGACGTAGTTTACTCTTCTCTCTGCTTAAGCTCCGCCTTCGTTTCGGAGTTACCAAGGTACTCTTATATTCGGAGTTTGGACTACGTGACTGCGTAGTTCCAGACTAGTCTCGAAACTAGAAGAATAGGCGTGATGTGCGGAGTGTGGACTACGTGACTAAAATCATGTTTGTTTACTTCGTGGGCACTTAAGATCCGAAGCCTCTCATTAATGAAAAAGTGAAGCTAAGTTAGTTTTATGCCGAGAACCGAGATCACAAGATCTATTGTTTTAAGAAAAATAAAAACTTAATAATTTGTGAACTATTACATTAAATTTAAATAAATGAAGAATTATCTTAACAATAAAAACATTAATCAATTTAACATTTAATTATATTAAGAATATATTAAATTTAATTTAAATAAAAACAATTAAAATAAAGAACAAATTAAATTAATAATTTAATTCACTATATGAGCTTCGCTTAACTCTTTTTCGCTTTCGAAACATAGAATTTCAATTTAAAAATATTTTTTATTTTTCTTTGTTTCTTATTGATTCAGTGATTCCTTTTTAATGCCACTACATAATCAATTTAACGACACTAATTAGTGTATGAAATATTTCATAAAAATATTAAACACTACATGTTGAGTACCACTACATACATTCTAACATACATATACAACTCAGCTTTCATACTCTCTCTCACTTTCCTCACCACGTGACATAAATATGATTGCCAATATATTTGAGCTTGTATGGTTGTGGTGTTGCTACCTGACACTGCATTTTATTTCTTTAATCGCCATGGTGATATGTGTAGATGTATGGTAAGTTATAAACACAGTTGCACAAATAATGAGTACTCCTCAAAAGAGCAATGTTTTCAATACTCCAAAACAGCAATGGCCACCAATACATGCACAATGAATGAGAGAGCTTTCTTTCTATGAAAATGAGCTCTATACATGTAAAATTTCTTATGCTCTTGTGCTCGCTTGTTACTCTCTCTCTAAAAAAAAAGCAATAAACAAGACTTCGATAAAACTCGTTCTCTTTTCAAACTTAAGAAACAACAAAACACATATATGGTATAATCGTCTAACGAATAACAACAAAACAAGAAATGTAGACTTTTACAAAAACAATACATCTAAAAATAACAGTAAGCTTCTCTTGATGCCGACAACTCGGTAAGTTGAGATTTTCTTTTCGATTTATTCATTTAGTTGTTGCGTTCGGGGGTCGGAGTATGCATGTATATTTAAAACAGCGGTGGCCACCTATACATACACAATGATCGATTGAGCACTCTTGAGATCTGTATGTGTGAAATTTCGTACGCTCATTTGCTTGAGTGCAAGCCTTTGACCTAACGCGGGTTTATAATTAGGAAAAAACTCAAGAACAACGAAGCAAAAAGGGGAATGGAAGAGAAAATGAATTCCACTCAATTGCTCATTTTAAAAATCAAGAGAGAGAGAGAGATAATGGAGGTAAAACTTAGTACTCTATGGGCTCTGGAGCAATAGAGAGCAGTCCATTGCTTGCTTTGAATACTTCGATGATTACTCCGCTACGATCATCCTAAGTTCACCTGGGGAGTTGTTATTTGATTTTCTATACATTCATCCACATTGATTATTGTATTGTTTTTTCTACTGAATATTATAGCAAAATTGATGATTAAAATTTATCGGATACCTTGAAATGTATTCATTTCATTTCACTCAAATGAATATCTACATCTATAGTTCTTAAAATGTATATTTCAATATTTCCATTTCTCAATTGGTTGTTTGTGCTTTGGTTTTGAAACTTAGGGTTGAGATCTAAAAAAGGATTTTTATATGTACATAAGATTATTGGTAGAAAATTTGTTGTGTCATTCATTTTGATAATGATATCTAACGTTTGCTGGCTGTTGGTATTACTCTAAATAACTGCTGCTATTTTATACTATACTTATGTTTATTGATTTTAGTTGTGCTGCTTATGTTATGCTCTCATTGATTACGTATAAGTTAATGCTCGTTGAACGTTTACATACTTGAAATTACATACATACATACATATGTGCGTATGTGCTTACCATGTACATATTTTAAGTGCCCTCAGCTTAGTATATGTTGATGATGAATATCATTTATGATTATGATGTAACAGGAAGTTACTTATAAGCTACTTACATGCGTATATAAATTTACAATAAATACATACATACATACATATATTTGGGTGATTTCTTGGGGTAAGATAATAAATTCTATAAATTGTTTGATGTGTTTTCGGAAACATTATGCCTGGTTTTCACTATGTCAAATTCAATCAAATTTGCCAACATATTGGCAAATTTCATGTAAGAAATTCTCTCTTTCGCTTGTTTTGACAAAGAATAGGACATAGTGAAAACCGAACATTAGTTTTTAGTGCTTTTGAAAATTTTTCTCATGCATATTTTTGGTATTCTTTTATCATACTTGAAATGTACAATGGTTTGTACATCCTCCCCCCTTGACCTGCTGACAAGCGCTTATTTTATTAAATTTTTTTCTTGTAGATAACTGTTATATAACATATTCCGTAGTTTATCTCTATTACTCTATTTCATAGACTGCTTTTACACACTGTGATTTGCCCCCATTTGTCTCACCGATTTTTACATATTCTCTTTTGCGATCTTGTTCCATCGTCGAGAGCTTTTATACCCAACGATTTCGACCGACCGATTTTTTATTTCTATTTGATTCTTTGTTATTCATTTTACATGAGTAGAACAGAGATGCAAAATTTGTAAAATTCAAACGTCAAACATCGTTGGTACAGTCGATTTTCACTCGTTCACTTTTTTCCTTCCTTCCTCTGGCGAGAAATCTGGTGGAAAACGTTGTGTGTGTGTGTGTGTGTGTAAAAGCTGACATATGAGTGCCGTACGAATAGGAAAAATAAAAGAGAGAGAAATGAATTAAAATATGAGGGATTTAATGTAGAAGCTAACGGAAAGTGAGAGCAGAGAAAATATAAATGCAAGTGAAAATTATTGCATGAGAGTAATTTACATGTATGATACACTAACAAACCAAATCATATCTAATGAGAGAGAATGGTTATACATATACTCTTATCTTTCTTATTCATTCGTTCTCTTGCATTTACGATTGTGTCTTGTTCTCTTATCGCACTTATTGCACGTATGAATACATTTTTTAGGAGAGTAGACTAAGATGGTCCACCATTTTCTAGAGTTAGTTGTCTGAGAGAGAGAATGGTTAATCTCTTGCGTGTTCGTTCATTCGAATTGCACTAGCATTTTTATGGTTAGGTTGAAGGCTCAATTGAGTAAAAGGAACTGGAATATTTTAAATCTTTACTGTTAAATTTTAAAAACTAAAATCATTAAACAGAGTTCTCTTAATATTATGTATGATAAACAAAAATATTAAAGCACTTCTTAAATGAATAACAGAAATATTTTTTTAACAAGAAAAATATCATGCATATGTATGACATTTACGAAATAAGTAAGGAAGTAATAAACCAAATGAAAGTAAAAATCTTATATTAATTTTAATATTAAAAAATAAAAGATATTTTTACAATTGTTGCATTAAATATTCACTGAAAAGGAAAGAAAAGAAAACCTTTTCTCAATACATAAACATAAAAAGAATATTAAAATTCTAAGAAAAATATATAAAAATATTACAATCTCAAGTAAAAAAGAAGGAAGCATTTTCAGCCAGCTTCACTGCCAAGTATAAGTACATATATACATATATAGTATAAAAAGATACTAAATTTTGTCTATACAGTATGCAGATAGGTTTCACAATAAATCTCAGTAAATACAAATTGATTTTTTACCATAGCTTAAAAAAACAATAAAAAATAAAATAGCAAAAAAAAAAAAAAAAAAATGCGCAATAGAAAAACAAAAGCAAAAATAGCAAGCCGAAAGAAAAAAAATAATAACAGAAAGAAAAAGCAAATAATTTTTGCAATCAAGTGCAAATTTCGAATTACGCAAATTTCTTACGTGACATGCTTTACGATTTAGTAGCGAATCGAAATCAAAATAAGTCTAAGTAGAAAGAAAAGCAAAGAAAGGAAGGACGCAAAATCCTAACCTGAAGCTGTGGCTGCTATTGTTCTTCATTGAGGAAACGCAGTGATTTTATTTAATTCTATTGCATTTCAAACTATTCCACGCATTTCCTTCTCTTTTTTTGTTTTGTTTTTTGTTTTAAGATTTCTAAGAAATTTATTTAGTAGAAGCTATTTTCCTTACACTCTGGATACGCTTTCGTGTATAAACTTATTCAATATTCATTGGCTTTTTTCTGCTTATGCAGCAAATACATTTATACTTTATTTAGCTGTATATATTAAAACAAATATACGTTTAAATGATTCCATGAGCTAATAAAAATAACCACAAATGCAAAGCAGTAAAAACTATTTTTAGTTAGCATACTTTTAGGATTAAATTTTAAATTTTTTAAATGGAAATTTTTATAGTGAAATTTGATAATAAACGACGAGGCTGAGAAGGTTTTAAATTTTTCATTTTTCCCGGATTTCTTTTAACACTATTTTCCTTAAACCCCGGACAATGTTGGGTATTCAATAATCTGAATTTTGGATATCTTCACGTACTTGTATTTACTTTCATGCCAGTTGTATTTTAATTTCGTTGTTGCTTGCTACTTTTTCTGTTCTTTTTTGTTCGTGTCAGTTTATTTTCATTATATAAATTATATTAATT
The DNA here is from genome assembly GCA_963691655.1 of Toxonevra muliebris. Lineage (NCBI taxonomy): Eukaryota > Metazoa > Arthropoda > Insecta > Diptera > Pallopteridae > Toxonevra > Toxonevra muliebris. The sequence goes on along the minus strand of OY829329.1, from coordinate 6,736,229 downwards.
TGTGTGTGCATTAGGAAAAAAGAGGTTAACTCGCAAATGTTATGTTTTCTTAAATGATGATTTTGTGGCACAAGCACAAATAAAGTAAAGAAAAATAATCAAAAAATTTAAAGATTCTGTAACATGAGTTAATTATTTAATGAGTACTTAGTCATGCTTCACATACCACAGATTGAAGGATCTAATAATCTAAAACAATGGTTCTTCAACCATATTGGAGATTCCTCTTTTTGTGATATGGTGATGTTTGCTTATTAAAAAAGATTTATAATTTCTGCACTTCCATTTTTATTTTTTAATATTTTTTGAATACTTTTTAAATCGTCTTTATAAAAATATAGGAAAAAATATAGAAAGAAATTGAAGTGAGAGAGAAATGTATTAAAATGTGAGAGATTGAATGCAAAAGTTAACAGTAGAGCAAAGAAAAGGTAAACATAAGTTAAAATGATACCTAAATTGAAACAGTGTCAGTGTCGTTTATCTGATACAATTCTCTCATGCTACAATTTAAATTTGTCAGTCTGCTTTTACATACACCATTTTGTGACCGATTTTTCTCACCGATTTTCACATATTCTCTTTTGCGATCTTGTTCTATCGTCGAGAGCTTTTGTATACACAACGATTGCAAACGATTGATTTTGTATTTCTATTTGCTTCTTTGTTATTCGTTTTACGTGAGTGGAAAAGAGATGCAAAATTTGTAAAAGACAAACGTCAAAAATCGTTGTGAAATTGTTGGTAGAGACGATTTTGACTCGCTAGCAAACAGAAAATCGGTGAGAGAATTCGTGCAGACATCAGTTTATGTGTGTGTGTGTAAAAACTGACATAGCGCAATTAAATCAAATTAACTAAGAGAGAGTGTTTGTACACATTCTCCCTCTCACTTGCTCTCTTATTGTGCGGATATACTTTTTGGAAGAGTACGACACACCAGTGTTGATATTTGAAATTTTTTGAAGTACCTTACTAAATTATGAGAAAATTGGACCTATTTGAGTCCAATTGTACCTAACAGAGGTGTGATCGGTGTATTTTGCTTTTATAACTAAAAAACCGCATCAAATATACCAAAATTTCTGAATTTTTATTTATATTGATAAGGGGGAAAGGGGAATGATATTCGATTTGTTTTTGTTTTTCTTTAATTTGTACATCCATTATTCATTTAGACTCAGAAAAAGTGTTAGATTTTTAAATTTTGCTAATTTTTTTTCAAACAAAGTGATTCTATGACCCACAAACCAAAGTTGTGTTAAAGTTTTCTTTACGCTGAACCAGCGTTTTGTGTTTTCTTAAGCGCGAAATATTGGTTTCGGTTGTTTTCAATCACTTATTAAATCATTTTTCCAAATATAGTATTTTTTCATTGAAAAAAAAAAAAAATGTCATACATTATTTAAAACAAGGCTCAGGCTTTGTGTACTATAAAAGCTCAGCTTTTTACCGAAATCTTTTTAAAATTGCATAATTTTAGACAATTCTTAAAAAATAAACATCCAAGCAAACGAAATTCGAAAATATTCTGTACATTGGTTATTTAAAAAAATGTTTAAATTTTCTAAAATTCTTTTGAAAGCCCGCTCCTTGGATCCACCACTGCATTTGTATATCTCTTATATATTTTTTATTCAAAATACCCCCAACTGAAAATCCTGTGGGTGTGCAATTTCATATTGAGTGTATTTTTTGTACAATAGTATTTGGCTTACTTCGTGCTAAAATTCATAAATTGAAGGGATGTAATCCTAAAAGTCCAAAGTACCAAAAACATTGAACGGGAATATAATAAAAAAATGTGATTAAAACGGCTGTAATTAGTACTGGATTTAGACTACAGCAAACATTCTTTTACTTTTGTTATTTTTTTTTTTTTTAATAGATAAGACAATAAACCCTTTACAATCATATTAGGATTGACAAATATGTTCAAAACGATTTATCATTTCACAAAAAAAAAAAATAAAAAAAAAAATTGGCTCTACAAAAAACAAAATATGTACTTTCAAATTGTACCTAAAAACCTTCGGTTGTACCTAAAGTACCTTGAACGCCAAAAAAGTCGGAAAAAGGTACAATTGTATCTAAAATATCAACACTGAGTCACACTGATATGATATACCGTTCTCTTGCTCTAGTTGTGTGAGTGAGAGAAAGAGTGTGCGGATCTATTTCGTGTTCGATGAAAGCTCGCTCTCTTGCTGTGGAAGCAAATTTGAAAGCAAGTTACGCCAATGCAATCCACTATTTACCTCTGAATTTATTTTTCTTTGGATGAGATGCGTGGGGAAATGCTCTCTCTGAGAGAGTAACTGCATTCTAGTAATTTCTGTAAGAGTATGAGTCAATACGTTCTCTTTCGTTGTGAAATTCATTCAGGTCAAACTTATGCGACCCGTTAGTTTGTAAATTCTTTTTCCTTTCGTTAAAAATCAACTTTAATTTCACAAAGCTATAATATTCAAAGGAAATGCTTTAAATAGCAAACAAGAAGCATTCAAGCCAGTAAAACTGAAAAAAAAAGTTCGATATAATTTAAAATTTTTATTTATTTATTAGCATAACTGCAAAAGCTTACAATATTGTAAGACGATTTTTCCTTTTTTTGGTTGAACCATTTACGAAACAATTTGATTTTATTTTACGTACTTGAAACTCATATGCATGCATGTACACACACATCCATATGAACAAGCAACACATTCAAAGTATAATATTTTTCTTTGCCACTTAATCTCTAAAGACCATGAAATGGCAAACGATGATGACGCAAAGCAAACATTCTAAAAGGGAACAGCAACAGCGGTAGGAGTAACAGTAACCAGAAGCAAGTAAGCAGCAAAAGAGTCGAAGGAAGAGCAGCAGTAGAATTAACAGCAGCAACAGAGTAGGAACCGCAGTGGAAGAAAAAATACTGGCAGCAGTAAGCAGCAACCAGCAACCAGCAACAGAAGGAGCAACATTTATACTTACAACATAGTTGCCAACATACTGCATTACAACATATACGAATATAAGACGTTAATCGATGTTATAACTAAAATTTATTTTTATAGTATTCGGGGGAGAAAAAAAGGAGCATATAAAAAAAAGAAGCATACTTCTTGGCGGAGTATGCAGAGAGATGGTAGTAAGGATTTCATTGGGTTATACATTTGCATTAAAGACTTTAAGCATATGCTAAAGAAAGCAGAAAGAAGAAAGCAGAAACTTCTTCGTATAAGTGGAAAAAGTATGAAAAAATAAAAAAGAACATAAAAATTTTACATGCCAAGAAGAAAAGTGTAGTAAAAATGAAAGAAAAGCTGAAAAAAGGGAGCAATAAGCGTATGAGGGGAAAACAGCACAAAAAAAAAATTAAAGGGAAAAAGTTTTACTTGTTAAAGTACCTAATTAGAATTGACATTACAATAAAGAAACTCATTTATTACAACAACAACAACAACAACAACGAAAAAGAAAAGTTAACATGCATACACGTTGTCAGGCAATAGAAGCAGCAGCAGCATCTCGCTCGACACAACAGTTCATAAAAATGATGGAGGTGTGGAGAGAAGCTGCTGGTGTTCACGGTGATGGGGGAGATATTTGCTGGTGGTGATGATGTTATCGGTGAGATGGCATACAAGATTATGGCAGCGAAAAACTTTAATAAACTCTAAGTAAAGATTGAGACAAGCTACATGCAAAACATAACAAGCACAAGGAGCATAAAACAAAAAGAAAGAAGCTTCTATGGAAATGAGCGTGTTGGGAATCATTTAATACCTTTTTTCTTCACTTATTTGTTCTCTTTTGTGCTTTTGCTTTTTTTTCGAACTTGTTAAATTATATGCAACTTTTTGTTCGTTTATCGCTGAGTTGCTACTATCTGTTGTTACCTAATAAGCTTGAGAAAAGAAGTAGTAAGAAGAGTGCTGAAGATTTAAACCCACAATATTCTTATTTGATTTTATATATATTAGCTTTAAATAATTCACAAATTAAACAAGCAATCAGTGTAATTGAAAGAAGCAAATGAACGACTATAAGGAGAAAAAGATTTAAATAATTATAATCAGGCTATTTAAACACAAACCTTGTGCTCTATATGCGGGAGCAAACTGGATTTATGGACTACCAATTGAAGAGTACGACATCCAAGTTCTCATGTGCCTCTTAAGGATACCCTGAACACTTAAGTTTTATTGTGAGGTTTCAGAAAACTCTTGAACTCTTAAGAATTATTGCGAAATTTCAGAAAAATTCCAAATTTCCGAAGAACTCTCAGAACTTTCAGGAAACCCTTTTAAATTTTAAGTGCTTTCGAAATTTTCGGGCAGTTTCTAAGAGTTCAGGGAAGCAAATTTTCAAAATTTTGTAGAATTATTATTATTATTATTTATTTATTTACAAAAATCAATTCTATAAATAAACTTAAGAAACTAGGCCCTAACTACGATGGTCTTCAGCCCAATTTTGTAGAAGTTTCTTCAAGACTAAGGAGTTTCGCAAAATTTTCCGAGAATTCAATTCCAAAAGTTTCGACCCGAAAGTTTACACAGCTTTCAAGACTTCAGGTTGAGAACTTCTCAGGAGCCCGAAAGTTGCTGTGAATTCAGAGAGTTACATTTTAGTTCTCTTCTACTTGCATTGTAAGCAATTGTATTTTATTTCAATAAACTATCAAGAATTCGCGTTGCTGTTCTTGTACTTATATGAGCAACATAAACAATAACTACAGTAGCAAGAATTTAATGCTGAAATAATAAAGTACAAAGTACATACGCATTGTTATCGTTATTGATTTTGTTGCTCTTGGTTGTTCTTTATAGCGTTGTTTTTTGTTTTTTTTGTTTTTTTTTTATGCAACAAATGATGATCGAACGTTTACAAATATTATTAGAAAATATTGCATTGCATACTTTGTGGCTGTGTATATGGTATAGCGGTAGTGGTGGTAGTGGTGTTGTATGATGCAATTTTCATGCTTCAAGTTTGCAAACCACTTCAAAGCATAATAAAAATCAATTTTCTGCATACATATACATGCAATATAAACAGACACAAAAGCAGATACATGTGTGTGTATGTGTTTATTTTTGATAATTTGTTTACAGTTTACGGTATATTGCTATTTTTGTAACATCACAAAGCAACAATAACAAAATTGGCAAAATAATAAAATTGATGTTGCTGTTGGTTTTGATTGAAGCTTAAAAGCTTTCGAGCACTAACAATTGAATTATGGTTTTTCTCATACATACATACATACGTTTTTCTGTTACTTTACATTTCGATCTCACATTTTCATTTCACATCTGTTAATTTCTCTCTTTCTCTCACTCTCTCTCTCTCTCTTTAACAGTTTCTGGTACACTTTAGCTTACAGTTCTCAATGCCTTTGTTGGCCATAACATTTTGAAAATTTGTCAATTTGTGGCTATGTAAGAAAAGTATATATGTGTGCATGAATGTTATAGCATCTTTTAGTTACATTATATTGTAAATTGTTTAATTTCCTTAACATTTATTATACGTGTGTGTATGTGTGTGTGAAGTGTTGATGATATTGTTGAGTTGTGTTTTTGCTCCTGCTATTTTATTGTTGCTATCTTTGTACGTTGTTTGTATTTGTTGTTCTTGTTATTGTATATGCCCACAATTTCATGGTTGACCACAATTTTTGGAAAATGTTTTTCTCTCCTACACATACACACAAACACAGAAAATTTGAATGAAAATTTTAACTTATGCTTGAGTGCCAGTTGAAATAAAACATCAAAGTTAAATTTAATGCCAAATGGTATTAAAAATGGAAATAAATGCCTTAGAAAAAGAAAGAAAAAAATGTGTGGTTGAAGAAACCAAGCAAGCAAAGCTGATTTTCTATTAATATTTTATTGACAATAAGTATTTTCTTATAAGTTAATGTAAAAAGAGCATTTAGTAAGTAGTACAACTACGCTGCTTATAGCTCACTCAAGTTTGTATGTGTATAAATGTGAATTTCTTCGAATATAATTTGATTTTAGATTTTCAAGTATACTTTTAGGCATACTTTCATTTTATTTTAGTAGGCGTCTGTGTGCGGGTGTGTGTGGCAAGTTTTACAATTCACACTTAGTTGCTCTCAAGTTAAAAAATTAATTTTTTAATATGTGAGTAGCTTTGTGTAAAACTCTTGTGGTTTTTCGTTATTTATTAAAATACTACCATATAAAAGCTTTTAATTAAATTCTATGAAAACCTTAATTGACACACTGCTGCATATTTATTTGATAGGTGAAGTAGAAATTTCAAGAATCTAAATTCTAATAAACCTTAATATTGCATATTGGTAAAGTAGAATTTTCAAGAATTTAATTTATTTCGTTGGCAAAGAATTCGTTTGTATTTTCAGTTTATGAGCTTGTAGAGATTTGAATATGTAGTTTTAAATTAAATGCATTTATAGATAGTGTTTTAAGCTTCTTAAGCTATAATTTTAAATTAATTTTATTAACTTGAACAGGTTTAGTTTACAGAAAAATACGAAATATTTGAATAAAAACGGATTTTAGTTGATTATTTTTAATAAAAATAATAAAAAAATATATTAAAATTTTTCAAACATACTTTTTTTTATACTTTTAAGAGCTCAAGCGAATTATATGTTACAGAAAACTTCTATCACAGCGACTTAATTTTATCAAAATAAAAAAATATTTGCATGTAATCTGTTTTTGCCAATTTTTCTTACACTAAACTAATGCATAATTTTAGGTGCTCACAAAAAAAAAAAAAAAAAAAAAAAAAATATGAAAATTTCTTAAAGAAAAATTATATTAAAATGAATTATTTTTCATAAAAATAACAAAATATTTGAGTATTATTTTTTTTTTAGTAGAATACTCCATCGAAATTAGTTAATAATTCTACGAATCTTAGTAAAATGATTGCATATTTTTAGTTGTTCATATAGAAAATATACAAATTTCTTTTCTTTAGTAATTAGTTTTATTTTCAATTATTTTCTTTTAACGAATATAATTAATTTATACAATAACTTGATGCTCTAAACATATAATGTAATATGTTAATATAAACTATGTGTAAATATGTAAATTTAATTTCACCTAAAAGTATTCTATATTTCTCTCCATTTCGCATATAATTAATTAATATTCATTTATCATACATATGTAACAGCATTCAGTATAACAATTGTGGGAAAATGCTGTGTTGTGTGTGACAAGATGTTGAACATGCTTATAAAATTTCAAATGAAACTTTGTATTCTAAAACATTAACGTTTAAAGAGACAGAAAAAAAACAATTATAGTAGTTTAAGATACAATGCACATCTACCTGTTGCCACAAATGTTAATGAATATACAGTAGCACGCTGTAAAATTAGGAAAATTTTCCGTAGTCTAAGTATTATGATGAACGTTGTGATATGCTAGGGAGCTGAAGCAGATTTTAATTAGAGATAATTAAAATAAAACGAAAGAGCTTCAAATAGTTTCGAGGATCTTCCAGAAGTTCTGTAATGTTCTCTTAGTGTTGTTAAAAGACTACACTAGAAAGCTCAATCAAGAGAGAAGAGTAAAAGCTTTCTGAACTCTTCGGAGCTTTCTGAAGTTTTAACCCAAGAGTTTCCAAAAACAACGATTTGATTAGATTCATTTAAAACAGAATAATTGTGATTGGTATTAAAAATAAAGGGTTGAAAATTGTTTTGAGCATTGAAGGTGAAGTATCCTGAGGTAGGTAAAAATATATTAAAATAATCTTATAACAATATTTTGCTATTCTTTATATATCAATGCTAACAGAGAGTAAAGTATTTCAGTCTATAATAAAACAACAACAAAACACAACATTTTGTCACAAATCCGAACATTCTCTCAGCACAATTTTCACGAACACAAAAGCTCCAATAACAAAATAACAGCAATGTAATGTTCATACAGAATTTATGAAATCGGCTCTGTAATGAAAATGAGAGAGAGAGAGAGAGAGAGAGAAATGTTATCTATTGTACATAGGCACAACAGAAAAAATGTTTGGGTTTCCGAATAGCGGAACATCAGGCAGATATGAAAAGAGAAAAAACAACAACAACAGTACTACATATGTTAGAAAAATAACATATGTAAAAATATTGGACAGAGAAAAAAAGAGAGAACAAAAAAGATTTTTGGGTTTCCGAATAGCGGAACATCAGGCAGATATGAAAAGAGAAAAAACAACAACAATACTACATATGTTAGAAAAATAACATATGTAAAAATATTGGACAGAGAAAAAAAGAGAGAGCATAAGAAATACACAAGAACAGCGTGGACCAAAGAGTAGTCCGCTTACACAAGAGCATAAAAAATATCACACGTATTTTTCATGCAATAAGTGATCAGCCGATTATTGTGTATGTATAGGTGTCTTTCACTGCACTAGAGAGCTTACACAAACAACAACAATTAAGAAAAACTATGAACACCAAAGAAGAAAAAGACAATATAAACTGCAGTTACAGTGGGGCAATCCGAAATATTCGGTGACAAAATTTTTGTTTTGTTTTAATTGACTAAATATGTTTAATAAACAACCAGTAATATCACTGTGAGTGTTGAAAAATATTGCTAATATTAAAATAATCTACTCAAGAAGGCTATTGTGAAATAGTTCTACTATTTGTATATTAAAAATACCAACCAAAGAGCCTGTTTTCTTATTCTAGTTTAAATATAATTTTAATGTATTTTTTATTAGACTCTCTGTATATTGATATTTATGTAACATTATATTCACCTTGTTCACATATGAATGTAATTAGTAAATTTTCGCTTATGTTATCAATTTATTATGTTCAATGTTTTTTTTCCTAGTTATTGCAATAAATTCCATAAATTATTAAAAAAATAGTTTCATAACAAGCAATCAGTGTTATATGTTTTTAATCCCTAAATAAGCCGCTTATAAACAAAACCAACAATAAAAAAATAAAAACAAAAACATGAATACAAAAAGTATTGCACAATTGCATTATTTTCCAATATTAATTATTTCAATTTTTTATTACCTACATATGAATGGAAAAGCAAAAAAAAAATTAATCATTATTTTATTGCATTACATATTGGTATGTAAATCTGATTAAAAATGAATAGCATTTGTGGCATGTTTAATAGTTAGTTAGTTAGTTTTTTTTTTAAAGAATTTCATACACATGTTTTTACATAAACATTTGCATAAAAGCAAAACAAACAACAACAAAAAAAAAAAAAAACAAAAAAAAAAAAGAAGAAAAATGTGTAGGTATACAATGTCATTAATCATTTGCATTTACCAAACATATTCTATGCTGCGAAATAAAACAATAGCTCAAGTATTTATGGATGCATGGATATGTGACAGACAGACCGACAGACATATGTTTTTATTTTTATAAAGCTTTTGTTACATTTGTTGAAATAGCAATAGCTATAGCAGTTATGTAGCTTAATAGCTCTTACCTAAAAACACTCAAACAAAACCGTTTGTTATTCTTTAAAACAAATTTTACACATGCTAAGACAACCTCATAACTCACAATCATATCATGTACATAAAGTGCTCAAGGATACATTACTTTACCTAAAAATTAGGCACTAGCTGAATAACAAACCGAATGCGCGAACAAGCTAAATGAATTTCATGGGTTTATTTTTGTACTACAACAAATACTGCTTCCTTTTATTCTAATATTTTTATAACGTATCTGATCTATTTTGATTTGTCTCACTTTTGCATACTAAGAGACTCATATAACACTAGTTTATATATGCACGCACTCATTTAGAAGAGAGGGCTGCTCTATTTCTTTATACCAGCCTCGTTCTTTAAAAATCGTTTAATTGTTTAATCAGTTCGTCAGTCAGTGCGTTTGAAAAGTCTACAAAATATCCAAAGTAATCTTAAATATAATATGCTTGGCTAATATTGATGAGATAATTAAAGCTCTATATATTATTTGGTAAAATATTTATATATAATAACATATTTTTAACATGCATATAATTGATATTACACATTTAACATTACATATTATTTAACATTTTAGTTAAAATATTACTTAACATATTACTTAACATAGTATTTAACATATTATTTACCATACCATGAGATATTTCACACGTACACGTTCCATAGAAAAAGAGATCAGCCGATCATTGTGGATGTATTGGTGTCCATCACTACTCCATATCTTCTTTATACATTTGCTCTTTCTCATCTTCACATGTTAACACCCTCTCAGTACACTCATTCATACATACACACACACACACACTTCTATAGAGAAATGCTTATGCTCTTTCTATAGTGTTGAGAGGTTTGAAAATCCGTTTTAATTTTTTCAGAGTTGTATTTGGATGCTGTAAAATTTGTATTGAGAACTTAACTCAACTCAATGACAGAGAGAGAGAGAGAGAAAGAGAGAATTTTCTATATATAAAATTGTCAACTCGTCGCTTGAGAATTGATTTGGCGTATGTGTGTACGAATTCATACACCTATACGCCAAATCAATTCTCAGGCGACATAATTAAAAAAAATCACAAAATCTTTATAATTTTTAAAAATACTCATTAAATTGAATTTAAAATTTCTTTGAAGAATTTGTGACGAGAAATTCGTTCTAAAATAGAGAAAATCTTCCAATTCATAGTATCTTCTACATTGTGAGCTTAGTGCATGAACACTTATTCAGTATAGTTATATGCAATTTAACAAACTTTTATTAGTCCCTCTGCATATACATTTGACATTTAATCTTATGTTTATGTTTGCATGCGCGCACATAATTATAATTTATTTTAAATTATTCAATTTTGTTATTAACATTTGTTGCTAATAAAAAATTTATTTCTATTTTATTTTAAATGCATACTCATACAAAAAATACTTGCACAATAAAAATAATTAAGCTTATTTAGAGTTTTAGTAATATTATTATTATTACTATTATTCTAACTTTTTTTTTGTTTTGAAGCAGGATTTGAATTATATATAAATAAATACATTCGTTTATGTTGATTTTGTTTTTGCTTTTTTTTTTGCATGCATTTATTAGAAATTTTAATTTCGTATGTTGAAATTTAAATGTGCAAATGTTTCTAAAATACACATTTAACACACACACACACATACATGCATATATGCACCTGTGTTATTGTTGCATTTAAAGTTTCGTTGTTTTGTTTATGCATGTATGTACATTTGAGAATTTGTATTTGTATATTTGTTTATATGGTTGTGTGTGTATGTGTATGTGTTTGTGTATGTGGTTGCATGTGTTTCATTTCCGTTTTGAGCGGAAATTAAAATTTTCAACAATTATTAACTTTTGGTTCTTAAGTATTATTTGTTGTTTTGTGTGTTTTTAGTTGTTGTTATTTTTGTTTATGGCATTTGCAGTTTTACTTTACTTTTGAGTGTGTGTGTGTGTGTAGATTTCTATTTTACTTATAAAAAATAAGTAGAATATATGAAAACAAATAACATTTAAATAGTTAAGAAATTATTTCAATTAAATTTGTTGAAGTTTAAGTGAGAATGTTTTCTGAAAGTGACGTGCTTGAGGAGGGAGGACATGAGGTAAAGTCGTCTGTGGGCGCCTCAAAAACAGGTGAAGCTATTTCTATCTCAAACCGAAACGTAATCTTTGTGAAGTTCTCTCGCTTTGGGGAGATGAGGCAAATCGTTGTTGCGTACTAGTAAATGGAGTAGAGTAGCCAAGAGCACATAATTATTTTATTACATCAAAGTGCAATTGTACTTAAATGAGGGAGTATTAGTTGAAAAGGAGAACAAAAAAGTCAAAGAGCAAGTTGGTTTTCTTTGATAAAGGAACCATACCAACCAAAAAAAAAAAAATAGAAAAATCATAGAGATAAAAGAAAAGAATGCAGAAAGAAGGGAATGAAGGGATACTGTATTAATTAGATTAAGCCCCCAGATCGTCATGAGCCAGAGTCATAAAAGTAAGGAAAAGTAAGGGAGTATCTAAAACAAGAAATGAAAGTAATTTCCCACAAATATCTACTGGGAGAAATAACAGAAAGTTTCACAATTAACCCTCTGTGTAGCCAGATTGCCATGAACCTTGTCGACAAAGAACTTTGCAGAAGCCATAAAGATGAGAAGACAAAAGAGATTGCATGTAGACAAAATTTTTAATGTAGACTGTAATTTCTACTCAGCTAAATAGGGACAAGTTGTGATTCTTCTCTCATAAGGCGGATTCACCAACCAAGTGCCGCACTTTCTTTTCAATTTTTTTTCTTATATGAAGTTTTTCACTCTCTTAAATTCACACAGTGAATGCCTCTTAATCACAGAAATTTACTTAAATGATTTATAAATACAAAAACGAATCATACAAAAAAAAAAAAATAAAAAATCATTGCATACTTACAGGTACTTACTTAATAAATAAAAAAGAAATGAAAATCTGCTAAGAAAAACTGACAATAATACAATCAAATCACAAACGTGGCAACAAAAACACACGCACACACACACACACAAATGTTTTTTGTTTGTTTACATATGTTTTCACACACACAGACACAAAAGTTTGCAAAAACTTCAACTAAAAAAAAAATATTTATTTGCATATGAAATGCGCCTAAAATCATACAATCAACACATGTCTTTATGTATGAGTAAATACAAGAAGCATGCTTCTCTAAGAAAAAAAAACAAAAAAAAAACGTGAAAGAAAATATTGCGCGCATTCGCATTAATGCAAATTTATGCTTTTTAAAAATGTATGCGTGTTTATTTTTTTTTTCCAGCACCGAATTTTGCTGGCAATTTTATTTTCTTTAAAAGGATTTTATGTTTCATTTTAAGTTTATAAGATTTGAGATGCTTACACTTTCGGTTTATTTGAGAGATTTTCACTCACTGATTGTGATTATTTTTTACTTTTTTTTTTTGCACTTTCATGCCATGGCATTCAAAAGTTTTTGATTTCTCAAGATTTACGTATTTTTTTTTTTTGGGGGCTTCTCTTTGGCATTGGTTGTTGAGTAGGAAGAAAAAAGAAAAAAAAAGGCTTCATTTTGTTTGCTGTCTTATTGAATTTATATAACTGCAAGCGTAAACATTTTTGTTTAGAATATGTGTTGCTTTTGTTGTTGTGGTTGATGATGATAATGATGATTTGCAAGAAGAAGAAATCACTTGAAAATATTTTCGTACTTTCTTGTTGTTTTTTTTTTTTTCAATTCAATTTCTCAGTGAAAGAAAACTTTATGAAATTATAAGCAGAAGAAGTAACAGCAGAAATGGAAAAGCGTGAAAAATCAAAAATTTTCAACACTGCATGGGAAATATTTGCAAAATTTTCTTCACAGTTTTGTCTGGGTTTAATTTAATTTCGAGTTCTTGATAAGAATGCAAGTAGGGTGCACTCTAGCGGTCAGTTATGCAAGTAATATAAATATCTTCGATTTGTGGAATTATTGGAGGTGCCCTCTGGTAGTGAGTTTTTGTAAAAAATTTGAACAAAAAATAGTTTAAGGAAATAATTTTTTGTAATTGTAATTATGCCTTTTTTGTTTTTCCAAAATTAGTTCAGACAAGTTAAAGTGATTTCAGTAATTCCCTGCATGAGAGCAGCTCTCTAGCAATAGATTTCTACACTTTCGTATATAATAGTTCAAGTAACTCACATCTAGAAAGATTGTTCAGTGTTAAAAGAAGTTTTAAAAATCGATTTCGTTACACCCCGTAATAATTTCGTAATAATTCATTGCATGAAATTCAAAATTTGTTGTTGTTTCCCCGTCGCAGAGACCGGCGGTAACAACGAACTGAAAGCAATTTCAGTATCTCATTTGTTTACATGTAAGAGGACCTCTAGCGGTGAGCTTTGGAAACCTTATATAGACACAAGAGTACATGAGTAGAAACTGAGAGAGCTGAGTTTCTATTTCATATGAATGTATGGAGATCGCGCTCATACGAATGAGAGTGACTGATGTCGGCTCTCTCAGTGTCGTTTCATGAGCTCTCTCTCTCTCTCTCATATATACTATTTATGATTGGATGTACAGTGATTTTCAAACTGTAAAAAAAAAACAAGCAAAGGAAAACTGCAAATTCAGAGATTGTTTTTGACAAACAAACAAACTTTTTCACTTCATAATTTTACATATATGTGTGTGTATATATTTGTATATACATATGAGTAAGTATTTATGTGTAAATGTAAAAATCAAATCAAATCAGTATTTAGAAATATTATTTTAAGCATTTCTTCTTTGTTATTTTGCCAAGAAAACGAAAAAGTCTTTTTCAAGCTGCTTCATAGCTTTGCATTGTACTAAAGGCAGCGATATATGAAAAGCAGAAGAAAATGTTTGAATGCATACATTTAAGTGTTTCAGAGAGAGGGAAAGAGGGACTAAGTACCTGTAGCGTTTCTCTTTTTATGCTGCGCCGTTTTTACCCACAATTTGGCCATACAATAGGTGCTTATTTATGCAAAATGAAGCAGAAACTTGAGAAATATGACTGAAAGGGATTTTTACTTATTCTTTTTTTTCGTTTTTTCGTTCTTTCACTTTTTATAATACAATTTCAATTTGTACTCGCTACTTGTAGGTAAATGAAAAATTCATTTATTTTGTAAATATTGTTAATAAAAATATTTTATTAAAATATAATAATGAGAAAAATTGAATAATAAACACGTGTGTGTGTGTGTGTGCATGTATATGTGTGTCTACATGAGCAATAAATATTTTATATATTTCAATGAGATATTTAATCAGTATATTTTAACGACATTACATATACATACATATATGAATATGAGCTGTAGTAATAATAATAAAAATAATCGATTTCAATTGGTAATTTCCTTTCATAGTGTTTTTGTTGCTGTTGTTGTATGTTTGTTTATTTTGCAATAATATAATAACAATAATAATTATTTAAATGTTTGTAATTTTATTTTATTTTTATTTGGTTAGCAATGAGTTAAGAGTTGCTAAGTGTACGTGAAATACAATTCTTGGATGAAAATTGATAGTCATTGTAAAAAGAATAGCATTTTTTAGTAAAATAATTAGTTAATTGAATAATAAAATAAATAAATTATATTTTTAACTAAGTTTCTGAGGTTAAAAAGTCTCAATGTATTTCAAAAGAGCGTATATCAATTCTCTCTTTTCCATTTTCTTTCTCTCTCTCTCACTCTCTCAATGACTCATCGAAATTTTTAGGCTAGTTATTTGAAATTTTATGCAGCACAAAGAGCGCAAAGTGTAAATAAGACAGTGCACTATATTGTTGTTGTTTTTTTTGTGCTCTAGTATTTTAGTACGAAGATGAAGAACGACTTTAACTCACTCATAATGATGGCCACCTATACATCTACAATGATAAGCTAATCTCTTTTCAATGCAAATGAGCCCTGTGTGTGTGAACCCGTTACTTTATATCCAATGTATCCCAAAGAGAGCAGAGAGTATGTAAATGAGATGATTGCGCTATTGTACTTATGTTGTTGTTGTACTATTGTATCAATCCCATCTCTTTGACAAAAACAATGCCGAACACGATATATAATTACGAAGAATGAAATGGCGTCGAAGAGCGAATACCTTAACGAAATATCGTGAAATTAATTAAAAGAAGCCGAAGTGCCCAATAAGTAAAGAGTTTTGTAAGGTCAATAAGTAAAAAAAAGTGAAGTGCAAAGGAAGGGGTGCCATTGAAGTTGAGTGATATCCAATGAGAGCAAGAGAAAGTGAAAACGATTAGTGACTATGAGAGGATGAAAGAAAACAAACAAAAACAACTATGTACATTAATCTAACAGTTTCATCAATAGCGGCAAATGAAGTAGTCGAGTCTGTAAGTGCAAATGTAAAGATCTACGCAAATAAAAAAAGAAAAGAAAAAATAAGTGCAGTAAAATATTTTTTTTTAATTCCTATTTATACGTTATTATTGTACAAAAAATTATTGAAAGTCTTTAAAATTAAATGCGGAACTTGAATATAAACAGATTTTAAGTGTTTTAAAGTGTTAATAACTATCAAATGAAAGTGCATATTTCCTAAATTGGCTGCGTGTTGATCATCTCAAAAAATGTAAGTAGTTGGCAACTCATTATGAATCCACATATATATATATATATATTTGAATGCGAAAATTACTTTATTTTAATAGCTGCTTACACATAATTGTCTGCATCATTATTATTAAAAATATAAATTTAAAAAAAAATTTAAAAAAAAAAAATTAAAAAAATTGATTAAAAATACTAATGGGTGTTATGGTGTTAATTAATATTCATTATGAAAATTTCAGTGTTGTAATACATATATACAGATCGCTCTAGGTGCCAAACAGCACCCCACAAATAATATTACTCTACTACATACATTACATATTTAAATACACGCCTAGGCATGTAATTTACATACACAGTAGCGCTTCATATAATTCTCAATTTTTTATACTTGCTTGTACAAAAATTCAATTATCAATTTCACACCAATACTCCATCGAATATGTAATTAAATATTAATGATATTACTTTTGTATGTTAATCAACTTTATATATAAAAATTTAAAAGCAAAGGGTGTCCTTCCATTTCCTTTACCGCTTCCTCTTTTTACTGTTTTCTTAATGTTACTTCATTTTCGTGTAGCCCATGCTAGCATTAGGTATTATCTACTAAACATTTTAAAATTCAAAGCACGTATTTGTATTTGGGCAACTGATTGCTGCCTTTTGTTTGTATTTTCCAACCGTTTTAAACTTGTGCAAACTGTGTGTGTTTGTGAATGTGTGCAAACCTCTATATATATGTTTGTATTTATCTTGTACATATGCAGATAAACAACCAGAGACTACATGCAAATTGCATTATTGTTAACTACAGTGGTATAAAATGCTGGGTTATTTGAAGTAACTGTAAAAATAGTTGTAGATAATCATTAATGGTTTAATTATTTCATGTGAGCATATTTTGCACTTCATGTAGATCTGTTTTTTATGCTGGGTTTTGTTTTCCACCATATTCCAATAATGGCGGGAGAGAGGGGAAAAAAATGTGAAAGAAACTATCAAAAGAGAGAGTAAGTTCACCTGTATTTTACTTCTTACCGATTTTGTTTCACTTCTCAGAGCGAGAGAGCGAGAGAGAGAGTCTAACTGATTTTGTTTTCAATAATACTCCTGAGAGAATGAGGGAGATTTCGTCAGTGTGTGATATAATAAAAAATGTAAGAGTAACGGTATAGAGCAGGAGTGCCCAAAAGTTTCCTATGGAAGTGCAAACACCAATACATATAAACTTTATTATTATAACCTCATACGTTAGACAACAACAAAATCTACGTTGAAGACCAACAAAGTATACGAAAGTGTTGTTGCTTTATACTTCGGTATAGGCAAAGAAGAGAGATGAGAAATGCCCAGCTTATGCCTAAGCGATTTTACAAAAACAAATGTGCTTGCTGCACCTTTGGTATAGAGTAATTTTGGTTCAGAAATATCGACAATTTCTTACCTACATATTTGTGAAGCATCAAAAACTTTAAATGAAATCGTTGTCCTGGTTTTCACTTGATCAATTTCTAAGATTTTGTTATAATCGAGAATTGTATACCTTTACTATATTTACATATCTCAGAACTACTACCATAACGTTTTATTGCTTCACTGTGCTCATCACCTGTGTCCTTTAAACACATTTAAAAATGTTTAAAAAAAAAGGCATTTGCATCTTTCATTATTTCCTGCTCCATTTTCTTATTCACGAGCGCGCTTGCATATACAAACAAACAAGCAAACAAATAAACACATACATACATACATACTTGAAGGGCGAACGAAAAATAAGAGAAGGCAAATACAATAATAAACTTTTTTGTTGTTTTGCTGTGACCTCAACCAGCACCAACAAAAATCTAGGCAAACACAAATGACAGAGCAAAAGTTTTATATGCCTTAACCTTTTTGTGACTCATTTCCATATGCTTCCATTCACACACTTACACACACACCACCAATGCAAACTTTCTTATGCTCGCTTGATCTCCTCTCACTTATACTCTTCTCCAAATGATAGTTTTCTTCAACTCACATTCTTTTCCTCTACTCACGCCTTCCTCTACTCTTGGTACTTTCGATTTTTGTTGTTGTTTAAATTGTGTTGCCACAACAAACCAGAATTTCGTACACATTTGCACACAAAGTGTCATTGTTTTAGTTGTAACTAAATATGCTTTGAGTGCATAGCCGCTGCTACTTCTGCTCCCGCCTTCCCTCTTCACTGATTTCTACTGCTACGTTGAGGAGTCTCACCTGTGGGTTCATACAAAACTACAAAGTAGTTTAGCGCAAATAACTTTGACCCCTTGGTAAACATGTTCGCTGTTCTTCGTCCACATACATATGCATACTTGTTTACAACATACATACATACATACTAACAATTTACAGTTATGCGCTTATCGTTTACCAAAAACTTGTGTAGCGGAAGTTTTGGCACATCACTTTGTATGCATGTTTGAATATGTATGTATGTATGTGTGTGCACATGAGTTAGATTCACATTGATGTCCTGCATAATAAATTCGCAATTTCCATTTTAGCATTTCTAAGCTTTTTTAGTTTTCGTTTGTTTCACTATTTTCACAAAATTATTCGTGAAACTGTAACGGTTTTATGTGCTTACATTACTCTTCATGCACATCCCGCACTCTCTTTCATTTGTTTTTCATCTTGCCCTCTTTCGCTCTCTCTCTCTTTCTGTTCCATACTAAATTCTGGTTTGTTATTTATGCAAAATATCTCATGCACTTCCATTTTCTGTGATGCATTTTTCAAAATTTCTCTCATATATTTTTTTATATTTGTAAATTTTCAATTTTAGTTAATCGAAATTGCAACCAAAACAACTTTGTAAATGACAATGGCAAAACAAAAAAAAGAATTTGAGAGTAAATTTTTATTTTTGTAGAAATTTTCTTCAGTTTTCATTTTCTTGTTTTTATTTTTCTTCACCGTTTTATTTTCAGAATGCATTCATATAAGTTTTGGGTTGACCTCAACTTTTCTAAACCAAGCATTTTTGTTTAAGTTTTTTTTTTATGTTAGTTAGCGTTGTTTTGTACTATTTATTTGTGTTGGGTTATAAGTTGTATTGTATTTATCCCGTGCTATGAGATTTGAAAGTGCTAAGTTTTGAAAAGTTTCTAAAAAGAATTTAGAAAATTTCGTGTGTATTACAAAAAAAAAAACAAAAAAAAAAGAATATTTACCAAATTTAAACATTTTTAGCAGTTGAAAAGTTTAAAATGTTTATAAAGTATAAAAACTAAAATTTGCCATTATATATTTGTTTTTTTTTTGTGGTTTTCGGAAAAATTTTGAAAAAAGTGACAGTAAAAGAGTTTTGATAATGATGGTCACCTTTATTATTTCACTATTGTCATTGCGCGATGTTTATATATTACAGTATATTAAAGAAATAGAGAGAGAGAGTCTTTATAGTCAAGAGAGAGTCTTTATAGTCAAGAGAGACTAACGTATGTGCGTGAGTATTTGTAGATTCAGAGATTGCGACTGAAGAGAGAGGTTAGGTTTACCGTTCTTTCAAGAGTCGTTTAATTGAGGGGCAACCGACAAATCGGCTGTAATATGTGGAAAGGAGAGAGAGAGAGATCTAGAAATGGGAGAAAATATGTACGTTCACAACGTGCTCATCCCTTTTGCATTTATTTTTGTTGTTGTAAACAATTTATATAACGGTTTATCTTATTTGCTTGATTGTATTAGAAAAGAAAAAACAACCAACAACAATGATCACAGCGCTCAATTCAAATTTGTAGTTCACTCTTATATGCAATTCTCTTTCATGCTTTTTTTTTTTTAGAAATTTTTACGTATCTCTTGCATGTGCTCGTTTTTATTGTAATCCTAGTAAACAACAAACTCAGGTAACGGAAATAGATGCAAACTCCACTCTCATTTGTAGGTACTCATCTCTCTTGCATTTACTTAGTTTTGTTTTTGTCTTTTTTTTTTTTTTTTGTTCTATAATAATGAAAAAACAAAAACAATCAAATGCCCAATCTCACTCTCCTATACAATACGCATCTCCCTTAAAGGCGCTTATTGTTGTTTTTACAATTTTATCCTCGCTGATTTAATAATAACGGAAACGCAACAAAAAAAATTCTAAAGTCATACGAAAATATGAGCACCATATCTATAAATTTTAACCCGCTTATTATTTTATACCACATAAATCACTATTTTTGAATGCACTAATATTATTTTTAACATGCACTAATATTATTTTTAACATGCACATACTTTTTGCTAGATTAAAGTATGAACATTTTAATCGAAAAAAAAGAAGAAAATTGCTTTATACTAGTGCTCTTGATAGCCGTCATGGTATTACTTGACGGGTTCCCGAATATGTGGGTATTACTCTATGTCTTAGGTAGCCGTCTATTTCGGTTAACAAGTGCCTAACAATTGAGTGGGTACCCGAAAATTCAGCAATTTTAATTTTATTTATTTTTTTTAAATCAGTTTACTTCCGTGAATATTCGATAGATATTCATGGGTATCCATCATAATAATACCTGATTAATAACCGAAAACCCTGGGTATCCAGGTACAACTCGAATAAGCGAATATCCAAAGCACTACTTCATACAATATAAATGTGCATATGCATTTATTTATAAATAAAAAAGCTTTACTACACAATTTCAAATTAAACTTCAAAGAGAATGAAGCCAGAAATGAGGACGAAACGTAAATGGTTTTTTTTTTTTTTTTTTTTTTAAAGAAAAAAGCTGCAAACGCTCATGAAAAGAACAAACAGCAACAAAATTAATCTGAAAAACTAAAGTTGCACTTGGAAGCTCAAACACCAACACAATACATAATTTATTTTTATTTTAAGTAAGCAAAATAATTAATCGCAAAGCTGCAAAACTGCATTGCAGTTTACAAGTAAAAATAACAACAAAAGTTTTACAGCCGTAATTGCAATAAATAAATTTTAAGTAGTGTAGAAGATGTGAAAGTGAAGCAGAGTGGAGGGAGAGTAGTAAGAGATTGAAAAACAAGAAGATAAACAAAAGAACATTACTTTAATCCGATTAGACTTTGATTTTACGTAAGCTTAATGTCAGTAAATGATGTTGATAGATAGAACTTCACCAAACTAAAGTATAGTTTTAGGCTTTATGCAGACAACAAAAGGATAAATATTTAATTTGAAATTGTGTCCAAATTAGAATTATGTGGGTTTTACATATGAATTATATAAGAATAGAATATATATTTAAATAAGTAAAGTGTACTTGAACTTGATTGCTTTGAAGTAACCTAGTAATAATTTTTTCAACCTAAAAGTATGTTGCAAAATTTTACTTTTTATTATTATTAAAGTTATGACTGAAACTTAATTTTGGGGCACACACTTTTGCTTAAAGTCAATGATTTTTAAAGAATTTTTTTTCTTTATTGAAACAATTTGCTAACAGGCACTTTTGATTTTAAGTAAAAAACATTGTTGTAGTTTTTAAATAACATCAAGTCATAAACAACTGTTTATTACCAGCCACAAAATAGACTATGATTCGAAAGTTTGAATGTAATATTAATACTAAATCATATGCAGGCTAGTTTCTCAAATTATTTTATCATTGATTTTAAATCCTCCAGAGCATGCTAAAGAGCATACCAAGTACCTATTTAGCTCAATGATAATTTACTTTATTAAAATACTTGAAACAGCTAAAAGTATGCTTCAGCATTTTGACAGTATAAACACTTTGCTATGATGCACTTACTTTGCGCATAGTTTTCACTTTTATTTATCTCTAAAATTTAAGCAAGCACCGTGAAAAAATAAAACTATATATATAGACAGTCTTGCATATGCACAGTTAGCTAAATGTATATATGTATGTATCCTGCTGTGTTTTTATATCCTTTCACTCCATTAGCACAATTGTTTACTGCTTGTAGAGTTAACACACCCACTTCAAGCTAACATCACTAGCACTCAGCCAAAAACAAACAACAACAATAATAACAGCCAGTATAAAGCAAGTTCACTTTACTATGTGTTGCTCTTTTTGTTTTCTCAATTCAAACTATTTTTTTTTTACTTTTATTTTATTTATCATAAATTGCTGCATATTTGTGTGTGCTTCTCATCGCTTCCTATCTCTTGTTGTTTTTGATGTTGCCGTTGCCGTTGCTGTTGCTGTCTGTTCGTTATCCTTTTTCTTTGTACTTATTATTTTACCACGCTTTTCTTTTCTGTACTATTTTTTTTATGCAAAATAGCTCTGCCATCACTATCACTATTCATCTGCATCTTTATCTTTTCTATCTCTGTGCCGTTCATCGTCCCTTCCTGTCCCTTGACATCTGCCACTGTCCTTTGTTATTTTAACGTATAATAAATTTAGTTTAAGCAAATTTTTGCGCATAAGTTCACTCAGTAACTCGGTAGTCAGTCTCTTTTAATAAAACTCCCAAAAGCGATAATACTCTAGTAGTTTTTTCACTTTTCATTTTTTTTTCTTCTCCTTGCTCTCTAGAGATTGCAATGATACTGATAGTTTGGTACGCTGCTATTTTTACATATCTTGTTTTTTTTTTTTTTTTTTTTGCGTTGCTTAACTAGTTTTCTATATTTTTCTATAGTTTTGTTTGTTATTTATGCATTTTCGATGGACATTGACATTTTGCTTGCTTTCTTTCACAAAATTTTCAATGTTGTTACGCTACGTGCTGCGTTTGGTTTATCATATCTCACTAGATATGGTTTATTTCTGTTTATTTATTTGCTTAACTGCACATTTATATTTTTTGGTTGAAGACTATGAATTAATTTTTAAGTTTGGATATAATTTCTTTTGGACACATTATTTTTGAAATAACTTAATTTATGTTTTGGCTTTATTTGTGGTGAAAAAATGTATCTCATTCCATTAATATTTCATGAGGGGCGAAAAGAACAATCTTGATGAAGGGTTAAGCAACAAAAATGTCCTCCTTTCTGAGAGAGAATTTGCTTATTCAGAAATGAGTCGATCAATTTTGTTGTTGTTATTGCTTCTTTTTTTTTTTTTTTTATGGCGGGCGGTACATAATCGCAGTAAACTGAGAGCGCAGTATACACCATTACGTAAAGTTCGCCATCTTATTCTATCTGTTTTCCCCCACTTTCACTCACTTCTACAAAAAATAATGGCGGCTATACCGTCGCCATTATTTTTTCTTCTCTCTTTTTAAACTTCTTGGTTTGAAGGTTTGCTTAACTGTTGTTATTGTGTTCTCAGAGAGAGAGAGAGAGAGAATAATAATGGTATATGGGCAAACGCAAACTAAATTTTATGTTCACATTGCTCAAAAAGTGTGAGAGTGAGAGAACTGATAATTACGTTGTATTTGGTAACTAGAAACTAACAGGTCCATGGTGAAATCATGTCGAAGGTGATAGCAACATTACAACAATTTCATCTTTGCAAAAAAAAACACATATTTGTTGTTGCATCAGATATCATAAAATGTCAAAATCAGCCGTACAAAAAAAAAAAATAATAACAACACATCTTTGTTGTTGCGGCCATAATGGCGGCGTGAAGAGAATGTAAAAATAGAGAACAAACGTAAACAAATAATCAAAAGTAAACAATAATTGTGACAGCTTATGATATTGACCACAGAAAAAGAAGAAGAATGAGGTGCTGGTAACTTCACCTGGTATAAATTCAACTTGAACAGGTCGATGGTTGCTTTGTAAACAAGAGAGAAAGGTCAGCACACCACCATGGCTAACAAGAACCGCATACTAAGATAAATGTCTGCTCTCTTTTTTTACACAGTCGATAAGTTTCTCAAACACTTTGCAGGCAAGAAAAAGAAAAAGAGATTAGAAGTTTATTTCCTAGGGAATGTGCAAAATTTATTGATTATTAAAAGAAGGAGATATTCTCTTTCTCTCTTAAAATTATGAATTTTTTTGAACCGATCTTATGCACTTTTTTTTTCATTGTAGCGTATTTATAAAATCATTAAAAACCAACTAAGACTTCTCTACTCTATATGGTTGCGTTTTTAATAAAATTTAAGTACAAATATTTTGGCATCAATAACATAATCGATTTTGTTTGCTGGCCGTCGTCGTTTCTTTATTTTGGGGGCTTTTTTTTTTTGTTTTGGCTCTTGCCGTTGGATGTAGTTTTTTTTCTTTCAACTAAATTATGTTTGCGACGTTAGATATTTTGCTGGCATTATGCCATTATTTGTCTTTGTAAGTCTGAGCATTTTGTTGTTATTGAAGCTGGTTTAGTATTATAGCAGAAAAATTGATTTACAATAGTTTATGCTGCTGTTGTTGTTATTATATGATATTAATGCAACTACACACACAAACATTGTGATTTTGAAATCAAGTTCAAGAAATTGTTATAGTAGGATTAAAATAATATTTATTTTTTTTTTTTCTGAAGTTAAAAATTGTTACATTTAGTGAAAGGATAATAAATGAGGATGTACTTACTTATATTGAAAAGTTGATATGTTGTTGAAAATGATATCAGCGTTGATATTGTTGGATTCAAATCAGTTGAAAATTCGACTACCCATTTTGAGAGTAAGACAATAGTTGAAAATGTTTATATTCTCTCTCTCTCTCTCTCTCTCTCTCTCTTTATGCAAATTTGCATTTGTCAATTGAATTTATTTTCATTTAATCAAAATCCAACAAAGTTATAAAACAATGGGCGGCCTATCTGAATTAATATTAAAAAAAAAACATTTTTATTACTATTTTCTAGTCATTCAACTTTTTAACTATTTTCTCAACAACTTTTTAACTTTTTTCATTACTAAGTGTTTATGCTGGTGCTACTTTTCTTTCATCGTATTTTCTACTTCTGCTCAGTACGGCTCATATTTTCACTCCATATTCCGGTTATAATGAAGAAATTTTTATTTCATCACCGTTGACTACTTTAAGGAAAAAGCGGTGGCGGTACACGTTTATAGCTTTAAATAATTTTTTTGAATTTTCGTGTGTTTATTTAATAAAAAAAAAAAATACGAAATTTTTTCATTCTTCATTATTATTACTTTTTAATACATTTTGTGGTGAAAAAGTCACGTTCACTACGCACATCATTTAAACTTCATTAATCACATGCGCAAAGTTAAATTTCCGCTTCCGGCACAGGCAGAGATGAGTGAATGGATGCCTGACTGCTTGACTGCTACTTACTGCTACTATTACACTTTTGCAGACGGAGAAGCAAATGAAGAAGACTCCCAAGTAAAAACAAAAAAAGAAGTAGAAAACGTAAAAGAAAATTAAAAACTTTAAGAAAATAATTGCATTTCATGCAGAAAAGAAAGCGAGAATTAAATACATAAATGTGAAAATTACATTTTTACGCGTTTAAAATAATAATAATAATAAACATAAAAGTAAAACAAGAATTTCAAATAGCAGAAGAGACCAAGGAAGTTTGCTGTGCGCGGAAATGCGCCAAAAGTTTATATTCTTTTTATGAGAATTGTTTCTTTTTATTGTTAGTAAAATGCAAGCCATGAATGTGTGAATGTGTGTATATGAGTGTGTGTATGAGAGGTAGAAAGAGAGATGAGAGAGAGTGAGAGTGAGTGTGTGAGTGTATGTGAAATAGAGAACAGGAAAAGAGAGAGTAAGTATATGAGAGTATGCACGAGCGGTTCCAAGGGGGGAGGGGAGATGGGGTTTTCGGGTTAACCTCCTCTTCTCCTTAGCGATGAAATTCTCATACATTTTGAAGAAACGGAAGTTGATATTATTATTTATGTTGATAGCTTCGTAAGCATGTTGCGCTGGAATAGCAACAGAATAGTAAAAGCAGCAATGGCAAACGCACCAAAATATATGCAATGAAATTGTAGCAAATAAGAATTTCTTGCATACTCTAAGGAAGTAAAGGAAATTTTAAACTCTTCAAGTTTCAATTTTTTAAACTTTTTGTGTTTTTAAATTCTTTTTAAGTGCATAAAAAATTTTTCTTTTAAATATAATTGAAATACAGTCTGTAAATATTCACTTAAAATGCATTACTTTCATAACTCGGTAAAATTTTGTTGCATATTTTAAGGCGCTTTTAAGGAAATTTTAAGTTGATACATTTTAGGTTGATACTGGCTACTAAAATTAAAGTGTGAAGGCAAAAAAATAAATAAATAAAAAAAATTTAAAAAAATATTAGCAGTTTATGTATTACGAAGGCTTTATAGTAGTTATTATTAAATCTAGAAGAGAGAGAGAGGTAGTGGGAGAGGGGAGGGGGTCGGAAACAGTTCGAATTTAAAATTAATATTTTCTTTAAAATTATCTTAGTCAAAATGATATCCTGGACATGAATTTAATGAGCTATTAATTATGCCATACATGTATTCCCTTCTATGGGTATCGCACCCCAGACTTGCTTAGTACTTATTCACCAACTCATCGAAGTAGCTTCATAGGTCTAGTCCCCTTTCTGTAAGTTCTGAATCCGTGAGTGCTGGAAGCAGTTTGAAAAATTAGACTAGTTTTGTTTCGGATCATTTAAAATTTTAAATAGTGTAGAAGATGTGGAAGTGAGGCAAAGGTGAGGGAGAGGGGTAAGAGATTGAAAAACAAGAAAATGAACAAAAGAACATTACTTTAATCCGATTAGACTTTGATTTTACGTAAGCTTAATGTCAGTAAATGATGTAGATAGAAAGAGCTTCACTAAATTAAAGCATAGTTTTAGGCTTTATGCAGAAAACGAAAGGATAAATGTTTAATTAGATATTCATTTACATTTGGAAATTGTGTCTAAATTAGAATTATGTGGGTTTTACATATGAATTATATAAGAATAGAATATATATTCAAATAAGTAAAGTGTACTTGAACTTGATTGATTTGAAGTAACCTAGTAATAATTTTTTTAACCTAAAAGTATGTTGCAAAATTTTACTTTTTATTATTAAAATTATGACTGAAACTGAGTTTTGAAGCACACAAATTTGGGACTCAGTAACTTTATTTTATTTTTGAATTAACTTAAAGTTAAAGATTTTTAAAGAATTTTTTTTTTTATTGATACAATTTGAAAGTGCCTGACTTTTAATTTTAACTTAAGTAAAAAAGATTGGTGTAGTTTTAAATAATATCAAGTCATAAACAACTGTTTATTACCAGACAAAACATGGACTATGATTCGAAAGTTTGAATGTAAATTTATCATTACTACTGTATTGAAAATTCCTAATTTGTTTTTAAAATTTTAATTATCCAATTCGCTCTTTCAATATTTAATTCCATTCATTTTTCCAATACATAAACTCAATTTATACCGAATTCGTTGCTCAATTACAAATGAATTTCAAAATATGCTGCTGCTGCTGTTGCATTTTTCTTTTAAATAAAATAAATATTGCAAAAGGAAAATATCGGCATTAAGTCATTTTAAAATATAAGTATCTTTAAGTAGATATTGGCAATATGCGAACTGCTCTTTTGATTCATCCTTTTCCAGCACATGCAACTGTGGCATAATTAAGCTACCTCACTTTTTTACATATACAGATCCATATAAGCTACATACGAACATTTAAACTCATGCATATAAATCGAAATACGAAAATACTTATTATCCACAATGAGGTAGAAATGAAAAAAAAAAAACGAAAAGAAAAACTCTGAAAGAAAAATGGAAATGTAATTTATACAAGCAAATGTGCTTCATTTTACAGTGAAGTTCGGATATAATGAACTACAAGAGAAGTGCATATAATTGTCTGTGAAAACGTGATGTAAACGAATGTTCGTTATAAGCGCGTACTACTGTATTTTCTTTCATACTTTCGTACTACTGAGGTATATTGCTTTATGTAATATTTCCTTTTTAAGTATTTCTTTTTTTAATTTTGTTTACTTTTGCCTTGCATTTTTCATATGCACATTCATTTCAAGTGGAGAATTCATTATTTACTTCACATTTTTAAATTAATTTCTTCATGTTGTCATTACAAAAGAGTTCACACTCACCGGCTGCATATGCATATTTGCATATTCGCATGCTTTAAATTAAATAACAAAGAAACAAATACAGTTTCTCAACTTTTCATATTTTTAAAGAATTTCTAAGTGAAAAAAGAAAATTTACTAAGTACATTTTTTAACTGTAACTATGAATAAAGGTAAATATTTTTACATAATTATAACTAAATAATGCTTCTCATATTTTTCTTAATCTTCATATTATTAGTTTGAAGAGTGATAAAAACCAGATTTTTCCCCCTAAAATTACGAACAGTTGGCAACCATAAATGTGTATACAAAGAGACAATGAGAAACCAAGAGCATGTTGCCAATAAAGAGAGAGAGAGCAAGAGAGAGTAAGAATACTTAACCCTAGATTGCCAACAAACTTAGAAATAACGCTTCACCATTTTATTTAGAAATCATTTACAACTATAAAAAAAAAAAAAAATTTTAATAATAAATTTTAAAATTATGCAGAAATGTTTGGTTTAAAATTACCGCTACATAAAATAAACAACCAAATAAACTCAATGCAACTACAATTTCTATTTTTGCTTTTTCGCAAAAGTATATATTCATTTCAATTCATTTCCATTCTATCATTTATTTGTTGTTATTATTTTTATTGTTATTGTTGTTGGTGCTGCTATTTATTCGCAAATTTACTTATTTATTTACGGTTAGTGTTGGTTGGCCGATATCTATTTCTGGCTAAGCTAAACATATAAAGTGCAATTTTATGTCAATTTATAAGCGCTTAATCAAATTATTTATAAATTTAAATGCCACCATGCATTTTTTGTTGTTTTGTTTCTCAACAAAAAAAGTAGGTTAAGGTTTTTCCTTTATCTCTAGGTATATATAACTAGTAAAATATATTTTGTTGATTAGTTTAAAAAAAAAATTGTAGTTATTTATAAATAGAAAAAAATTTATACATTGCAAGTGAAATCATTGTGAAACTTATTGAGGTTTTAGTTAAGCTTTATGTACATATATTGTAATTACTATTTATGTGGATGAATTTTACTCTATGAAGAAGCTAGTTATTTTAATAGTTTTCTTCTAGTCAAGAGAATAAATTTCTAGGAATAAATTGGTACGTTAGCACTAAATAAAAATAAAATTCTTTGGTATCCTTGAAGAAAAATGGATTAGATTAAATCTAATCCATTTGGTCCGAGAGTGAACCCGTTGAAAAAAAACTTCAATCACTCAAATTTTTGTCATCACAAACTCAAAAAGCAAATCTGAGGTCACAAGCAATAACAACACAACTCGAGTTTTGTTGAATTATAGATAATATCATAATTAAAATCTTTAAATCCGATTTCATATGGTGTCAAAATAGCAAAAATTTAACTTGATTACTATTAGCATTTGAACTTTTGAAGTACTCTCCTGTAAAATACAAAAAACACACTTATGCTGTTATGCCTTGTGACCACAGAAATGGTTTTATCGAATTTTTTTTGGTAAAGTTTCTCTCTTCGCGTTAAAAAAACTATGATAGCGATTACGTGTTCTGGTAACTTTTTTTTTTTATCAGCATTAAAATATGCGTCTTTTTTGTACGTACTCGCATCATTAAGACTTAATGGGTTAAATTAGAATAGTTTTTCTCCCTATATCAATTATATTCTCTCTGGTTTTCTAACTCTCCTCTCTATTTTTCTCAGTTGGCAAAAACATTTTTGAAACGTCATAAAAAGCAGCAATTTCATTGAAAAATATTTTGCCTCTTTGCTAATTTTTTTCGCTCTAGCTTTCTCTCTCCCACTTTTTTTCTTTAGCCAAGTCTCATACCATAAAATAAAAAAACAACAATTGAATTCAGTGTTCTCTCAAACTTTATCTCTCTTCCGATTGGCTTTAGCACATTAAATTTTAATGGCGCATCTGATTGAATAAAAAACAACAACAACTGGAATGGTTTTTTGTTTCTATACCAATTGTTTTCGCTCTCTGGCTTTCCTCTCTCTCTCTCTCTTTATGAGTAAAGATTTATCGTGCGATTAGTATTTCAATAGCTTAAATCGGGGGTGCCCAAAAATTTCTTATGGAAGTGCAAACACCAATACATATAAATTTTATTATTATAAACTTATACGTTAGACAACAACAAAATCTACGTTGAAGACCAATAAAGCATACGAAATTGTTGTTGCTGTGCACTTTTGTTTAGGCAAAGGAGAGAAATGAGAAATGCCCAGCTTTTATGACTAAATGATTTTACAAAAACAAATGTGCACTAAGTGTTCCTCTAATTTAGATATTAATAACAATCTCTTATTATTTCAAAAAATTTTATATTAAGTTTAAGCTAATTTGATTGATTTCTATGATATTTCCACCATTGATATAGAATTAAAATGAAAATTCTATTAAGCCTTGAAAATGTTCACATCTCTTTGAATAATTCTATTCAATTTACGCTTGGCTAGATATTGACGGTATTCACAGGCGATTTTATGAGAAATATATCTGTTATTTAATCAGCTTTCTATCTTAGCCATTGTTTGCCACTTATGATGTGGCAAACATTATTTTTTTGTATAAATATTTTTTTTTTTAACTTTTTAAAGTATTTTAATATTTTACCAAGGAAATAAACAATTCTAATAAATTTAAGAAACCATACTACAATTACATTTAATTAAAAAATATAAAACTAAAGTGTTCACAGATCACAACAGTATTTAAATATATGAAAAATAATACTAGAAAACATAAAATATTTGCAAATAACTATGTATCATAGTTGCAAATACACTCATGTTCATGTGTACATTTATATTTATATTTATTGTAATTTCATAATATTTCATTTTAAAAATTTGTAAAAAGAAACAATGAAATTAAAATGCAAAAGCATTCTACCTATGTTTTCTTTTTATTCCGAAATACTACAATTTAAAAACTCAATTAAAATATGGTTACTATAAACAAAGATACATGATAAAAATTTAAATCCAACTATTTCTATATATATTTCAATATTTTCTATGGTATTTCTGTTTTGTAGGTACTTACATTATAATTAAAAGGAAGAACAAAATAAATTTTTTAACAAAATCTTTCGGTATTTCGAAAATAGCATGAAAACTTATGCATATGTATTCTCAGTTGTCAAAAATGATTTTCTCTTTTTCTCTTTGTCGGTGAAAGGCTTATGCATTGGAAGAGAATCAAATAATTTATTTTCTTATGTATACTATATGTTCTCAAGCTTTGTCTCTGCGTCACTCTCTTTTTGTCTCCCTTGGTTAGAAAAATATGTTTCAAGTCTCATGCATTCAAATAAAAACAATAATTGATTTGGCCGTCTCTATATACATTGTTGTTGTGATGACTACATTTGTTCATTAACCTGTTTATATATAACTTCAAATAAAACAATAACAATTTGAATGCTTTTTTTCTATACCAATCATGGCGTATTCGAGAGGGAAACCACAGATAACTGTCAATCTTTGAGGTGAGAGCGTAGTTGTTTTTATGTCACGAAACACACACACAGACTTACAAGTTATGACAAAGAGAGCGCCTACCTCTATTATTCTGTCATGATACAAAATGGATTCTTTCTGCCGATCTCTCTCTTTCTCTTTGTTATTAAAAAACAACAAAAAATCTTAAGGGATTTCAATTTGTAATATCTCAATGCCATACACTTGAAAAAAAAAATGGGAGTTACTAATGCGAAATTTTCAATCACTGCAATTGAAGTGTTATTTTGTCAGCTTGTCGGTCAGTCGCGCCTACATTAAAAAAATATACGCACAAATATTTACGACTTATATGAAGTCCATTTACTTAGCCTTTAAAATAAAATATAATTTTTCGTTTTATT
This sequence comes from Toxonevra muliebris, assembly GCA_963691655.1. Taxonomy (NCBI): domain Eukaryota; kingdom Metazoa; phylum Arthropoda; class Insecta; order Diptera; family Pallopteridae; genus Toxonevra; species Toxonevra muliebris. The sequence continues at coordinate 6,704,273 of OY829329.1, read as the reverse complement.
TATATCCATATATTTTAATTGTATTTATATTTTGTTATAAAATCTTCAACCACATCAAGACCTTATAGCTATAACTACTACAAAGTAAATTTTACGTAACGTAATAGAGAAATTTTTATTGAAAAACGTAATAAAAAATGTTCATTTCACTAAAGTTTTGATAAATGCAATTTTCCAAAAATAAACGCACATGTGCACGACTCCGAAAATTTATAAATCAAAAAAATATTTTCCAATTAAAACGACTTACATGACAAAAAGCAAATATGCTTCGGACATTCACACAAAAACCCCACAGAAAAAACAATATAAAATATAAAGGGGCAACTACATAAAATTGGCTAGTGAAATAAAAATCCAAGCAACAGAAACAAAAGCAAAAAACTACGAAAATTTTGGAAGCACCAGACTTAGGATAGAGCATATATGGTAGTAGTTTTTCGAAGCTTATCCTCAAGCTGCCATGAAAATATTGGAAAAATTCTATGTCTGTGGTTACTTTCTATATATGTATCTACTACATAGATTTGATTGGAGTTTTTCTTCTCTCTCTGTTTTGTTTTTTAGTTAGTTAGTTTTTCTTCTTTTTTTTGGTTTAGTTTTCTACTTGTGCGTGTAGATGTTTGTGTGAATGTATGTGCTAATTGCTTTTGCACACACTTCTGCACTTGTATTTTTATATGAGAGTATGTATGTGTTTGCACTAGTAGTGCGCTTTGCGTAACAAGCTTACAACACTTTTATGATGCAGTAAATAAAACAAAAAGTACTTTGTATTGATGAAGAAAATTCAGTTTGTTATGTGTTACTAAAATGTTTTGTTTTCATCAGTTTTTTAAGTTAAAAATAATATGATGTGGGAAAAAATATTAGAGATATTTTTGAAAGTTAACAAAATTTTAGTTTTTGGTGATGAAATAAATCGAGATTATTTAAGAGTCAGTGCTAGTTTTAGATAACTTAGATCACAGACAAAGAAGAGTGAGGGGAGATTTCAAATAACTACCATATACCGAGGAGTTACTAACACTTTCTCACTTAATTTTGAGTAGGAGCGATGCCAGCTCTTTAAATATTAAACTTTCGCCAAAACTCTTAGCCTAAATATAATTTTTACATAAATGCTTTACTATTATTTTATTTATCTTTGATTTTTTTCCTAATATCCGAACATTTTAAAATCAAATTGCCATTTTAATAATTGTTTGTTTATTATTATTAATGATAACTTTAAAAACTATGAATTATTTAGTTATGTCCAAACAATCTGATAGGTGTAATTGCATTTTTTTATACATACATAACATAATATTTTAGTCCAGCAAATTAATAGGATTTTTATTAAAATGAAATCTAAATCGGAATTAAAACTTCGGCAATATTTTATATAAATTATGTTTTTCATTCGGAACAATAAAACCAAATTTATGTGGAAAATTTAAATTACTCGTAAAACTTATGTGTAAAATAAGAAAAACAAAAATGTCATTAGAATGCGATGATAAATGCGGATTAGCGTTTGCATATGAGAAAAAGCAAAAGAAATTTTAATTTATAATTTTCTGTAATAATGCTTTAAACAAAGAACAAAATTATTATATATGCACAAAGAAATAAAAAAAAAGAAATGAAATTTGTTTTATAAAAAGTAGTAAAAAAAGTATTTAATGCACTTACATACATATACCCAGCATAAAAAAAATGTTAATAAACTTATATAGAGAGAGTATATCGTTTGTTTGCACAATATTTAAATTCTCTCAATATCAATTTTATTCACACCAACTACGCACTGAAACATTTTGTATGATGAATAATACCAGTACGATCCAATATTGTAAATCTTGCTCTCTCATAAATAATTTAATTATAACACATATGAGCTTACAAGTAATTTTCCAACTGGGTTGTTGTTTCAAGATAGGGAAGAGAAAAGTATCAACAGACACCAATGTTTGTTATTTTTATTTGAAATAATTAAATGCCATTGTTTTTTTCCAACTATGTGCTCTCTCTCTCTCTCTTATATTTATCTACTCTCCACTTATACACACATACTTGTTTTATGCACACATACTTGTCTACAATCATTGTGTCTCACACGACAATAACAACTCCGCTAGTCTTTTAATTTGTACCAATCCATCTAGCGCTTTCCTGCTCTGGCGTTTTTATTACCTTGTAGTTAAAAAGAGAAAACCAAGTTCAATCCGTTAGTTTTTTTTTCTCATCTGAAACCAAGCACATATATATGTATATATGGATGGAGATCTCTCTCATTCTCTCTCATAAACAATTTAATTATAACACATAAGAATTTATTAATAATTTTCCAACTGGGTTATTGTTTCGAGATAGGGTAGAGAAAAAGTATCTTGGGATACCAATGTTTGTTATTTTTATTTTAAATAATTAAATGCCATTGTTTTTTCCAACTATGTGCTCTCTCTCTCTTATATTTATCTACTCTCCACTAATACACACATACTTGTGTACAATCATTATGTTTCACATGACAATAACAACTCCGCTAGTCTTTTAATTTGTACCAATCCATCTAGCGCTTTCCTGCTCTGGCGTATTTATTACCTTGTAGCTAAAAAGAGAAAATTAAGTTCAACTCTCATTGATTGTATATTCCGTTAGTTTTTGTTCTCATCCGAAACCAAGAACATATGTATGTAAACATGGACGGAAAGCTCTCTCTCATTGTTTCTTATTTCCTTGTTCCATTATTTATACCATCTCCTGATCAACATACCTAAAAAGAGAAAAATTAAGTTCCACTCTTCGTTGTGTTTTCTCATTGATTGCATATTCCGTTAGTTTTTGTTCTCATCTGAAACCGAGCACATGTATGTATGTATGTATATATGGGCGGAGACCTCTCTCATATTCTTTTATTTCCTTGTTCCATTATTTATACCATCACTTGCTCTCTGTTGTTTTATTGGTTATATATACCGTTAGTTTTTGTTCTCATCTGAAATCAAGCGCATATATGTATATATAAACGGGAGGCCTCTCTCACTCTTTCGTGCTCCTAATCATTTGCGAAAACTTCTTCTTCACAAAATCACATTACCAAAAATTGTAATTTTCTATATTCCTTCTTTGTGTTGAAAAAATCACTCTGAATGCCAATTTGCTGCTGGGTACGCTTGAACGTCATTGATGCATATCACGCATATGTACTCGTTAGTATTGATTGCATTTGAATATTTACATATTTTTCACAAAAAAAATTTTTGTACAAATATACAATAGAAATTAGATTTGCATATGTATGCGTTATTCTGCCTGCTCCCAAATGAGTATGATTTTTTTCTTATATATATTTAGTACTAGATACTATTAAATGAATTTTATATAAATAGAGTTTTTAGATATCTATGAATATGTTTATACAGTTTGTTGCGTTTGTGTGTGTAGAGTTGCATGAATGCAATTAATGTTTATGTGTGTGTATGTGTGCGTGCGTGGATGCCTATAAACTTGTCTATATACATAGATATGCATTTAACACGCCACAAAATCATTTATTATCACGTTATGCTATTACTGCAAAATTCCCAACCAATTGAAAATTTCGCGCTAAATTTGAATTTAATTTTCACAAAAAACTATTTATATATTATTTTGTTTGTGCCTTCCTCTCAATCTGAAAATGTGTGGGTTTGTACGCTCTCAGCGCGCTCATTACAATTTGATGAAACGAAAAGTGTTTTCATTTAATTAGTAATTTAAAGCTAACACGTAATAAAATTGTATAAATTATACGTGGTATTTTACATTATTTTTATCTCCTCCCACACTCTCACTCCCAGCTGTAGTTATATTATGAAAATAACTATTTTCCATTGAAAAAAAAAAAAAGATATTAGCATGGAAAAATAACATACACACATGCACTCTTTATAATTTTGAAATAATTACATTGCATGAATTTTCTGCCAATTTTTAATTAAACTATTTTCATTCTTTTATGGAAAATTACTACCTACATACATGTGCTTGAAATATTTGTACTTATCTGTACTTATACATAAGTAACTTATTTATGGTTTACCTTTTTCATTTAACTTTTCAATGTGCGGAAAAAAATATATTCATGCATGTATATACTTAGTAGGAGAGAGTGTGATATTAGCATGTGTGAGAGAAAGAGAGTATGTCGATACGACTAAAATCTTACTCTCTTATTCAATGGTGTATATAAGAGAAGCCATTAGAGTCTGCAACCCCTCTCTTCCCCTTACTGTAAAACCAACACTTATCATTTCCTCACTTCTCTTTTGTTGACTTTATGAATTGAGAGAAACACTTTTTGAATTTTCTTTTGCATTGTGAATTGAGAGAGTTATATGTATGGAGGAGATGTTCTTTAGTAGGAGAGAGTGTGAGATTACTATGTGTGAGAGAAAGAGAATACGGTGAACATCTATGCCGGTACTCGATACCACTAACATCTTACTGAAAACACTCTTTTCCCCTTACTGTAAAACCAACACTTATTTTATTATTTCCCCACTTCTCTTCTGTTTACTTTTGTTAACTTTTTTTGCATTGTGAATTGAGAGAGTTAGTTGTATGGAAGAGATGTTCTTTTTATTGTCGTGCGGCAGCCATTGGATCGTGCTCTCTTCTTTGAATTTGCCAGCCATTTTTTATTTCATTTTATGAATTGAGAGAGTTATAGTTGTCGAGTTTTCGTTGTATTGATAGAGTTTCTTCTAAAGCGGCTACCTTCTTTGAAGTGAGGCCATTTTATAGGCGATCTTCTTTACTTCTCTGTTTTCTTTACTATGTTGAGTTGGAACTGAAACAAAAAATATTATTTTTTTCAGATTTTTTTTTTTTGTAATAGCTATAAAATAAAAATTCGGTTCTCATATTTTTTCAATTTAATTCTTTATTTTTATGCTTTTTAGCTGTTTTTGTTTTTTTTTCATATCATTCAATTTATTTTCAATAAAATTTGTGAATTTCTTTTTTATTTAATAATTTGTTTTCATATAATTCGTTAATTTGCTGTTTTCTTATTTTTCATTTTTTCATTTTTGCATTTTCTTCAATTAGATTCATAAGTATTTACCATTTTGTATGTTTTTAGTTTTACAATTTCTGCTGTTTAATTTTTTTTTTTTAATTTTTATATATTATTATTAATATTTTTGTTTTTTTTTTTATTAGAATATACAACAATTAGCTTTGCTAAAATTTCTTTTAATATTATTTTTTTTTGTTTTAATATTAATTAAGGTAGCTTAAAAATAATTTAATTTTTTTTTAAATTTTTTTATACTTAAAAACTAATTTAAAAATTTATGCTAACAGTTAAACTTTTACTAACATCGATTTAATTTTTCATAATCTTTTTTTTTCGTTTTTTTTAAGATATTTTAAATTTTTGAACCACTTCATGCCTAACCGCTGTGCTAACATAAAAAATTCAATTTTAAATTAAATAATAAATTTGAATGTGTGTTTTTTATGTGAGAGAAGGAAACAGAAAGAAATTGAAAAAGAGAAAAAGTAAAGAGGGGCATTGAAAGAGTAAAAAAAAGCTTGTGCAGAAAGAAAACCAATTTACTTGAAAGAATTTTTTTTAAATTTTTTGGCATTAAAAATAAAATATTTTATATTAATTTTGGTTTTATGCCAAATAACCAGACGGAGAAAACTTAAGTGTACTATTTTTAAAATTGCATTTGAATTGCTATTGCCAAAATATTTGTACAAGAAACTGAGAGTAAGAGAATACTTTTTGCTATTCAACCTGCTTACATAAAGCTACTAAATTCATACAATTGGCTTTTTGGTATTTTCTTTAGTTTCAGGGAAGAAAAAAAATTAGTTGGCTGCAAATTTTAGTATTGATATCAATTTGTGGATAAAATTTTGGTTCACATTATTTTTTCTTTCAGAATTTTCCTTCTCTAAATTATTTGTGGTTTCCGAAATAGTTCTATAAGTTTTTAAATGTTTATCTCACCCCTTTATATTTTATTTAAATATGCTTTTGATCTCTCACCTAAATATATAGAAAAACTTTGAGAGAGCATCAATCTAACGGTTTTCTCTTTTTTATTTTATTCTTACATTTACTTCATTCTCTTTGTTTTCAGTTTAAATATGCTTTTGATCTTTCACCTAAATATATAGAAAAACTTTGAGAGAGCATCAATCTAACGGTTTTCTCTTTTTTATTTCATTTTTAAATTTACTTCATTCTCTTTGTTTTCAGTTTAAATATGCTTTTGATCTCTCACCTAAATATATAGAAAAACTTTGAGAGAGCATCAATCTAACGGTTTTCTCTTTTTTATTTCATTTTTAAATTTACTTCATTCTCTTTCTTTTCAGTTTAAATATGCTTTTCGTCTCTCACATAAATATATACAAATGTTCTGAGAGAGCGTGCTTCAATCTAACGGTTTTCTCTTTTTTAAGTATTGCTTTGCTTTGATGTTTACAGTACACACATAATTGAGACAATAGCAAATGGCGCTCATTTTTTTATACACATACTCATAGAAGCAAACAAAGCGGCCATTGCTTTCATTGTGTTCGAACTGTTATATTCAGCAACGAGTTAATCAAATTTTATTCTTACAATTTTATCCTCTCATTGTTCTTTCGCAATCATCAGTTTTCTCCTTCTCATCGGTCTACTTTCTCTCAACCTTTTTTCTCCTCTGTTAACTCCCGTTAACTACTACATTTTAAACTAATGGTAGAATATATAGAGAGAGAGAGTGCTTTGAAAAGTTATGTGAGACACACACACACATGTATACACACACACACTTACCTCCATGAATTGAAAGTGTTTTTTTTTTTTGTTGAAGCTTTGTTGTTTAAACTGTCTGCAATTTTACTCATATATATTTGCCGTTATGAATTAAAAGAGATTAATTTTTGAGCACTGGTTTTTTCAGAGTTTTGATTTTGTGAAGAAGAAAAGTGAGAGAATAACTTTAAAATTTGGCAGTTGTCAGAGAACAAAAATGAGGCTTACTTGACTTAATTTACTTCACTTTTTTTTTGAATTAGCAACGACGGCAGCTATACGACTACATCTCTCAAATTACAAAAGCAACATGTTCTTATGGAGACGATTATTTTGACGACGACACGATCACATGACCACCGTCTACAATTGTGGCTGTAGCCCAATTTTAAATCTATTTTGAATTTGTCAAGCTACAGAGACAGTGAGAAAAGAGTTTGCTTTTGTTGTTTTGGCTGTGTTTGCTGCAGGTGGTGCCGCTTCCCTTGTGTTTAGTAGCTGACTACACGGCGACAGTTGTAGCCGACAGAATTTCGTAGTCGTGTGTTCGTGTAGCTGCTGTTGTCAATGTGTATGGCCTGCCCTTATAAATTGAGAGAGTTTTAGTAGTAGAAGAAGAAGAAGCTCTCTCTCTCTCTCTTTTCGAATGTAGTACAAGCATTTTAAACTCTCTTCTCAACTTTTCTCTCTGAATTTTGAATGTATGCCGTTGTGTTGAATTTCACAACTCTTTTTATATAGTTTCAAAAATAAATAAAATAATTTAATAAATTTCAAAATATTTTTCTTTAAATAAAACTTGAACACAAAAATTTCCTGTTTTCTTTTGCTAAACTGCTTTGCTAATTGAATTTTTAGTTTTTTGTTTTTAGATTCAGTTTTTTTTTTCACATATTATGTTCTTCCTAGTTAATTATATTTTTATCATCAATTAACATTTAACTACAATTTTTATGCTATTAAATCTCCACTTCTATTTATTTTTTTTTTATTCATTCTTTAACTATGTATCTATAATTTCTATAATTTTTTACTTAAATTTAACTGAGTTTCATTTATATACAATTGAACTACCCGTGAATTCGCAAACTTTTCATGATTTATTTTATATTAAAATTTTACATTTAAAATTAATATTATATTTAGTTTGGTTTTTTTGTTTTTTTTGCTTTTATTAATTTAACTAATTTTTATAAATTTAACTATTTATAAATTTTGCTTAATTGTTTTTAAAAGTATTTTTAATATATATATATATATTTTTATTTTCGGTTTAGTTGCTGCCTTTTTGTTTTTTTTTTTTTTTTTGTTTTTGTTGGTTTTTAAGTCTTTCATTTCATAGGAATTTTTTCACTGTGTATTTCTCTTTATAAAGTTAAAATTACTTTGAAATGTTTTTCTTTTTTTATTTTCTGATTTTTTTTTTATTTAATATTATTTATTTTACAATTTGTTTTTATTTTGCTGTTTTTTTTTTATGTATTATTATTTTGCTGTATATTTTCTTTGTGTTTTTATATAAAAAAAAAATGTGTGTTGCAAGCAAATTTTATAAACTGTTGTGTTTGTGTGTTTTAAATGGTAAAAAGTTTGATAGAAATAGTTGAATGCTAGAGTGTGGGTGTGACATTTATAAGTTTAATAGTGTTTGCATGTGTTTTGTGTAAGATTTACAGTACAAGTATAAATAATTGTAGTGGAGATATTAGTAAGTTTGATGAGGAAGAAATTTCGTTCATCCAAAGGTTGGAGGTCGACTAAGTTTCATTTAGTATTTGACCCTGATGGAAGGTTGATGGAAAAAATCAAATTTATAATTTTATTTATTTTAGTTGAAACTCTATGACCAAATATGATTTAGAGTCGTTAAATAATGTTACCGGAAAGATATTGAGAAATAGAAATAATCTAAAAACTTCTGTTGGAGATTCGTTTCATTATTGGTAGATTCTTTATATTACTTCAATGATTTATAAGTTCTGTCGTGCTTCTAGCTTAGTCTTCAAGTAATTTTTTCTCTTTGCGGCGTAGCTCTTCAATCTCCACAATCTCCACACAGTTGAAATAATTGGAGAAACCCATCAAACTTAAATTTCACAGTACAATTTTATAGATGATACCTTAAATCTAATACATACAGCAGTAGAGTGTTTTCTTCGTAATGGGTTTGTGTTTTTTTTGTTCTTTTGTTTTAGTTTTTTTTTCTTTTTAAATGCCTTTCTTTAGAACATACAGTAGTATAATTATATAACAATTTTATAATTAATCTATTCATACTTAATATATTTTTACTTATACATATTTAGCCAAAGTATATGTCCTCAAATGTACACATGTAAAACTACAAAGCACAGTGGAAAAGTTTTTGAAAAATCAGAAAAATCTTTGAATAACCAAAAACGAAATCTTCAAAGAATAAGAAAAATCTTTGAAAACTATAAAAAATATATGAAAAACAAGGAAAATCTTTGTGACCTAAAAATTCGTTGAGAACTAAGAAAAATCTTTGGAAATTTAGAAAAAAAAAAATCTTTCAAAACTTGAAACGATTTTTGAAAACTAAGCGAAATCTTCGAAAACTAAGAATAATTTTTAAAAACCAAAGAACATTTTTAAAAACTAAGAAAATTCTTTGAAAAAAAAAAAAACCTTGGGAAACTAAGAAAAATCATTGAAAATTTAGAAATGCCAATGACAACTAAGCAAAATCTTTAAAAAATATGAAAACTTAGTGAAAACTAAGAAGCGTCTTTAGAAAACTAAGAAAAATCTTAGGAAAAATGTTTGAAAACTATGAAAACTTTATTTGAAAACTAAGAAAACTTTGTTTGAAAACTAAGAAAAAATTTTGGATACTAAGAAAAATGTTTGAAAACAAGAAATATTTTTGAAAACCAGGAAAATGGTTTGAAAAAGCTTTGAAAACTAAGAGCATTCTTTAAAAACTTAGAAAAAAAAAACTTTGGGAAAGAAAAAAATTTTCTGAAACTAAAAAGAATTTAAGAAAACGAAAAAAAAATAAAAAATTTGTAAAAAATTCTTTGAAAACTTTTGAGAAATCTTTGAAAACTCAGAAAAAGCTTCCAAAACTAAAAAAAAAGTCTTTGAAAACTCAAAAAGTCTTTGAAAAACTAGAAAAAAGTCTTTAAAAACCCAGAAAAATCTTTAAAAGCTAAGAAAAAACTTCGAAAACTAAACAAAAAATCTGTGGAAGCTCAGAAAGTCTTTGAAAAACCAGAAAAATCGATGCTAAAACCCTAAAAAACTCTTTGAAAAACCAAAGAAATCTTTTAAAACTAAGAAAAAACTTCCAAAACTAAAAAAAAAGTCTTTGAAAACTCAAAAAGTCTTGAAAAACTAGAAAAAAGTCTTTGAAAAAACAGAAAAATCTTTTAAAACTAAGAAAAAACTTCGGAAACTAAACAAAAAATCTGTGAAAATTCAGAAAGTCTTTGAAAAACCAGAAAAATCTATGCCAAACCCAAAAAAGTCTTTGAAAAACCAAAAAAATCTTTTAAAACTAAGAAAAAACTTCGAAAACTAAAAAAAAAGTCTTTGAAAACTCACAAAGTCTTTGAAAAACTAGAAAAAAAGTCTTTGAAAAAACAGAAATATTTTTTAAAACTAAGAAAAAACTTCGAAAACTAAACAAAAAATCTGTGAAAACTCACAAAGTCTTTGAAAAACTAGAAAAAAAGTCTTTGAAAAAACAGAAATATTTTTTAAAACTAAGAAAAAACTTCGAAAACTAAACAAAAAATCTGTGAAAACTCAGAAAGTCTTTGAAAAACCAGAAAAATCTATGCTAAAACCCTAAAAAAGTCTTTGAAAAACCTAAGAAATCTTTTAAAACTAAGAAAAAACTTCCAAAACTAAAAAAAAAAGTTTTTGAAAACTCAAAAAGTCTTTGAAAAACCAGAAAAATCTTTGCTGAAACCAGAAAAAAGTCCTTGAAAAACCAGACAAATTTTTCAAAACTAACAAAAAACTTCGAAAACTAAAAATATATATATATATCTTCAAATAACGAAATTGACATGAACTCAAGTCATGACTTTGAAAATTAACATCTAGATTTAATTTTCATAGTCTCCAAAAACTATCATAAAAAAAAAAATCTTTGAAAACTCAGAAAAATTTTTGAAAAACCAGAAAAATCTTAAAAAACGAAACCAGTGAGAAAGAGACAGTTGAACATCTACTCTGCAAGCGTCCGGCGGTTGTAAAAAACAGACTCTGTGTGCTGGGAAAACGACTTGAAAGATTTTTCCACAGTCGACTTTCTAACCAACCAACCAGAAAGAATTGGACTAATTACTTATGGACTAATTCTTCGAACGATTCCACTGTGCTGCTACAAAATAAAAACCTAATACTCTTAAAAATTAAAACTATTAATTAATAATTTGTGCTATACTTTTTACATACATTTACATATTCGTTTATACTCTATTCTAAAATGCCCTAAAATGTATTCGTTTTTGACCATTGAAAGAGATGATTTCTTTCATTCTCTTCATGTACATGCTACACTAAAGATATTAGTAACAAAATTAACGACGCGTTTAAACTAATAATACCTAGTAAATATAAATACATATTTATTTATTTTTTTCTATTAATATATTATGAAACTAACATACATATATAGTTAAATATAAAGGTATAATTCATTTCACAAAACAAGAGAGAGAGAGAGAGATTACTACCACATGTAGTATCATTTGTTGCTTTGTAAATGAGATTTGCTCATATAGGGAGTGAAAACCATAGACAATGCAACAAGAAGCTACACACTCTCTCTCCGACTATTATCGTCAATGGTTGTAATTTTGAGTGTGTTTCGTTTCATGTCGTTTCATTTCCTTTGTTATGCCTGGTTTTCACTATGCCATATTCCATGTTAAATAGAGAGAGAGAGAGAGAGAGAAACAGAGGATTTGCTTTCATTTGTTCCTGTTCAAATGAGATTTGCTCTTAAAGAGAGTGAAACCCATAAACAATGCAAAGAGAAACTACTCACATAATGGATTGCTCTCTCTCTCTCTCTCTCTTTTTCTATCTCTGACTACTATCGTCAATAGTTGTTATGCTTTTGTTATGCTTGGTATTCACATTCCTCATGTTAAAGAGAGAAAGAAAGAAAGAGAGAGCAAACCTGCTATATGAAATTTCAAAATGGTTGGTAAGAAAGTTTCATCATTCTGATTGAGAGAGAGCACATGATGAGAGACTTCTGTCTCTCTTTCGCTCTCTCTCTAAATCCGTTCATTTAACTGTATAAATTGAACTATACCTGCACATATACCATTAACATATTTTACATAATCATTACATTTATGTATTAAAGAGAGCGTAGTAGAGGTTTTAGTTGTGTGTGTGTGTGTGTTGTGGTTTCAAGTCAATAGTATAGAATTCCTCTGATTTCGTAATTTAATTCGTAGTTTACTTTTATAGTGTGTGTTTTTTTTTTTTTTAAATTAGATTTTTTAATTTATTTATTTTTTTTTTTTGGTTTTATTAAATTTCGTTTAAGTTGCAAGTGTAAATTATTCAAGATTTTCTTTTCTTTTTGTTTACTATTTCTTTTTTTTTTCTTTTCATTAGTTCATTGTCTAAAATCGCTTTAATGTTTTTTTTAATGACGATGAGTAGCAAATATGAAAAGTATAAAATTAAAATAATTTAGAATCTTAGGTTTTCTGTTTTTTTTTTTTAATGCGTGTTTTCGAAACGTGTATGTACGTGTATATAAAATTTTTCACTAATGTCTGTTTTGTCTAACTGTTTTTTCGTTAAACTTTTTTTCTTCCATTACCTTTTTTAATTTTTACTATACTAGAGTTTGCTTAGCAAAAAAAAACTTCTATATATATATATTTTACTTTATTTTGCTATTTTTTGTTTTTTTTTTTAAACTTTACTTAATTAATATTAAATAATTATTTAATTTTTTTTACACATACATTTTACATAAAAAATTTTTTCTTTATCTACAAATTAAGTGTCACATTTTTTTCCATTTAACTTTACTTTGCTTTACTCTGACAAGCGTAATTATTACTTTTTTTTTTGTTCTAATTACAAACTGATTGATAAATATTAAATAATAATTAATTGTTTAGTTTTGTTTTCTATTTTAATTAAATGTTACCTATCACGAAAAAGAAATTGACACGTTTTTTCATGTATGATGATCGTGCGTATCTGAAAAATATACAAAAAAGAGAAAATGTGGAGGAAATATTAAAAATTATATAAAACTTCAATTATAAAACATAAATTTATATAATAGAAATTTGTATCGAAAAATATACAATAAATAGAAAAAGAGATTAACTCCACCGTTGCCCATTGAAATTGTATTCTCATACAGAGAATGAGAGTCGATTGTCTCTATTTGTAGTACGTGTCAAAACATTTGATATTTGCGAGTGAGCGTGAAATGAGCACGTCAATCAAGAGATGCTCTTCGTCTCATTCTCTGCGTTCTTTGCATCTCTTCGTTTCATTTTAGCAGAGATGATATTGGGTCCATCGTCCATTGAGTGAGAGTATTTCACTCAATGAAAATCAATGGCTAATGTTTCGTTTTCACCATTTCATATTCCATGTCCAAGAGAGAGTGAAATGAGAAAATTTCCCACACGAAAATGCCAACATGGAAATTTTCTCTTTCTCTCTCTTTGACACTGACTAAGGCATATAATTAACCCATATATGCACATTGTCTTATAAATAAGAATAAATTCAATCAAAATAAAAACTTTTTGTAGTTTACTAGAAATAGACCATTGGGCATATCTGGGTTAACTAATGAAAAGCTTCGGGTATTTTTTTTCTGTCCATGATTGTGAATATCAATTCCTTTTGAAACGATTTTTTTTTCTATTTATTGTATATTTTTTTGGTTTTACATTTATGTATTAGGTGCTGAAATAATATACGACGTTTCACAAATAGAGACTTAGCACTCTACAACATATACGAAAGCAACCACTTTGTGTTTTTTAAAAGTATTTTTTACAGTGTACAAGTTTTGTGCATGATTTATACAGTGTAAGATTTTTTTTTTTGTTTTCTTAGTGTGTTGTATGAGAACTTCAATTATGTGAAATTCAATAAAGTGCCTTTAAATTATTTTTCCTTTTTGTTTTTGCTTAGCAAATACAAGACAATTGTACACAGCAGTTATAGGACAACTTAACAAAAGAAGCAGTTTGTTTTCTAATATAAAATTTAAAGCAGTTTTTGCTATTCATTTACCAATTCCACAGAATAATGCGAGAATATCTAAAAAAAAAAAATAATTAAAAAAATTAAAAAAATTGGTTTAAAAAAAAAAGAAGAATTTGTTTTCACATATATGATTTGGGTTTCGACTCAAATAGGTGAAAATATTTAAATTCAGGTTTGAAATGTAAGTAAATGGCTATTTAACCCATTAAGAACGCGCGGGAACCAAAGTAGATAGATCAAGAAAGTAACTTGAAAAAAAAATTGTGTTTGAACCTAGTTAAAGGAACGGCTCAGCGACAAGGTGCCATATGGCACCGCTAGGCATTACTGGGTTAATCACGGAAGACTGGCCCCTGACCTAAGTCTCATAAGTAATTGAGAGGGACTTCATTTTAAAATTCAAGGAAACTTGATTATTCTTAAGCAACCTATACACACACACACACATAGAGTAACATATGTCATACTCTCTTTCAGTTGAAAAAAACCAACAACAATGATTGGTTAATTGAAAGCACTCCATAACTCTCTTTCTCTCTTTTACACATACTTATAAGCTCCAACTCTTTTTAAGTCAAAATATATACAATTGCAAACATTCTCTCAGAAAGAAAGAGAGAGAGAGAGAGAGCTCTAAGCTGGTTTATATTGCGCAAACCGATTGATCTTATAAACACATAGAGAACTTGCAGGCTTGTGACTGTCTAATTGAAACTGCACACACTCTCAATTGAAGTCGGTAGTCAAGAGATTGGGCGACAGCAACAGCCTTCTTCTTTTTCTTTTTCTGTTTTGTATTTCTGCTCTCGGTTCTCTCTTTTTATGTTTTGTTGCTATCAAATCAGACATAGATTTTAATATGACTGCAATTGCAAATGTAGTCATGTAGTTGTGCAGTTGTGTAGTTGCCAAACTTTGCAGTTTCATTAAAACGTGTTGCCCTCTATGTGTTTATAATAGCGGTGGCCACCTATACATACACAATGATTGATTGAGCACTCTTTCTATGGAAATGAGCTCTGTGTGTGTGAAATTTCTTACGCTCATTTGCCTGCGTGTAAGGCTTTGGCCTACGCTGGTTTATAACATGAATGTGTAAGAACTGTTAATTTCTCTCTGTCTCTCTCTCTCTTTTTCTACGCATGTTTATAAGAGTCAGCTCTTTTGAAATCAAAATATACAGGAATACTCTCCGCTTTTTATCTTTCGCTTTATGTGTGCGCATAAGGTAAATTATGCTTCACGGTTTCATTAAATAATTTTTTAAAAACACATATGTAAATATATATTTATTTAGGTAAGCAAATAAAGCAGTGACAACTTCTACGTATAGTCTATATCTATCAGCTAACACCAAAGAAGAAGAAGAAAAAAAACTACTTACAAATAAAATTAAAGCCAATTGCACAAATTTTCAAAGTAAATACGCCAGCGATATAGAAAAAAAAAAATTTTGAAAAACAGTAAAAGAATTTACTTTTTTTGCGGTTAACGTTTTCTTCGATGTAGCTTTGCATTTCAAAGATAATTGTCAGAATATTCAGATGAATAACTAGCAGCGCGTGAGGAACGTGGAGTCGTTCCCGTTCCCGTTCCCGTAGTAGTTGTCGTAGTGGCAGTCAATTGTGAGTACCCACCCAAACCGATGGTGCTATCAAAATCAGAAAGGGACGTAGCCGTGCAATTGGCGTCAGCTTCTATTAATATTAAAGATTCACGTTTCATAGCAAATGCATTAAAATTGAAGCAATTAGTTAGATTTGTATTATAATTAGAATTTGAGGAAGAATTGTTGTTGTAGTTGCTCTTTTTGTTTTGGTGGTGGTGGTTGTTGTTGTTGTTGTTGTTATGGTTGGTATTGGCAACTTTTGTTGCTGTTGTAGCTAATAACATTTTCTGATGATTATTATTACCTTGTGTAATTGCTAATGTAGCGGCGGGTGTTATAAGATGTTGTGTTGCTGTTGTTGTTGTTGTTGGCGCTTGTATTGTTAGCGATGATGTTGCTATGCCTCCTCCCACTCCAACTCCACCTACTCCCATTCCCATACCCATGCCCCCTCCCACTCCCACTCCTGCTCCTACTCCTATACCAATTGCTCCTATTGTTTGCGCTGCTGTTGCTCCAATGCTAGCGCAAGTACTCGCCCCTGCACCATTCAGTTCTGTGATTTTAATCGAGGATTCACGCTCGGTAAGTCGCTGCTTGAGCAGGCGTATTTTTTCTTCTTTCTGTGAATGGAAAAGAGTAAATAAACAAAATAGAAAATAAATATCAGTGCAGGTTTATTTCAAATATTTTAAAATAAATTCTAATTTTTTTTTTATTTTTATTTAAAATTAAATTCTAATTTTTTTTTATTTTTTATTAAAGTCTTTGTGGCCTTCTACAGCTCTATATGAGATGTGTTTGTCTGCGTGTTTGTACTTCAAACTCTGTCTGCCAGTGTCATTTCAATTTCATTTCTTTTATGCAAGCGCTTTTAGCTTTACCTTTATATTCTCTTCTCGTAATCTGAAGCTTGCACTCCACCCTTCAATTAAATTTGCTCAATTTTGTGTGTGTCTGTCTATTAATATTTCTCCCTATCTCTCTCCCTCTCTCTTCTCCGCATGCTCTTGTATGTTTGCGTACCTTCGATTTCCTAAATGCCAATTGCCATGTCAGTTGCAGCAGCAGCCAATTGCTGTTACTGCAAATTTTTTAAATTTATTGCAGTAATTTCTATATTGTTATTTAGTTATATACGAAGGAGTTTGTTAAACTACTAGTTTTATAAAGCAAAAATATTTTTTAAATGAATATACGAAGATACTAGTATCCGAGGATAGTAGCAATACTTTTTTAAGAGTTTTGGCATTTTTTTTTTAATTTAAAATTTATATAGAAGCATTGACTACAATGAGAGATGCAAATTTAAGAATGTTGGCCTTTGTGAAAGGTAGTTTTCAATGATTTCAATTACAACAACAAGCACATTCAACTATTTTCTCAGAGAAGGAAAAAATGGTTGCTTGAATATGAGAAGAACCGTTAATTTTTTGGTACATCAACTAAAATAATAATTGAAAAACAAAATACATAGAGAGAAAGAAAAAGGGGTGGAGTCATGAAGTCAGCCTCTCTCTTGTAAACCGCATGAATGCATAAATAACAATAACAAAAACTAACTAAGACCGTTGATATCGAAAATACAGAGAGAAGCAAAAAGAGAGCCTGAGATCACTGTCTATTCTTGTAAATCGAATGCGAGAATGTTGTTTATGTAAGCTTGGCCTTTGTGAAAGGTAGTTTTCAAAGATTTCGATTACAACAACAAGCACATTAAACTATTGCTCTTGAATATGAGAAGAACCGTTAATTTTTTGTACATCAAATAAAATTATAATAAAAAAAAAAAACAAAAACAAAATACATAGAGAAAAAAAAAGGGGTGGAGTCATGAAGTCAGCTTCTCTCTTGTAAACAGCATGAATGCATAAATAACAACAACAAAAACTAACTAAAACCGTTGAATTTTGGCATATCAACGAAAATACAAAGACAACGAGAAAGTGAGCCTGAGGTCACTCTCTATTTTTGTAAATCGAATGCAAGAGGAAATATATGACTTCTTATTATATATTTTGAAATTTACAATAACAAATAACAAGAAAGCACACTGTAAAACAAAGTCCGGCGGACATACAAAAAACTCTTTCTCTAACAAGAAAACTATTTTGCAAAAGTCACAATTGTAATAAGATTTTACCAAAGAAAAAGTAAATCAATTTTGTTATTAAATTTACATACAAAAATAATTTGACACAAAGCATCAACTTTTTCTATAAACTCATTCAATTCAAATTTATTGCATCAATGCAAGAAACAAGTATTAAATTTGATTTGTTGTGATTGTGATTGCGATTGTTGTTGTTGTTTTGGCAATACTTGACTTTATAATGCAATACACACTAGAAAGAACGAAAATTGACGGTGCCGGTGCCAACGAAACGAAATTACATTTTACACTTTCACCAATACAAATATACAATTCCAGAGAAAACCCAAAAACGAAACGAAATGACATTAATACATACATACATTAGTACGTATTTGTGTTGCGGCGGCTATGTGGGAGAGTGTATGCCTGTGTATATGATGTATACGAAATGATAGCAACAATGTAACCAAAAAAAAAAAACGAAAAAAAGAGAGAGGGGGAAAAAAAATAAGAAAAAGCGCAACGAATTTGCACCAAAAAATGCGCAAATATACATTTTCATTTTTGTGCTGATGCGGCTGCTGGAGAAGTTTTTGTTGTTGCTGTTGTTGCGTTCTTGCTGTTGCTATTTTTTTTTTTTGTAAATTGTTGCAAGTAGTATTCGCTGCTGCAAGCAATATTTTTGTGTACATATACATGCACACGTATGTATATAGATTGAATTGAATTTATTTACGTGCAACTGCAGTCAGTTGCCAGTCGAAATCAAGCGAGAGCCACGTAGAAGGTGGCAGTAAAGTTAATTTTGCAGCTATTTGGCTAGAAGGCAGGCAAGAGGTCGCAAGAAACTGAGCGTTAAAAGGAAAAGAAAAAGGAAATGTAACTGGCGCTTTTGGTGATACCCTAAAGCTATTTGTGTGTAACCTCAATGTGTTCCACGCATGTGGTGGCAGTGATGGCAGTGATGGCAGTAGCTGCAACTTTAGCATGGCATGAATGTAATTCATATTTGTCAATCTTCGCCTTGATGAGCACTAAAAATATTGATACACAGGCAAGCAAATGTAAATACGGAGATGCAAAATCTGCATATGTAGATGTGTGCTTGTTTGTATGTGTGCGCTGTGTGCTCTCTCGCTCAGTAAAAAGAAATCCAATCAGTAGAATTGTATGCTGTGTGTGTGGCTAAGTGTTATGCATACAATATTGTTAAGAATGGCTGAGAAATTGTTGGCGTTGGTCGTTGATTGACACTCTCCCAATGGGGGGGAAAACAACAAATAAAAATGAGAATGAGAGAACTTTGTAAAGGAGTGAGATGTCACTTCGTTATTCATTATTCAAGAGCAGTGATATTTTTTTTCTTATCAGGTTGATCCAATACAAGTGATTTCTCTTTGTAAAACTGTTCTTGTTTTTCTCTTTTTGCTAATTTTCTTTTCGGGTGAGCCGAAACAAAATTATTACATTAAAATGTGATATGATACTGTAAAAATTAACTGTTTTTCTAAAAACTTTATTTGCTCGCTTTGTATTTGAATTAAAATAATTAATAAAAAAAAACAAATAAACAAAATAATATAAATTTGTTTATATGTATTTTCTTCAATTGAGCAAGTTCCACTCTCTCTCTCTCTCTCTCTTTATGCATTTTACCCTTTAGTTGGCTGCTTGCACTGAGAGATTTCAAGAGAATTATAATGAGCATCCGAAGTTTGGCATTGTATTTGCTGTACGTATTATCTACACGGTACTTTGCATTGTGTCACTGTGGTGTGAAGTTGCAAGGGAGTAAAAAAGAGCACTCGTCTGTTAGAAAAGAGTGCACAGTAATTGCTGATTGGCAACACTGATTATATATTGGCGCTCTTTTGCTGATCTAGAATAGTGATGAGCTCTTCATCTTCTGTTTGTGAAGAAAAAAAGAGAGAAAAAAACTGTGCCGGCAAAAAAGTGCTGTGGGGTGGGGGGATACAAATAAAAAATGAGCGGAGTTGTTATTGCTGTATTATCGTACACAATATTCGCACACAAGTATGTGTATGTGGAGAGTGAGTAAATAAAAAAGAGAGTGCAAACAGTTAGAACGAAAAACAACAACATTTCTTTGGTTCAAATAATAAACACTAGTATAAACTAGAGAGAGTTCGCAGAATGCTCTTTTTGGCACTAGCACACACACACAGATATATATATATATATATATATATAAATATATATACATAGCTAGCAAGGATTATATGTGGGCTGGCAAGTTGGCGAATAAAGCACCAAAAAAAATTCTACCTTCAAAAAATAATGAATTGGAGAAAAATAATTGCTTGCCTGGCGCATTAATTTATTCTTTCTCACTCACTTATTCACATTCACTCACCTGTGATATCAGTCGTTGTAGTTCTTCATTTTCAGTAACCAGCTTTTGATAACGCTCTTCATCCTCTTTCGATATGCCTTGATCTGGATTATATTTCGATTCAGCTTTATCTTTTGGATGTCGTATCACTTCAATGACCTGTGAATGAAAGAAAAAGAAATAAAAATTATAAAAATATTACACATGTAGTAAAAATGAATTAAATGAAAAGTTTTTCATATTAATTTTATTTCTCATTATTATTATTTTTAAAAAAATAATATTTTTTCTTCATTTTTTTTTTTTTATATTCATTTACATTGTACTCACCTTTGGCACAAAGATAAGCAACATGCTTAGGAAACAACAAAATATCACAGCCAAAGACATAAACACAAACGATGCATCCTGTTGTGATGCAATCACAAAACTCACTGGTGCTGTTATTAAGCACAATACCGCCACATTATATATACTCATGCCTACATAGCGTGAATCATTGATTTGTTTTAATTTAATCGAACGTGTTTCATAGGCCAAAAAAAGACCAAAAAGTAGAATAACACCTTTAAAACAACCAGCTATAGCTGTAGAAAAATAATAGAAAAAAAAAAACGAAAAATTTAAAATTTTTATAGCATACTTTTAGGTGGACTTTTTTTTTTTTTTATTCTACTTAATACTTACTCAACCACATTCCATTCCTATCACTTTCACAATGTTCCAATTCTGGACGAATTTTTATATCATCTTTTGTCGACATAGGATCTTCGAGTGGGAATGTTTCAAGTTTACGCTGTAGCGGATCAAAAATCTGCCATATAGTCAATATACATAAATCTATAGATAATAGAGCCGAGACCATGGTGTAAAGTTTCCACGGTTGGATTTTAAGCTGCAATGAAAAAAAAGGGAAACAAAGTTACAAAAAAGTTTAATATCATATTTTCAATTTATATCGGTAATAACAATAAGTTCAATCAGCTTTAAAATTATGACATTATAACAATTCCTACGAATGAGTTTCAAAATTAAATGTATATAAAATTTCATTACCAGCAATTCACTCTAGTTACTAATTGCATTGAAAGTTTGTCGTACACGTTTATTATCTATTATGTCTTCATCTATGTATAATAATTGCATTGTCAAGTTGCAATTCAATTTGATTGTGTTTGTTGGCATGAAAGATGCTGTCGTCTTGAATTAATTGAATGGTAGTAGTAGGAAAGAGCTACAAATAGTTTCAATATCTTTGTGTGTGTGTGTGTGTGTGTGTATAGCAATTTTGAGAATTAGCTAATTGAAAGTTCTAGCTATTGTTTTGTTGTTATCTTATGTGTTATGTACACGTAGAAGTTTCTGTTTCTATGGCCGAACCAAATTGGTAAATTGGTTAAATTGGTTAAATTAATGCTGCATTCATTCAAACAGTCTTACACGTGCTTACTACTATAATAGAAGAAACACATAATAAAATGATTGCAGATAGAGAGGGAGAGCCTAATTAACTTCATAACAATAGATGAAATTGTTTTTTTTTTTTTATTTTTTTTGCATATCGCAGTTATGAAAAGTTTGGAGAACACTGCCTTTATCACTAACTTCTCAATGTCTTCATGTTTGATTGTTGTTGTTTTTCTTTCTCGTTTAAAAAAAAAGAAGTAAATTAACGGTTTCTCTTTACTCTCTCTTGTGTTATATATATCAATCAATCTCTGTGTTTGTAGTTAGTTGTATTGTTTACTTTTAACTTGACATAAGTTACTCTCTGAGATCGACTCTTCTTTGCCTCTCCTTTCTTGCAGTTTTCCTCTTTCTGATTAAGCTACTGTTCGATGTAGTTCTGTAGTTCTTATATTTTGTTTCTACATGAACTTGTTGTTGTGGATTAGCTAATGTTAGTTAACATTTTTAGAATATTGTTTCTGTTATAAGCTAATGTTAGGTAAAATTTTTATTGTATTATGAGTGAATCTCTCTGTGTATTTTGTTTTTGCATTACTCAATTTCTGTTATATTAAGATCAAACTTCTGTTCGATGTATAAAATTTACTCTATTCTTACATTGGATTTTAATCGTGCGCAAATATTATGTTATATTAATGTTATGTTAGTAATTATCACAACAATATTGACGAAAAAGTCAAAGTAAAATATATTTTGTAAAAGAATAATTTTTTATATATGTAATAATTCTTCCACAACATGAATATAACATAATAAATATTACATAAATAATGATAAAAATTGCATTAAAACTATAATTTTGAATAAAAAAATTATTGTTCAGGAGCTAATGAATATTTCTGCGATTTTTAAATAAATTCAAGAAATTTTTACTTTGCGTACTTTAATATTTTTTTCCTTTAACATGATAAGCTAATGTGGTTAACATAATAGAGTGTAATCGAACCAAATTTTGTTCGATCCAACTCATTTTGCTCGATTTCTCATGTTTTTTTCGGTCGAGTCGAAAGATTTGTCGCATTAGCGGTAAAATGTAGTTGAGCGAATTGCAACCTCTTTAGAATATAATCTCTTTGCTATAACTAATTTGACAAGCGACAGAGAGAGAGAAAGAGAAGAGAGTTTGCTTTTGTTGTTTTGGCTGCAGGTGGTGCCGCTTCCATTGTGTTTAGTAGCTGACTACAAGGCGACAATTGTAGCCTACAGAATTTCGTAGTTGTGTGTTCGTGTAGCTGCTGTTGTCAATGTGTATGGACCATATGTCTATTATTTTTCTTGAAGTGATATAAATCACTTACTCTTTCTCTCTCTCTTTTAGTTTTACTCATTAAAAATCCCAGTATTAACTTTTACTAATTACAAATTCATATATACGCCTCCTTTTCCATAAATTAAATTTAATTCATACCACAAAAAAAAAAAAAAAAAAAAAAACATGTAAATAAAATACTGCACATTTGTACCTACATCTGTAAGTAAATAGCATTTTAAGTAATTATTAAAATTCATTATGCTGAAATGAACGTTTGCACAATTTACTCTTAATAATCTTTAATTAATCAATTAACCCGCAATAATGCGAAGCTTTAATTTCATATCAACTGAGTGTACATTTTTTTTTTGAATTTTTTTCCGTTTGTTGTTACAAATTTTTGTAATTTTCGTTTTACTATTATACCACAGCAGCAAGTAAGCAAGCAGCTGTAATGTAATGCGCTTTAGACCATTTTGTTTTTCCCAAAGCTTGAATATAAATAAAAAGTAATGCATAAAAAAGAATGTTTACAAAAAAACATTGTGTATATAGATTTTTTTTGTATTTATTTTTTATTTACCAAAGAATTAATTTATTTCGGTGAAAATTATGCAATGTTTCTGTTTTACATCAAAAAATATGCAGCCAACAGAATTGTAAAAAAAAAAATGGTGAACAAATTATAATAGCAAGTCAAGTGCACTTCCGGTGTAAACGTTGTTGAGTTTTTGTTTTTGCTCACATTTTAATTTTTGAGTTTTCTGATTTTAATATTATTCTGTTCTTTTTTTGTATGCGAACTTTTATACATATATTTTTCTCTGCTGCAGGCGTTAACCATGGCACATGTCAAGTGGTTGCCAATTAATGTTAAGCGGTGAATATGCAACAAATTTTTACATTTATTTATTTATTTTTTCTAGTGAAATATTGAAACTATGTTTATACTTTATACTTTGAGTTGCTGTGTGTTTTTTGTTTTTTTTTTGTCTTATTGTTTGTATTGTTTTTGAGGAGGTTGTTTTAATGTATGGGTGTAGACTGTGTTTTTTTCTCCTACAATTTATTTAAGTTCACTTAAATTATGGAATTAAATAAATTGAAAAGTTTTTAATACGCAAGTGAGGATTTCTGCGTTTGATTATCGAGTTTTACAACAGGTTTGATCAACTCTCTTTCTTGCTCTCTCTCCTTCAGTTTATATTTATATGTCTATGTTAAGAGAGAGAATTGATTTAACAGTACTGTTATGTTGACCTGAGTTTAGTAAGAAATAACTAGCTCTCTTTTTCTATACATATCTACTTTTAACAACTATTTTGCTTCTCTTGAAAAGAGCTTCAGAATTGCTTGACTCTCTTTCTCGCTTGCTCTCTCTTTCAGCTTATAGAGAGGATTAATTTAACTGTTAACTGATTTAACAACAATTGAAATTTATGTTATAAACACATTGAGCACTACAGGCTTGCGACTGCGTATACTGCAAACACTCTCAATTGCAGTCGGTAGTCGAGAGAATGGAACTAATGACTACAACAGCAACAACATCTGTAAAATTTCAAAACACAATCTTTTTTTTTTTCATTCTTCTTTTGTTTTGTATTTCTGCTCTCACTTCTCTGATTTTCTGTTTTGTAGCTGTCAATTTAGAAGTAGATTTTAATATCATTGCAACTGCAAATGAAGTTTGTAGTTATGCAGTCGTGTAGTTGCTAAATTTTGTAGTTTCACTAAAACTCGTGTATTCCAATTTTTGACAGATTTAGTCGCAAGCCTGTCGCCTTCTATGTGTTTATAACATTAGTCGTGGGACTTGCTCTCTCTTTCTGTACATGTCTACATTTAACAATTTTTTTGGCTCTCTTGAAGAGAACTTCAGAATTGTTGAAATTGCTTTGTTTGAGTGCCTTTCTTGCTCTCTCTCTCTCTTTCAGTTTTTAGAGAGGATTGATTTAACTGTTAACTAATTTAACAACAATTGAAATTAAATCGTAGAACTTGCTCTCTCTCTCTCTCTCTTTGCTTGACGACTGCATGACTACATTTGCGGTTGCAGTTTGACAGCAACAAAACAGAAAATGAGAGAAGTGAGAGCAGAAATACAACATAAAAGAAGAAAAACGAAGTCTGGTTTGTCGTGGCATTTCAGTTCAAAATAATAAGTAATAATTCACTTGAAATACTTTCAAAACAAATTACAACCAACTTTACACTATAACATTAGCAACAGAATAGCTGTAAGCATTTAAAGCATAAACACAATTTAAAATTCAAATTAAATGAGAAAATGCTACAAAAAAGTAAGCAACAAAAAAAAAGAAAAAGGAAAATATTAAATAGAAAAGTTAAAGATAATCGAAAAAAGTTCAAACTGTTACAAGCACCAAAGTACAACAAATTAAACTGCCCTCTAATCGAAAGAGAGTACGCACTAACACTCAAAGACATACACACATACATACATAGTTTTTTTTTTCTTTAACAAAACACGCAACAGAATTCATAACATACATTGTGAGAGGGGGAGAAAGAGGTTAGTTAGATCAAATCGAATTGAAGAGGAATAGAGTAGAATGAAATGAAATGAAATTAGAGTAGGTGTAGTGGTGAGAGTAACAGCAGTCAGAAGGTGAAAAGGCAAGAGGAAATAAAACGAAATACTTAAATGAATCAAAAAATAAAAGGGGAGGGGGAAAAAAATACAAAAAATGGTCAGGGTCAAAACATTTTATGAAAATTAAAAAACAAAACGTAAGCAGAAGTTGTTGTCTTTTTTGGTTTTTTCTAAGCAGAACATATTTTTTTTTCTTTTTTTTTTAGCAAAATATGCAAAAAAAAATTTCTGTTAAAGATAATCAAGTAAAAAGGGTCAATTACATGCAAAAAAATAAAGCACGAGAGAAACGAAAAGACACACACAGTAGATAGAATATTTAGCTATATAGCAGATAAATATTTAGTAAAGAGGGTCACAATAAATATGCAGACAAATTTTGTTTCACTGACAGTGGCTGAAGGAGTAGTGTATGAAGGAAAGAAAGTAGAGGCGAAAAGGGGGAATGGGCAGGAAAATGTAGTAAGGCTATGTAAGCACTTGTGTTTATTTAAATAAATTTACCAGCAAATGCTTTGAATTAATTGAGTAACCAAAACAGAAATTTTGTTTTTGTTTTTATTTTTCTTTTTTTTTTTCTCGTTTGTTAATCAAAGTTTATTAATGTTTAACAGCTGAGAAGGGTTAACTCAAAACAGAGAGTACATTGAAAGAAAGAGAGGCAAGCAAGTGAAATTTTTGGAGCGGAAGTAGAATGCTACGGTAAATTATGAGATAATGGCGTGTGCTTGTGTTTTTTTTTAGTTTTTTTTTTAATTTCATAAATTCAATTGTAATTATTTTTTGATTACAGCAAAAATGAAGAAATTTAAAATGGATTTCCCTAACAAATTTCATACTTAAGAATCTTCAGGGTGCCTAACTATCTGGCACATGATTGGAAGGTGGATTTGGTTGTACTTTGTCGTAATGATTAATGATTACCATAACAACTTTTGTTACAATACCTCAATTTAAAACTAATATATTGATTAATTGCGCATTTTTCGTTTAATTATGTACACTAATACTAAGTGTGCATAATTACATTGAAAAAACTGAGTTTATTTAAGCCAACAGTGCGTATGATTAACGCAGAGAATTCAATTAAAAATATAAAGCAGCACATTATATGACAGTTGCAGATATAAGGCAGTGAGTATTAAAAATTAAAAAAAAATAATATATATTCCACATACACACATATTTGCATAAAAAAAACGAAGAGGGAAAACAACACATATTGCTGTAATTGTTGTTGTTACTCATTTGTATGTGTAATTGTGTGTTTTTTTCTTTTTGTGCTTGCACCAGCTGTTTTTACATTAATTATATTAATTATGCGCAAAACAAAAAAAGGAAAACGGAAAAGAGAAAGATAAAGCGAAACAGAGAAAGAACGCAATAAAAAAGGTGTCGTAATTAAAAAATAATAAATTTTCTTTTCCTTTCGACGGGATGTAACTTTATACGCCCCCCGCCTTTAAATATACAATACAGTAATCAATGGTTAATTGTGCCAACAATTCGTTGTAAAAATTTATTACTGAGAGATTAAGAATTTTGATGAAATAAAATTATATAGGGCAGGCATGCTCTTTAACCTCTTTGGATTAAACGTTGGTATTACTGTAATGAGAGGAAAGAGAAGCTAGTGAGAGAGAGCAGTGTATGTAAGAGAGAATCAGCACATATACAATTATATGTCTAACTGTGTGCTCTCTCTTTTAAATTTACTTGCTTTCCATGTATACATATTTGTTTCATACACACATACATGGAAGATCGTCAAAGTGTACACACGACAATTGCAAATCCGCTTATCTTTTATTTGATGTGTGCCCGTCGTCTATCACCTACAGTGCATACAATTATCTTAGTTACCATTAACCATGGATTACTGTGTGTTATATAGGTACATATAAGTATATACATAAGTGTATAGGGGTTTGGTTCATATCTACCATGAAACTGACAAAATATGTATCATAAAGGAAATATACATATATCACATATGTATACTTATATGTAAATTTTTTCCGCTTGCTTCATTTTGTTAATTGAAAATATTTGTTTTCTTTTTTCTGTCCGCTTCTCTTTCTCTCTCTCTCTCTGCACTTGCAATTCTTTGCTGTTTCCGTCGTGTAAATAAATGAAATTATACCACCATTGATCATCATATAATAATCATAATGAAAACATTATAAAATAAAGCGGAAATGTTGAAAAATTATAAAAATATTTATTATCAATTTATATATGATATTTTTTTAAAGCTAACATTTGTTGATTGCTAATTTTATTATTTAAATAAAGTTTAAATATACTTAAATAATAAAAGTAGAGTTTTCTACTCTATATCACTCGTTCTACTTCCACTCATTAGCTCTACGCTACAATAACAAAATTTCTGAATTATGGTTTTTAGTCGTACTTGAATCCTCTCTTATACATACAAAAGCTAATGCCTGGTTTTCACTATCTTATATTCCATATCAAAGAAAGAGAATTTTCTATACGAAATTGCCGTATGGGGTAAATGAAGAGTATTTCAAAGTAAGTAGGAAAAGAGCAACTGTGAGAGAGTGAGTGTGATTTGTTGTCTACTCGAGAGAGCGAAAAACAGCATAAGCTGACACAAATGAAATGTTAAAATGTCATCGTAACTGTGCACTCTCTCTCTCTCTCTCTCTCCTTTATATATGCTCACTCTCCACATATTTAACATATTTGGTTTCTACACACACATACAAATGTATGATCTTTTATACTACATAAGAAGCAACAAAAAAGAATTTTTGTTTCGGGTTTGAGAAAAAGCAACAACAACATTAGCCAATTTACTCTTACAAGAACAAAACGACTAGTAAAAACAGTAAATCTATTTCTAATACAACAATTCGTCAAATTGAGAATATGTTTTCGTTTTGATTATTTACTGTTTTGTTTTCCGTGCTCATGGTAAATTATATGAATGCAAATAAATTTTTAAAATTTGTTAGAATTTAATAAAAAAAAAAGAATTTTATAAAAATAAATTTAAAATTTATTAGAATTTAACAAAAATTAATATTTCGCAAATATAAATAATAAAAATACTTAATATATTTATTTATAGTACAGCATTATGAATTGAAAAATAAGAGAGATATGTACATATATATATATAAAGAGAGAGGGAGGGGCTTGCTCTTCCTCGTAACGGAAGAGTAGTTGTGTGCCTTTTTTTGAGGTTAGAATGAAGGAGTACTCTTTACTGTACAACATGCAACGTTAAAAATTAATACAAAAATCGAAGGCTTTGGAGAAGTAGGAAGTTTTGAAGCGATCAATGTTTATTTCAAAGATAATCTTAAGTTCAACTGAGTGTAGACAAACGCCAAAACCAAACGCCATTGCCGTTGGTCTTTTATTTTGTAACACGTTCATAGCTTAAAATCTTAGTTTAAGCATCTCTGATCTAATTAATTTTTTTCAAGAATGCAAATTTAAAAAATCAATAAAAAAGGTTTTTATAAGTGTGCTACTCTCCCTTGAATGTGCTACATATGCATACATATATGCTAATTATATATATGATTTATTACTTACTTTTGGATCTGTTTTTGCTTTTGTTGTGAAACGATGCACTCGCCAGACTTTGCTGAACATAGCACCATAGGCTAATGTAAAACCGGTGGATAATAACCAAGCGCGCGCTTGACAAACCTGGTGATGATATAGAAAGAAGAAAAACAATTTCATAATTTAATAAGTAATAATTAAAAATTTCTATTTAAATTCAAATAATCTGAAATTTCCTTCAACTTGGCTCTTTAAGTATATGTAATTTATGTTCCATTAAATATTTATTATTACTTACTATCGGAAATTCTTCTGGACTCACAAAACGTCCATCGATACCCAATATTATGACGGATGTAAGACATATGATAACGCCGATTAGCATAATGGTATTACATACAGGATGTGATGATTGTATAACTCTATAAATATTTTTAAAAAAAAGGAAAAAAAACAAGAAAAATTTATAAATGAATAAATGAATTTTCGATTTTATCTATAAAATTTCATTTCCATATTAAAAATTAATAATTTAAGAGGCTTTCTGAATAGCCAGACAGAAGAACTGTTCATTTCTCTTTTAATTCCTTCACCCCCTTCCTCCCTCTACCTTTTATATATGAATTTTACTTGGTCATACCGAAAACCTTGATTAATCATATATGAAAAACTCTATCTCACTCTCTCTTTCTCTTCTCATTTCCTTTTTTTAAGTTTACTGTCACTTTTTTAATTTACTCTTACCTTTTTTTTTAGATTATTTTCTCTCGTGTTCCTATTTTTTGAGCCTCTTCTCTTTAGAGAAAGAGATACTTTTTCTCCTCTTCTTTTTGTTTTTTTTTTTTCAATTTTCTTTCTAATGCTGATTAATCTGATTAACTTTTTTTGCATGACAAAAAAAAAAAAAAATACCCAAAAGTCTACCACAAACACACATTGAGTTCAAAAAACTTTTAACTATCTTCAAGCATATATATGTATACATGTTTAGCCCGCCGCCAAAAACCCCAAAACCAACAAATTAGCTTCAAAATTACGATAAAGAAAACGACGAAAAATTCTCTCCAAAATCCAATTGAAAATTTTTCAACAACATTTTTGCTTAAGTCATCATCAAAAGCAGAAAATGAAGATTTCTATCTTTACAAAAAAAAAAAAAAAGCATCGAAAATAAACATTTATTAACACAAGTAGGTATTTTCAATAACTTTTTCAATTAACTGCACAACAACAAAGAGAGACACAATAAAGTATATATATATATATATATGAAGAATAGTGTGTGAATATTAGTTTGTGTGTGTTTGTGTGCGTCTATATATGCGTGGTTATTAAGCGCCGGGGCAAACAAAAGAGTATGCGGCTTCTCAGCTTTATTCACACAATAGGAATAAGTAGCAGCAACAACAACAACACAATAATGATAATAGCAGCTACAGCTACAACAACAACAACAACAACAATGACAGTAACAATAGCGCAGCGTCAGGATTAAAAAGGAATCAATTGATCGACGCCAAAAGATAAGCCAGTTTTCTAACACACACACCCACCCACACACATACACACACTCACGCAGGCATACATTTACAAGTATGTATACAATAGCACACTACAATATGTACTTGAAAAAGGCGAAAATATAACAAAACTTTGTATAGTGCTATATATGTATATTAAATGTACTACTTAAGTATTGCTTCAAATTATAACTGGAATTGTCCGGGAGATTTCCAGAGACTTCAAACTTTGTAATATTACAAAATACACCACTAACGTAGCTAGAGTATGTGTGTTTAGAGAGCGGATCGAAATATAGTTGTATTGTTTTACTACAACATGCTCTCTTCTTATGTTAATCACAAAGAGAGAGAGAGATAGAGGGAGAGTGTGGAATCCAATTGCAAATGATATAACAGTTCCTTTGAATGGCTCTCCTGAATTTTATGATGAGAGAGCGTTCTTTGTTTGCCAACCATTTTCAGTTGTTGTTGTTTCTTTATTACCGTATTCTTTTAGTATGGTGTTAGAAAAAGAGTAGCACTAGTGTATAAGAGCATCTGAAATTTCACCAATACAGAGTTAATTTAAAAAAAAGAAAAAAACAAAACAAGAGTTCAGTCGATCATTGTATTTGTGTGCATGCACCATTGCTATTTTTTTACAACATGCTCTCCTGGAATATAAGAGAAACAGAAAAAGAGAGAGAGAATCCAAATTGAATTCAATTATTTGCTTTCATATACATAACTAACTTTCACAGCTCTCTCATTTTTTCTCTTTCCTTTCTACTACTAATTTCTACTACTAATTTCTATAATCAATAAATATTTTTTTTTTTGCTACTTTCTACTATTTTTAATTTTTTTTTTTGCTGTTTTCTACTAATTTTTTTTTTTTTTTGCTCCCGACATTTTCTGTTTTAATCATGATAATGACCACACAACCAATCAAATAAACAGATTTCTATATTTATATATTTGACAAAAAAAAAAAAATATGTCTACAAACAATCAAACCCTAAAAGAGAAATATAACAATAGATTCAACTTTAACTATGCACTAAGGAGAGCGAAAATGCTTTGTAAATAAGTAAGCCACAAACTAAGGAAGTAATATTGTGGTCAAAAAATAGCCTTAAAATATATAAAAGTATAAAGCAAAGAAGAAGAGATAAAAGTATAAACAAATCTAAACACAGCAGCCAACAAAAAGTTTGTAGTTAAGGATGAAAGAAAAGAAGAAGAAAGAGAAGAAGAAGCAGCATTTAACTTCCTGCCGCTTTCTTGCTTTTGTAGTAGACCAGAGAATAGAGAATAATAAGAAACAGAAGTATGTGTGTCGAAAGAGTAAGCAAAAGTGCTTATACATAGTATTTTTCATTTACAAAAAAAACTATAAGCAAAACTTTTTCGGATTTTCTTACAACTTATTTTAGTTGCTGCTGCTGCCTGCTACAATACTAAATCATCATCATAATACAATAACGCATATTGAAAATACTTTGCGATTTTAGTTTTGGGTGCTACTTCCATTTATTTAAATCATGAGCGGACGCAAAATTAACAGAGTGTGGGCAAGAGCAGGCCACAAATGTTTGCTTTCAAAATGCTGATTTTTTTTTCAAATGTAAACTTTATAAGCAAGGATATCAGAAAATCGGCAAGCTGGAGTGAATTCGCCGCCTGAGAATTGATTTGGCTTATGTGTATAAGTATTCCTATGCCTATACGCCAAATCTATTCTCAGGCGACGAATTAGCGATTTAACTGTAGCTTTTCTTCTCCCATAATACAATAAAAGCAATAACCCTCGTCCAGCCCATATGGGATCAAGTGCACTTTGTTAGTGTAAGGTATGACGCATGAGTGACTCTCATTACTTCTCTCTTTGATCATGCTGATTCTTGCATATTTTTAAATTTTTTTAATTTTGTCTCTTCCAGAACAGATTTTATGAGCAAAAGTTCCCTTTTTAAATACACCCATAATTTCTACTACTATTTTGTTTGTTACTACTTTCCATATTACTCTTTTTTTTATCCGTTTTTCTCACACTTCATAATGAACTTGTTTTATTTTCTATATACAATTTTCGTCTTCTGTTCCAGCAAACTCTCTCTTTCTCTCTCTCTCTCTCTCTTTTGCTCTGACTTTCTCACACTATATTCTATGCAATTGTTTGTTATTTCCATTGTTGTTGCGATTTCTGTCACAACACCTACACACACTCACAAAAAATATGTTCAAATGTAATCTTGTTAAGCTTATTGTACATATTTATGTATTGCACATGTACGAGTGTGGAGAAGAGGCTGCCATGTGTATTTATGTAGAGAGTAGTATGTGAGAGAAGGCAGGCGGCAGCAGCAGCGACAGAGCTAATAGAAACAACAACAGCAGCATTGGCTGCTCTACTAGAAATAACAGCAATGTAAGTAACAGCAGTGAGAGTACAGCAGCAGAATTAGCAGTGTCCATAATACCATGAGAGAGTGTGAGTATGTAGCAGTGGCAGCAGAGCAGAGCAGCAACGTCGCTGTTAGCAGCATAAATGATAGTAGCGGAAATGAATGCAATTTCATTTAGAAGGAAAATATTTTACACTCAGCAAAACAAATAAAAAATCAACTACAATAACATTGAAAGTTTTCGGTGATTTTCTTCTTCTTTTTGCTCTTCTTCTTCTTCTTCTTCTTCAGATTTTAGCTAATTTTCAGTTGAAGTTTTTGCTATTGTTGTTTTTGTTAGTATTGTAATACACAGCCAGCCAACCAGCCAGCAAGTTGTTCTTATTTTATTGTTGACCTTTTTAATTTGATCTGATAATATTTTTACTGATATTTCTGTAATTCTCTATGCAAAAGTTTATGTCTTATTCTGCTGCTGCTTCTTCCTCTTCTTTGAATTGAGGTTACCTATTTTCATTTCCCTTTTGTTGGTGTTGGTGTTGTTGTTGTCGTTTGGTGCTGTCGGTTGAATACCAAATTAAGTCAAATAATTTGTTTGTAATAAGGTGCAAATGGTTCGTTTTTGGGGAAGATTGCTTTGGTTAGATATTGAAATTTACTGGTACACATACACGCATATAAATTTGGTGGTTGAGTGTACACGTGCTGGTTGTTGTTGTTGCGTATTTAAAGCGTAACTTTTAAAGACTTTTTCGTAATTTGTATAAAAAACTTTCGTATTTTATATTAAATTTCAAATATTATTAAGTTCTCTGGGTAAGGGTTTAGTTAATGTGACCTAGGAAATCATTTATACTTTATTTCTGTATTAGTTCAGGTATTTTTTAGCTTTACCTTAATGAATTTTTTAATGCTAACTTGAATTTTTTCATTCTTAAAGTATGTAACTTATAAAAAATCGATGCGCTTTAATGCTACTACTTCTACTCCTTCTTCGCTTCATTGAGAAATCAAATATTCAAACGCTTTTAAAAGATTTATCAACTAACTACACACCAAAGACTATAGGAATTTAACATTATACATTTTTTCCCTCCAGGCACGTTTTGTGTTAAAAATTGCTCAAACGGAGCATAATCTTAAAAGCCTAAATGTATGCTATACAAACAAAGATAGAAATGCCTAGATATTTCCAAGAATCAATACATACCGATACATATTCACTTTCATTTTCCACTTTTGTGCTTGGTAGTAACCATGCGGATACATTTGAAGAAATCACTCAAAACCTTTCATATATGTTTGTGTATGTGTATGTGTGTGTTTTTTTTTTTTTTTTTTTTTATTTAACGAGGAGTAAAAGCATTGAAAGCCAAAGTCAGTGCGAGACTTCCACCCGCTAAACATCTCCTCTCGTCCGACGGAAAGCTCCTCCCGGAACCACCGTTAAGTATTTCGTCGGGAGGCCGTCTAGAGCATTACTGCTCACTCGTCTGTTTTAATTTTTGTCGGTCTTGTTCGTAGCCGTCCGCTGTGGGGCAGGGTCGCTGACACCCTGGCTTCTTCGTTCCACTCGTTATATCGCGTGGTATCGTTTCATGTAAACGCTGGAGGCGTCTAGGTCTCCTGGGCGTTTGTTGTTGGCTGCGCCTTTTTGTTTTAACCGATCTGGTGAGACGGGCGTGGTCTCATTGCAGTCGGGATCACTGTTTTGTAATAAACACGGGAGACGACTGGGTCTCCTTGGTGTTTATTATTTTTGGGTTGCGCCTTGTTGCTTTAGTCTGGTGAGACGGGCGTGGTCTCATTGCAGACTGAAGTGGCGTCTTTTGTTTTAACCGATCTGGTGAGACGGGCGTGGTCTCATTGCAGTCGGGATCACTGTTTTGTAATAAACACGGGAGACGACTGGGTCTCCTTGGTGTTTATTATTTTTTGGGTTGCGCCTTGTTGCTTTAGTCTGGTGAGACGGGCGTGGTCTCATTGCAGACTGAAGTGGCGTCTTTTGTTTTAACCGATCTGGTGAGACGGGCGTGGTCTCATTGCAGTCGGGATCACTGTTTTGTAATAAACACGGGAGACGACTGGGTCTCCTTGGCGTTTATTATTTTTGGGCTGCGCCTTGTTGCTTTAGTCTGGTGAGACGGGCGTGGTCTTATTGCAGACTGAAGTGGCGTCATTCATCGGGATGGTATAGAGCTTTGTGACAGTTTGGTCACGCCCTCTCTCTCTCTCTCTCTGTGGGGTATTTCAGTCGCCTCTTACGACAGGCATACCTTACCGCGGGAATATTCTTGCCCACTTCCCGCAGGGGCAGTGTGTATGTGTGTGTGTGTGTGTGTGTGTGTGTGTGGAAGACATTGTCACCTTCATTTCACATTTTCTTTTCACTCCACATATCTGCACATGTGTGCATAACTGTAAATACTTATTTACTTCCATCTTAGGCCTTCAACGTCGAACACGCAGAAACGTGGCGTTAAAAGAATTTTGTGCCCATAGAAAAAAAAGGAAGAGGGGGGGGGGGCGGATAAAGCAGCATTGAAATTCAATGAATTTCGGGAATTATAGAAAAAGAAGAAAAAAAGTAGTAAAAGAATTGCAATAAAAACATTTAACCCAATGTGAATGTATCATTGAATATTTTAGATTGATAGCAACGGCAGCTATTGTGATATTTTTTATATTGAATAGATATTTTTGTATGTATATGTGAGTTCTCGTTTAATATTTATATGTGGCTGTTTCTGTGATCCTGGGGACATAATTTTGAATAAAAGCTTCAAAATCACTATCGAAATAAAAAAAAAATCGGAATCAAAACTAAAATGTGAACCAAAATATAAGTCTGAATCAAATTAATCATAAAACTCAGAATTATAAAAAAAATAACAATCAGAACCATCAAAATCAGAATCTAAATCTGAATCAAAGTCAGAATCAGAATTAAAATCTGAATCAAAATCAGAATCTAAATCAGAATTAAAATCAGAATTAAAATCATGAATCATAAATCATAGATCATAAATCATAAATCGTAAATCGTAAATCGTAAATCATAAATCCTAAATCATAAATCATAAATCATAAATCATAAATCATAAATCATAAATCCTAAATCCTAAATCCTAAATCCTAAATCCTAAATCATAAATCATAAATCATAAATCATAAATCATAAATCATAAATCATAAATCATAAATCATAAATCATAAATCATAAATCATAAATCATAAATCATAAATCATAAATCATAAATCATAAATCATAAATCATAAATCATAAATCATAAATCATAAATCATAAATCATAAATCATAAATCATAAATCATAAATCATAAATCATAAATCATAAATCATAAATCATAAATCATAAATCATAAATCATAAATCATAAATCATAAATCATAAATCATAAATCATAAATCATAAATCATAAATCATAAATCATAAATCATAAATCATAAATCATAAATCATAAATCATAAATCATAAATCATAAATCATAAATCATAAATCATAAATCATAAATCATAAATCATAAATCATAAATCATAAATCATAAATCATAAATCATAAATCATAAATCATAAATCATAAATCATAAATCATAAATCATAAATCATAAATCATAAATCATAAATCATAAATCATAAATCATAAATCATAAATCATAAATCATAAATCATAAATCATAAATCCATAAATCCATAAATCATAAATCATAAATCATAAATCATAAATCATAAATCATAAATCATAAATCATAAATCATAAATCACAAATCAGAAATCGGAAATTAGAAATTAGAAATTAGAAATTAGAAATTAGAAATTAGAAATTAGAAATTAGAAATTAGAAATTAGAAATTAGAAATTAGAAATTAGAAATTAGAAATTAGAAATTAGAAATTAGAAATCAGAAATCAGAAATTGGAAATTGGAAATCAGAAATCACAATCAAATCGGAATCAAAATCGAAATCAAAATCAGAATCAAAATTGAAATCAAAATTGGAAAAACATTAAAAACAGGGTCTGAAAAAATCATAATCAAAATTGAAATCAAAATCAGAATTAATAATCAGAATCAAATCCAGAATACAAAATGGTAATTAAAATCACAATCAATATTGAAATCAGAATCAAATTCAAAATCACGATCAGAATACAAAATTGTTTTCCTTGAAATAATTTTCTTACTCATAAAAATATATTAAATTGTTTCTTGGGAAGGTAAAATCAATTTATTGTAGCGTATGACTAGCTGCCGGTTTAAAGTTAAAGATTTTGTTTGCATTATCGATAATATTGCCTTAAGTATAAATTTAAACTAAAAAAATATAATAAAAATTATTTTCAATCAATAATGTCAACTCCATTGAATTAGTAACATCGAAAATAGGCTAAGGTTTAACTGGAGGCCAAAAACTAAAATACGATAGTACTAACTCAGTTCCTCAAACAATAAATATTCGCAGGCTCACCCAGGCGTATGAGTAATTTTCAATTTCAATTTAATCGTAGAATACCAAAGCATGCAATTAGCCAAATAATTTATACCTTTAAGAACTGCATTGGTTGCGCTTTCGTTTTGATTGCAATCATTGACTATTCTCTTTAACTAAACTTCCTCAAACTATTTTTTCAATTTACCTGAGCGTATGAGTAATTTTTGAAAGGCAATAAAAAAAACGTGAAACGAAAGAGGAGAGTGACAAAAATTCTCTCTTTTTTTGTCACAACACAAACAAAACAAAACAAAACAAAACAAAAAAAAAAAATTAGACCGACAGTAGCAAGGGAAAAATTAGCACAATTAGCGTATGATTAACAAATAAATGAAACAAAAAATTTAATGCTTAAATATTATATTAATGTATTTCAAACAAAACAATGAAAGCATGCAGAAGAAGAAGAAGAATCCAAGCAGAAAACACATACATACAAATTAACATAATGTCACTCAGATTTTTGTGTGTGTGTTGGTGTAAAGTAAATGTGTAATGCAAGCAAAGCTATAAAGATTAAATTGTAATTTTAATATGTGTATAAGTATGAAACAAATATCACACTCCCACTTGCTGGGGTATGAACAGAAGACGCTGTTCTTTTGCTGTTGCTTTATTGCCTTTAATGCTTTTTCATTTATGCCGATTGTTCGCAGTGTTTTTTTTTTTTGCTTTAGCTTTAGCTTTTATTTGTGTCTTTCGCACATCACACATTAACATTTTATTTGTTAAACATATTTTCCTTTCAATTTAATACTGTAATCAATCATTTAGTTGTAGTATTATAGAAAATGTCACACATATATATGCAGACTGACAGACAGACACCCTTTATTTTTTGTTGTTAACTTTATATAAATGGATTTCTGTTTATATTTGTTTGTACGTGTGTGCGTGTGTGTATTTTTAGTTCAATTTTCCAATTTTCCACTAACAATTGTTTTGTTGATAGAAAGCAACGAAAGTTGTCACCTCATCACATCGGGCAAAAACTTCTAAATTACATTAACACTAATGTGTGTGTGTGTGTGAATGCGTGTTTTTGCATGCTATTGTATATGTGGGCCTTTCTCTCTAATTCACAATTCATGTTACGCGTAAAGGTAATCAACAAAATGACAAACAAGCAACAAAAAAAAAAAAACACATTAAAGGCTTTGTTAAAAGATAAAACAAGAAAATACAGAAGAAGAAACTAATAAGGTAGGAATGGAAAAGAAAAAAAGTGTGGAAAATAAAAGGGTTGCCCATATTTAATAATAAAAATTAGAAATTTTGAAGTTCTGTATGAGAAAAATCTTTTTTATGGAAAGTAAATGTGCTTTAGTTCAATTTAAAATGCATTCAAATTTATATTTATATACCCTCTGCTTTTAAAAATCACTTTCAACTTTCAAAACATTTGTATATGAGTTTTTCGCTTGCCATAACCATAAACAAGTGACATTAACATCATCATTAATGTGGCAACTCAGCGTAAAAAAACCACACCTTTTTCTTTTTCTTATATAGAGCGTTAAGCTTTTCATTTCATATGAATAGAAAAAAAAAAAAACACACACACACAAGAAAAAACTCGAAATAAAATGAAGAAAATCCTTTCTTTGCACAAACAAGAAACACATATAAAAATAACATTTAAGAATAAATTGCGTTGTATGTAGAAGAATAAAGAAAATAAAGCTTAAGAAGAAGAAAAAGGGAAAAGGCCAAAGAAGTAGGTAGAAGGAAGCAACACAGCAACAGCAACAAAATAAAACAAAGCACCAGCAAGGTGTCACTGCTGATTGTCTTAAAAACTGACAACTTAAGATTGTGTATATATCTGTGATAAATCTTTAGAAACATATGTAGAAACATATGTAGAAACATATGTAACTACAAAAAAAAAAACCAACACACATACACAATAAATGGAATATATGGGAAATTTAAAGCTAAATTGAAAAATTAAATATTTAAACAATTTTCAAGATGATAAGTAGAGTTGTAAAAAAGCTCAGGCACGATGTTGCAATTGTGAGCATATAAGTACCTATACATTAACGATCGCACAACAGTATGTGTGTAGAAAAAAAAAACAACTATATAAAGATGTGTGGATAGTAAGTAAATAGAGAGAGAGTGAAAGAGAGTATGCTTAATTTATTTCAAATATTAATATTAAATAACGGTTGTACTGTCAACGAGAGAGCACTGTTGCCTGCTGACACATTCTTTTACTCACTCTCTCTCAAACATACAACTAATCGTACTTACTCTCTCACGAAAGCACTTTCTCGCAAAAGCTCTCTCTGACAAAAGTTCTCTCTCCTCTTCACTACAGCAATACTCCTCGCTCAGTTTCGTGCTCAAGTGTTTTGTGTGTATGTAATCGTATAACTTCCGAACGACTTGGCCGATTGAAGTCATATTTTCAGAATATGTTTTCTTAGGCGTAAGGATGAAACATAGCTATTCATAATGGCTTTTAGAAAAGTGGGCGTGGCACCTCCCATACAATTTTAATAGTTTTTTGGGTATATCTCAAGAACCATTTATAGCACGCTACAGAAATTTAGCACAATAACGAGAATTGACAATGCCATGCTACAACAAAAATATGGGTGGGATTCACAAAGGGGGTGTGGCACCTTCCATATAACTTGAATTTTCATTATGAGATATCGTAGGAGGCATTTATGGTTCGATACTAAAATTTAAATTCTTTCAGTTGGTTGGATTAGTGGGTGTGGCACTATGCTCCTTTTTTATTTTCTACTACTATTTCTACTACTAATTGTACTACTATTTCTAGTACTGTTTTCTACTACTTTTAAATTTATTTTTTTTCTACAATTTCTTCTTATTTTCTACTACTATTTTACTACTGTTTTTCTACTACTTTTTCCTAATTTCTACTACTACTTTCTACTATTTTTTACTACTTTTTTACAATTTTTTTTACTACTATTTTTTACTACTTTTTTACATTTTTCTCTACTACTTTTACTATTATTTCTACCACTCTTTCTACTCCATTTTTACTATTTTTGTACCACTATGTTCAACTATTTTTCTACTACCTTTTTTCTACTACTTTTTTAATATATTTTTTCCACTACTTTTTTAATATATTTTTTCTACTACTTTTTTAATAAATTTTTTCTACAATTTTTTCTTAATTTCTACTACTACTCTCTATTTTTTTTACTACTTTTTTTACAATTTTTTACTACTATTTTACAGTTTTTTCTACTACAATTTTTTACTATTATTTCTACCACTCTTCCTACTCCATTTTTACTATTTTTGTTTAACTATTTTTCTACTACTTTTTCTGCTACCTTCTTACTATACAATCCTAAAATTTTTTTTGGCTATATTTCAAGTATCATTTATAGCAGAGTATCGAAATTTTGTATAAGAACGTGAATTAACAATGCTATGCTACAACAGAACTCTGAAAGGGGGTGTGGTACCTTCCATATACCCTGAATTTTCATTACGGTATATCTTAGTATGGAAGTACTATTTGTCAATACCGGATTTAAAAAATTCTTTCAGTTTGTTGGATTAGTGGGTGTTGCATCATGCTCTACTTCTATTTACTACTACTATTTTAATTTCTTTTTTTCAACATTTTCTTCTTGTTTTCGACTACGTTTTTACTACTTTATCTACTAATACTTTATACCACTTTTCTACTTCATTTTGCGACAATTTATTGTTATTTTCTGCTATTTTTTCACTGTTTTTTACTACTACTATTTCCCATTTCTTTTTAATATTTTTTACTATTATGTTTTATTATTTTATTTAAGTAGTAGATACTTTTGCTGTTGCTTTTTTACTACCATTTCTATTACTTTTTACAACCAATTGTAATACTATTCTATTCCTTTTACTATTATGTTTCCACTACTATTTCTACTGCTATTTTCTACTACTATTTTCTACTACTATTTTCTACTACTATTTTCTGCTACTATTTTCTACTATTATTTTCTAGTACTATTTTCTACTACTATTTTCTGCTACTATTTTCTACTATTATTTTCTAGTACTATTTTCTACTACTGTTTTACAGTTTTTTTCGTTACTATTTTCTATTACTTTGCCCAATCTTTTTTTTTTACTATTATTTCTACTAATTTATGCAATATCTCAATAACCTGCTTAGCTATGTCAAAATACGGAAGGTGGCGCTGTAACAAATTCTATAATAAATTCTATTTGTATATTAAATAGCAAATGGATCGATATTTTTAAATAGTTTTTGGGATTAGATATAACTTCTAGAACGGTATTTAATACTCTTCTGCAAATTAAATGATGTCTCATTTTTAAACGAAGAATTTTTACCAAATTCAATGTGCGTCCCTTAAACTTGAATTGTCATTACCAATGTTCAATTTTAAACACCAAGAAACTTCATTCTTCTTCATTCAAATAAACTTAAATTTTCCCGCTTCTTCGAAGTCAGCTAGTTCCAATATAAGAATATTAAATTTGTGAGAGTGAAATTCGGGATATTCAGGTAGCCATTACAAATAATTTAAATCTTTATACACACATATATTAAATATCACTCATACATTCATACATGTGTCATACACATACAGCATTCTATTTTATTTTTTTGTATTTTATGTAATTACATTTTTTAAATATTTTAATTTAGTAAAAGTTGCTTTTATAATGAAAAAACTTTTTTGTTTTGTTTATTTTTTACATATCTCAATAAAAGTTAAAAAATTTAATAATAAAATCAAAAAAAAAAAAAAAAAATAAATAAATAAATTAATAAATTCTCCAGAAATAAAAAATGAAACAATAAAATTTTTTTCCCATTTCCCAAAGAAAATGAATTACAAAAGTTTTGTATAAAACATTTTTATAAATTTTAAATTATTGCTAATAAGTAAAATAGTTTGCAGCTGTATGTGTAAGTACAAGCGTGTGTGCACTAGCTCGGATGCAACAGGGGCATGCAGCAAAATAATTTGCTTTCATATGAAAAAATTTGTGTTCAAACTGATAATGAATATGTATAAACAGAAAAAGAGAAAACAAAAGTTTGTACTTATTACATATATATGTATGTAGTTATTACTTACTAGTATATATTATATACAAAACTACACCCAATGGGAAATTTAATGCTTTAGATTGCGTTTGGTTTGACTAAAAAAAAAATCGTATTATAAAAGATATTGAAAAAGGTCAGATTGCACTTCAAAATTTCACACATACAGAGCTCATTGCTATAGAAAGAGTTCTCAATCGATCTTTGTGTATGTATAGGTGGCGACCGCTGGTGTACATGACTCATTGCCATAGAGAAAGAGAGCTCAATCGTTCTTTGTGTATGTGTGAGTGACCATTACTGTGATATAACAAATGACAGTAATGTTACTCTCTTCTTCGCTCTCTTGAATACATAAGAAATCAAACTTTTTATCTTATACTATCGCTGTTTTCTCTCTCACTGCAGTATTACCCTTTAAATGGGGGAGTCGCGCCGCACAGTGGTATCACAATGAGCCAAATTATGTGCTTAAATGTGCTTTCAAGTAGAAGGCTGCCACTCCTACCTAACAAACCTAATCATTACCCCTTAGGCTCGAATTCACATCACTTGATGGCTGCGATAATTCTCAAAAAAGGAGAAGCAGTGAAGTTAACCCTGAATTTATATTTTCTGTTTAATCTTCATGGTTTTAAGCTGCATTTTCTTTCCATTGGGTTCAAATACACATACATATGTTCATATCTCTAAAAACATAATGTAATATATTTAATAACAACTACTCTACTGAAAGCAAACTTTCTACACTTTCTTTTTCTATTTTTCTTTTCATTTGTAATGCATTTTTTTCTTGTTATACACGCATACATATGTGTTTACATACTTTTGTGTATATATATACGAGTACGTATGTGTGAATATTTGTCTATTTATTTGTTTGTGTATAACATAAGTTTTTTTTTTTTTTTTTTTTTTGCAGTTATTATTCCACATCACACACTGCAGTTTAAAAACATTTTCATTTCTCTTGGCATTTATAAATATACACGCACACACACACATACATATGTATAAACATAAGTTATATCTGTAACTCGCTCTCTCTTTCAGTCTCTCTCTCATTCTCTTAAGCTACACTTATTTTACATTGTGTGAATTTTGTTTTTTTTTTTTTACATATTTTTAGTTTTTCTTTAACAGTGAAAGTGAAAAAAAGTTTATACTTTTATATTACTGCTGGTTGGTATAACTTTGAAAGTTGTACATGCATTTAGTGATAAAAAAAAAGTAAGGTAAGGTGAAGGAAAGGTAGCTCTTAACAACAATAATACCTACATATGAATGTCAAGTGTGTATGTGTTGTTAGATGTGGGTAGCATATATAAGTTTAAAAAATAGTATTTAAACTTAAGTTTTAAGAGGTAATAAAAAAATTCTTTGGCTTTTTGAAGTTACAAATTATGTGTCTGTTTATTTGTAAATTATTAGAAAACATTAATAACATATTCTGTTTGAGTTTTCACAATCTTCTTCTTCCTATTTTGTTGTTGTTGCTTTTCTTCTGTTAATACTCTCTCTACTTATCGACACAACCACGAAGTAGTGCACGTGTATAACAGTATAAAACATATGAAAGAAAAGATCAGCCATTTGCATTTAAGCATTCACGAATAGAAACCATTACAGAGAGCAAGTATGGTAGAGTAATGCCTATGTTATATTCCATGTTAAAGTGAGTAAAAGAGAGAGAGAGAGACAGAATTTCCTATAAATTGAATTTAATATAGAGTTTGTATTTTGTGTGAGTCGAAAGGTTAAGAAACTTAAGAGTAATAACTTGAAACAGGTGGAAAGCTCTGTGATTGAAATTCGAGTACACTGTAGGGATAAAAATGAGATTGGGTGTAAATTTTGAGCGCGCACATTTACATTCA
The DNA here is from genome assembly GCA_963691655.1 of Toxonevra muliebris. Classification (NCBI taxonomy): domain Eukaryota; kingdom Metazoa; phylum Arthropoda; class Insecta; order Diptera; family Pallopteridae; genus Toxonevra; species Toxonevra muliebris. Next base: position 6,659,937 of record OY829329.1, on the reverse strand, counting down.
CAACATTCTGCTCTTTACCGCGTGTTCGACTGCCAACGATTCCATACTGTTTGAATGTTATATGAAAAAACTACTCTACTGTTAAATTATTTTGTACTGTTAAATGAAAAGCAACTACTCTATTGTTAAACGATTCTCTACAGTTGGAATGTTCAATGTAAAGCCAATCTGCTGTTAAACGATTTTGTACTGTTAAGCAATTCGGAATGTTAAATAAAAACGCAACTATTCCGCTATTAAATGATTCTGTACTGCTAAACGATTCTGTACTGTTAAATGATTCTGTACTGTTAAATGATTTTGAATGTTCAATGAAAAAATAACTACTTTACTGTTAAGCGATTATGTACTATTTGAAGGTTAAATATAAAGCCAGAATGTCAAATGTAAATCTTAGGAATTATTTATAGCCTAATACCGAAATTTGGTACAAGAACGTGAATTGACAATCTCATGCTACAGGAAAAATATGGGTTGTGTTGACAAAGGGGGTGTGGCACTTTCCACGAGATATCTTAGGAACCATTTATAATACGGTACGGTAATACCGAATTAAAAAAAAATTTCAGTTTCAGTGTGGCGCCATGCTCTTTTTCTACTAATAATAATTTCTACTACTATTTTACTACCTTTCTGCTACTTTTTTACAAAATTTTTTCTACAATTTTCTATTATTTTTTTTACTACTATTTTCTACTACTTATTTAGAACATTTTTCCATAATTCCTTCTTATTTTCTACTATTTTTTACTACTTTTTTCTACTACTTTTTTCGACGCCTTTTTTTCTACTATTTTCTAGTACTTTTTTAATAAATTGTTCTACAATTTCCTCTTATTTAACATACAGTCCACTGTAAACATTTACAGAAATTTTAAAAATTTACAGAGCTTTAGCATAATTTGTTTAGAACTTAACATAAAGAGAGTAAGAATGACAGAGTAAATACTCAATTACAAATTTACATAACTGTCAATGAAAGCTCATACACATAGGGTTATACAAAGAGCGGGAGAGAGTAAGTGTAGAAAAGTAGCAGAATTTCTATGTCTATGAAAAAAGAATTTAAAGTAGGTATTATTTTGGTGTTCAATAAATTATTCCACAACTGCTGTAAATTTTTCCCAAATTTCTCATTTATTTATTTTCGCACATTTATTGAAAAAAAAAAAAAAACAAAAAAAATTAAATAATTGCACTTTCATGTCTTCAGAGGAGTACTGAAAACACTTCAATGCTTTTAATATAGTATACTTAGCACAGCCCAAGTGCTTTCATTTGCACTTAGACTTTAGCTCAAAACACTTTTCTACTTCCTCTAGAATCACTCAGTTACACCATCATCTTTTCCACTTCTTCTATACACATTCACTTCTACTACTTCTCCGTTATTTCATTGCTGCTCCTTCAATTGCATTGCATTTTCATCTTCAAATCCTATTATAACTCATTTGTGCATTTCATTGTTTTCTTTGATGGCAGGCAGGCTGGCTGGTTGGAAGGTTCTATGTCTGCTTGGGTGTCTAGTTGTTTGTCTAACTATTTAAGTACCACAGTTGTTTGTCCCGTTTAAGTTTATCTATTTGTGTGTGTATACGTATGCTTGTATTTAAAAATGCTAAAGAGTAAAAAGAAATCAAAAACAAAACAATGAAACCAGTGGAAGCACTTAATAAATTGAGTGAGAAAACACAGTAAAATTAAGAGGGGAAAAAGAACAACAATCATAATTCATACAATGCAACTCTGCATTTTTTTTGCAAGTAGTTAAAAAGTAAAAAAGCAACAAATGCACTGTTGCAGTATTGAATAGTTAAAATTCAGTGAATTTTCTTTATTTTCTCTTTCAAGCACAAGTTTCACACATTTATGCGCACGTTGCATAGTTGCAAAACTGCAATGCAAAAGTGTAAACGCGTTTACAATATAACTACATATAAATATGCATAAATATTTAACGTTATCAGCAAAAGTAACTATCTAGGGATGAGTTAAAACTTTAAAGTGTTAAAGGGGACATGATCAGGAGGAGGGGAAGAAGAATTCCTTGTTTCTTTTTACATTCTCCCTCATTTATTTGTTTACAATTTTTGTAAATGAAAATTATTTCCACTTGGTTGCATTTGCATCATTCCATTGAATATATACATACCAGTATGGCATGGAATATGAAAATGTTGCTGCTGTTTTTATGTTTTTCATCAACATTTCATCTTTTCTGTATGGCTGCTTGCTTAAGTTTAAATGTTATGCATCTATTTATACCATGTACGTATTCGTTTATATGGTTGCCTTGCACTTGTCGTAAAATTGATAAAACTTTGTTGTTGTTGCATGCGTCCACGTTTTAAGCTTTCAGTTGAATAATCATTTTGGTGTGTGTGTGTGTGTGTGGGTTTAGCATAAAACAGCTTTATTCACTATAAATTTGTTGTATGAAACTACAAAATTCAACAGCTTCGAGATTTCTATGGCATTCGTGGCGTATACGTAATATTAATAGCTCTAATGAAGAGTGCCAAAGATTTAAACACTTACTGTGGAATTTTATTTGTTTGGTCTACATAGACAATCATATAAATAATTAATTTTATTTTTACAAATAATAAGCACCTTAATAAATTAAAATAAGTTATTAAAAATAAACACACAAAAATCCCCTAAACAATTGACGAAATACTTAAATCTGGCAGCACTATGAAGTATATTGGAGTTCCACATATACCAACACTAACACAAAGCATAATATTCCACTCAATAATAAAACAACAACAAATCACAACATTCGCTCACAGATCCGAACATTCTTTTAGCACAACGAAGTCACAAACCCAAAAACTCCAATAATAAAAAAGCAACAATGCAATGTTGTTGTTTTTGAGATCGGCTGCAAAGAGAGTGAGAGCGAGAAATGTTATCTTGTGTATATAGGCACAACAAAAAAGACTTTTAGGTATGAGAATAGCGGAATATAGGCAGACATAAAGAGAGAAAAACAACAACAACAACAATACCACAACATATGTTAGAAAAACACCATACTGCAGATTTCAGACAAATACAAATAGTGGAGAGGGGAAAAAGAGAGAGAGAGCCTAACACACAAAATGGAGAGCCTACACATACAACAAAAACTAAGTAAAACGTTGAACATCAAAGAAAACCGAGAGAGAGAGAGAGAGAGAAACTGCATTTACAGTGTGGCAATTCGAAATATTTGGTGATAAAAATGTTACGTGATTTGTAAAGTTTTTTTTGAATTTTTTTTATGCTATTTTTTTTATAAAAAACGTATTCAAGTTTTTCTAAAAAATAAAATAAATCCCCTCATGAAGGCCAAAAAATTACGCCGAAATATTGAGAATAAAGTTTACTATTTGCGTATTAAAAATATCGACCAAAAAGTCTGTTTAACTTGTTCTTTCAAGAGATAAGCACATTTCATTAATAAAATTCCAGTAGACTTGAGAAACACACACACACAGACTCTCTGTTCTCTCGTTCTTGTTCACCGCTCATGGCATTACCTCCTGTCTATACAACTTATTTAAAATAAAAATGCTTGCATTATGCTTGAATTAGCACGGTAGTATAAAATCTTATATTTTCTCAATTTTATATATTCTCGCAATTTTTTTTCGGTATATAAAACTGAACACTTACCCTTAGCACCTAAACATTGTTTTCATCCGATGAAGACGTACAAAAGCGCAACAGCGCAGTCAACAAGAAAGTATGCAACGATATAAGTACACGCATGCATGATACTTATGCCTCTCATTGTTATATACTTTTAAGCAGAAGAAATCTTAAAGTTAAAGTGAGCGTATGCATAAACACACATACACACACACACACACACATGCACTTAAAACACGTTAACTCACATATACACTCGACTAGTTTGCTGCTTAAAACAAAGAAAATTACTGAAGCATAATGCTGAACTGAAAAGCTTTCAACAGGAGAAAACTTATAGAAACATCAGCTATGAAAATTCTGTGTAGAAGAAATAGATGAGTTAGTAGTAGTTGCTGCTTCATTTTCATTATTTGCCGCTGCTTTCTTTTACTTTAGTTTAACGATGCGCTTGTATATATATATATTTTTTTTTGGAATACAAACGTTTACTTTGAGTATCAGTTGCTAGGTAGTAGTTCCATGATTTGCTTTCTTTCTTTTTACTCTACTTGCTATTCTAATGTTGCATGCATGATGTGCTGCATACCTAGAGCAGTAGTGAGGTTGTAATTTTCATTTTGTTTTGTTTTGCTTCATCTTTTTTTATACATTCTATTGCGTAGAAACTTTAACCACCTGCTGATTTGTTTGGTTGTGTGTGAAAAAATGAGAAACTAAAACTGAAAATCTGAAAACTTGCAGAAATTGTTCTCTACTTTTACGTCTTCTTTGTTTGTTTGCTTGTTGATTATATTCTGCTGAGAAAATTATAATGGAAAATTAAAGTTTTTAATGTATAAATTAAATATTTAATAGAGAGCTACACGTAATTAGCATTAAATGCTAATGAAATCGAAATGCTTTACGTAATATGTGGTTCATAATACACCATGCGGTATAAATATTTAAGCATGTGAAAGATAGTTTCAAAAGAAATTCATGAATTATTTTAGGATAATTTTGCCATGGAGACTGAAAATTTAATATGATATCAAAGCAATATTAGCATTAACAATTAAAGTAAGGGTATGCAAAGTTATTTTGAATTCTTTTGTAATAAAAATCATAGAAAAAATTTGGTTTTTGTATTTTGTGTGTTCGGAGAACAGAGTCGAAAGGTTCAAAAACTTAAGAGTAATACCTAGAAATAGGTGGAAAGCGCTGTGATTGAAATTCGAGCACACTGTAGGGATAAAAATAAGATTGGGTGTAAATTTTGAGCGCGCACATTTACATTCACAACTTCTGCTCTCCCCGCGTGTTCGACTGCCAACGATTCCATACTGTTTAAATGTTATATGAAAAAACTACTCTACTGTTAAATTATTTTGTACTGTTAAACGGTTCAATATGTTAAATGAAAAAACAACTACTCTATTGTTAAACGATTCTCTACTATTTGAATGTTCAATGTAAAGCCAATCTACTGTTAAACGATTTTGTACTGTTAAGCAATTCGGAATCTTAAATAAAAAAGCAACTACTCTGCTATTAAATGATTCTGTACTGCTAAACGATTCTGTACTGTTAAATGATTCTGAATGTTAAATGAAAGACTACTGTTAAATGATTCTGTACTGTTAAACGATTTTGAATGTTCAATGAAAAAATAACTACTTTTCCGTTAAACGATTCTCTACTATTTGAATGTTAAATGTAAAGTTAATCTGCTGTTAAACGATTTTGTACTGTTAAGCAATTCGAAATGTTAACTAAAAAAGCAACTATTCTGCTGTTAAACGATTTTGTACTGTTAAATAATTCGAAATGTTAAATGAAAAAGCAACTACTCTGCTGTTAAATGATTCTGTACTGTTAAACGATACTGTACTGTTAAATGATTCTGTACTGTTGAATGATTTTGAATGTTCAATGAAAAAATAACTACTTTACTGTTAAGCGATTATTTGAAGGTTAAATGTAAAGCCAGAATGTTAAATATAAATCTTAGGAATTATTTATAACATAGTACCGAAATTTGGTACAAGAACGTGAATTGACAATCCCATGCTACAGGAAAAATATGAGTGGAGTTGATAAAGGGGGTGTGGCACTTTCCACGAGATATCTTAAGAATCATTTATGATACGGTACTAAGATTTAATATGGAAGTACAAAATTATTTGTCAATACTGAATTAAAAAAAATTTTCAGTTTCAGTGTGGCGCCATGCTATTTTTCTACTAATAATAATTTCTACTACTATTTTACTACCTTTCTGCTACTTTTTTACTACATTTTTTCTACAATTTTCTATATTTTTTACTACTATTTTCTACTACTTTTTTACTACTATTTTCTACTACTTTTTTACAATAATTTTGTACTTCCATATTAAGTCTTAGTACCGTATCATAAATGATTCCCTCTTATTTTCTACTACTTTTTTTTACTCCTTTTTTTCTGCTATTTTCTAGTACTTTTTTAATAAATTTTTCTACAATTTCCTCTTATTTTCTGATAATATTTCCTACTACTTTTTACAACTACTTTTTTAATGTTTTTTCTACCGCTATATTTTACTATTATTTATTTTATATTAAATATTATTTTTTTACTACCATTTCTACCACTTTTTTAAAACAATTTCTAATACTATTTTCAATTCCTTTTAATACTACCTTTTCCACTATTGTCTCTACTACTGTTTTCTATTACTTTTTACTGCTGTTTTCATTACTATTTTCTACTACTTTATTTTCCATTCCTTTTTCTACTATTATTTCTACTACTCTATGAAATATCTCAGGAACCTGCCTAGCTATGTTTTAAGCCCGATAGGTGGCGCTGTAGCAAATTGTATAACAAATTCCATATTCACTTTTCTTCATTCAAATAAACTTAAATTTTCGTGCTTCTTCGTAGAAAGGGTAGAACAACGTCTGTCGGGCCAGTTAGCAGAAATCTATTTTTATAAATTAGTTGTAAAAGTACAGTAAATTAATCAAATTCAGTAATTTCATTTATATATGATAAAATAATTTAAAAAACAAAAAAACAGAAATCAGCACTAAAACATTAAAGTGCATTTTTTGTTATGAGTTGCAAAAATAAAATAAACGCAATGTTCTTTTTGTTAGAATACAGAAGAGTGAAAATAAAAGAATGTCCTTGAAAAAGTTTCAACAACATGACCACCAAATAAAACACGCATACGCCCACAATCAACAAAACATCAATGTGGTATGCAAAATATATACCATATGCACATAAATCGCCTTTGAAATACACACACACACACACACACGTTTCGCAACCAACAACAACAACATATTGTTATACAAATTATAACCAAAAAACTGGAGAACAACAAGAACGAGAGAATGTAAAATACAAAAACACACACACACATATTTTACATATTATACGCACGTATTATTTTGAATGAGTGCGTATAGTAGGTGTTTTTAGCATGTTAATATATATGTGCGTGTGTGTGTGTATGTTTTTATATGATTTCATTACTCGATAGTGTGATAGTAGATGTAAAAAAAATATGTTTTTGTTTGTAATAAACAAGAGAAAACTGACGATATTTTGTGTGCAGAGAAAAAAAACGTAAAATGTATGCACCTTATGATGAGCACATCATGCTATGCTATTCTAAAACTTGTTTACTTTACCACACAGAGAACAAGAGAAATGCACAAAATGTTGCTGCATAGCCACAATGCATAAACACATACATACATACATACATGACGGTTACGCGCTTCAATAAGCTAAGTAAAATGGTTATAAAAACAAACATACACACACACACACACACACTAGAATTGCAATTGTTGCAAGCTCCAAAATCAGTAAACACGAAACCAAAAAAAATTAAAAATACTAGCATCAGCAGTTGTTGGCTACTAGCTGCTGCATTTACGAGTTTGCTGCTGCTGGTACTCATATGTTGCAAACAATATCGTTGTTGTTTTTATTTTATTTTTTTTTGTTTGTTTATTTTCCATGTGCTAAAAATTTTGAACAAATTTATACAAGCAAAGAAAGGTGGAGAATTTGTTTGTTTTTTTCTTCTATTTTTTTTTAAACAATCTTTTTGATGAAAATACACACACACATACACAAATTAGAATAATTTTTGAGCTACGAAAATATTAGCAACATAGTATGGTATGAAAGTAAAAACAAAAAAAAAAAACTAGCATTAAACAAAGCAAACGGAAGAAAGCATTTTAATGCATACAAAATGCTGTTAAGTAAACTACATATGAGTGTGTATGGTAAAAGTAGCAGTAATAGAAATATTCAGCTACCAAAAGTTATGTGTGTGTGTGTTTGAAAATTGCATGAAAATATGAAAAAGAAAATAAAATACTAGGAAAAAGTAAACAATGCTTTGAAAATTCAACATAAATTAAACAGAAGGAAGTATGTGTGTGTTTCAAGGATATGTTTACTTTTTCACATTCACTTAGAAATCACATTCACTTTTTATACTCATATTCACGTATACATACAATAACTAGGGAAGGAATGGGCTCTCTGGCCTTACAAATCAGCGATCACTTACTCATGAGTATAGAGAGAACAAATTTAGTGTATTGCTGCTTCGCATTTTACTTTTTGGTGCTTACACTAATTTGGAGGCTAGGTCTCGATATGTGGAGAGTAAGTTAATACCAACAGAGAAGAGAGAGTGAGAGAGGAGAGAGAGGAGTGCGAGATGAGAGGAGAGATGAGAGAGAGGGGAGAGGAGAGATGAGAGAGAGGAGAGATAAGAGAGAGGAGAGATAAGAGAGAGGAGAGATGACAGAGAGGAGTGATGTGAGGATAGAACAAAGAGAGGGGAGAGAAAAAAGAGTGGGTTCTCTCTCCCCTCTCTTTTTTCTCTTTTCCCTCTCCCCTCTCTTTTCTCTCTCCCCTCTCTTTTCTCTCTCCCCTCTCTTTTCTCTCTCCCCTCTCTTTTCTCTCTCCCCTCTCTTTTCTCTCTTTTCTCTCTCTCTTCTCTTTTCTCTCTTTTCTCTCTCCCCTCTCTTTTCTCTCTCCCCTCACTTTTCTCTCTGTTCTCTCTCCCCTCTCTTTTCTCTCTTTTCCGATTTGGCATCATGCCACTATGGCAAGAAAGCTCTGGAGTGGTACTAAAGTAATAACATAGTTTTTGTACCAAGAGAGGCCAATCTCAATCCTCGAAATTGTCCGGAGCTAAGACCAGTGGAGAGATATTGGGCTCTTGTGAAAAGAAACTTAAAGAGCACAGAAAAGATGCCCCAAAATATCGAAGACTTTAAAAGGAGATGGGCAAACTGTGTTTCAAAAAGGTGTCAGAAACAACTATCAAATCTCTAATGGAAGGCTTACCAAAAAAGGTCCACGAGTTCATAAATAGTGGTTAGAACTATAAAAGTTATATTTTTCTGTAATTTGTAAAATATTATCAATTAAATAAAGAAAAAATCAAAACTCTAAGATCAACCGTTTAAAAATTATTGAATTTTATATATGTTAAGATTTTTTCGATCTCACTCCTTAAATAATTGCTTCACAGGGGAACGACAATTTATTTTCAATTATTTATATTTGCATTATAGAATTTTTTGTTTATGATATTGAACGCATTGATAATTTTCCCACTGCACTATGGTCTAAAAACCGATTTATTTTTTTTTTTGGCATAAAGTCGTAGAAAAGAGATATTTGTTTGAAACTTTATGTATATATTTCTGGTAACATATTCATAATAAAATACAAAAATGTGCAAAATCGGATAAGTGCCACGCCTACTTCCCATATACTGCTAATCTCGAAATGCAAATATCTTGTAAAGTATCATAGATAGAAAGCTAAAACTTAGTGAGTAGATATATTTACTCGAGCAATTCAACTATACCGAAAACAGAGAAAATCGCTCAACTTCCACGCCTACTCTTCATATGTAGTTAATTTGAATATATGGTATGTATGTACAGTTGCGTGCAACTAATTAGCAACGACTTGAAAGACAACATAAAATTTGCTCTAAATCTTATTTTTGCTTTAAATCTTTGAAACTTTTTACTGATTCTAAGTCCACTAAGAGTCGTCATTAAAGTGCAGCATTACTTTTTCCTGCCACATAAAGGATCTCAAAATAGGAATGACTAAACCAAATTAAAACCTAATAAGGTCGTGCATATAATTAACAACGCTTAATGTTTGTGGTAAAAATTAGATTTATTTATTTGAAAAAATTTAATATTTTGTAGCAAACCCTTTATTTTTTATAACTGCTTGACATCTGCGAGGCATGGACTCAATTAAATGTTGGCAAACTTCCTTTGGAAGCGCTTCCCACTCCATTTTCGCCTTTTGGTAGAGTTCAAGAAAATTTCCCACTTTATGCATCCTGACCTTCCTTTTTAACTGCTCGCATAAGTTTTCAATTGGGTTTAGATCAGGACTGCATGATGGCCAATATTGCCCTCGATTTTGTGTATGGTCCCAACGCCACTCCACGACATCGCGCCCCAATGCATAATGCTTCCACCACCATGTTTTAATGTTGGACGGGTGTACTTCGGATCAAATTCTTTTGACCGCGGACGACGAACATAAGCTTTTCCATCTGATGACACTCTATTTACTTTAGTTTCATCAGAAAACAGAACTTTCTTCCATTCATTAATTGTCCAGTTGCGATATTTCATTGCGAAGTCTAATCTTTTTGTTCGGTTCTTCTCCGAGAGCAAAGGCTTCTTCCTAGAAACTCTTCTAAATAGCTCATTTTCACGCAAACGCCTTTTTACAGTGTCTACTGATGGTGAGCTATTGTTTTCACCAAAAACTGCCACACAAATTTCGTTTGCTGTTTTATGGGGAAACTTTCTGGATTCACGCACTATTAATTCGTCCTCTCTAACAGTGGTTTTCCGAGCTCTAGGCTTACGCGGTACCTTCTTGGTCGTTTTATTTTTAAGGAAATATTGCATAGCATTGAACACCATCCTTTTAGACACCTTTAAGGTTCTTGCAATTTCACCGTAAGACTTTCCATCCATACGCATCTCGACAATTATGGCCCGGGTATTTTCGTCGCAAGATTTGTTTCTACCCATTTTACAAACTCACTAAAAAACATAAATTAAGCTAAATAAAAAATTTAGTTTACCATAATATCGAAAAAGTTACCTTTTATGCCCAAAAATTATAAAAACACAAAAAAAGATACGCGTTGCTAATTATATGCACGATTGTTTTTTCACTTTATTTCCAAATAACCTCACATCTGATCAAGTAACGGTATTTGCCGAAAATTTTTAACACTAGTTTGCCACCAGAGTTACCAGAAAGAGAAAACAATTGAAAATTCCCACTTTTGTTCAGAAAATATTACATAATGGCGGAAAACGTCTATAGGGTCATATCGTTGTTAATTAGTTGCACGCAACTGTATATATGTATTTTATATGTACATATATATATAGTTTCGCAGATATAAATCTGAAATTGAATATGTAACCTCGCTGCAGATTCTAGGCGCAAAACTTTAGGGGCACAACCCCGCGACCCCTCTCCTCACCAAATAAGAAATATTTCAATACCTAAGCATTTCTTCGTGTTG